>CM062816.1:1211347224-1211970060 GCA_031772625.1 Pinus tabuliformis
TTTTTCCAAAAAATGATTTGTCAATTTCCATCTTACTAAAAATGAATTCGCCCAAATTTTATAGTATAAAATTATTTTACCATAAAATTCACCAATATTATATATTGTCTAATATAAAATAATTAGAAATCCAAAGATTTTTACAAAAGTATCATCAAACATTTTAAGATTTGGATATTAGGGACTAGTAAGATTCGCGAAGGTTGCTAATTTAAGATAAACTTCCATCCTTAAATTTTTTCTTGGATGGTTCTTATTCATAAACCTCCGATTGCCGATTTTCACCAACCCCTGATGAGCGATGTCCCAAAACCGTCAAAATTCCATCATGTTGATATTTCTATAGGCATACAACTCTAAAATCTTTGATCACCAATTTGATCCAGACTCAATATGATATTAATTTCCATCTAATCATAATTTCGCATCCGCGCATATCAAAATTTTCGTTATCTTCCATCACTTGAAATCGTCAATCAAATGGATGTGATGTAAATTATAAAATCAGATTAATTATATTTCACATCCGCTCCATCACAAATTTTGCGATTGTTTAGTTTGAATCTTGCAATGAGTAGACTTCCGATGCCACTCCAAGTCTTCCACTTGTCGATAAAGGGGGTTGTTATTGTAAACCATTGATATTAAGCCTTGATTCTTATTGGTTTCAGTTTCAATTGAAATTTGTTTTTCTATTATTAATTTGTTGTTTCGCCATTTTTATGGTAAAACTAGTTTTTTTATTTTTTGTAACAGAGTTCCAATTATGGAATTTATTAAATCAAATTCGGACAATCACCAATCGAAATTGTCTGTAGAAATTTTGAATAATATGGCACATATTCACAGAGATTATCCTGATTATACACTTATAATCGGAACATGCATAATACATAACCTCCTCTATGTTGATCATCAATTTACAGAAGTAGAAACTTTCACAGGGGCACATAGAAGCATCAATCACACATATCAACACAGTATTTTCCCAAGGAAAGCATCTCGCTAAAAACCCCAACTATCTGTATATTATAGTGATTGAATCATGTAACAATACATAGTACAATACTCCTCACAAGTACTCAGTACTATCTCCACATGCTACACACAATACAGCTCAGATCTGATCTCCAAATCTATTCCACTGCTTGCCTGCCTCCACAGCTCAATACCTGCTCAAGAATTGATGAGAATGGCTTACCAAACTCGTATTTTACCTGCAAATAATCACTCACACTCTGTTGGACGTGAGCACAGGCTACAATTCTCGATATTGGCCAATTCATTGGCATACTCAATCCCTCTGATTGTGCAAATCATCATGCACAACTATAGTCACAACTGATAGCAATCTGATCCTCTAACACCTGTCCCTGCTGAACTGAACATGCACTGACATGCAACTGAGTTAAATGATGTATTCTATAGTTGCATTATGAGTTAATAACTTGTGAATTAATTAATAACTAATTCACCCAACTCATCTCTAGTCTGTTGATCAGTTAGACTAAATACAACTAGTTTAACAAGGCTAAACTGAACACAACTCCATCAACTGCACCTCCAGTCCACTAAACTCAACTCACTTGAGTTCTAACTGAAGTCCTGCATGCAAATATTAGTCATCCCATAGGTAACCATGTATTTCCTTCTGGGATCTGCATGTACCACATCCGTAGCTCATCCTGAAGCGCTCCAAGAGAATAAGATCAAGTTTATAGTCCAAATATTATTATGAGACAATAATATTTGACTTTTCTATTTTTGACAACCAGTCTAAAAATAGACTTTGATCACCCACACTGTGATCACTCACACTATGATCACCCACACTGTGATCACCCACACTGTGATCATCCACACTGTGATCATCCACACTGTGATCAAAAATAGAACTTGCGCCATAATTTGCCTGCGGGCCCACTTAGTGAAGGCGACTCTTTTCACTAAGCTCCATCATCTTGTTGCATTCTCAACAAGCATTTCTTGTTGCACACTTTTAAACACTCCCTCTCAACAAGAAAGGCTTCCTCTCAAACCCGATCCTGTAACTCTGGAATGTTCTCCATGCAACACATCTGGCCTGTCCACTTGCTCTGTCATCAAAGTCTCTGACTGCTATTGCCTCTGTCGACTGAAAACTCTACATCTCTGTGCTCTTCAGTATCTGACTGCTCTAGCCTCTGTCACTTTGATCTCTGACTGCATCTATGCTGCTGCTGGTTCTATCTCCCAGCATTGCATCCGCACTGCACCTCCCAACTGACCTCCCTGTTGGGCTAGAAACATCCTCTGATGCTGAAGCTCTACCTGCTGCTGAAAAGTGCTCCCTTTTTGATATCTACGCTACTGCAACATCTCCATGCATCTCACACCATTGCACACCTCTCTGTGCCACCTAGCACTATGCAAAACACTTGTGCCTCTCGCATTGCTGCAGCCTGCTAGCTATGCGCTGTCCTGGGATTCCCTGCACTGTCGCTCTCTCTGCCGCTCCATCCGCATCTGTCTCTACCCAATCAGTCAGTTCCTGCTACTATACATTTGGGGCTCCCGTAGCAAGGTCTCATCCAAGAGGTTGGGTACCTCAAGGATCCTGCCCCTCCTCCTTGGGAAAATCAATCCACATCACCCCACCTCCTACCTGGAGGTATGGCTGCATGCGATCCCTTAGCCCACCTGGCTCGAATTTTCCCCCTACTGGAGGTCTCTGGATGAGTAGATGTCTCTACTCGATCTCCTCCCAGCTTCCCTTGTTGTGGCTCCTCCACAACCTCCTGAAGCTGCTGCACCAATCGTGGCTCCTCCACAATCGTCTGAGACTTCTTCTGGCTCTGCATGTTGAGAGGTAATATACACTCCCTCTCAACCACCAAGTCTCCATCAACTGCCTCACTGCTCAAGGCTTCGCATGCATCTTGAACCTCAAGAGCATACAGGTTCCTGACCCGTGAACCAATCTCATGACAACGAAAGCATCTCACCTTCGACTTGTCAACCTTCTTCCCATCATTGGAAGAACAAGATTCGGAAAGAGAACCCTTCTCCTTCCCCTTCTTCGCCTTACTCGCTAAGGCACAGTTCTCCTCATCATGCATAGATGAAGAACTGTCTTTGGTGCACCGCCTGATCTCCTCCTGCATCAAATCCGACCATAGTCGTTCCCAATTTGGCAATTTCTCCCTTCCATTCACCGAGTCCTGGTAGCTATGCCGACTCTTAGGAAGGTCAAGGAGTGCTAGACTCACCATCCTCATCCTCAACAGTTACCCCCACACTTCCCAGCTCATCCCGGCATTGGGTGAACTTTGTGAGATACCTGGGCATACTGTCTCCATTCTCACACTGAATGTTTCTGATTTTTATCTCTTGCTTTGGAATTAAATTTGAATTCCACCAGCTCAAAACTCAACCGCTTCTGATCTAGAATTCATGAGAACAAAGTATTTCTTGTACAGAGATCGACTGTATGGGCATTCACCGAGTATCTCACCTTCCAAAAGAAGGATGAATCCAGAGGCTACCAGGCCCAATTACAAACTCTGCCTGAAGAAATACAATGTAAACACTTTCTGAATAATAGATCCGATGATCAATCCTCGCTTGATATCCTGTAGAACTTTTCCTACAAATCAAAGGGCTCTGATACCATGTAGAAACTTTTTCTACAAATCATCTAGCTCTGATACCATGTAGAAATTTTGAATAATATGACACATATTCACAGAGATTATCCTAATTATACACTTATAAGTGGAACATGCATAATACATAACCTCCTCTACGTTGATCATCAATTTACAGAAGCAAAAACATTCACAGGCGCACATAGAAGCATCAATCACACATATCAACACAGTATTTTCCCGAGGAAAGCATCTCGCTAAAAACCCCAACTATCTGTATATTATAGTGATTGAATCATGTAACAATACATAGTACAATACTCCTCACAAGTACTCAGTACTATCTCCACATGCTACACACAATACAGCTCAGATCTAATCTCCAAATCTATTCCACTGCTTGCATGCCTCCACAGCTCAATACCTGCTCAAGAATTGATGAGAATGGCTTACCAAACTCGTATTTGACCTGCAAATAATCACTCACACTCTATTGGACGTGAGCACAGGCTACAATTCTCGATATTGACCAATTCATTGGCATACTCAATCCCTCTGATTGTGCAAATCATCATGCACAACTATAGTCACAACTGATAGCAATCTGATCCTCTAACACCTGTCCCTGCTGAACTGAACATGCACTGACATGCAACTGAGTTAAATGATGTATTCTATAGTTGCATTATGAGTTAATAACTTGTGAATTAATTAATAACTAATTCACCCAACTCATCTCTAGTCTATTGATCAGTTAGACTAAATACAACTAGTTTAACAAGGCTAAACTGAACACAACTCCATCAATTGCACCTCCAGTCCACTAAACTCAACTCACTTGAGTTCTAACTGAAGTCCTGCATGCAAATATTAGTCATCCCATAGGTAACCACATATTTCCTTCTGTGATCTACATGTACCACATCCGTAGCTCATCCTGAAGTGCTCCAAGAGAACAAGATCAAGTTTATAGTCCAAATATTATTATGAGACAATAATATTTGACTTTTCTATTTTTGACAACCAGTCTAAAAATAGACTTTGATCACCCACACTGTGATCACTCACACTGTGATCACCCACACTGCGATCACCCACACTGTGATCATCCACACTGTGATCATCCACACTATGATCAAAAATAGAACTTGCGCCATAATTTGCCTGCGGGCCCACTTAGTGAAGGCAACTCTTTTCACTAAGCTCCATCATCTTGTTGCATTCTCAACAAGCATTTCTTGTTGCACACTTTTCAACATTGTCTAGGCATCAAAGAAGTATCATAATAAAAGGAAATTGTTGGCTCATTTATTCCACACAGGAGAATACATTGCAACTTAGTGGAAATAATTAGGATTATTCTTATCCGATCATGGCAATCCGGGAATTTGTTTCAGTTGTTCCTCTTAGCATTTTTCCAGGCCCAATCAAAGCATTCCTTCTATCTTATTCTACAATTAGCATTTCTGATTGAGGGATTTGGGGATTTCCGTTATCAAATGTAATCATGTATAAATAGTCATTGATAGGCTATGTTAAGGAGGGATCCAAGAGGATAGAAAAAGGATTTGAATCCTAGAGAAGAGGCTAAACTTGTGATGGAACTTGTAACCTGTTTGTAGAGGGACTTTATTTTATTATGCACTATTGTTGTAGAGTAGAGGCTTTTCTTTGCAGACGAGTATTGAACTGCAGATAGAAGGGAGTTTGCACTACTGCCATCTTTTGAGTTTTGTAATTTGATACTTTTTATAATAAATATTTGTTTAAGTTATTTATGTATGACACTATTTTTTACTTAAATCATTGAAATGAATTATTTTCTAGTTTTCTTTTAATCACATTTCTGATGTATGAGTTAATATTTGGCCTTATGCACTATTGTTGAGTCTTAATTTTTAATTCATTTAAAAGTCCGGTTAGGCTATCCTATAGACCTAATCCTAGATGCAACTTGAAAACTGAATTTGTATAAGAACAAATGTTTATTTCTTTAGGTTGTATAGCTATCTAACGGTTTAAAGTTATATATATTTTTCTTTCATACATGACATTTTATTTGAACTACTTTAGTATTGTGTCATGAATATTTCTCGTTTTTATGCATAATAGATTAGGAGTTGGATATAATTGCATACAAGTTTCTAGTAACTATTTATTAGATACTTAGTTGTTTGTATTTGTTTCAATAACGATTAGATCTTGAGAACTATTTCCTTCATCCTAATTCCTATTCCTACTTGCTTCTTTTCATGTTTAATTAGCTTTCTCTCAATTGGGAGAAAGACTTCTATTTCCTTCAATCGAGATAGGTTATATTAATCACACTATAGATTTAGTCTTGCATGTGTTATCATAGATCTTGCATTCTAGAATCCCTCTTTTTAAGAGGAAAAACTTTATAGTGGTTTGGTTGTGCCATTCAAACAACTTAAGGGTCATTTTCTTGCCTAATCAACAAGAAGAATTGATTCGATGTCCCTACCTATTGGTAGCTAAAGACTCATCCTAAACCAGTAGTAATAGGGAAAAGGTAATTGGACCTAGTTTAACTAGTTGGAACTAGCATTTCAATAGAAAAGGAGCTGCTTTAAGGTCTAGACCAGGTGGTCTCCCTTATATTGTTGTAGGATGAGAATTTAGAGCCTTCAACATAAGGGTAGACAAATTCTTTCTCTTTCCAAGTGATAAATAAGAACCCCATAGTCATTTCAATTATATTTTGATACTCTCCAAATTTAGATAAATAAATGATCCATTAAACAACTCATGAATCAAATTAACATTCTCAAACTTCCAAAGCAAAAACACCAACAAGCACTCACAAGCTCGAAGCTAAGACTTTGAAATAAAAAGGCATGAACTATGGCTTATCATACTCAGAAAAATAGTGAGTTCAAATGCACAAAAAGTTTCAATATGCAACTCAATGCAGGAATCCAACAAACACAAACCTAAAATGACCTACAAGGGAAAACAATCCAAACCCTTGATAAAGGACAAGTTTTGCACATAGTGTTTCCATTGATGACAACAAGTGTCATTGATGTCAAAGGGGATGTCTAAGGCAACAAAAATGTCATTCCTGAATCAAAGGAAGTAGTATGATACTTGAATCTCTTGCATGGCCTCATCAAGAGAAGTCAAATAGGCATGAATTTTCTTGAGTTTTTTTCAAAATTATGATGTCCTAATGACTCTATGAATGGTATGTTTGGATAGTCCTCTCTGAGAAATTTCCAATAGTATATTGCACTCTAAAAAACTCCTCCTAGATGAGCAGCTACCACCATTTGAAGATCAACATTAGTAAAAGACCTAAGCTATGGGTCCTAACCCACAAACACCAAATTTGTTCAATAGTACACATATTTTGGGTAGATCTATGATTCAATCATCTAATCTATAATGGACAATGGCCAAAATTATGTAAGAGTTAATGTAGTTAAAGTTCGAACATATTTTTCAGATCATATGGATACAATAGCTAGATGGATAATTTGAAAGGTAGATTGTATTACAACCTGCATGAATTTTAATCAAGGTCACTACCTTGTCCCATAGAGATATAAGGCAACTACTGGTTGGATTATGTGGCATTGACGTGCCCCCCAACATAGTTAACTATGAAGTGGTAGCGAAGATAACGTGGCATACCTTAGTTGGTAAAAAGAGGTGACATCAATAGGATGGTGTGGCATCTCTAGGAACTTCCATGTGGCAAGTACAGATGCTAGTTTTTGGTTGGTCAAACAGAAAAAATTGGGTGACATGTGGTGTTGGACGCGGGAACCCCCAAGGCAGTTTTGGGGCTTAGAGCCCAGATTTTGGTCCAATTTTCTAATTCCAATGTAAATACTCAACATTTTTTGAGTGGGTACTTGTTAAAGAGCGATAGGGTTTTCCACCCTTATTTTGATAATGTAATGTCAGTTGTAAAAGATCTACTCATGGTCTGTGGACCATGGGATTGTATAAATAGAGCGAAGCTCTAAGTAGATAGGGACATACAATATGGAAAAACAATGAATTTGTATGCAAGATAGCTCTAAAGTGTAAGTCTAAGTTTTGGGTCATAGCGTAGGTAGAGGCTTTGCAGCTGAATGCGTAGAGGCCCAGTAGTCTGTAGCTGAGTGCACAGGGCGAGTCGAGACTGTAATCATCTGGAAGTATTAATGAAGAGAAGTATTCTGTTAGGCCCCTATACTACTAGTGTAACCCCTTATTGTTATTAGTACAACCCACTTATTTATATTGATGTACCCATGTAGTGCCCATATTGTTACTATTGTGCCCCATAGAAGCCCACTATTGTTATTATTGTGCCCTTACATTATTATTGTTATGTCGGCTCTAATTATGTTATGACCCCTTAGACTCCTATATATAGAAAGGAGGTCTTTTCATTTGTATCATCCAAGAATTGTTCATTTATGTAATGTAAAGGAGGTTTCCCCCTCGAAGAGGCTAAATTCTAAGGCATTGATCTATCTTTTATATCTTTTCTTGAGCTGGTTTCATAACATTTGGTATCAGAGCTTTGGATTCTAGGGTTTCCCTGCTCCAAACAGGTCATCGTGGAATTTTTGCTATGACTTTTTGTATGTGACGTTTCAGAAGTTGAAAAAAAAACCCATTTGAGAAGAAACCGTTTTGAACTTCGGGTCTGAATTTCAGATCTTTTCGCGCCATATTTACGGAGATATGATCTGAGGAAGTTGGTCTTTTTGCAGACTCCTGAATTACATTCCAAACAGGTGACTTGGGGAAAATCGTGATAACTTTGTCTCTGGGCATTGGATTGAAAATTCGTAAGAAGGTACAGAAAGAAGACGGACTGCAGTTTCTTGTATATGTTTTTAAAAGCCAAAGGTCGAAACAGTGACATGTGGTACATCGTACAAGTTCGCTCTACTGAACTAGTCTATAATCAGGTCACTATGGGAGATTTGGCATAACTCTTCCTTGGAGAATCCAATTTGGGTCAGACTTGTGGCATTGGAAAGAGGACACAGAGGGCTACTGCAGATCATAATTTCAAAACTTAAAGATATAAAAGTACAGAGTTACAGTCATTTCAAGATCGAGCTCCTAAAATCAAGTTAAATCAAGATGAGGAAGTTTGATGGAAAGGATCCGGTAAATTGGATACTTCAGATGGAGCAATATTTTGATCTGCATGGTGTACCACTATTACAAAAGGTATGTATTGCATCTTCATATTTAGAACCGGATCAATTTTTATGGTATAAAGGGCTTTTTTCTCGTAAACAACTTGTTACATGGTCAATTTTCACGGAGGAAATGATAGCACATTATGAGGATACAAAGAGAAACACCTTCTTTAGAGCAACACCACAACAATTGGAAAGAGTAAAAGGGCTTTGTGACATAGTGGAAAGAAAAATTATGGAAACCAGGAAGCGTACCCCTCACAACTATAAAGATGGAAGTGTTGTTTCTCCTAGCCTTCCACAACCTACAAGGGTTACACCACAACAATTGGAAGAAAGAAGAGAAAAAGGGCTTTGTTACAATTGTGATAGAAAATGCACTAAAGGTCATAAGTGTGCTGAGAAGAAATTATTTTACATAGAATATGAAGAGGAGGAAGAAAAGGATCAAGAAACATCAAAAGAAGAAGATATACGCCAGGACCCCACCCCAGAGAAAGAAGAAATGAATCAGACCATATCTTGTAAAGCATTAGCAAGAATTACCACTCCTCAAACTCTCAAGATAGAAGGACATATCAAGAAGAAAAAGGTCCAAGAAGTGAAAGATCGCATTGAGAAAGAAGAAATGAATCCAACCATATCTTGTAATTCATTGTTCGAAATTACCACTCCTCAAACTATCAAGATAGAAGGACGTATCAAGAAGAAAAATGTTCAAGAAGTGAAAGATCACATCGAGCATCAAGAAATGAATCCGACCATATCTTGTAAAGGATTGGAACAAATTACCACTCCTCAAACTCTAGAGATAGAAGTACATATCAAGAAGAAAAAGGTTCAAGCAGTGAAACATCACATCGAGCATCAACAAAAAGTTCTCCAACTTTTAAAGGATAACGCCACTTCGGTGCAAAATCAAATGAAACAACAGGTAGATCAACATCGTAGTGAAAAATGTTTTGATGTAGGTTACATCTCAAGCAAGCTATTTATGAGAAGGAAATGTTGGCAATACTACATGCACTTAAAAAATGGCGACCTTACCGAATGGGAAGACTCTTCAAGGATGAGGATGTGGAAGAATTGTTTTGTGCTATTTATATTATTCAACCAGATTGGATAAATGAAGCAAGGGATGAATGGAAGAAGGATGAAGAAGTATGGCCACTTATTCAAAAGTTGCAAAAGATCCCAATTCAAAGAATATTTCCAAAAATTGAAGAGGAAGGAAAAATCATATTGGAACCTGGAGCAGTCACAGAAACAAGAACTTGACAGCTACGAAATCGATCAATTTCAGAGTATCTCATCAAGTGGAAGAACTTACCCGCTGAATATTCCACATGGGAGGACAAGAAGTTTATACAGAAGCATCAAGAACTACTCAAGCATTGAGGACAACGCTTTTTGAAGGAGAGGGGCATGTTAGGCCCCTATACTACTAGTGTAACCCCTTATTGTTATTAGTACAACCCACTTATTATATTGATGTACCCATGTAGTGCCCATATTGTTACTATTGTGCCCCATAGAAGCCCACTATTGTTATTATTGTGCCCTTACATTATTATTGTTATGTCGGCTCTGATTATGTTATGACCCCTTAGACTCCTATATATAGAAAGGAGGTCTTTTCATTTGTATCATCCAAGAATTGTTCATTTATGTAATGTAAAGGAGGTTGCCCTCTCGAAGAGGCTGAATTCTAAGGCGTTAATCTATCTTTTCTATCTTTTCTTGAGCTGGTTTCATAACATATTCTATCATTTCAACATCTTTATTTCTTGTTTATGCATCTGTTATATTAGGTATGAATTTCGCTTCTAATGCTTATATGATGCGGAATGTGTATGATTGTATTAGTTAGGTGAACACAAGTAATAACATCTGTTTACGCAAAGCTAACTAAGATCCAATAATAATATAAGTAAGATACTTAGCCTATTTTGGGAAAAATTGTAGTTCATTTCCCTAGCAGCGCAAAAGGACTTCAGCCCCTAGTTAGGGCTACACGAAAGCCGATTGTAACACTTCGCAAAGGTACTGAAGGTAGAATAGAGTGTAAAGCAACTTGCATGAAGACATGAATAGTTGGAAATAAATAACACCATACCATCTCAAGGGTGTGGAAACATGGTTCCAGCATCCCCCCATACTGCTTCAGGTAAGACTTCAGTCCACGCTCTGCGGTTTGATGCTGAAAGGTCCAGTAGTGTAGGGATTTGTTTGGCTAACTAACATTGAACCTAGGTGAGGCCCCCTCAAACCAATAAATGGTTCTATTGCAAGGACCAGAATCTACATAGAGATTTGTGATGTCGTATCATTGGAATCCAATTAATAAAGAAATCGAAGGCTGGTTGGATAGAAATTTCACAAGTTCGCATCACAGGAAAACAGAAACCCACCACTGTCAAAAGAACAATGGTTAGATAGCTACCTATATATAGAGATCCACAAAATATTTTTCGCGTCCTTCCTTACTGAGCTATATGAGTGGATTGCAAAGCTAGCAGATAGCCAAGGAAGGTGGAAACTTGACAGTCCTATTGTGTGGACCCCGGAGCTAGTGCGAAGGTTGGAAGCATCGAAGGATAAGATCGTGCACATCGTCGATCATTGGCTCGATCGCATTATAGGAGGATTTATTACTTAGTTCGTAGTCGACACCTCAGTTAGCTACAGCAAGGCAGAGCGATGCTTCCTCAAAGGACCGCGAGGTAAGTATGTAAAATCTTTGAATACTTGGATTAGAATGTTGTTGTATGAAAAGTGGGTTATGCAGTTACCTTGATGTTCAGGTCTACGTGAAGTGGAATAATTTACAGGAACGAAAGAAATAAGGGTCCAGAAAATAGCCCCTTGATTTCACCTTCATGAAGGGATGAGGAATAGCTCGCAAAGGTCTCTCCATGAAGTGTTATTCATCTAATAAGACAAGGAATTCTGAGAATACCACCTCTTCCGACACCACCACTAGCTTCACCTCCAACTTTGCCTGTACCACCTCCACCATCACCACGATTCAGTATGGCAAACACAGTGAAGTTTCCTTTGTTCAAAGGCTTGGGAAATGAGGATCCAGACCAATTCTGGTTCGTAGTGAAGGCTATATGGGAAGCTCAAGGTGTTATAGATGACCATATAAAGAAAGCAACACTGTATTGCATGCTAACCTGGTATATTAAGTACTCCAATGATAACCCGAATGCGAGAGTAGTGGACATTGAAGCAGCACTGAATAGGGAATTTAGCATGCCTAAACCTGAAGCGCAGTCGATTATTTGATTCAAAGAGATCACAATGCTACCAGGCGAGATGCCTTGGGAACTAGATCAGAGGCTAAAATGTAAGATTCACAAAGCCAATATGAATCTAACATATGGACAGCATCGTGATTGGTTTGTAGCTTCGCTACAACCACACCTAGGGAGTGCATTGTCGTAGCAGAAAATAACAACTCAGGTAGAGGCCTTGGAGATTGCTATGAGACTACATGAGACCCTGATGCAAGATCCTAATCTAGGAGTTCAGTAGATCCATGCACATCTGAAGAATCTGTGCCTTGAGATGCAAAGCTTGAATCACGATAGGACGATTCGACTAGAAGTGCATGAAGAAGTATGGTGCGTGAAATGCAAGAGTCAGGGACATGACAAAGACCACTACCTAGTCTTCACAAATTACCTTGCAGGAGGAGGACCAATGCCTCTAAGACCAAAAACTCAAGCAGGACCTAGCATCAGGCCTACTTTATGGTGTGCTATCTATCAAGTAGCCAGAAAGCATTCCACGGATAACTACCACTTGTTACAAAAGTATATGCAAGCTCTGCAACAGTTGTTCTGTAACTTTTGTAGGTCGATGGGACATGACGAGCGTACTTGTAGGAGCTATGAGTTGATGATGGATAGAACTCCCACCTACAGAGTTTAGGCTGAAACACGACCCCTTGACCAGAATGCAGGCATGGCGCAGATAGGATTTCAGGGGCACGAACGAGGCTAAGGTAGAGGAGGACTTGGTAGAGGTCGCAGACAGTTGATTTGCTACAATTGCGGAGGGCCAGGAAATTATGCCTGCAATTGCACTAAACCAACGTGCCCGTCATGCAAGTATTGCACACTATTTGATCACGAGACAGAAGATTGTCCCACGCTGATAGCTAGGATACGTGACAAAGGAGTGCTACCACCTCCCCCAACTCAAAACCTACAGATGATGAGGTCTGAGCTGCGTGAGGAAGATACGAATGTAAATATTATGCTTAAAAGTGGAATTGTGATAGGAGATGACAAATGGAAACAACTGGAAGATAGTCCCTGGGTTCGCAAAGCCCTGGCGAAGGAAGTTGAGTTTGATTTGGAGCGCACTAAAGAAACCTTCATGGAAGCTAAGAAGAGCTTCGTTAAGGCCTCCATGTCAGGAAGCAAAGATAAGCCTGAGCTGGAGGTGGACACCTTTATGCTCACTACTTTCGTGGAAACCTGTATGAAGTTACTGCGCGATAGTAAGGTTGTGAAATGGTTACAAGAACTTATAAATAAATGTGCAGGGACCACGCCAGGTGAACCGCACGTAGTCTAAAAGATCGTAAAGAATAAAACAAGGAAGGGACGTGAAATGAGACTAACTGCACAGATCGGAGTGTACGATATGGATCAAGTCATTCTGGATTTGGGATCAGATGTGAACATGTTACTGAAACAGACATGGGAGCGAATGGGAAGACCTATGTTGCAATGGTCTCCGATTCAGTTGAGAATGGCAAACCAATAGAAAATCATACCCGTGGGGTGATTGCAGGGAATAACTATTGGTATTGAGGAAGCGAGCGCACTGGAAGATTTTGAAGTGATAGAGATTGTTGATGACAACAATCCGTACCCTACACTCCTAGGAATTGTCTGGGCCACTTATATGAATAGGGTAATTAATATGAAGAAGTGAAAGATGATCTTTGAAAAGAAATCACTGCGCATAATAATACCCCTGGATCCTGCTAAAGGATCGTGCGATATGGAACCCGTCTGCGACTATGAGAGTGATGATGATCTAGACTGCATCTACAAAATAATATTTTGAGACCAAGATTGGGTGAATCCCACTGCGGATGGGCAGCTTACATGGGAGCGCGAGAGTTCCTGCACTTCGGATTCTGAAGAAGAAGTAGAACGATGGTAGAATCAGTTACACGAAGTAACTACATTGAATTGCAATATGATGACCCGGTCACTGTGTTGCGTATCGATAGAAGAAAGGAATCTGCCTACTTATTATAGCCTAAATGAGTTAGATACCTTCTTGGATGCATTTGAAAGGGAGGTGCCAGAAAAGCAACGCTTCCAAGCCTTAGACTGGGTACTGCACGCTATGCCCACAAGATGGTGGAGTATGCACAAAGGAAGCTTTGATCATTGGTGCAACTGTAGGAGAATGATGCGAACACGATTTGGGAAGTCTAAGATGCAATTGACAGAAAAGTATGATGGGAAGAATGGTCCGCACACATGGATGTAGGTTTATGAAGAAAAGCCCCAACCTGAACAGGTGCACCTGTACTTCGCGCTAAAGTACCTGGTCAATAAGCATGTGTTGGCGGGGCAAATTTGCAAATGACTTTTATTGTTTTAAGAGTATGATTTTGAAGTTGTCGTGAATTCTGGACGATTGAACACGGGACTAGATCACCTGTCGCGCATTGAGACAGGGGAGGAACTTACTAGTTTGAAGGAAGGATTACCTGACACGCAACTCTTTGTTGTGCGCATAGCAAATGGACATTTCAGAGATATAATACACTTTCTAACAACTAGAACTACACCGAAAGGATACTCTATCTAGGAGAAGAAGGAATTAGTGGTACGCGTGGCAGAGTTCTCTATCATTGCTGGGCATCTATACAAGATGGGGAATGATGAAATACTACCAAGGTATGTACCTGAGTTTGAATGAAGCAGCATCCTCGTGGACGCTCATGGGGGTGCCACAGGAGGACATTATGCAGGAAGAGCAATTATGCAGAAGATTCTACGCACATGGTTTTGGTGGCCAACCCTTCATCAAGATTCAAAAGCATATTGCAAGGCATGTGATGTATTTCAAAGAACAAGAAGGCCATTGCATAGGGATGAAATTCTTTTGAATCCACAAATTGCATTGCAACCTTTCGAAAAGTGGGAAATAGATTTTGTAGGACCCATTAAACCTCAAGGAAGGATAGGCGCGAGGTATATTATCACTACGACGAAGTATCTGACTCGTTGGGTAGAAGAGGAGCCAGTGAAGGATAGCATGGGCGTGACTACTATGAAGTTTCTATTTGAACATGTACTGACATGATTTGGATGTCCAAAGATCTTGATGAGCGATCGCGGTACACACTTCCTAAATGAGACGATCAGTGCACTAATGGAAGAATTTTAGGTGTATCATCAAAAGAGCACACCTTATCACCCACAAGCTAACAGGACAATGGAGGCATTCAACAAAGTGCCTGAAAACGTGTTGACCAAGGTATGCAATGCACAACGAAGTGATTGGGACCTAAGCATATCGGCAGTGTTATGGGCTTATTGAATGACATGAAGGAAACTGACAGGACAGACACATTTTAGGCTTTTCTATGGAGTGGAAGCCGTAATGCCTATGGAATACATCGTGCCTAGTCTGCGCATAACAGCACTCATAGGTATGACAGATCACGGAGCCCTAGAGGAGAGGCTCACATAGTTGGATGAACTTGAAGAAGAAGGATTTTTGGCTAGATTTCACCAGCATGTCCAAAAATAGCGTGAAAAGGCATGGCACGGATGACACATCAAGCTGCGAACATTTAAGGTAAACGATCTGGTGTTGTTGTATGATAGTAAGTTTGATAAATTACCAAGGAAATTCAGGGTGCACTGGTTTGGGTCGTATATTATTAAGGAGATTACCAATGGAGGCGTGGTATAGCTGGTCAAGTTAAATGGAGAACCCTTCCTAGGAAAGGTGAATGGTAGTTGCTTGAAGCCATACATCAGCGATCCGGTGATGTGACTATATGGAAGTAGCACAATCTTAGTGCTCCAGGCAACTAAAAGGAGGCACAGGACTATAAACTACACTGCCCAGGAGGTGTGCGATGTCAGGACTGCGTGCAGTAGTGAAGTGTCACAAGGTCCGCGATAGCGCGAAGATAGTTGTGTTGGCACGCAGGTCTGCCAGAAAGTGACTATTAAATTCACTATTCAAAATTTGATGCTTGGTTTGGGGCCAAATGGAGTGGGAGGCAGGCATTTAAAGAAAACTTTATGGGCTAGATTCTTGAAAATCTGCCGCCAATATAGCATTAATGGACCGAATGTAGGGGGAACAGTCGAATTCAAATTCAAAAGGCATTATAAATTAAAAGTGCCTATCTAGCAAACAACATTTGGCAATTTGAGAACTAAGTTGTTGCGTGCTCGAGTATTCATGAATTGAGACTTATTGGAGACTATTAAAGCAAATTCGTTGTTTGAGCAACTACAAGAGACACTGAAAGAAATTTGGAGTAGCACTATGTCAGCACCCGAAGAAGCCATGGACACAGGAGTAGTGATAGCCAAGGAAGCCACATAGGAATTGTGGAAGTGGAAGCCCCAGAGAGCGTCGAAATAAGTGTTGAGGTCCCTAAATTATCGCAAACACTGAGACCCAAGAAGGATAAGCATGCCATGATCCCGGTGCATGTCTTGCCCAGAAATTTAGTGAGGAACAAGCTCACATTGTAGGAAAAGGGGAAGGCTATTAATCTGGAAGCCGATGAAGAGGAGTTTGAAGAAATCCAGGTGGATGAGGAGGTCAAGGATGTAGAGATTGAAGTTGAAACACAGGGTACAGATCCTATTATTGGGTTACCTGAATATGTGCCTTCGTGCAAGGGTAAAGCCAAGGTGCCAAAGGATATGGATGAGAGCAAGAACTCTTTGCAAACTCGGCTGCTCCTAGAGGATATTATTTTTGAGGGAGCGCACTTGGGACGGGTTCCTGTGTTGAAATTTGAGGATTGGGACCTCGCAGACCACAAGAAGTTCCCACATTTAGCGACTTCGAAGCTAATGCACCAAAAGATGGATGCAACGGCTGGAATGATTGAATTGGAGCTACGCAAATGGCTAAGAGGTGTAGAGAAATCCGGGTTGCTAAACCTGGTTTGGGTACCACATTACCACCCCACCCCAGTGACCATTTTTTTCATCAGAGGGCTACTCCGCTTGGTGCATGATGGGTTCTTGTGGTTGGAGGAGCCCATCCCCATCACAGACCATCTAATTCACCATATTACATGGCTACCTTGCTCCGGGGAGGATCTAGCAAACAATTTAGAGGGAAAAGGTGGTGAGTTGGCCCTCGCGGAGGCAATGAAAAAGAAGTTTAAGTTGGAGAAGAAGAAGCGAGGGTATGCCATCTCCAGCATCAACAACCCTGCAGTAAAGGTCGCGACACAAATATTGGCAGGGAAGGTGATGCAAAAGTGCCATGCAGATGAGGTGCCCATGCTAGTGGTTACACTAGCGGCGTAATGCACAGAAGGAGTCCAGTTCAACTAGACGAACTACCTACGCAGAGAGTTCCTTGCGAACTATTACAAGGCATAGGAGTAGAGAAAAAAAAATTCATTACGCATGGTTCCTGTTGTCAATTGTACTGGTGGCATGGGAGCTGCCTAAAGATAGCCAGTTCTCTTCAGTCGCACCAAACCTTCTAGAGGTAGCAAAGTACGTTCCGCTGTGGGTGACTAGGGATGCGCAGAGGTGTTACAGGGAAAAGTGTCTACACAGAATTGCTTATCCTACTAAGGTGTGGTAGCTACCTTAGAAACAAACAAAGTAAAGCTACTTTCATTTTTCCTTCATGAAATATAGATGAGAGAAGAACAAAGAAGACCAACCTCTGTCTTGCGCTTATCTCCTAGTTCGATTCCTCTCTCTCTTGATAGTCTTTCACTACTTGCTCCCTTGTATGCCCAGCTTCACAAAGTAACTGTAGGATCAAAGTAGCATAACACTATACAAGAATATGGATCTATAATCATAAACAATCTAGGATCATATGTAAATTGACCATAAAAATGCATAAAACATAAATGACACAAGAGTACGGAGGAAAAACTTGAATAGCTTTTATTGATAATCAAGAAAGAGCCAAGGGAGTTACAACCAGTTGTTTTGACCCAGCATCATTCTCTCAGCAAGTAAGCCCTTCTTCACCTCATACAAAGCTTAGATCACCCAACACTATGATGTTGTCTCAAGAAAACAACAGCAATTCCTTACAAGATGCAAAATTCCAGCCTCTGGATCTCTGGGATGAGGGATCCATATATAGATATCTGTAAGGGAGATGAGTCAGCTTGTGATTTGATTAGTGTCTTCCCTTTGATAGTTCTTGCTTCCACTTGGAGATTGATGATCTCTTACTCATCCTTGGTCGAATTCAGAGAAGCAAGTGTCACAAGAGAAGTTTCTGGAAGATTCCATGCCTCTCCACCTCGCGGATTGACACTGCCATTTGTCATTTCTAGCCCATCACACCCCATAGAGGGGATTTTTAAAATGCAACGCACCCACAGAGTGTACTTAGGTGAGATGCAATGCACTTTGCCTATGGAGCAGCTGAAATGATCCTGTTTTGACCAGTTTTGAGCAGTTTTTCATGGAGAACTTATGGGAGAAGCTGTAATCAGCTGACCTTGTTCCTTTAGGGGTTAGAACAACACTTTTAAGGACTTAGGAGCCCTTGGTTTATGGAAATTTCATGCCTGGGGTTGCAGTGCCCAAAAATGTCTATAACAGTTGCCCCCTAAAGCATGAGGTCATTAATCTTTTGATGTCGGGTGAAATGCTTTATTATGAGGATCCAAAGTTCTTTCAAGCTGGGAGGAGACCTGTAATAAGATACAATACAATACATTATCTTCATAATATTTTCATGATCTAACTGAGGCGGGCATTCCCATGCTCAGGTTTATAAATTCATTTCCATGTACATAGGACAGACAATCATCTGAGTGTAGACTGATGATTCTGGTAGAGCCATCATCCCTTTGATTGGATGATTATCTATGCAGCAATGACGTAGATTTGATGTCTTTATTTCCCTGAATATATATCACAGCCTGGATGAATGAAACTAGATCCGAGGTCTTCAATCTCGTTCGATCTTCACTCGAAGTACAAGTCTATCCATGTGAGAGATGTTCTGGAGTCGAACATGGAAAGACATCGCCTGATTACCAGCCAATGATGTAAGATGTTAACAGGCACGAGAGGAATCACCGATAATGATAATGACCCTCAAGGTACTGCAGTACAATTCACGTGGTGTGAATAAAGGACTTGGCGTCGAACACCACGCATAATCTTTCGGTCGAAGGCCATTGATGTAAACCTGTCACCGGAAGTGAAAAACTTGCCATTGAGGCATGCAAGCTTCAAAGTACTGAACGGGGTGTTCCTAGATCGACTTCTTGGATAACGAGCTGATGTCGACAAGAAGCAATCCATCACAGGAGGTCCTTAATGAATCCCACATCAATGACACGGAACGGAGCAAATGATTTTAATGGAGGTGAAAACAATCTGATGACATAAGGTTCAGGGTGGCAGTCATGAAAGAATGGAGTGTAAATGTATTGTAGCGGGTGAGACACAGGTGAATTCTCTGAATGACTTCTCTTGAACATATCGGCGACACTGACGTGATGGATTGGTAGCATTAACCCCAAATGTGGATGGTGTGATGGGACCATGGTGATGTGACCGGTGAATGAAACAACCCAACCCGACTTGGATGTGGAGTGAAAGTGTCATGTTCAAGAGCGACTTGCTACCAACAAAGTTTCTTCAAGTTTTCTTCCCAATTTTTCCCCAGTCATTGCTGACCAGTACCTCTTTATTTTTGTCAAGTTTGACGAGGATAACATATGCTTGTTCTATAATTTTCCCTTCGGGCAAACCCATCGCTATGTTTTAACGAGCCTAGCGATAGTTGTTGTGGGGAAAAGTATCCGACTCGGATGACCCTATCCCTACTCTAAAGGTGACAGTCTTTAGCAACAACTGAAAGTAAAGCTTTGATATTTTCCTTTATGAAAGTACAGAGAGAAGGAAGAAAAGATTAACCAACCTGATGTCTTTCGCTTAGTCGATCCTTATCCTCTCTCTTTGTCTCTTGTTCCCAGCTCCTTGCTCTCTTTGCCGGTCCAGCTACACACAGATCCTGCACAAACAAGAGAGGAAACTACAAGATACAAGTACTCATAACTGATGCATGGATTAGAGTGAATCAAATATACATGTAAAAACAATACATCAATGCAATACAAGTATATAGGAGAACATGCAAAACTTTATTGATAGAAGTAACAGGGTTCTGAGAAGGTTACAACCAATGATGGCTCCAATCCAGTAGCACCTCCCCAGCAGCAAGAACTCTCCTCTTCACCTCTAGTAAAACAATCACCCAATAACTCTAACTGTAAACCAACAGCACCTCCTTGCTTTACACAAAATTCCAGCCTCCTTAGACCTCATAGAAGAGCTCTATATATAGGAGAGAAGAAGAGAGGATGATTCAGCTTGAGGCTGGCATAGAGCTGACTAGTGTCCTCTCCCTCTTCAGTTAATCTTCAGTTCTTGAGTCCACTTGGAGATCCTTGCTTACACATGGTGATCAAGTACCTCTTACTCATCACAGGGCGAATCTCATGAACCAAGTGTCAGTTTGGAAGCTTCCTGGGCAGTTGACACCTTGCAGAATGACTGTGCCACTTGGCCAATCTCGCCCAGCGCAGGTAGCCTTCATTAGATTTGACTTCCAGCGCAGGTACAAGGAGGAGCAGTTGCATTCCAGCGCAGATGCTCAGTGGAGCAGCTGACATGATCCAAAATTAGCCTGTTTTGAAGTGTTTTCAGGTGGAGAACTGATTGGAAGTGCTGTTGTTTGATGACCTTGTTCTTTTAGGGGTAAGAACAACATGTTTAGGGACTGAGGATCCCTGTAATTATTAACATTTCATGCTCCATGTCGCGAGGCACAAAAATGTCTATAACAGTTGCCCCCTAAAGTATGAGGCCGTTTATCGGGTGAAATGCTTTATCTAGAGGGTCCGAAGTTCATTCCAGTGCTGAGGAGGCGCCCTGTAATACAATACAATACAATACATTATTTTTCATTCTGTTTTCATGATCTAGCTGAGGCGGGCATTCCCATGTTCAGCTTTATAAATACATTTTGGTACATAGAACAGACGATCGTCTGATGGTAGACTGATAATTTTCTGCTGAAATTATCATCCTTTGAGTAGGATGATCATCTGCTGCAATGATGTACATGACAAATGCTTTTATATTTCCTGAATATGTATCGTAGCCCGGATGGAGGAAACTAGATCCGGGGTCTTCAAACTCGTTCGATCTTCACTCTAAGTACAAGTCGATCCATGTGAGAATTTCATTGAAGTCGAACATGGAAAGACATCGCTTGATTACCGGTCAATGGTGAAAACCGTTAACAAGCGCGAGAGGAATCACCGATAATGATAATGACCCTCAAGGTACTGCAGTACAATTCACGTGGCGTGAATAAAGGACTTGGCGTCGAACGCCACGCAAAATCTTCTGGTCGAAGGTCATTGATGTATACCTGTCGCCGGAAGTGAGAAACTTGCCATTGAGGCATGCAAGCTTCAAAGTACTGATGGGGGTTGTTCCTAGATCAACTTCTTGGATAATGAGCTGAAGTCGACAAGAAGCGATCCGTCAAAGGAGGGCCTTAATGAATCCCACATCAATGACACGGAACGGAGCTAATGATTTTAGTGGAGGTGAAAACAAACTGTGATATATGATTCAGGGTGGCGATCATGAATGGATGAAGGATAATGTATGGCAGTGGATGGGACACGGTTGACACTTTCAGAATGACCCCTCTTGAACATATAACGACACTGATGCGATGGATCGGTAGCATTACCCCAAATGTGGATGGTTTGGCGAGGACCATGGCGATGAGACCGGTGAATGAAACAACCCAACCCGATGTGGTACGGAGGAAAAGTGTCATGTTCAAGAGTGACTTGCTACCATTAAACTTTGATGTTCTCCCAATTTTTCCCCAGTCATTTCTGACCAGTACCTCTTTATTTTTGTCAAGCTTGAGGAGGATAACATATGCTTGTTCTATAACCTGCCCTTCGGGCAAGCCCATCGCTATGATTTAACGAGCTTAGCGATAGGGAAACTCGTTCTCGTCTAAAGACAAGTTTGTCACTATTTAATCATTTTAACGAGTCTAACGACAAAGAAAACTCGGTCCTTTTCATTTTTAGAGAGTCTGAAAAGGTACAGAAAGTTAACTCCATAATTCCTTTTTCGTCAGCTAATCCCTTAAGTCTGAAAAAGTATAAAACGATACAAAAGGGATGGCTGTTCGGTACTTTTAACGAGCCGAACAAGACAAGCGCTCGATCCTTTTGTGCAATAATCCCTCAGGTCCAAAAAGATTAAAATTTAGAGGAGGGATAGCGTTCCGGTCATTTAACGAGATGGAAGGCCAAAACTCGGCAAACTTTTCATATTTTACGAGTCAGTGAAAAGAGCTCAAAGAAGACTCGTCTTTTGAGGAACGAGTGATAAACAGGGATAGCAACTGATTCCAGGTACAGGTTGGAATTTTCCAATTACGGCAGTGTCACAAGGATGGCTAGGTGAAATCACTCTTCGCAGCTGTTTCTCAAAAGAGGTAAACACACAAATGGAGGTGAATGATCGGCCAAATGAACAGTGGAGGTGACGGTGCACAAACACGACCAAGGGCTTTTATGGCTGATGAATTTTCGATCTCAAAAGGGTATTTACCGGTTCATTTTTTCTGAATGAGCTTGAACTCTAAAGGAAAGCCTGCTCATGAACTTATGTTTATTTTTTAACGAGCATGAACTATGTGCTAAAACTGCTCGGATCTTGCGTTTATTTTTTAACGAGCATGAACTATGTGCTAAAACTGCTCGATATACCAGTCATAATAAGAACGCCTCCTATGAGATAACTATTTTTTAAGGAGCTTTATCTCACAAAGCTATGCTCCAATTTTGGCAAATTTTACTTTTGCCCCACAGGCTTTCTTCATGCAAGGTCGGAAACGGCTAATCCTACGAGTTTAAAGGGTTAGACCTACAGGTTTAAAGGGAGGACCTAAAAATTTAAAAAATAAATAGTCGTCCCTTGCTTGCATTCCAAAAGTTTGCATGCCCCCAGGTATAGGATAGAATTTCGAGGCCGCCTCTCCTCTTTCTTATTATCCGAAGAGGGTTCTATTTGCTGCCGCAAATCAATCTCTTTCTTCGGCGGTGTCTATCATTGGGTTGTCCAAAGATGGTTACCCTCTGTCACGACAATATAGTCCCCTTCTTTGTAGGCTGCCCCTGCTTATCCTTCAAAACATATGTTTTGATGGGCGAGGCTTGAATTCAAAGATGGTTACTATTCGTTGCGATAAGGGAATTCCTACTTGGGCATTGCCCACTTTTTTAGACAAAGGTGAATGACTCTTTTGCCAAACACATAACTTTAACAAAAGAACACTATTCCAGAACAACCCCACTTCCTTCCACGGATGGGGTACGGACTAGTCATATTCTTCTGCGGAAATTCTTCCTTATACCCGGGGTTTCTTCTGCCCGAAGCAGACCAGGGTGCATGCCCCCTGGGTCCTAGTCTTTCTTTCCGAATCACTCGCATTCATCGGGAAGGAGGACTGGGGGCGGAGGCGAATCTTGAGTGAACAGACCATTTAAGAATGGTATTTGACTATTTGCGATGCGAGATCCTGGAAACGAAAGTTGGTCTACGAGCTTGACCACCCTTCCTTCGTGTGGAAAACACATTACTCTAAAGAGTGAGGAGACTATCGCTCCCATGCAATAAATATAGTCGCGTCCAAGGAGTAGGTTATAATCCAAGGGTCCTTGGACGACCATCACGTTCAAATTAACGGTCTTCCCTTTCAATGTAACAGGCACATTGGGGAGGATTCCTAATGGTCGACTGGTTCCTTTATCAAAACCCGAGAGATTTCTCAACTCAGGTAAAAGCGCTGGGGAACCCAGTGCTTTCCAAGCAACAGAGGAAAGGATACTCACAGACGCCCCTTCATCAATGATAGTACCAGCCATAATCATTCTATAGATCTGGACAATGATTCTGAATGGTATACTGGCTGGTAACCGGGGTCTGCCTAGTTGATTCCAATCAAAGGATACAACCAGGTTGCTTGGTGGTGGGACGGAATATACGGCCGGATATGACTCTGATGATGTTCCTTCCTGCGATAAAGGAATGGGCGCATTGCCCTGACGCTCATCAGAGTCGGTGCTGATGAAAAGAACCTGGATGGTGTCATCCTTATTCTCTTCAGTGAGGGTGTCGCATGAAGATGACTCTTCGGCGACGGTGTCATTTGAAGACGGGTCTTCAATGACGGAGTCATTGGACGATAGAACCTCTGAAGGAAGAACCGGGCCAACTGCCGTTTCGACCTTTAGACTTTCGTCTGGTCTGGATTCAGTAGGTTCATTCTCAATGACCGACACTTCAGCTGACCACTTGAGCGGGCCAGCTGGATTTTCAACTATCGAGGGATTAGGCACGAGTTTTTGGTATCCAGGAGGAAGTCGTAACGGTGATACCGGACGATCTTCCAAAACTCTCTTTGCCTCATCTAAGAATGGAAATTTGTGGATGGCATGATTGCCTTCACACAATAGACAGGGTGATCTTGGTCCCCTTCTTCGTCCTTCACTCTCATTAGTTGACGGATTGCAATCAACATGACAACCAGAGGTTGATGCTACCGGATTGTGCAACCTTGGGGACCAGTCCCTTAGTATCCGGGGAATACAAGGACAATCACGATGGAAGTGGATCCCTTTGCAAATGACACATGGCGATTTAGGCCCGGTCGGTGCAGTGTGTGGGTTTTTGTCAGCTTTCTTCTGCTTGCCCCCAGTCGCCTTCGCCAGAGGCTCCTTCTGCTTCTTTTCTTTCTTCTTCTTTTCCTTCTTCTCCTTGGGAGGCTGACTTTTGCCAGCTCTACCTTGCGAAGATGAAAGATCAGAGGAAGTATCATAAGAAGTGGAGGGCTGGTGGGTAGTTCTAGATTGTTCTGACTGTTGATTCGACTGCTCAGGATTAGTGGCGATCTGGACTACATTAGTTGAAAAGAGCCATACAGGGAGGTCGATTGCCAATCCTGGAAGTGACAATGTAGCCATATGAGGCGCACCAACATCTCCCCAAGAGGAGAAGGGATTTGGACTTCCGCCAAGGTTACTTCCTTGGTTGGTGGGCTCCATACTTTTCAACTGAAAGATCAACGTGGGAATAACAGGTGATTATGTTCCGCTTAAAATAAATTTTATTAACGACGCTTTTAGACACAAACTTGCTTTTTCATGTTTTAAGAGTCGAGAAAAAGCTAAAGATGACTCTAGTCGCCTTCGATGTATTAACGAGCCCGAAGTGACAAATGCTCGGTTGGACTTTTTCAGTTATAGAGTTTGAAAAAGGCCAAAAGAAACTGCTCTGGAGATCTAGGCAGAGGGTGTGCCAAACCTTTCGCGAAACCACAGAATACGTTTTACAGTACGGGTGGTCGATCTTCGTGAATGCTGTGTTCACTGCATCGCGATCAGTAGGGCGGCCGACACAGTTTCCTAAGGATAAAGGATAAAAGCCTATAGGGGTCTCCCAATATATGCGACGGTACGCGGGAGCACAAGTCCGTGTTAGTGCCACCGACTCTCAGGAGGAATCACCCACCTTCGTAGAGATCGACAGTCACTATGTTTAACGACGCCGGAACACGTCTCTACCTAGACCTCTAGATGTTTGCGTTATGTTACAAAGCGTTGTTATGTAAATTGGGTTTATTTTAATGTTGATCTTGCTTAACAGTTTGCCTTTCAGGGTCGCCACGAGATGTATATATACAACTTCCTATATGCAATCTAAGATGAGAAGCAAATCTTTTCAATCTTTCAACTTTGGAAACCTTAATCTACTGAGGGAAAAGAAAGACACAACTTTTTCCACAGATCATAGAACACACACTAAAATGCACATTTTCCTAAATCGTCAAACACACAGTCAAATGCAAAATGCACAATGCATGTATTTCTTTTCGTTATCCTTAATGTTGATGTAAGACAGAAAGGAAACTGTTGTATGATTTTGAGTCTAATTTCAAGTAGAAATAAATAAGCTTGTCCAAAATCAAAACGACACCTTATGATCGACTTGTTTAAACACTGGAAATGTATAGATTCAAACCATCAAGTGAAAAACAAACAAACTCAAACAGCCATGAATAGTAATAAAACTAGCTCTTAAGATCACAAAGACACTTTTGTTCAGGATCTAAGAGGCCACAGCTATACTGGTTCGCTTTTCACAATGGGAAACTGTAACTGAAGCAAGAAATACTGAAAGAACATTCACAGTTTCATCACACAACTGAGGCGGAATAATGTCAAGGAGAAGTGGTTTACAGCAAGTACAATGACCAGCAAGCAATTAGCAAAAATCAGTGAAAACAGGGCCAAGACACAATGGGAAAACTGAGCAAGACAATGGCTAACTGGACCAGTGCAGGCTCTGGTCTGTCAGTTTGACTCTCAGCGCAGTTCCCGAAGGGAGTACCTGCGCTGTAATGCAGACTGCCTATGGACAGCCTGCTCTGGGACACGAGAGTTACGTCTACAAAGTTTTCCGGGTCATAAAAAGCTCAAAAATGCACTGTTTTTGCTGAAATAAAAAGCTATAGGTCAAGTACAGGCTAAGGGATGATCAAGAGGATGAAGATCTATCACAAAGAGTAAAGAGTCTTTTGTAGATGAGCTCTTCAAATCTTGAATTTGCTCAGTAAATGAGCAAGAGTAACAGTCCCTCTACTTCGCTTTTGATATAGTCAAAAGCTTTTCGATTTGGTACTCTTTTCTTCAAGAAACGAATAGCAAAATACTACAAACACCAACAAGATACTAGGTTCCCCAGCGGAGTCGCCAGTTTGTTGTGGGGAAAAGTATCCGACCCGGATGACCCTATCCCTACTCTAAAGGTGACAGTCTTTAGCAACAACTGAAAGTAAAGCTTTGATATTTTCCTTTATGAAAGTACAGAGAGAAGGAAGAAAAGATTAACCAACCTGGTGTCTTTCGCTTAGTCGATCCTTATCCTCTCTCTTTGTCTCTTGTTCCCAGCTCCTTGCTCTCTTTGCCGGTCCAGCTACACACAGATCCTGCACAAACAAGAGAGGAAACTACAAGATACAAGTACTCATAACTGATGCATGGATTAGAGTGAATCAAATATACATGTAAAAACAATACATCAATGCAATACAAGTATATAGGAGAACATGCAAAACTTTATTGATAGAAGTAACAGGGTTCTGAGAAGGTTACAACCAATGATGGCTCCAATCCAGCAGCACCTCCCCAGCAGCAAGAACTCTCCTCTTCACCTCTAGTAAAACAATCACCCAATAACTCTAACTGTAAACCAACAGCACCTCCTTGCTTTACACAAAATTCCAGCCTCCTTAGACCTCATAGAAGAGCTCTATATATAGGAGAGAAGAAGAGAGGATGATTCAGCTTGAGGCTGGCATAGAGCTGACTAGTGTCCTCTCCCTCTTCAGTTAATCTTCAGTTCTTGAGTCCACTTGGAGATCCTTGCTTACACATGGTGATCAAGTACCTCTTACTCATCACAAGGCGAATCTCATGAACCAAGTGTCAGTTTGGAAGCTTCCTGGGCAGTTGACACCTTGCAGAATGACTGTGCCACTTGGCCAATCTCACCCAGCGCAGGTAGCCTTCATTAGATTTGACTTCCAGCGCAGGTACAAGGAGGAGCAGTTGCATTCCAGCGCAGATGCTCAGTGGAGCAGCTGACATGATCCAAAATTAGCCTGTTTTGAAGTGTTTTCAGGTGGAGAACTGATTGGAAGTGCTGTTGTTTGATGACCTTGTTCTTTTAGGGGTAAGAACAACATGTTTAGGGACTGAGGATCCCTGTAATTATTGACATTTCATGCTCCATGTCGCGAGGCACAAAAATGTCTATAACAGTAGTGAAACTCATTCTTGTCTGCTATGGACAAGTTTGTCCCTATTAAGTTTTAACGAGTTTAACGACAAAGATAACTCGGTCCTTTTCAATTTTAGAGAGTCTGAAAAGGGACGTAAAGGAAACTCCAAAATTCATTTTTCGTCATCTAATCCCTTAAGTCTGAAAAAGTATAAAACAATACAGAAGGGATGAATTTTCGATACTTTTAACGAGCCGAACAAAACAAGTGCTCGATCTTTTTGTGTAATAATCCCTCAGGTCCAAAAAGATTAAAATCTAAAGGAGGGATAGCACTTCCGGTCCCTTTAACGAGCTGGAGAGGCCAATGGCTCGGAAATCTTTTCATATTTTACGAGTCAGTTGAAAAGAGCTTAAAGGAGACTTGTCTTTTGAGGAACGAGTGATAAAATTGGGTAGCAGCTGATTCCAGGTAAGGTTTGGAATTTTCCAATCACGGCAGTGTTACAAGGATGGCTAGTGGGATCACTCTTCGCAGCTGTTCCTCAAAAGGGGTAAACAATCAAATGGAGGTGAATGATCGGCCAATACAGAGTGGAGGTGATGATGAGAACACGACCAAGGCTTTAAAGGTTGAAGTACTACATTCACGATGGTTATTTACCAGGAAATAGTTCATTTTTTAATGAGCTTAAACGCGGGGAGAAACATTTGCTCATGACTTATGTTTATTTTTTAACGAGCTTGAACTATGTGCTAAAACTGCTCGATTAATCCAGTCGTATAATAAGAATGTCTCATATATGAAAACGGAAATTTTTAGAGTTTTGCCCCACATCCTTTCTTTATGTAACTTAGGAAACGACCAATTCTACGAGTTTAAAGGGTTAGAGGACCTACAAATTTAAAAAATAAATAGTTGCTCTTCTCTTGCACGCCAAAAGGTTTCCATGCCCCTAGGTATAAAACAGAGCTTCAAGGTCACCTTTCAAATTTCCAACAAAACATTTGTTTTATCAGGAAAGGTCTACCTCTTTCAGGTTACCAAAGATTGTTCTATTCACAGCGCAAACAAAACACTTCTTCGGCGATGTCTACCGAAATAGACAAAGGTGAGACAATCCACTCACATAACTTTGACGAGGGAATCTTATTCCAGTCTAACCCCCTTTTCCAATCATGGACAGGAGTACAGACTAGTCATATATCTCTCGCGGAAACCTACCCTATACCCAAAGTTTTCTTGCCGAAGCAGACTAGGGTGCATGCCCCCTAGGTTTCAGTCATGTCCTCCGAATCACTCGCGCTCATCAGGTGGATGGAATGGAGATTGATGAGACATTCCTTGTGTGAAAAGACCATTCAGGGATGGCATATGACTATTTGCTCTGTGTGATCCGGGAAATGAAAGCTAGTCTACGAGCTTGACCACTCTTCCTTCGTGCGGAAAACACATTACTCTAAAGAGTGATGAGACAATGGCTCCCATGCAATAAATATAGTCTCGTCCAAGGAGTAGATTATAATCCAGGGGTTATTGAACTACCATTATGTTCATGTGAACGGTTTTCCTTCTCAAGGTTATGGGCACATTAGGAAGGATCCCTAATGGTCGACTGGTTCCTTTGTCAAAGCCTGTTAGATTTCTCATCTCATGCAAAAGCGATGGCGAACCAAGCGCTTTCCAAGTAGTCGAGGAAAGGATACTCATAGAAGCCCCTTCATCTATGATGGTACCAGCCATAACCATTCTATATATTTGAGCAATAATTCAGAATGGTACACTAGCCGGTAAACGGGGTCTGCCTAGTTGATTCCAGTCGAAGGAAACAACTAGGTTGCTTGGAGGTGGGACCGAATAGACGCCGAGTACGACCTGACGAACTTCCTTCCTACAGTAAAGGAATGGGTAAATTGCCCCCATGTTCATCGGAGTCTGTGCTTACGAAAAGAATTTGGACGGTGTCATCCTTATTCTCTTCTGTGACTGTATCATCTAAAGATGGAACCTCTGAAGGCAAGACCGGGTCAACTGCCGGCTCGACCTTTTGAATTTTATCTGGTATGGGTTCAGATGGTTTTTCTTCAATGATAGATGCTTCGGCTGACCACTTGGGCGGGTTAGCCGGATTTTCAACAAGTGACGGACTCGGCAAGAGTTTTTTATATCCAGGAGGAAGTCGTAACGGTGAAACCAGACGATCGTCCAAAACTCTTTTAGCCTCGTCTAAGAAGGGACAACAGTGGACAGCATGATCGCCTTCGCACAGTTTACAACGAAATCTATACTTTCCTTTTTGTCCTGGGGCTTCACTTTCACTAGTCGACGGTGTGTTTTCAACATGAACATCAGAGGTTGACGACACCGGGTTGTGCAAACGAGGAGACCAATCCCTTAAGTTCCGAGGGATGCAGGGACAATCTCTATGATAGTGGTCTCCTTTGCAAATGACACATGGTGATTTAGGCCTGGTTGGTGCAGTGTGTGGATTTTCGCTAGATGACGCTTGGTTGCCCCCTTTCACTTTTGGCTCCTTCTTCTTCTTCTTTTTCTTCTTTTCCTTCTTCTTCTCGGGTACTTGATTTTTGGCTTTACCAACCCCATCAAGCGAAGAGGAAGGAGGAGAGGAAGAATTGGAAGAAGTAGAAGGTTGGTGGGTAACTCTGGATTCGTCTAGCTGCTGACTCGATTGTTCAGGAATTGCGGTGTTCTGAACGACAGAGATTGAGAAGAGCCATACGGGCAAGCCGATTGTCGATCCTGGAAGTGACAATGTGGCCATATGGGGTGCACCAACATCTCCCCAAGAGGAGAAAGGACTAGGATTTCCTCCAAGGGGAATTCTTTGGTTGGTGGATTCCATTTTCTCAACCTAAGATCAACGTAGGAAAGGGTGATGATTATTCCGTTCAAAATAAATTTTAGACGCTTTGACACAACTTGTTTTTTCAATTTTTAAGAGTCAAGAAAAAACAAAAGATGACTTTAGTCGCCTTCGATTTTTAATGAGCCTGAAGTGACAAGTGCTCAGATGGACCTTTTCCATTAAGGAGTCTGAAAAGGAATGAAAGGGACTGCTCTGGAAATCTAGGTAGAGGGATTACCAAACCGATCGCAAAACTGCAGAATACTTTTATGGTACGGCAATCAATCGTCCCGAATGTTGTGTTCAGTGTATTGCAATCGATAGGGTGGCAGACACGGCTTCCTATGGATAAAGGATTAAGCCTATTGTGGTCTCCCAAAATATACTCGACGGTACGTGGGAGCACAAGTCCCTACTGGCATTTATCGTCTCAAAGTGGAGGAATCACCCAACCATCAGTGAGAACAACAGTTACCAGGCTTTACGACGCGAGAATACATCTCTAGCCTAGACTTCTAGATGTTGTGTGTTAGGTTCCAAAGCGTTGTTAGATTCATTAAATTTATTTTATAGTTGATCTTGCTTAAGAAATTTGTCTTTCAGGTTCACCGCGAGATGTAGATGTACAATTCCTAAAATGCAATCTAAGATGATAAACAGTCTTTTATCTTCTTTGTGCAATGAAAATCCTAGCTACTAAGGAAAGAGAGACAGTATTCTTTCACAAAGAGCAAAGGGCACACACTAAATGCACTGTCCTAAATCAAACCGATCAAACAGTCTAAATTCAAATGCACATGCATGTATTTGTTTTCGGCTTTCTTAGTATGTGAATGGTAAAAAGAAAGCTAATGCGCAAATCTGAATTACTTTTCAAGCGAAAATTACTAACAAGTTTCTTTTCAAAATCAAAAATGGAGACAATCACAACACTTTACGATTCGGAAATGAATACTTGCTTTCGACACTAGAAAAACCACAAATTCAGACCAAATACAATAGCAACAGGGTAATCGACTATCAAGAGCAACTAAACTCTCTCCTATGACTGAAAACGACACTTGCGACACTTTCAAATCAAGGAACGACAGTACAATTACGTTACTTTTTGCAAAGGAGAACTGAAAATGACTCAACAAATACACAAAAAAATTTACAGTTCTTTTGCACAATGGGGGCGCAATATCAGCAAGGAAAGGGGTTTCAAACAGAGATATACTGATTACAAACAGCAAAACTCATGAATAGAACTGAAAAGAATGAACACGGAAACCAAAACTGAGGAACAATGCCTAGTCTGATCAGCGCACCTGTAACACAGGGAACTTGAAATGCAGCGCACCTACTACACTCGGGAAGTGTGTTGAATTTCAGATTCACAGAACAGAGCTTGCGCTGGGCCAGAGACGAGACTTTGCTTGGGTTTTGGGTCACAGTTTGCAGTTCAGTTCAGGGGTTTTGGCCAAGAAAATGGTAATCAGTAAATCAACAATCAGGGGTAGATCTAAGGAGGTTCCAAGAGCTACCACGAGGGAAATTAGAGAGTTTGTGAATTAGTTGTTTAATTCATAAACAAATCCTATAGATTGACTGAAGCGGCATTTATCTACTTTGCATTTGCATAGAAAATGTAGTTTGAAAGCTACCTGGCTCGACTTCAGGCTCTGTCTGTAAGTTTATAAAATAAACAACAAAGAAGATAAACAAACAACCTAGTCGCTCCCCAGCGAAGTCGCCATTTTGTTACAGGGAAAAGTGTCTACACAGAACTGCTTATCCCACTAAGGTGTGGTAGCTACCTTAGAAACAAACAAAGTAAAGCTACTTTCATTTTTCCTTTATGAAATATAGATGAGAGAAGAACAAAGAAGACCAACCTCTGTCTTGCGCTTATCTCCTAGTTTGATTCCTCTCTCTCTCTTGATAGTCTTTCACTACTTGCTCCCTTGTACGCCCAGCTTCACAAAGTACCTGTAGGATCAGAGTAGCATAACACTGTACAAGAATATGGATCTATAATCATAAACAATCTAGGATCAGATGTAAATTGACCATACAAATGCATAAAACATAAATGACACAAGAGTATGGAGGAAAAACTTGAATAGCTTTTATTGATAATCAAGAAAGAGCCAAGGGAGTTACAACCAGTTGTTCTGACCCAGCATCATCCTCTCAGCAAGTAAGCCCTTCTTCACCTCATACAAAGCTTAGATCACCTAACACTATGATGTTGTCTCAGGAAACCAACAACAATTCCTTACAAGATGCAAAATTCCAGCCTCTAGATCTCTAGGATGAGGGATCCATATATAGATATCTGTAAGGGAGATGACTCAGCTTGTGATTTGATTAGTGTCTTCCCTCTGATAGTTCTTGCTTCCACTTGGAGATTGATGATCTCTTACTCATCCTTGGTCGAATTTAGAGAGGCAAGTGTCACAGGAGAAGTTTCTGGAAGATTCCATGCCTCTCCACCTCACGGATTGACACTGCCATTTGTCATTTCTCGCCCATCGCACCCCATAGAAGGGCTTTTTGAAATGCAACACACCCACAAAGTGTACTTAGGTGAAATGCAACGCACTTTGCCTATGGAGCAGCTGAAATGATCCTGTTTTGACCAGTTTTGAGCAGTTTTTCATGGAGAACTTCTGGGAGAAGCTGTAATCAGTTAACCTTGTTCCTTTAGGGGTTATAACAACACTTTTAAGGACTTAGGAGCCCTTGGTTTATGGACATTTCATGCTTGGGGTTGTAGTGCCCAAAAATGTCTATAACAAGAGGATAAAGGAGAGAAAGATCTTTTGGATAATAATGGAGATGAATATCCAGATGGGGATCAATCGCAAGCCACGATTATCACCCATAGTCTACAATAGTTTGAAGAGCTTTGCAGAGTTCAAAGAATATTTCCATCGTGTCTTCATCAGGGTGCAGAAATACCCTACAAATACATGGCATGATTTACCGTATTTGGCAACTGACGATGTGATATTCGTAGTCCTTGAGTCTTGGTTGCTGGAGTGGCGCGCTCTAGCTAGATCCACGATGGAAACAAAGGAGTCCTTTGCACAACGCAAGAAGGAAGAGACAAAACTTTGGATGGCACAATTGGCAGAAAAGCGCAGGAAAGAAGAAGTAGTGGCTAAGGCCCAGGCAGCGCGCGATGCTGCAAAGTTGGCAGAGTAGCAAAAAACAATAGATGAAGAGCACAAAGGATGGAAGTCACCTTCGCCCTAACCAGAGACAAACAGAGAAAAAGGTGGTGCGGACTCGCTAACAACACCCACCCAACTCAAGCATCTGTGACCATGATAGCAGACAGTGCCACGAAATAAGACAAAAGCATCAAAGACTTCTTTCGACCCAATCACCCTCACTAAGGGGGATTTGCATGATGTTGGCGAAATGGTGAGGGATATCACTGCGAAGGCCCTCCAATAGTTTGAGGAACAAAAAAAGTTGGTATTGGGGGCTCTCAGGACAGGGTTGCAGGAGTTGCAAGTTCGCACTCCGCAGGCTGGCGTAGTGTACACTAGCCTCATAGTCGGCACTTCAGCTGCCGAGGAAATTTTGCGCACAAGGGTGACCAATACGATCGTGCTACCAAATAGGACACTTACTACAGAGAAGGAAGCCGACAAACCCACGGTCAGTAGTTTGAAAGGAGTAGGGTTGAATATGGCTGTGCTCCCTTGGAAGACACTCTATCTCTTGTAGGATGGAGTCACCGTGGAACTTCAAGCTAGGGAGAGTCACACACTGCAGGTGATGAGCGAGCAATGCATCAACATTGAATAGTTGGGCCTGTAGTGAAATGTGGCAGTTAGAATCAGTAGATTATGCATGTGAAAGAGGAAGCCTGCCGAATGGTTCCAGAGTTGGACATTCAAGTTCCAGAGGCGCACGTCCACAAATTGGCCACAGGGGTGTGTGACACTAGAGAAGAGATGGCCAGGGTTCAACTGGATCTGAACCTGCAAATCACAGAACTTCAGTTGAAGGCTTAGCCTTCAAATCCACCGGAAATCAAGGAACATCGAACCACTATTGTTATAACAGCAACAATAGCAGTTGATAGCACAGTGGTAGACTACATGCAGCTGCTCAAGTAGTCATTGGAGGTCCTAACTACCCTACAGGAGGACCTGAATGTAGAGCACCTAGAGACAGAGGTGCATGAGCTACAACAGAAGTATGACAAAGTAAAAGGGACCACGTAGACAGTTGCCCTTGCACAGAGGCTTGCAAGTATGTAGGAGGCAAAGGTGCTCAAGGAATAGGTGGATGCTGCTCAGCATAAGGAAGTAGTCTTAAAAGCACGCCTACAGCCATGGATCGATGAGGCATATACAATTATAGCCTCCATTGAAGTAAAACTTGTGCAACTACAAGAAAATCAGCAGAGGATTTAGGGCAGCAGTTCAGAAGTAGTGGTCATCGAACAACGCGTGGAGGAAGTTCAGTAGGCAGTCACTCAGTGCGTTGCCGAAGTTACAACGATCCAAGCAGATCTGGGAGGTATTTATGCTAAGATCTCCGTACCTATAGAGTGACTCGAGGGTGAGTCACGATGTTTGTGTTGGGGGCCTATTGGGTGCGAGATCCTCCAAGGGCAGTTTTGGGGCTTAGAGCCTAGATTTTGGTCCAATTTTGTAATTCCAATGTAAAAACTCCATATTTTGTGGGCGCAGATCGCGTAGTTGTTAAAGAGCCATAGGGTTGTCCGCTATTGTTTTGATAATGTAATGTTGGTTGTAAAAGATCTACCCATGGTCCATGGACCATGGGATTGTATAAATAGAGCAAAGCTCTAAGTAGATAGGGACATACAATATGGAAGAGAAATGAAGTTGTATGCGAGATAGATCTGAAGTGTAAGTCTATGTTTTGGGTCATAGCATAGGTAGAGTGTTTAGTCAATTTAGTGTTGTCTAAATTGCTATCATAAATTGTCAACCAGGAGCTCGTAAGCTGATGAAGTGAAGGTGTACTATATGTACTTAAGCAACCTCTTAGATCTTTTTGTCGTTTGGGGGTGTTGTTTGTGGTCAATTTAACTTCCTAAGATGGAGTGATGATTTTATAAACAGATGAGTGATAGTGTGTGTAAGGTGATTTCTAAATGAGTGAGTGTGTGTTGCTGGTGGTTTCTAACTACCTTCTAAACTTTGCAAAGAAAGAGCTTGAAATAAATAACTTGAAATGAACTGAAAGCAAAGAACCACTTTCTAATGGCACTAGTCACTACTCATGTTGCTGGAGGAAGTGCCACGAAGACAGCTAAAGACAGGATCCAAACATAGATTTACTTCCCATGATGACCGTTTCCCTCAAAAGTGCACGTTGTTGCCTGCGTGTTGCTGCGTAGTTAATTAGTTAGGCTGTAGTTGCTTAGTTCACGCAGAGGGTAGTTTGCCTCTGTGCTTATAAATAAAGCGTGTGCCAATGCTTATAGATTAGCTTTTTGAATATTGTAATTGCTGCGCTGATTTTGTTATCAAAACTCTGTTTTAGAAGGCTGTTTCTACAGCACTTTTTCACTGTATTTTGACATGCTGGTTTTATAAAAAGAAGACTGTTTCTGTTCACCTTCTCGTAGCTGATCTTTTAGCTGGTTGCGTGGATGGAGGGCCCCCATCTATGACAGCCCGTGTACATAGTGTTTGATTTCATTTTCCTGCCTTCAACAATTTTTATTTCTTTCATCATGTATAATAGTTTACCATTTGATTTCATGTCATTTCATTTCCAGCTTTTATTTTAAACTGATCAGTATTGTTTTCTGCAGGTTTTTAGCCCGGGATTGTGTGTTTTGTGTATTTGCTTTATATCTGATGGTATTTTCAGTTGTCATATTCATAGTTGCTGCCTTTACTTTGATTTTCTAGCTTAACTTCTAGCTTAGTTTCTCAAGCTGTATGCTAACACATTGATGTTCTCTTTATCATAAGTTGTTCATCTTTAAGAGATCAGAATACTAATAAATTACAGCTTGCTTTGAGTAGCTTTTGGCTTATATCACTAACTCTTTCTTCACTTGTTACACATAACAATGTATGTTGGAAGCAGAATGCTGGAGAAAGGCACAGTGGTGTTATAATTTGTCATTTAGAGCTTTATCACTTTTTAGACTTATCTCTAACTACTTCCTAATCGTGTTTTACATAGTACCATATGTTGGAAGCAGAGAGTTAGGAAGAGATGAACATTATCATTGGTTTTTAAAGTGATTTTCTTATCTTTTTATTTGCAGCAACATGAGTAGTGACTAGTGCCATTAGAAAGTGGTTCTTTGCTTTCAGTTCATTTCAAGTTATTTATTTCAAGCTCTTTCTTTGCAAAGTTTAGAAGGTAGTTAGAAACCACCAGCAACACACACTCACTCATTTAGAAATCACCTTACACACACTATCACTCATCTGTTTATAAAATCATCACTCCATCTTAGGAAGTTAAATTGACCACAAACAACACCCCCAAATGACAAAAAGATCTAAGAGGTGCTCACGGCTCTCATGCCACCGTTTAGAACTTGACCGTTTGACCGAGGGAACACCTGCGTTGACCAAGGGCATACGTGACTGGTTTGGCTCAACCAATAGCATACGATCCATGTGTACATTCATCCCAACATGCCCATGTGGACCGTTCCTTGAGAAGACACGTGGAGTATAGCAAACAACAAAAAGGCTGCGGAATCTCTGCGTAGCTGCGGAATTGCTGAATAGCTGCAGAATGGCTGAACAGCTGTGGAATTGCTGTATATGTTCCAAAATTCTAATCAAACAGTCACACATTAGCATAGTTAACAAACCATGATAAAAAGACATGTAATGCAATAATTTGAACAAGTTAATGGAGGAAAAGATGGAAAAAGGAAGAAGTGAATGGGAAAAGGCTGTTGGAAAGATAGCTAAGTGAGTGCAAGGTTGAGGCTCAACATAGAGGCTCTGCAGCTGAGTGCACAGAGGCCTAGTAGTCCGCAGGTAAGTGTGTAAACCCCTGCAGCTGAGTGCACAGGGCGAGTCGAGTCTGTAATCATCTAGAAGTATTAATAAAGAGAAGTATTCTATCATTTCTGCATCTTTATTTCCTATTTATGCATCTATTCTATTGGGTATGAATTTCACTTCTAATGATTATATGATGCGCGAATGTGTATAATTGTATTGGTTAAGTGAACACAAGTAATACCATCTATTTACGTGAAGCTAACTAAGATCTGATAATAAGATAAGTAAGATACTTTGCCTAGTTTTGGAAAAATCGTAGTTCGCTGCCCTAACAGCGCGAAAGGACTTCAGCCCCTAGTTAGGGTTGCACGAAATCCGATTGTAACACTTCGCAAAGGTACTGAAGGGTAGAACAAAGTGTGAAGCAACCTACACGAAGACATGAATAGTTGGAAATAACCGACATCATACCATCTCAAGGGTGCAGAAACTTGGTTCCAGCATCCCCCCATACTTCTTTGGGTGAGACTTCAGTCCGTGCTCCGCGAGCTGATGCCGAAAGGGCCAGTAGTGTAGGGAATTTTTTGGCTAACTAACACTAAACCTGGGTTAGCCCCCCTCAAGCCCACATGTGGTAATCCTCACAAGCTACCATGTGGCATGATGACATCGTGTTGACATCATCATACAAATGACCATGGACCTATAAGGATAGGGCCACCTGGCATGGTCACATTGGCAAAGGAAAGGTGCTGAGCATTACTATCAATGATGTCACATTGTTAGAGTCACATAATCGACATCGTGGAATAGATAAGCCCCAGCTTATATGGGAAAAATTTTGTTTTGAATGAAGGATACACTAAGCATTAGCCCCGAGGTTGTCCTTCAAATCCCCAAGTCCACGTTAACACACACTTGTGCCAAGACTCTAATAAAATAGATTTAATCAATGAAATCTCTATGATCTAGCCTGAGGTCCAACTCTATAGTTGTGGCATGTTTGATCTATTTTGTGATGACTATTCAATGGATCGAGCCTTCAAACATTTTTTTTTCATATGTATATATTGTTTTTAGTGAAATTTCCTATGAAGGGTTGATACCCATTTGGTTTTAGGATCTGTGATTTTGAATACTTTTGTCCCACAAGTCATGACTTAGGAATTAGGTTAGTTGGTTTTATGGTATGGTTTGAGGTCATGGGTTTGAGTCTAGTAAATTTGGGTCAAAATATTTTTTATGGAGGCTATTGGTGCAACTAATTTGACCATTATGTCAAACAGTTAAACATTTTGTAGATCCAGTAAATTTTTATTTTGTATAATGTTCCCGAATTGTTCGAATGGTTAATTTTAAAAAATCTTTTATATAGTTCCATGTGGTTTTTTGAGGTTTATGGGCTCATCTTAAAGCCAAATTGGATTATGGAAGAAACATGATGATCAAGGTTCAGTTATGAATAGTTCTAAAGGGTTTCCACATAAAATATTGCATCCTCTTGTGTTGATGTGATGATGACTTCTTAATGCATGGTTCTTTTATTATTATGATGCTAATTGTTGTGATTCACTACTGCGTGATTAATTATTGAATAAATGTGTTAAAATTATAAGTTTTTTGTTACACTAACTCATCCCCCCTTCCTTTCAATGTGATATTTGGTCCAACAACAAGACCTAAGAATCCACACAGCTTGGATTTCTTTACCAAACAAGCAATTAATCAGGTCATAAATACTCACCAAAATACTTAGATCAGGTTCTCAATGTCATACAAGAAAAGAAAAGGATTAATAACTGTTGGAAGTAATCAATCAACAAATACAACCTTGAGCACACAAAGAAAAGTTACAAAAAAAAATTATAGATCTCATAAATGACAAAGGAAAAAAGGCCAGATCTAAAGCATATATAATCAAACATAAACATGAGATTACATATCTAAGGTAATTTTAGTGAAAGTTGAAGTAATCTCTACTAAAATACTCATTGTTGAGAGGCCATCACTCCTAGAAAGAAGACAACCTAACACCTAGTCACTACAAGACATGCTTCTAGGGGCGACCACCTAGTGAAGTCGCTCCGTAAATGATAGGAAAGGAGAAATATTCCCCCAAGGTCGAGAGCTTAAAGATAAAAAAAAACCATAAATATGAGAAATCCTCAACAAATCAAGCCTATAATGAGCTTAGACAAGGTCGAAATCAAAGGAAAAAACTCAACAATATTAAAAAACAGGGATCAAGACAAGAGAAGGAGAACAAATGCACTATGGTAGTTCCCCAATGAATTTTCCAATTCTATTAGCCCAAAAATCACATAGAGGCTAAGGAGTTGTTTCTCCATAGATTTTGCCTCAGGGTTTGTTAGAAAGTAGGTGAAACAACCAAACTAAATCCCTGTTTGTAATATCATAGCCATCATATAAATGGTATAGACAAATGAAAATGTGACTGTACCTTATCCCTCACATGCTGGTGTAGTTTTGTAGACTACTTTCGTAGTTGGAAGTTCGGCTGCTATATAGATGTCCTACCCCGGCTCTTAGATATAAATTCCTACACACAAGAACCAACATACAGGGAAATTTTGTGCCTTTACAAAAGGAAGATTAGAATGCAACACATACTTAATGCAACATTATGTTCAGGTTTTTCATAACATAAACATAAAATAGAGAAGTAAATATTTTGTATCCATATCATAATGAAAATGTACAAGGAAATGTACCTTACTTGTAGTATGTACTCTCCTCTAATCCCTCGTTTCTCTGCTTCCCTAGACTTACTGGAAAACTAGGCTCATTTGACATGCAAGGAAAGACTATTCTAGTGATATTTTACTAGCATAACATAGCTAATATCTCTGTCTCTCCCCTTTCACCCTTGACAGGGTCCCACTAAATAAGCCTTTCCTAGATCTAGGAGTATGTATCCGAACACCTAGGTCTGTTGAAAGTTAGGAAGCTTCTCCAATAATTTTACCCAAACCAACTCAAGATAAGATGAGTTGAATTGATCTCATTGGGAAAGACTTGTTCTAGAATTTTGATCTTTGTCGCTCCCAAGATGAAAGCAAGTTGTATAAACGAGTGATAGGTTGCAAGCTTGCAATGGAGAAATGGGTTACATGATGTTAGGCTTGTCAGAGAGATGGGCTACTAAAAGAGCATAGACAAAGGGAAAGAAAGGAACATTCAGGCCAACAGCTAGAGGGTTGACACTAGGTTCCTTTCATTGACATAAGGTGGAAAAAATGGCTATCATAACTATGTCTAACTACAATTTTCTTTCCTTTTTCATATTTATTTTACTTCATTTGATAGATTCCCTTTTTATTTCATATAAATTTTATTACATTGGGGTTTGGGATTGTTATCCCTAATATGCAATGCTGACTTTTTGAAGGATGAAGGAAAGGCTCGGTCTGCTTCGTTGTCCTTAAAAGTGTCCCACATGGGCCATTATTCCTCTTCTTCCCTTACCTCGCTCACACTTTACCCTTTCCCTTTCCTAACTTAACCTTCCCGCCGGGACAAATTCCTCTTTGGCCTTAGCCCCAAGCGCAATAGCCAAAATCCCCATAAAACCTCACCCATATGCCTTACGTGCCTATAGCACATTTCCCGAAGACATCTCGTACCTTCACCACATCTTCACCGTTGATCTTTCCCCGCCAATCCAATGGCCCACATTCCTTCTGATCAATGCAACATGCCCAATCATTCTCCACCGTTAGATCAACCCCGCTAGATCTAACGGTCAGTGCCCATATCACGCAGACAACAAGCACGAAAAGTACCTTCCCGATGAGGGCGGTTTTTCTCCCTCCTCAGCCGCTACATGTCATCCACTAAATGGCATTGAGCGAGTTCTGATACTTACCATTTACCACCCGATGCCTACCCGATAAAAACCATAACCACTCAAATCAAACCACCACGCGCATTATCGTCCGCGCATCTCCACTGCCCGATAACTGTCCGATTCACCTACCTGAAGATCCAACTGCTCGGACATGTCCTGCTAACATCATGACCACTAGCCTCCAAAAGAAAATCTCCACTACACACCTCCCTTGATCTGACGACCACCATTCATGATCACTCACCACTGTTCATCTGCCCATGCACTCCATACCCCATGTCCTATCTGTTACGCGAAGAAGAAAATGGCCAACTCTGTCAGTCTGGCAACAGTTTGACCATGAAACTAAATTAAAGAATAGCATGGCCAAAGGAGAAATGGACACAGTATGACTCAACAACCAAATTAAACAGTCATGGAACTCCACTACCATGATCAATCTGACCACCTGGAGGACAACACAGTGCCAGAACTGATTAGGTTTTCATAGTGGAGAAGGCAACTACGTTCAAAGACGCTATCAGACAGTTAATGGTAGTTGGTGGTCAATTAAGACTCCTCCATCCCTAAATGGCTAAGGGCCATTGTAATGATAGATTATAAATAGCCAAAAGAAAGACGTAATGAGGGTTGGCAATTATGTTTTTGTTAAACTTCTGGACGTTGTAGATATTTTGTAACTTGCAGTGTCTCATCTTCATTTTCGGAAATGCAAGCTTATTTTGTTGTTAATTGCTCAATGCCCATTTCTCCTCTGTTCTAAGCTTGTGCCTAAAGTGTTGTATTCATGATTTCTTCTACATCCAATGCTAGATAACTATCATCTTATCTCTGGATTAGACAATTGAATGTATCAATGAGTGGATCACTCAGGTTTCTTCTATATCTAATGCAAGATAACTGTCATCTTATCTCTGCATTGATAGATTAGATTTGAAAGTTTCTTTGCTAGTTGCAGCTAGCCATCATACATTCTGTATGCATCTGCTGGTGTGGTTAGTATTCTTCTTCTATTCACCTAATTCCCAAATCGTTGAGCATTGGTGGTCTAAAGCCTTGTAGTCTGAGGGTGTTCATGCATGTCTGGAGTGAAAACATAGTAGAAGTGGTTATCTGGCTTGAACCAAACCATCACCCATCCCAATAAGTTCCTAGAACCATATTGAAGAGTATATGTTACCAGGCATCTCCGAGCTAGAACCTAGGAGAGTTTCCTGGAGCCCTAACATTAATTGGCATCATTGATGGGAGAGGAGATTGAAGCTCAGGTTCCTTGTGAGACGACATAGATCTAGCTTTGATGATAGACAAAGTCTGGACACATGTTTGGTTGTAATCATCTATCTGGTGACTCTACTAGAGGCTGAAACTCTTGGTGACTCCACATCATAGTTCTGGCTAAGTTTGTGAGTCATACTTGGAGAAATCCTCAGAAGTCACTAGCTGACCCAGTAGCTGACCTTGAAAACATCATCAAAGGAAGGAAGATATCACAAAAGGGAGCATCAGGATCAGGGAAACCTAAACATTCTCATGCATATTTGCAAGAAAGGCTTGTAACAAAGCACATACATATTGAGAATATAGCCTCTAGCACTAGCAGTGAAGAAAAATTTCCGAAGATTCATAAATCTCCTTATTCTTTAAGTTCTCCTTTGGATTTCAACCCAAAGGGAACCTCCCCTCCAGTCCATCATATTCCTTTAGCCCTGTCAGTCATTTCTCAACTCCCTACCTTTCAGACTGCCAGCACTCTTTCATCTACCCCAGTCATGGCAGGCCCACAAGCACCCACCAAAATGGAAATAATCATAGCTACTAGGTATGGGCCCTTGGTATTGCCTACTCTTTTGAATGCCATGCCTGTAGGAGAATATCAAAAGTACATGCCTAAGTTCACAGGGACAGAAGGAGTCACAGCAGAAGAACATCTTGAGTCATTCTATAGCTATGCTGATAACCTAGATATTAGTGAAGATGATGTATGGATGAGAGTATTCGTCCAAAGCCTAGATGGAGAGGCTAGAAAATGGTTCAGAGAATTAACCCCTAGGTCTATAGTGGACATTGACGCCTTAGATGATGTGTTCCTAAAGCATTGGGGGATAAGAAAGATCTACTCTATTATCATACTGGGTTTGGAAACATAAAAAGGGAAAATGGGGAGTCATTGTCTGATTTCAATAAAAGGTTCAACCACACGTACAGCAAGATACCAGCTGAAGTGAAACCTACTCCCACCTTTGCCAAGCTCACCTATGCCAATGCCTTTGATCCTAAATTCTACTTACTATTGAGGGAGAGGCAATGTGCTTCTTTGGCTGATAAGCAAGATGCAACCCTGGAAGTAGAATCAAACATCATGGTTGCAGAAAAGGCTCAAAGGTAATATTGATAGATGGAGACAGAGGGGTGAGCCTTCATCTTCTTCAAATTCCAATATTGATAAAATGGCCAAGATGATAGAGTCATTAGCCTCTGAAGTTTCCAAATTAAAGGTTGAGCAGCATTCTAGGAAAGGAAAGGTTCCTAATACCTTTGCTATGCTAAATCCAAATCCATATAGAAGAACAAATGGGCAGTTACAGATTTTGCAAAGAAACAAAGAGACCAATGAAGACCAAAGGGTGAAGGTCCCTTTTTAGAATACGGTCATGGAAGAAGAGCAGTTTGAAGACGATGATGAGATCCATTGCATGGAAGACAAAGGTAGCGCCACTTTTCTGACCAAAGCTACCTATAAGAAGTCATTATTCAATGACCAGATCAGTCGAAAATGGGATGGTGAGGTTGTTCTACAAACTGTGGATCAGCACAAATATAACCTCAGGTCTATGATAAATAATGTCAAAGAAGCTCCTACTCATAAAGCTATTTTCCTTGTAGAATAACAAGCTAATAAGCAGAAGCAACCGGTAGTTGATCCTATCATCCTCAGACCCCCAGCCACAGAGGTAAGAGGCCTTGACAAGTCCCCTTCTTCTTTTAGTTTTCAATCAGAAATTCAAAAGCCAAGAATACCTATGCCTCTAATTGAACCAATGAAGAATGAGTCCTTCAAGAAATCTATACTTGAGGCTCTTGAGCCTAATGCCATCCAAGCTTCCACTGGCTATGTAAAACTGCAAGATTACCAACCAGCTGTTATTCTCATCCCAATGATTGAAAATTGTGAAGACATCTCCCCATCATTCTATGTCTCTCTGACTATTCATGATAAAATCCTTCATAATTTCCTTCTAGACACTCGAGTCGGCCATAATTCAATGCCCAAGACTGTCATGGATAAGCTCGGTTTTGACATTACCAAGCCTTATCATTTGACCTCTACGGAGCTTAAAAAATCAGTCAGATCACAGAGGAAGAAGACCCACAGGTTTGGGACATGTTCTTTGATGGGGCTTGCTCTGAGGAAGCTGTAGGAATAGGTGAAGTCCTTGTGTCCCCCACACAAGAATGCATTGATTCATCTTTCATATTAACTTTTTAGGTCACAAATAACACAGCAAAGTATGAAGCAGACCTTATTATTCAACAGGTGTACAAAACCTCCCAATCAAAACATCCAAGGCTGAAAGCATATAGAGATGAGGTGAAATATAGACCATATCTACCTGATAATTTCAAATGATGGAAAGTTTTCAAAGTAGAGGATCAAATCAATAGGCTTCTGCAAGTATTTGATGGATTAGCTGATATGCACATTGACCAAGAGAAAGAAACCTTTCATAAAAAGGCAAAAAGGGTTAATTTTCAGTATGGTGATTGTTTTCTAAGAAGGAATGCATCAAAGGAAGGATATGTTTTGATGGCCCATTCAATAGGTTGTTCTTTGAACTTTATTTTAGCCAAGGCTTTCAAGCCTTTGTATTGTAAATATGTTGTTTTCAAAGTTTTTATTTCCATGTTAATTAGATTCCATGCCCAATGGAACACTAGGTGGTAGATTTGATTTTGTTGTTTACTGGAAAGGAAGCGGTCTGTAGTTCTTGAAACGTCACAGGGAGGCTCTCATCCCTAGAAGGAGCCACTGTTAGCCCTAAGATGTAGTGATGACTTTTTGAATTATGAAGGAAAGGCTCGGTCTGCTTCATTGTCCTTAACAGGCTCCCACATGGGCCATTATTCCTCTTCTTCCCTTACCCCGCTCACACTTTACCCTTTTTCTTTCCTAACTTAACCTTCGCACCCTGACAAATTCCTCTTTGTCCTTAGCCCCAAGCGCAATAGCCAAAATCCCCATAAAACCTCACCCATATGCCTTATGTGCCTATAGCACATTTCCCGAAGACATCTCGTACCTTCACCGCATCTTCACCGTTGATCTTTCCCCGCCAATCCAATGGCCCACATTCCTTCCGATCAATGCAACATGCCCAATCATTATCCACTGTTAGATCAACCCCACCAGATCTAACGGTCAGTGCCCATATTGCGCAGATAACAAGTGCGAAAAGTACCTGCCCGATGAGGGCGATTTTCCTCCCTCCTCCGTTGCTACGTGTCATCCACTAAATGGTATCGGGCGAGTTCTGACACTTACCGTTTACCACCCGATGCCTGCCCAATAAAAACCATAACCACTCAAATCAAACCACCCCGTGCATTACTATCCATGCATCTCTGCTGCCCGATAACCGTCTGATCTGCCTGCATGAAGATCCAACGACCCAGACATGTCCTACTCACATCATGACCTCTAGCCTCCAAAAGACAATCTCCACCACACACCTCCCTTGATCCAATGGCCACCATTCATGATCACTCACCACCATTCATTTGCCCATGCACTCCATACCCCACGTCCTGTCTATTACGCGAAGAAGAAGATGGTCGACTTTGTCAGTCTAGCAACAGTCTGACCATGAAACTGAATTAAAGAAGAGCATGGACGAAGGAGAAAAGGACACTGCACGACTCAACAACCAAATTAAACAGTCATGGAACTCCACTACCATGATCAATCCGACCACCTAGAGGACAGCACGGTGCCAGAACTGATCAGGTTTTCATAGTGGAGAAGGAAACTACGTTCAAAGATGCTATCAGACAATTAATGGTAGTTGGTGGTCAATTAAGACTCCTCCATCCCTAAATGGATAAGGCCCATTGTAATCATAGATTATAAATAGCCAGAAGAAATATGTAATGAGGGTCGGCAATTGTGTTTCAGTTCAACTTCTGTGGACTGTAGATATTATGTAACTTGCAGCGTCTCATCTTCATTTTCGGCAATGCAAGCTTCTTTTGTTGTTAATTGCTCAATGCCCATTTCTCCTCTTTTCTAAGCTTGTGCCTGAAGTGTTGTATTCATGATTATTTCTACATCTAATGCTAGATAATTTTCATCTTATCTCTGGATTAGACAATTGAATGTATCAATGAGTGGATCACTCAGGTTTATTCTGTATCTAATGCAAGATAACTGTCATCTTATCTCTGCATTGATATATTAGATTTTCAAGTTTCTTTACTAGTTGCAGCTAGCCGTCATACATTTTGTATGCATCTGTTGGTGTGGTTAGTATTCTTCGTCTATTCACCTAATTCCCAAGTTGTTGAGCATTGGTGGTCTAAAGCCTTATAGTTTGAGGGTGTTCATGCATGTCTGGAGTGAAAACATAGTAGAAGTGGTTATCTAGCTTGAACCAAACCATCACCCATCCCAATAAGTTCCTAGTACCATATTGAAGATTATATGTTACTAGGCATCTCCGAGCTACAATCTGGGAGAGTTTCCTGGAGCCCTAACAGGGATAATTTCATCTAGTCATGTTTAGGTATGTCTTTCATTGCATATGACTTAGGGAGAGGTAAAGCTCAAACATTACGTTGGTTTTTGACTCATCATTCATATGCCTTCATTTTCTTTTGTATTTTAAACTTTGTGTATTGATCTTTCCTTTTTCTTATAAACTTGCATCAACCTTGAGAATTCAAGTTCCTTCTTCTCATGGGATTATAGAGCATGAACCCACCTTTGTGACATATAATGACTAACCCAAAAGGAGGGACAATGAAAATGTGAAAGATGGAGCATATTATCTATGGATTGGGATATGACACATTAACCCTATCAAAGTCCCCTAGTAGTATCCCTCTACCCTCTAACTAAGAGTATCAAAATTTGACTAGGAGATGATGATGACCACCAAGATGAAACAAGGAAAGAGACACAAATTTAAAGCATCATGATCCATTATCCAATTCAACCATGTTCACTACTTTCATGTCAATACATATGTCAATAATACTTAATATGAAGTAATGAACAAAAGTACCTTATGTGTTTTAGATACCAAAATCATCAAATGAGTGACTTGGACATGGTGTGGGAAGCATCATTATGAAAATGACTGTGGAGAACCATGAGTGTCAACTTTGGAGTTGTTGTCTGTGATCAGGATCATAGGAGGAAAAATATCCTATAGTTACCCCTAGATATGAGGGAGTAACAAGTACCAAAATAATTATGTTTCTATTTTCATTTATCACTTTTGATGCTTATTAAATTTGGCATTAAGAGATGACATCATCTTCAAGCTCCTAGAGCATAAATTGGTTGACTATGAACCTACGACTCTTACATGAACAAAAATAAGACAATAAGGTTTAAAATATCGCATATGAGCCTACATCATCGTCATCTTACATGAGAATAAATAGATGGACATTAAAGCGTAAAACACCACATATGAGCCCACATTTCATCATTGCCATTGTCAATGTAACAACCCTTTTTCATAACACCCCATGTATGTAAATACAATGTGTCAATTATAGACACATGTAAATCTATGAGAAAAATAAAATGATGACTGATTGAAGGGATGGAGATACAAATACAAAGCTCTAATGGTAAGGGTTATGGAAGGCCTATGGAAGGTTGGTAGAAAATGGTTGTGTTCATATTGAGGGCCTATTATCTGCTTGTTGGTTTTCTTATGGTGTGTTGTGAGTAGGCCTATACCGACCTTCCTTAATTATAATGAATTCCACATTACCATGAATTGACCTGCGCTAACAAGCAATGAAGTTGCAAAGTGGGCAACCTGGGTGAACGACAATGTTGTACTATCCCTCTCCTCATGGAACATGGCAAAGAGAGAGGAAGATACAAACCAATAAGATTGGAGGTGCAAGGGGAGAGATAGCAAATTTAGTTGGTTGGTTGGGGGAGTCTTTGCAGCTCGAGAGAGAGCGAGACTATCTGAGAGTCAGAGAGTTTCCAAAGAACTGAAGAATTAAAAAAAGTAGTTGTGAACACGTGAAAAGAGTTGAATCATCCTTGCAGAGAAAAGCAAGAAAGCTCTGGCATTACAAAAATGACTGAATGAAACTAGATTGTCTGGGAGCTAGTGTTCAAAAGCCAAGGGTGATATTACCCCCATTTCCTATATGGAAGTTGTTGGAAAATGTGTTTAAGATTGGGGGATTAGTTAGAAACTCAATGGAGGAACTAGATCATTGTGGATTAGTCTAATAAACCACCATGTTCTTGTTTCCTAGTTAATAAACCATCGAGATAGGCAAATCTGGGTCACTGTGGTGCTTTTCATGAGGCTAATAAATGACTTGGTCAGTGGACTACAAACCCCTACAATGCTTGCCATGAATAGGTGGCTAATAAACCACCAAAAGTAGTTTATTTCACCTCCTAGAACTGAGATATAACTGATTTAATCTTGGGTGAAGTCCTGTTTTTTAACCACGAGGGGGCTTCACTGGGGGAGCAATATTATATCACGTGTGTTCATATTGGGGGCTATATATTGAGGAAAAAATGACATAATATATTGAGCATATAATAGGGGATAAAGGGTTTTTATATTGATAGGTATAAAAGATGAAGCTCAAAGTTAATGAAAAAATATAAAGGGTTATAAAAAATGTTAATGAAAAAATGGATACGTATAATATCTAGTGAAAGTAGGGTTTTTTTCTAAATTGGGAAGGTGTATTGGGTTCGTATTGGTAGGGGGTTAAATAATGTAATTTTTAGAGGTATTTTCGAATGTGTAGTTGAAATAAGGGTATTGTTTAGTATACCATGAATGCACGTGACATGTAAAAGGTTCATTGAGTGAAGCCCCCGTGGTTTTAACCCAAAGAGAAAGTGAGTCACTTTGGTGCTTACTGCTAGAGAGTGGTTGATTAACCACCTAGACAGTGGACTCGTTCTCTTGATTATGTGATTAACCTTTCGGTGTGAATTTCCCTAAATACACATCCCCTCATACTTTGGATCTAGCTTGGGGGTGGTCAGCTGCAAGAAAGAATACAATGTGATTGTGCTATAGTTAGGTGGAGAGTTGAAATCCCTCCTTTAGTTTCCAACCATCTTTAAACACATAGATAAGTGTAAATTTCTTATGAATATTATTGAATAATGGTTTTTGATGAATCTTGTTGCATTATGAGTGGTGCAAGATCTTGTGTGTTTGTTATGTAAATGAATGCTTGAGTTGTGAGGCTCACTATTATGTTCATGAGTATAACGACATCATGCATGCACATGGATTTTAAAATATGATTAGAATATGTTATTCATTATTACGCGCATGGTGAATGGGAAAATGTTTGTTGATGACCAATTTCTTGATTTCCATATTTATGAGTATACCTAGATCAACCAATCCCTACACTGGTTATTATATCAAAACCAAGAATTCAGGGTTAAGCCCTTGGGACATAAGTCTCCTTAAGGCTGCAAAAGGTTGGGCATGAAGTAGTCGCCACTTTGCTTGACAAACCCAACTTAGGCTATTTTAGTCATATATGCTTCTGTTGTTGGAAATGATAGGAAATGGAATTTCTTAACCTCTTTTCTGTGCTAGTGGGTCGACACCAAGTGGGCGCTATTGGAATGGAAACCCAGCGAAACTGTGTCACGTGAACAAACACGGACCATCATCCATTAACTATAGTGGTCAAGTTTGAGGAGCAAATGAAATAACCCTACTTGCCACTCCATTATGGTGAGAGAAACCCAAGTTCAACTTACCTCAGTTATTGGCTAGAATGCATCCCCTTTTCACCTTTTCTTTTACTTGTGTGAGATTTATCTCATGAAAAAGGTTTCTAGAGTTTGTCATTCTCAAGGAGATCAACCTAACCCCCTTTCCTCTTTGTGAGATTATATAGGTTCATTCTATCCTTTGGGATAATGTATCTAGACAGCTAGGGGCTTGAGAAGTTTGGAAGCTTCTACAATAATGGACCCCTAGCCAACTCATACACAAGTGGGTCAAGTTGATCTCCTTAGGAATGACAAATTCTATAAACCTTTTTCACAATATTACGTTTTTCTCAATTATTTCAATTATGAAATAAATATTATGTCATAATTATAATATTTTGGAAAACTAATTATGACAAATTGCTCAATTATGTAATTTCACCCTTTTAACATGGGATATCTCACATAAGTAAAAGAAAAGGTGAAAATGGGATGCATTCTACCCAATAACTGAGGTAAGTTGAACATAGGTTTCTCTCACCATAATGGAGTGGCAAATAGGGTTATAATAGTAGGTGGGGTTCGATACACCTCACCAAACATTGATTGATAATGGGTGAAAGATTAAAGTCTAAGGGTGGGGTGTGCATGAAAATTATAGCGTAGAAACATTCCCAGCTCTCACAGCTCCCCAAAATGATCATTGCACAACATATCTCATGTAAGTGCAATGGTGGAGTTCAGTGACTTGAGCGATGGTTCCATCATGGAACGTTACCATCACTCACCACCCACTGCCTCCATCTCCTTATTTGATGTTGAACACCATGGGCGATGATAACCCCAAAGGGCATGGTGTGGCCCTAATGGTAGGACCCACCAAGATGAATGGTCAAAGAAACATGGAGGCCACATGGGTGCCACGTGGTTAGTATGCTGACATGACCCCTTTTAATAGGCCAAACTTCAAATGGGTGTAAGTTTTGATTCGAGGCTCAAATTTTGACAAATTTTATATCGGTATAAAGCTCTCAATGAGATGAACACAATCGTCATATTAGAAGTTAATTCTACAAACTTGCAAAAATGAATGTTTTTCTAACCCCATCTTCATAACATACCTTGGGGATCACATTAACGACAAGTAACATCTTTCTCAACCTGAGAATCTTTAAGGGGATGGAAGGGAGGTGGTTACAATCAACATCATAAAATAAAGGGACAATAAGATTTAAAAGATCATATACCACCACTGTCAATGTGATTGTTGTCATTGTCATCAAATAAATGGACACTAAGGTTCAAAAAACCACCTACCTATCCACCCACCACCATCATTATTATTTCCCTGACCAGTGAAACCACCACCACCATCATTATTATTTCCATGGCCAGTGAAACCACCACCACCATCATTATTATTTCCAATACCAATAAAACCACCACCATATAGACACAAAAGTTTAAAATATCATATATAAAACTACACAACAGTTTAAAAGATAATATATAAAACTACAAGTTTATGTCTTTTGAATCCAAATGGATTAACTATGAGCATTAAATTCCTATGTATGGTCATTTAACCATATGACCAAATATTATGAACCATACTAAACTCTTAGAATCCTATTAAAAAAATATAAGACCTATTTTACGATGGCCATCATAAACCCTTGTACATAAATGAATATGTGTGAAAATAATGGTCGAAAATCTTTGCTCTTTGAAGGAAAGATATATGTTGAAATGCCACTAAACTTTAGTGATAATGCCAAATAAAATGGATTTCCTTTTATTCTAAACTAAATGCTCTTTTTAAAACGAATATTTTTTCTCTTTAAAAACAATATAATCTATTTAAAAATAAGAGGTAAGTAAATATATTGAATTTCATAAATAAAGTGGTCCAACTCCTTTTTCCAAAAAGGAGTTGAAAGGGCATATAATGCCAAATATTTGGAATCCTCGTGGCCCATGATTTCCACTCTTAGGTAAAAGGAGTTGAAAGGGCATATAATGCCAAATATTTGGAATCCTCGTGGCCCATGATTTCTACTCTTAGGTAGTGCATGATGCACAACACTCCACACGCAACTTAATTTTACTAAAGTTTATGATAAGGAGATATCGCAAATCCCATCAATCTTTCCTTTCTTTACAGATTCATAGGGAGCATTATTTGCATTTGAAATTACTATACTATATATCTCGGGCGTGCTCAAATCTGAAATTACTATACTATATCTCGGGCGTGCTCAAATCTGAATGTGCTACTTAGAGTCATCCCCAACTAAATGTTGAATGTGGCTTCAATAATTTATGTTGCCATTTTCACTAAGTATATGAAAGTTCATGTACCCATCTGCTACACAATTTCTCATCAAATAATATATTTTGCACGCCTACGATATGATGTATCTCTTACCATTATAAGATTCCTAGTTGCGCACATACTCATAACCCTCAATATTATGGTGTAAGATTATATTACATGAAAGCATACCTATTTTATGTATTTTCCTTATAAAAATGTGTTTATGCTATTCATAGATTAATATATTGTAAATATATTTATATTAATAAAATTTTATTAAAAATATTTTATATATTATTATTATTGTTATCTAATTTTAAGGTTATTGTTAAGTCAGACATTAAATTGGTGTATAAGGTTTTTTGTTTGTGGGATGAGGGACCCACTTCTGCATAATGATTTGATTACTAAGTTTACAAAGACATGCATAATCTACCCCTATGATTTTGAACTTGTGATTTCTTAAGAAGAAACACATACTTTTAACCATTAGGCTCACTCAAACTATATATATATATATATATATATATATATATATATATATATATATATATATTTTATTTTAGTAATGAAAATGAAATGATAACCACTTATAAATTTATAAATTTACAATATAATTTATGTTATTACGAAAATGAAAAAATATAATAATAATAAATATGTATTAAGTGCTAGTATTGTTTTGAATGTCAATTTTGACTATCAAAATATTCATTTGGTTACTTGTCAAATAATATATTTTATTTATTTTTTAGTCACTTTGTAAATTATTGAAATGGTGTATGTCAATCCATCGACCATCATATATCAAGTGGACCTAGCAACCTCCATGAGGAGGGCACCTAATTTATTATTTGACTACATGTTGAAGAATGGGATTCATATTGTAGGCATCTATTATGGCCTACAACTCATTGTCAAGATGAGAGGACCAAGGTCAAGCATACCAAAAGTATAGGATGGAATTTCAAGTTCACAAGAGGCCAAAGTTCTATAGAATTTTTGTTGAAAAGAGGTAGTGTGCAGATGAGCCATCGAAGTTCTATGAAACTTCTTTGTTGAAGAGAGGTAGTTTATGAATGAGTGGTGACGTTGACAAGGACATCTGGTTATTTAATGGATTTCTTGTCATGGTCACCCATTGACAAAGAGATATATGTACCTTTAAAAATCTCGATAAGAGATTAAATGATCTTCAATACCATCCAAATTTTTATGACAAACCACTATTTCAAAAGTGTTGAATGCCAAAGGACGCCCACCAGCTATTTATAAAATATCTAGAAATATATTGTTGAGACACAGACTATGCTAGTCAAAATACACCTCAACAAGGATATGGTTTAGAGTGTTCGTTAAAATATACTTCATTTTGGTCTTTCTTTGAAACCAACATAGAGATCTCTTTAGAAACCATTTTAAAGAGATTTATTGCCATGAGGCTAAAGAGTAATTGAGATGTCATTGATAATTTATGAAAAATAAGAACCAAGTCAAAGTAGGGATTCTCCTCAAACATTATAGGTTAATCTTTCCAAAGAAGCAACTAGAAGAAAATTACTCTATAAATGATTATGATATTCATAAAAAATAAATTTTGTACTTACCATTACATCTTTGTGGAGAGGTTGAATGAAAGCAAAGGAATCACCTTTTTCTCAAAAGATTGGAATGTCTCCTACCTTAAAGGGTTGGCAAGGGCATAAAATTTGTGATGCCTTGCTCTTTCAAAGATGTCATCAAAAATATAATAACTTACTTTTGATAATATAAAACTCTTCAATTAGAGGCTTTTTTATGGTGAAAGTGGGAGATAAGTTCTTCGAGGTTAACAATTATACCATAATGAGTTTTGGCCATACCATATAATTTTTATTAAATAGATTGGCTCTAACTAAATCACATTCTCAATATGATATGATTTTCCTATATAATTTTTTTATTATATTTTTATCTAAAATATAACTCCCTTATCTTTCTTTTTTTTTACTAAAATAGAACACCCTAAAAAAGTGATGGAGAATCATAATTTTGAGGAGTTAACTTATTCTATTTATGTATTTTATAATCCTAATTTAATTTTGAGGAGTTAACTTATTTTATTTATGTATTTTAATATAGTAATGATGTTTGTCTCAATGATCCTAATTTAAGTAAAATTATGTGATCTGTTCACCTATCCACTTGTAAAGTATGAGAATCTTGTAACAACTATTTTTGCTACCCCCCATATAAAAGTCACTATGTATATTTGCTTATGAGAAATTGTGAAAATGTAAAATATGGCTGAGTTGGATGAGTGGACACGGATTTAGATGTATGAGGAGGATGAGTTTCTTGTGTTGAGTGTAAACCCAAGCCAATTCCTTTATTTCCATACCTATCTCCTTGATAGATTAAATAGTTTGTTGGTGCAAATATTGATGTTGTGTATGGGTGCCTAAGTGAAGGACGAACCCATATTGCCTCTATCCTCGTGGGATGTGTTGAGGAAGTCAACATGAAAGAGAGGGACAAGAGAAGGGATGTGAAGAAAAAGGGGGAGTTAGCAAAGAACACAGGGGTGACAGGGGTAAAAAGGGGAGTGTGTAGGGGAATGTAAGGGAAGCACATGCACAAGAACAAGAGCACGTAGGAGAAACAATGTTGCAAAAATCCTTTATGGTGTGATTGGGAAATTGTTCCCTATATTCTAGTGTGACCCAATGCATGTATTGGTGTTAGATTTGGTCGAGAAGACTCAGTGGAGATATTGATTCACTCGGTGCTTACCTTAGGGCTAAAAAATCACCCTTAGAGTGAGACCATACTCCTAGATTGAGAAAATCTTCATTGAATCTTGGGTGAATCCTTGTGATTGATTTCTGAGAGGTAGGGAGAGTCACTATAGTGCTTACTTCTTGGAAGCAGTTGATAAACCAATTGGATAGTGAACTCCTCTTGATTATCTATCTGCCTGATTATTGGTATGAATTCCCTTGAGAACTTAACTTCTTCGACTTTGAATCCAGTTTATGGATGGTCAATTATAAGAAAGATTGTAGTGTAGCTAGCCTATGGTTGGGTGGAGATTTGAAGTCCCTCCTTCAATTTCCAACCATTTCAAGCTATTTAAATAAGCATTCTTGGTTATGCATGTTAGACTACAGGTTATGATATGACTTATTGTGTTTATGACTAATGATTAATCCTGCATCATTTATGTAAGAATGCTTGATTCACTCGCTAATCATGGTTGACTTGCTAACATGTATATCTATGGTGATTATGAATTGCTTGAGTTATATGGATGCAACCTTCTTAGTCATTTGCAAGTTGTTTGATATGTCCTTGACTAATGATCTAAAATCACTTAGGACCAATATATGATTTCATAATTTTAAGTTATCTTTATATATTTGTAACTTGGGACAACTCACTACCATAACCATGATGGTGGGTTATCTTATTAGGAGTTTAATTTATTTGTTGTGTATATGGAATAACTCTTCCTTATGAAGGTTATTGAGATCTCTATATGATCATGGCGAATTCTTTGCTTTAAGTGCCTTCATGGTCATGGTTTAACTTATTGGTTATGGTGGGTTATCTTATTAGGAGTTTAATTTATTTGTTGTGTATATGGAATAACTCTTCCTTATGAAGGTTATTGAGATCTCTATATGATCATGGCGAATTCTTTGCTTTAAGTGCCTTCATGGTCATGGTTTAACTTATTAGTTTATGTATTTGTTGATATCCTCGTGATTTACAAAGTTATTTACATGAATATGCATGGTTGCTTAATATGCTTCAACTGGTCTATTATGGTAAGTGATTTCTATAATCTAATATGTTGTGAATATCATGGTTCATTTCCTTATTGAAGTTTGTAGACTCCCTCTTGAGAGAAAAAATTAATTAGGTGCTATGTGATGCTTGAAGGATTCATCTACATTTATTTGATGCTTGTTTGAAGGTCAAGTGAACATTTTGTAGTTATGTGCATCTGTGTGATATTGTGATTTTTAGAGCTTCATGAAGGAAGCATGTTATGTGAAGTCCCTGTCAAATATGTTTATTGGAACTATCTCTTAGTTTTATTCAATATTTGATATATGGAAGGTCTGGTAATATTGTTATATTTGTTGTAGTCATGGTGAAATCCCTAGGAGGGATAAATGTTCATAGCTTGTTTTCATTCATGAAAATTTGATGCTCTAGGAAAGGCCCTATCATGAGGAAACCTTGGTTTAAACCTTGAATTTTCCCTTCTACAAGTTTGGAGCATAACTGTGTTTTAAATCCGGGTCGGATACGTTTTTAACTCCCCAATGTTAGATTATATTCAGATGGGCCGAGCAACTAGATATCTATTCGACTAGCAGATGTATCCAGAGATTTGAGCATTTGGCTAGCCAACACTTGTGCATTATTTGAATAGTACTAGATTTGAATGGAACCAGATTTTAGAGGAATGTAGAGTTACTTGAGGTAGGCCCCACTTGGGAAAATATCTGCGCAAGCGCTGGATTTCCCTATAGAGTGTAGACTTATCTGGGGTAGGCCCCACTAAGGCGAATATTTGCGCAAGGGCCATATTTCCCCATGGAGTGTAGAGCCATCCAAGGTAGGCCCCACTTGGGCAAATATCTGTGCAAGGGTCATATTTCCTCGTTGAGTGTAGAGTTATCCGTGGTAGGTCCCACTTGGGAAAATATTTTTGCAAGGGACAAATTTCCCATTGGAGTGTAAATTTATTTGGGGTAGGCCCTGCTTGGGTGAACATTTGTGTGGAGTTGGAAATTTAAATTGGTGGAAGGGAGATATGGGGGTCCGAGAGATATTGCACCATGGATTATTTCATGCACCTCGGATTACCCCTAAAAACTGATACAAAGGTAACATTGCAAATGGACCGGTCGTTGTGCGACATGATAGCTTGGGTCAAGGTGGCATGTGCCAGGCACGACGGGTCCACGTGGATGCCACGTGGTGGTCATTGGTGACATGGCGAGTTGTAATTGGCTAGACTTCAAATGATCATATCTTTCAATCCGAGAGTTGGATTGAGTTAAAATTTATATTGTCATAAAGTGGTCGACGTGATGAACCTAATGATGACTTTCGTTTTGAGTTTTGATAAAGTTGGAAAAAGATGATTTTGTAACCCCATCTTTATAATAGATCGTGAGAATTAGGTTAAGTCATAAGTAACACCTTCCACACCCTGAAATAATACAAAAAAGTGGAAGAAAATGTTACAAATCTTAAAAACAATTATAATTTTATTATATATATATTTTTTAATTTACAAAAATAAGAATATTCATTTATACCAAATTTTGTTTAAAACTTGAGTTAATTAAACATTTACTTAATAAATTTATAAAAAAACATATAATAAAATAAAATATCACATCCTATAAAATTTAAACTTTTATCATTAATAAAAATTCAACATTAATTAACTTTTATCATTAATAAAAATTCAACATTAATTAAATTAAATTAAAAATAAAAGTCGAGCAAAAATCAGCTTAAAAACACAGGTACCTTACATTAAGGATAAAATAAAAACCTTTAGAGGGGTTGTAAGGCAGTGGTAAGTGCGTTGTCACATCTCCTTCTCAGCCTTAGAGCATCGCATCAGTTGATAAATGACTTAACATGTACGTAGTAGCAAAGAGAATCCTATGCAACTAACAACTCTTTATTCATAACTATCTTTTCAAAATTGCGTATTGCAATCCCAACTACACAATGTATTTTTGGTACATCTGGTGGGAGCAAGCTATATGATTATTTATTCCATTGTAACCTCCATTAGAGAGGAATGAAATGGCCACGCTGTATATTTGTGTATCAGCCAATAAAGTATGGCCTTACAAGAGGACAGCAAAATGGATGACTGAGATTATTTCTTGATTTGGGTCTGTGCGGATGAAGCCAAACGCCAGCTTCACACCATGCACGTGACCACAACCATTCCTCTGTCGTGAAGGCAACAATCCTTTTTAGCAGGGGAAAGATGTGTTTCTTTTTTACTCATATATGTATATATGTATATACATATATGAAGGAAGAATGAACCAAACTATATTAATTGAGCTCAATAGAAATAATTGACAGACAGATTCAAGATTCCTGTGGGACGGTTTGTTTGATAGTAGATTTCAAATAAAAAAAAAATAAGGTATTCATTAGTAGGAGTTTCAAATCCTTAACTGGAGTTATTGAATTTATTTTCAAAAATTCAGATCAATAAAATACAGTACAATGATGTGATATTCTGAAAAATGTGGCCAATGACTTATAAATATGTGTGTGTAAGGTTTTGAGTGATCAAATACATCATGAAAGACAGCAAGGAAGCTGGGATTGCAGATTCTGCTTTTCCTTCCCCTCCTGCTCATGGGTTGCACAAGACTAGCCTTGATGTTTTGGGCATTTGTTGCCCATCTGAAGTGCCTTTGATTGAAAGGATTCTCAAGTCTCTGGCTGGAGTTGAACGTGTTTCTGTCAATGTTCCTTCCAAAACTGTCACTGTTCTGCACAATCCACTTTTAACTTCTCCCTCACATATTGGTATGTTATTGTTTTAGCTATGTAAATGTTATCAATTCCAAGGGCAGGAGCTCCCACCTTCCTGGACTTGTCCCATTGAGTCATTTTTAAAGTGATTGGATGATGAAGTTGGTTATAAGTTTCAGATAATGGAGTTGGTTATAAGTTCTAGCTACAAAGTTTTCAAACTAAGTGATAGTTTAGAGTACTCACAATGGAAATTGTTTGAATGGGTTTGTGTTCAGTTAAAGTTCTGAATCAAGCGAGATTAGAAGCCAGCATACGAGTGCCTGGGCAGTTGAAAAGTGGAAGAATATGGCCAAGCCCTTACACTGTAGCTTCTGGTATTTTGCTTCTCATATCTTTTTGCAAATTTTGGTTCAGGCCTTTACAATGGGTGGCTTTAGGAGCCGTGGCTGCAGGCCTCCCCCCAATATTACTGAAGAGCATAGTGTCTCTACGCCGCTTAATACTGGACATTAACACACTTATGCTTATTGCAGGTTGAGCCCCATCTCCATATTAGGCCTTTTGATTCATGTAATTTAACGTTCAGATAATCAGCGTCCGAAACATTAGAATATCATAGTTCGTGATTCTAAATTTAAGGTTCATGTGATTTTATGAATGAAATAGTTGCTGGCAGCATTGCATTACAAGATTACTTGGAGGCAGGCACCATTGTCTTTCTGTTTACCTTAGCAGAATGGTTAGAATCTAGATCAAGTGACAAGGTGAGATTTTCTTTTATGTATTCATCCATACATACATATTTTTGTAGAAGCTTTCATATATGTATATATAGTTTTGAGATATATATCTAATTGGCCTTGGCTACAGGCTAGGGCAGCCATAGCATCTGTGATGAATCTGGCTCCCCAAACAGCCATTATTGAAGGAAGTGGTGTCAGAGTCCCTGTTGAGGATGTGGAGATAAATTCCCTTCTCTCTGTAAAAGCTGGTGACATAATACCAATAGATGGTATTATCATGTCGGGTAAAAGCTCTGTAGATGAAAGCAGTTTGACTGGGGAGTCCTTGCCTGTGGAGAAAAATGTTGGGGCAAATGTCTGGGCTGGTACTATGAATCTCACAGGTACTTCAGCAATTAAAATGAATTCTAAGGTTTCCATATTAGTGATATTCATGCAGAAAACTCAAACATGATTGGTCAATATCACACTCTTATAATAGTATGACTCATGAGGCATATCTCACACACTTGTATTGCCTTGTGGTGCCTTTATTAACATGATGGTGGAGTGTTTATGGGATGAGTATGAGTTTTTACTTGTCTTTTCCCTTCTTCTCTGTAGATTGTACAGTGTGGATGGATGTACATGGTAGAATAGTAAAATAAGTTGATGGTACAGTGTGGATGGATGTACATGGTAGAATAGTAAAATAAGTTGATGGTGAATTAGTAATACATTAGAGTAGTTTATGGTGGAGGGTTAAATATGTTCCTTGAAATTGAATTCATTAGGTCAACTGGATGAGAGAACAAATCATGTTCCTGACCATTCAAACTTATATTATGGTACCTATTCAAGCAGCTTTTATTACGGATATAATGTATTATAGAATAGTAAAATAATATATTCTTGGAAATTGAACCCACTCTGTCACTGGTTGAATGGGCAAACAAACCATGCTTCTCACCACTCAAAATTACATTATAGTGTCTACTCAGGCATTTATTATGGGCAAACAAACCATGCTCTCACTGCTCAAACTTTTATTAGAGTGTCTACTCAGGCTTTTATTATGAATATAATGTATTACAGAATAATAAAATAATCTTACATTATGAGGTCTTGTAGCTGCTTCTACGATTATCACTATAGGTTAGATCACCCTGGTTAGAATTTTAAGAAATTATCTGGGACTTAATTCAATTAGTGAAGACCCATATGGTGGCACTGCAGAACTGCAAAATAGATTGAAGTATTAGGAGTCTTTAAAGTAAACCCACTTATTTTCAAATATGTAGGTTACATGATTGTGAAGACAGTGGCGTTGGCATCAGAATCTGCAGTGGCACGAATGGTTAAGCTTGTTGAAGAAGCACAGAGTCAACAGTCCCGCACAGATCAATTCATACAACAGTTTGCAAAGTGCTACACACCAGGTATATTCCTCCCTTATTCTCTGTTGTACTGGCAGCCTGTATCCTCCTCAGTTATTGTATTTGAATGTGTAGTACTTCACTTATTGTAAGTGGAGGACAAAATGGCCTTTTGCAGTGGTGGTATTTGGAGCTGCAGGAATAGCAGCGGAAGCGTGCATAAATCATTCAAGGGAGCATCACTGGCTTTACTTGGCCTTAGTTCTTCTGGTCATTGCTTGCCCATGTGCATTGGTTATCTCCACTCCAATTGCTACAACTTGTGCAGTGGCACAGGCTGCTAGAATGGGTCTGCTTATCAAAGGTGGAAACTACATAGAAGCACTGGGAAAGCTAAAGGCAGTGGCGTTTGATAAAACTGGAACTCTGACACAAGGAGATTTCCGGGTTGTAGATATACAAATTATTGAAGAAGGCATAGAAATATGTAAGGTTCTGCACTGGTAAGTTACCATCATGAACTATTATTACAAATTGTCTCTGCTGTTAGCTTAGTTTAGTGGTAAGGTTAATGAACTTAAAATTATTGTAGATTTTGAAAATATTTTGGGATTTGATAAATAGAGAAAATCAACACTAAAAATATTTTGAAAATATTTTGGAATCTGATAAATAAAAAAGGTTAACACTTAAAATATTTTGGAATATGATGAATAGGAAAAAGTCTAATATCTAAACTCACACCTAATTATCTTATTTTAGAATATTCCCATAATTTACAATCAATATAAAGATAGGGGATATATTCAAAGTTGAACTGAAAAAATGATATTGAAATGTTGGGTGTTGCACAGGATGGCCAGTCTTGAAATTCAATCAAGCCATCCAATGTCATCTGCCATTACAGCATACTGTCGGCATCGAGGACTAATGGAGACATCAGCAGAAGTGACAGAGTTCCAGGCGCTCCAGGGTGAAGGAATCTGTGGTGTCATTGAAGACCATAAAATTCATATTGGGAATGCTCGTTTAGCAAGTCGGCTAGGTTGGATTCAAGGTATTCGTTAATGGTAGCTTTAATTAGGACATTCTGGTTCATTTGTTGACATTCATTCCCACGAATTATGGGCTGCAGATTCATCGAATACATGCAACAGCGAAGGACCAACGGTGGGGTATGTGGGCGTAGACGAGAAGCTTGCATTAGTGTTTAGTGTTGCAGATCAAATCAGACCAGAAGCAGCTGAAGCCCTGCGGGATTTGAAAGTATTGATCTCACACTTTCTGGACGTTCCTTCTTTTTTTATTATGAACCGCGTCTTTGATGAATATTCTGTTATTATTGGAGTAGAGAATACATTATGAAAAAAATTAGGGTATCTTTTTTTTTTTTTTTACAAAGAGTTCCAGAGATATTTACGAAATCACTCGAAATTTGATTTTATTTTTACTTTAATTATATATTTATTGTATAGTATTTCTAGTATATTGATTTATTTAATTGGTTAAAAAATTTAATAGGTTTATAAATTATTCAAATTTTAAAATTTATGTGAAATTTATGGTTATGTTCTTTATATAAAATAATATAGTATTAAAAGCATTTCATTTTTAAACAAGCAATTATTATTATTTCATTCTACCCAGCTTTCTTTACATTTTTATTTTTAACTCAATTTCATTTTATCTCATCATACTCATAATTAATATATATATGATCATTATATTTTTTTATATATAATTTTTTAATATGAAATTAATGGTTAGATTTGTTATATATAAAATAATATAATATTAAATACAATTTTTTAATATGAAATTAATGGTTAGATTTGTTATATATAAAATAATATAATATTAAATACATTTTATTTAAATGGAGTAATATTTTTATTTATTTTTTTTAATTTTATTTTTTTCATCTTTTTAATCATATTGTTTAATTCTAAAAAAATTATTTAAATTATTAAATTGTATTTTTTAAATTATATTTTTTTTCCAAAAAAATTTAATATTTTATGTACAAATAATTATTAAACTTATTTTATATTGATAATTTTTTTATAATGATCTTGCAATGTTTTATAATGATCTTATTTATACCAACTTTTTAGAAAATTATAATCCATTTGGTAATCTTCTCTAATTTTTCTCCAGAATTATTAAGAAAAAAAACTTTTTTTCTTTAATTTTTCTCAATTAGAATTTTTTTTGTTTTTCCTTTTTTTCAACTTTTCTAGAAAAGTTTTAAGAAACTTAAAAATAGCTTTTTGATGAGAATTTTTTTTGTTTTTCCATTTTTTTCAACTTTTCTAGAAAAGTTTTAAGAAACTTAAAAATAGCTTTTTGATGAGAAAGGTTTAAAAAAAAAAAATTCAAAATTTTAAATTTTTTTCAACTTTTCCCAAAAGTTTTAGAAAACTTAAAAGTACGTCCGTTAAAGATATATAATCTGCCCCAAAAAAACATAAACTCGTAAAGTTCATTAAATATAAAAATATATATATTTATTTAATTATAATAATTTTTATTTTCTGCATTTTGGGAAATTCCATTGTTCTAGGTTTTAGAAAATGAAAGATCCATTTTATTTTATTCTGCGTATGTAATTTGTTCTCTGTTTTACAAAATGAAAACTCAGTTACATCCATTTTAACGAAGACTCTGTATTAGAAATTAGGAATCCAATTGGCCATGCTTACCGGAGACAGCTCTACTGCCGCTGCAATTGTTGAAAAAGAGGTACACATATATATTCCAAGCTTTAAACATTACCATCAATTCATTCTCTGCTCTTGGATTCCATGTATCAATAGATTAGGGTACAGTAATCTTTCAGTACTGAAAAAAACTACTGATGGCAGTCTCATTCTCGGTCTTGTGGTCTCCTGCAGATAGGGGAGATTGCAGTACATTCCCAGTTATTACCAGAAGACAAAGTAAGGATAATTAGAGAGCTGAAGCAGGTGGGCATGACTGCCATGGTGGGAGATGGAATTAACGATGGCCCGGCCTTAGCTGCAGCAGACATTGGAATAGCTATGGGAGTAGCAGGCTCTGCCGTGGCCATGGAAACATCAGACATAGCTCTCATGTCCAATGATCTCAGGAAGATTGCAGCAGCAGTGAAGCTGGGCCGAAGGACACTGAACAAAATATACATGAATGTTGCATTCTCTTTTTTGACCAAGGCTGCCATTATTGCGCTGGCTTTCACAGGCCATGCTTCCCTTTGGGTTGCAGTGGTTGCAGATGTGGGCACTTGTTTGGTAGTAACATTCAATAGCATGCTCCTCTTAAAAAGACAGAAACACCCTCATAAACACAAACCCCATGACCATGACCATGGCCACCACCATAACCATGACCAGCACCATCACCATCGCCATCATCAGATTAGTATCAGTGGACACCAGCACAACCATGGTTGCCACCACAGTTGCCACTCTAATTCCACTGCTTCAAATTCCAGTTCAGCCAGGGAAGTGAATAGTTTGACATCCGAGATTGTTGTCGATGTTGGATGTAATCATCTCCATTCTCACCACTGATTTGAGTCCACTTCTGAAACGCATTGCATTACTCTATGCCTATTGTTTTGAGCTGCTCTGCGTTATTTCGGTTCAGATTCAGATCCGCTGTCGATGAGAGAACAATGGCAATGTTGCTCTACATGATGATGTAGAAAAACAATACAACTATTTCAATAGATACAACAAACTAAAAATTGTTCGAAGTGTTTTTATACTACCTTACCCTTTTCTATATGGTAGATTTGGAAATATTTTAAAAATGTGGAAGAAATATTTTCTAATATTTCAGAATAAATTTAATATATAGTTAGAATTAGAAGAGCTGGGCCGGAGGACCTGGTTTATCTGGTCTAATTGTTATGTGGGTAGTTTGATCTCACAATGTTTAAACCTTATTTCTTTACATAAAAAGAATTAATAAAAAAAACTAATTTCCGAATATGCTTATGATATGAATGTTTTACATTGTTGAGTATTTCGATAGTAAAAATGTGGCTGAGTTTGCATAAATTTAGTCTCATATTCTTGTCTTAATTGCAAATTTTAAAAATATGTATATTTTAAAAATATTTCAGAATTGGAAAAAAACTTAGAAAAGACGACAAAAAAATCAAATAACTAATACAATTATTGAAATATTCCCTGAATCTGCGATCGCTAATCAGAAATCTGACGTCAAATAGCTAATGCAACTATTGATAAGTTCAGAAATATGTATCATCTGAATTACAGTATCCCTCAAAAGTTAGTAATGTAGTGGGTTTTCATGGAGATGAAGAGGAAACACAAATGTATATCCAGTCGAGTAACGGCAGTGCATATAATGTTTTGTGTTTACATGGTGGAGGGATCAACGTATGAGAGCATTTATCTTCTCCCAGAGAGAATCGTGGATCAGATTGCAGAAAGTATTTTCGCACCAAATATACAGTGTGCTTTCGCAGTTGCCATAGTGGTGCACAATAATTAAATTGGGTACAAGTGCGTGCCTTTCTACATGTATTCAAGGGTTGAAGAATACATTTGTGTACACAGCGGATTTCTATCTTCAAAGCAATTAGCACATTTGTGTACACCATGGACTTCCATATTCAAAGCCATTAAAGTACATAAAATTATTTGTGAATTTTAATTTTATTTGAAAGCCATTAAAGTACATAAAATTATTTGTGAATTTTAATTTTATTTGAATTTTTTTTATAGAACTAATATTTTTGATGATGGGCCCACCGGGATTGATGGTGAATGGGTGCACTGTTAAGGTACTTTTTGCTATATGGAAATTCCAGTCATATTTAGAGAAAATCCGGCAAGGATTTTTGTAAATCCAAGTTATAGTTGTTAAACTTCAAAATTTTAGGTGTCTTCGAAAAACAGGGTATTAATCTTATCCACAATTCTATCCTAATTTTTTTTCAAATATAAATAGTTGTGGAAATCTTCATTCTATTAATTTAATTTTATATTGTATACTTTACAAATTGGACTCTTTTAAAAAAAATTTCATTAATATTATGCTTTATTTTTAAATTTGATTATGCATTAATTTAAATAATTAGAAAATTGAATTAATATTTTTTTAAAGAATTTCTTACTTTCTAATATCTGGTTTCTTTCCATTTTAATCTTACTTTTGGTTCTTATTATCTTTAATTCTTCATAAAGGAAAATTTAAAATAAGGGAAAATTTGATTAACCAAGATTAGGATTAAAGTTTAATCTCAACCTTTTATATGTGAGAAGGATGAAGAATTTATCCATTTTATTAACACTCACCTATCTACTTAATTTTTTTTGTTTTTGTGTTTGTTTTGGTTTTTTTTTTTAATTTTTACTATCTTTAATTTTTGATAAAGGAAAAATAGAAAATAAAGGAAAATTTGATTAACTACTAAGATTAGGATTAAAGTTTAATCTCAACCCTTTATGTGTAAGGAGGATGAAGAATTTACCCACTTTATTAACAATTACCTATCTATTTATTTTTTTGAATTCTTTTAATTCTTATTATCCTTAATCCTTAATTCTTAATAGAGGAAAAATTAAAAATAAAAATAAAACTGATTAACCAAGATTAGGATTAAAATTTAATCTCAACCTTTTATGTGTGAGGAAGATAAAGAATTTACCCACTTTATCAACAGTTACCTATCAAACATGTCACCTCAGGAGAATAAAACCCATTTGGAAAAAAATATAAATAGTTTTCCCAACTACTCTAATGAAACCCACTTAACCAACAATGCATTATTTTACTCATTACTCCATTTTATAAGCAATACCTTATTTGACTCATTACCACATTTTGTAATCAATACCTTTATTGATATAAACCATTCTTTCTATCATATTTTTATATGTACCATTGCTCATAGTCACATTTTTTGAAGGTTTTTGTTGATCTAATGGGAAATTATGATTCCCCATTACCACATTTTCTAATCAATGCCTTTATTGATATAGATCGTTCTTTCTTTCGTATTTTTATATGTACCATACCTTTGCAAAACCTTTATTGATATAGACCATTCTTTCTTTCATATTTTTATATGTATCATTGCTTATAGTAACATTTTTTTTTGAAGGTTTTTGTTGATGTAATGAGAAATTATGATTCCCCATTAGATGGCTTGTGTTTGTGCATTATGGAAGGTTATGTAAATATTAATTAGAACAGGGTGTTATTGATTGTTTTCTCTTTTTATTTTTAAAGTTATATGTTATCATGGTTGATTGGTTTGGAGTTAATTTACTTACTTTTTTTAATTATTTTTTGGGCTTTTTCTCTAGGTTTCATTTGCATGTTTATGAGTAAAGAATAATGAAAATAATAATAATAATAAGGTGACCAAAGAAAATGATGTTAATTGTTACCCCATAATATTTGTCAGGCCAGGGTAACTCCAGAATGGGCAGAAGAAATTGATTGGTTATTTCATTAGACAGCTATTGTTTATATACATAAAATGGACGGATCAGTTCATCTTCTTGATGACTGTTCACGTTCCAGGTTACCCAACCGTTGAAGATTAGGTGTGAACATTCCCCCCCTTAATCTGAAGGGATGTTGGTGAGTCCAAGCATCATTCTGAATCTTTCAAGATTTTCTCTTCCAAGCGCTTTGGTGAAGATGTCTGCAATTTGCTCATTTGTGGAACAATGACGGAGATGGATTGTTTTGGCCTCAACATGATGTCGGATCAGATGATATTTAGTATTGCTGTGCTTAGTACGATCATGGAACTTTGGGTTCTTGGCCAACTTTATTGCAGAGGTGTTATCAATCATGAGTGGAGTTGATTGTACTTGTTTTACCTGCAAATCTTCAAGAATTTTCCTGAGCCACACAATTTCTTTCGTTGCTTCAGTTGCTGCCACGTATTCTGCTTCTGTTGTGGAATCTGTTGGAACTGATTGTTTGCGTGATCTCCAGGAGACAGCTCCTGATCCAAGACTCATAGCATATCCTGAAGTAGATACCCCAGTTTCTTTGTCTCCATCGAAGTCTGAATCAGAGTATCCAATCAATCTGAAGTCGTCCACCTATGTATACTTGATTCCAAGGTCTTGAGTTCCCTTCAAGTACCTTAGAACTCTTTTTGCAGCAGACCAGTGTCCCTCACAAGGCTTTTGCATAAACCTGGAGAGGATTCCAACAACAAATGAAATGTCTGGTCTGGTAGTAGTGAGGTAGATGAGACTTCCTACAAGCTGTCTATACTTTGTTGCATCCTCAAATTCATTTCCTTCAATAGATGTGAGCTTCAAGTTTTGTCCCATTGGAGTAGAAAGAGGATTGCACTCTGTCATGCCAAATCTGTTTAACAAATCTCCAATGTATTTCTTTTGAGAAAGAAATATGGATTTTAGATGTTGGGTTACTTCAATGCCAAGATAGTAATGAACATAGCCCAAATCAGTCATTTCAAAACTTTTTCCTAATTCTTTCTTTATGGATGCCATATAGCTTTCATTGTTCCCTGTCATTAAAAGATCATCTACATATACCACAAGATATACAACTGTTTTGCCAACTTTCTTGACAAATAAAGTTGCATCATCAAGATCAAAATGTTTGAAGTTGAGTTTCAGAAGATGCTCAATTAGTTTTTCATACCAGGCTCGTCGTGCTTGTTTGAGGCCATACAAGGACTTCACAAGTTTGCATACTTTGTGTTCATGTCCTTTCACAGCAAATCCTTCAGGCTGGGACATAAAAACATTCTCTTTTAGATCTCCATTCAAGAATGCAATTTTTACATCCATTTGATGGACTTTCCAACCGTTCTGAGCAGCTAGTGCAAAGAGTGTCCGGATGGTGGCCCATTTTGCTGTGGGGGCAAAAGTTTCCTCATAATCGACCCCTTCCTTCTGTGCAAAACCTTTTGCCACAAGCCTAGCTTTGTGCTTGTCAAGTGAGCCATCAGCTTTGTACTTGTTCTTGTAGACCCACTTGCAGCCAATTGGTTTGGTTCCAAATGGAGGATCAACCAGCTTCCAAGTGCCATTCTTTATGAGGGCATCATACTCCTTCTGCATCGCTTCTTTCCATTCATCGTGAGAAGCAGCTTCTTTGAAGGAAGTTGGTTCAAAATCTGTAGACAAGTTCAATTCACAATCATAAGTAACATCCATATCAACAGGTGAATTAGAGTTATCTACATCACCTCCATCTTGTCGGTTTGTATTTCTAGTTCCTGTTTTTCCAATTTCATCAGGATGAAAACTTTCAAGTGCCTTTGTCAGCCACTTTGGGGGACCTTTCTGAGATGGTCCAGGCTGCTCTGTTGATTGAGTTGGGACTGAATCAAGATTGAGTCTCCCAATTCTATCAATTACATCACTTAAAGGATCATCCGGTGTTGGAGTTTCATGCACGGGAGATTGTTCTTCAAAAGAAGATTCCACATGTTGATCTAGTATAGGAATTCCCCCCTTCAAGATGTGGAATCTGATTATCAAACTCTTGAAATGATTTCGTTTTTGTGAATCTATCCAAGCGATCAAGTTGCAGCTCAACAACATTGTCAGATTTGGATGATTCAAGAAAAATGACATCTCTAGATACAACAAACTTTTTATTTACTTCATCATAGAGACGGTATGCTTTAGAGGTGTTTGAATACCCCAGGAAAATACACTTACGACTTCTAGCACCAAGTTTGTTTCTATGTACCTTTGGTATTAAAGCATAATAGGTGGAACCAAAAATCCTGAGATGTTTTACCGAAGGAACATGTCCATACCACAATTCATAAGGAGTCTTGTTTCTTATAGCACTAGATGGACATCCATTCTTTATATATGCAGCACATAGAACAGCATCAACCCAAAACATTATCTTTACATTTTTGAAGAAAAGCATGGATCGTACCATATTCAAGATTGTTCTGTTCATTCTTTCAGCTACACCATTCTGTTGAGGATTATAAGGCACAGTTGTTTGATGTTTAATCCCATGTTGGCGAAGATAGTGTTCAAATTCATTTGATGTATATTCTTTTCCATTATCAGTGCGAATAGATCCAATATGAGATTGTGCATCATTTTCAATCCATTTATGAAAATTCGTGAATGTTTGAAAAGCATCAGATTTGTTCTTCAATAAATAAACCCAACACATTCTGGTGTAATCATCAATAAATGTCATGATATATTTATTTCCATTTGCAGAAGGAACAGGCATTGGACCACATAAATCTGAATGAATGAGTTCAAGCTTCCTATGTGCTCTTGAATGTGGATCATGAAAAGACTGTTTGCTATGATTTCCTAGAATGCAAGCATCACATTGCTTATGTTTTCTAGGAATTGTAGGCAAACCAGCAACACCATTTTTCTTCAACAAGCGGAGACTATCATAGTTTAAATGTCCAAATCTAGCATGCCATAATAAACTTGACGGAAGTGTACCTTCTTCATGATGAGAAATATATGAGAAATGTTGTGCATGAGCAGAGGTTCCTTGCAGTTTAAGAAGTCTTTCTTCTTCTATACCCGTCATGACAAGTGAGTGGTCAGATGCCTTTCTTACCTCAAGCTTGCCATCAAACATATGAATGGAGTGACCTTGCTGGCAGATGTGGACCAGGGACATCAAGTTTCTCTTGAGCTGTGGGAGATATAGAACATGGTCCAGAAGAAAGTCTGGAAGACCAGGCAGTTTAAGCCTGATTGTGCCAAGCCCTGATGGCTTGATTTTTGACTGATCTGCAAAGTATACTGCTCCATCAACATTGTCAGTGAAATCTTCAAAAAAATCTTTCCTATGAGTCATATGACAGGTTGCTCCTGAATTAAGAAGCCAATCATTTTTCGAAGAAGCAAGTGAAGCATTAAACAAATCTTCATTTACTCCAATGTTACATTGTGCCTCAATATAGTGAGCGGATTCAGGTGCTTTACCTTTGTCTGTATCATCAGTTTTACCTTTCTGCTGATTTCTTCTCTGCTCAATTTTGTCCCATGGTAGCTTGCATGTAGAAGCATCATGTGATCCATTTCGTTTGAAGCGAATGCAATGCAGATCTGCCTTTTCTCCTTGAGAATGTCTGCCCCCCCTGCCTCTGAAGTATCTTCCTCTTCCTCTTCGTCCACCTCTTCCTCTTGTAGAATCTTGAGCAGGATGCTTTTCTTTATGAGCAAGGCAAACAGCCTCTTCAGAAGATTCAGAGACTGTCTTCTTTCCAAAGGCTTTCTCTCTTTCAGCAAACTTTTTTGCAAGAGAGTCAAAGGTTATATTTTAAGATTTCCATTTGCTTGTAATGACTCAAGATAATTGGAGTAGGTAGGATAGAGTGCTTTGAGAAAGGCAATAAGAGAGATATCCAGCTCAACCTTAGTGGATTTAATATCATGCATTATAGACTTTATTTCAGATGCAAGAGCAAGAGGATCATTATTTTTCAGTTCAAGAGTGAAGAGTTTAATCATGAGCTGAACAACTTCAAGTGCAGAATGTGTATCATAGAGTTCTTTCAACTTTTGTAAAGCTTCAAAGGCAGTGGAATAGGATGAAATATGACGACTTACTTCTTCATTTACAGATGTTGCGATCAATGCATAGGCTTTGTTGTTCTTGTTTTCCCAAATGACAAGTTCTTTATCTGATGTAGGCTGCACAGGGTCTTTGTCTTCTTCTCCGACACACACTCCTTTCCACAACTCATTGTAGATGAGGGTGTGTTTTACCATCCGAGACCATTCAGAATAGTTCTCCTTGCCAGTGAGAACTATTCCGACCATAGAGATGATTGAATGCATTCTGTAAAAAATTACTTCTGCTGATAAAAAAAATCCTTACGTTACACCCTTCAAATCCTTCTGATATTTGCTAAAAGCATTAGCATTTCATTGTACATATCACTGCAATACTACTATGTTTTGAAAAAATGCGCAAGGGATCACTTCATTGTATTAATATATCACTTTAATATATATTAATGCAATACTATTTTGAAAGCAGCGCAATATATAAAAATTTTGAATGATACTGCACGTTTTAAACTCTCAGTCTTCACTGTTACAGCACATTGAGTCTCTTGAGTCTCTGGCTGGGGATCGCATCAAATCAGGAAACTGCCACCACTGAAGCTTATAAAAAAAATAGCCATAGATTCGTTATATTAGGCACTAAAACAATACCAAACAATGATTCAAAAACTGCTCCAACGTGCTCTCTTAATACCGCTCCAAAGAAACAGAGATCAAATGAATGGATACAACTGAGGCGCGTATATTGAGAATGTCCAAGTCGCAACACCTCAGGCAGAGGCTCTGCTCTTGACTTCCCTGGTGTAGAGAACCAGAATACGGAAGCGGATTCTCTGTCAAGAAAAGCACAAGATGTAGCTAAAGGAGGGCTGTCATGGACCAAATACCGAAAGAAGCCGATTTCTTAGAAGAGGAAATGGTTGCAGCCAACATGGATCGGCTTCTGGAAACCTTCGACGGGGCTGGAGAAGCCAATATAGAGCATGCGGAAGAGTTGAATAACGCAGAAGGGGAGATGAATAACGTGGAAGGAGAGATGAATAACGCAGGTGCAGATACTACTAGAGACGAAGTAGAACAGCAGGTCAATTCTCGGGAAGAAAATAGAGATGTAGCCGACAGAAACGCAAAGACCGCCAGTTCATGAAAATTTAAATGAACATGGTGAAGAAGTGTTGGAACACTTCGTTCCCCATACTAGGTCTCCTGTCCTGAATCGAGATTCTTCGCCTTCTCTCCCTATTTCCGATCCCGCGTCGTCTATAATAGCCAGTCCATCCAAAGGAGGACCACTGAAGCTCCCGCCGGAACATGGAATGAAGCAGGGAAGTCCGTTGATCAAAGCACCTGTCAGCCCGAGCCGACCCGGGGAGGGCGCTATTTTGGATCCAATCAACGAGGGGTTCGAGGGGCAGGAGGCGGCAGACGGAGAGGGAGGAGAGCGAGAGCAGGCCGCAGGACAATCAATGACTTTTAACCGATGCGCAGAGACCCAATGACACGCAGGACAGAGGTAGCGCTCAGGTATTCAGCGCAGAGAATGAAACGCAGGACAGAGGCAGGAGTTACAACTATTTTTAGAACCTGGGACCTGTGCTCTGATACCATGTCAAGCCAGGGTAACTCTAGAATGGGCAGAAGAAATTGATTGGTTATTTCATTAGACAGCTATTGTTTATATACATAAAATGGACAGATCAGTTCATCTTCTTGATGACTGTTCACGTTCCAGGTTACCCAACCGTTGAAGATTAGGTGTGAACATTAAATCTACATGTCTTAGTTTTATAAGTAATAACAAAAAACATGTTCAAAATAATAATAATAATAATAATAATATATATTATTTTATTTAATCTCCTCCTTTTTTGTCGTGCATTGGTTGTGAGGATTGGTTTGCAACAACAACATTGCTAGATTGTAGCACTCCTTTATCTAACACAGTGATTAATAAGCTATAAGGTGATTATGTTATCTTATGAAATCTTTCATCTATACTCTGTGTGGTGTTTATGTAATGTGTGTATAACAATAGGAATAATAATAATCATATACACCAATCTTGTATTATATCCAAATAACTTTTATGGTTATAAAATATCCTTCCCTCCTATTACACATCGATTATGAAATTTGGCTTGTGATAGTGTATAAGGCCCAATATACCATGACAATTATGCCAATAAAAGCATTGTCAAAGATAATGCCTTTGTAGTAACATAATCTACAATTAATTATAGAGTGATTATGTTTACTCATTAATCTCTCCCTCCCTTAGTTTGTATATTTGTGGACAACTATCTTATGTTATCTTGTAGATTTTATGATTTTATACAATCTTTATGTAAATGGATGGTGATTACACTTTTTTTTGCACGTATATATGTGTTAGTTATGAGGATTGGTTTACTAGAAGAGTTCCTTGTCCCCTGCCATTATAATATTTAGAAAAAAAATATTCAAATTATCACCCAAAATGATGTCAAATTCATTTTAGAATTACTTTTGTTTTGCATTTTTTTTGCTATGGAAATTACCACCCAAATTACTATCAAAACAATTCATTTTGAAAATATTTTTAATTAAATTTTTTAAAATATATAATAATTTAAATGATAAAAATATTTTTATTTGTAATTATATAATACTTATGTCGTAAGATGTTCCCTTTGAAGAGAACTCCTCTGGTTGCCGCTCTGCACTATTTAACATTGTCAATCTTGTGTTAGATGATTGAAATAGTATCCACTATCGGATGTGAGTTTTGGTTGGATAGGGTATTGTTGACGATGTTGGATGCCACCAACATTGTGAGGGGATCTCCTTGATGTGAAGTTCCAATTAGAATTCATATCATTTGGTGTAGGAGTCCCATCCGTTCATACGGTATAGCCACAATTGGAATGATTTAAAGATATGCCTTGGGAACCAACTAATACAAGAGAACACACACTACTTTGGGGCTATACCATATGAAGAATGTGAGCTTTGTGAAACATCCAATGTATGGTTTATGAGGGAGACTTCAATTATTGGTGAGGGTGTTGGTTTGAGGGGGCCTGACCCAGGTTCGGAGTTAATTAGCCAAACAAATACCTACACTACTAGCCCTTTCGACAACATCCCGCAGAGCGCGGACTGAGGTCTCACCTGAAGTAGTATGGGGGGATGTTGGAACCAAGTTTTCGCACCTTTGAGATGTTTGAGGGGTCGATTTAGTCCAACTGTGAATGGTTTCACACAGGTCATTTTGTGCACTGTCCTAACCTGCGAGGCCTTCGCGATTTGTTATAATCACCTTCGCATAGCCCTAACCAGGGGCTGAGGTGTTTTCACGCTATTAAGGCAACTATTTGCGCTATTTTCGCAAGTTACACCATGGATCTTACTTATATTCTTATAACTGTTAGTTAACTTCATGTAAATAGATACTTTATCTTATATTCACTTAATCAACACAATCATATATGTTCGCGCACCATATAAACAACAAAAATGTAATTTATACCCAATACATTCAACGCAGAAAACAATAAATAAATACACAGGAATGGTATAAAACTTCTCTTTATTAATACTTCAATCAGTTATAGACTCAGCCTACCCTGCGCACTCAATTGCAGGGGTCCACGCACTCAGTTGTGTACTACTAGGCCTCTGCACACTCAGCTACAGAGCCTTCTCCTACTCTATGACCCAAGACTCAACTCTACACTTAGATTACACTCAATTCTTCATCCTTCATTCACGACTTACTTCTCTCCTATTTAAAACTTAGAGCCTCACTCTATTTATACAATCCCATGGTCCGCATACCATGGGTAGATCTCTAAAGCCGACATCACTTTACAAAAATGAGGGCGGAAAACCCTATAACTCATTTACAAGCTCGCGCTCTGCGCCCACAAAACGCAGAGTCTTTACATCAGATTTAGTCAAAAACAGGGCTTTAAGCCCCAAAAATTCCCTTGGGGGATCTCGCGCCCAACAGGCCCCCAACAAAAACATTGTGACTCACCCTCAATTCACTTTGTCAGTGTGGAGATGTTCGCATGGAAACCTCCCAACTCTGCACTGACTGCTGCAAGGTTGGTAACACACTGTGCAGATGCCTGCTGTACCTCCTGGATGCGATGCTCAGAGACTGTGGTACCTAAACTACTTCCCTGCATCTTCTCCTGCATTCCCTACATCTGTGTGAGCTTGGATTCGATCGAGGTTGTAATGACGAATGCCTCATCAATCCAAGGTTGTACGCGCACCTTCAAAAACACTTCCTTATGTCACGTCGCTTCTACCTTCTCTTTGAGTGCTTTTTCCTGTTGTAACCGCACAAGCCTCTGTGTAAGGGCCACCGTCTACGTGGTCCCTTTATGTCATCGTACTTTTGCTGCAGCTCACACACCTCTGTTTCTAAGCGTTGTATGTTCGGGTCCTCCTGTAGAGTGGTGAGGACCTGTAATGAGTCTTCAAATAATTTGGTGCAGTCCTTCACTGCACTGTTGATCTCCTCTATTCCCATTGTAATGGCGTTGGCACATTGTTCACTCACTTTTGGTGGAGTTGAAGGTTGCGCCTTCAACTGCAGCTTAGCTATTTGAAGGTTCAACTCCAGCTGAACCTTATCCATCTCTTCCTTCGCCTCGCACACCCCTATTGCTAACCTCTGGATGCGCACCTTTGCTAGGATGGCCAGCTTAGGGACCATCTGGCAGGCTTCTTCAACCACCTTCATAATCTGCTAGTTTTGTGCCACTACTTTGTCCACTATAGGTTTAGTTGTTCCATGTTAATTTGTTGTTCGCTCATTACCTGGAGGACACGATTCTCCCTAGCCTTTAGTTCTGCAGTCACTTCGTCTTGTAGAACGTAAAGTGTCTCATGAGGGAGCGCAACCATGTTTATCCCAACTCCCTTCAGTGCACTAACCATAGGCCTATCGGCCTCATTTTCTATAACCAGTGCCCCCTCTGGCAACACTATAGTGTTGGTCATGCAAACGCACAGAATTTCCTTAGCCATGACTGTGCCTACTGCGAGGTTGGTTGATAGAGTACTAGCTTGAGGAGTTCACACCTGTAACTCATGTATCTATGTCCAGAGGGCTCCCAATACCACCTGATTTTCCTTTGCAAACTGCTGGAGGGTCTCCGTAGTGACGTCATGCACCATCTCCCCTTGTCATGCAGATCCCTCTCAGCTAGGGTGATTGGGTCAAAAGAAGTCTTGGAGGCTTTTGACTTCTTTCGCTTCCCTACTTGCTCTCTCGGGTGCTGCTGCTTCAGCTACGTGGATGTTGTCTGTGGGTCCACGCCACCTTCCTCTATTTTGGGCTCATGTTCAGGCGATGGTGACTTCTGGCCTTCATGCTCCTTCTCAGATGCCTGTTGTTGTTTTGTTGCTGTCTTCGCAACATCCCGCGCCTCTTGTGCCTTGGCCACTGCTGCTTTTTTCCTTCTTTTCTTTGCCAACTACGTCATCCGCAGTTTTGCCTCCTCCTTTTTCCTCTATGCAATGGACTTTTCTGATTCCACTGCGGAGCTGGCTGGAGTGTGCCACTCCGGCGGCCACGACTCAAGCACGACAAATATGACATTTTTTAAGGCCAGGTGGGGGATCTCATTCCATTTCTTCACAGGGTCCTTATGCGCCCAGATATATACGTGATGGAAGTCCGCCTTGAACTCCGTGAAGCTCTGCAGACTATTATAGATAGTGGACGATAACCGTGGCTTGCAGTTAATCCCCATTCTTATGTTCATATCCATGAACACCCATAATATTTTGTTGTCTCTGGTCCTCTGCATGTCTTTAGTTGCCCACAGCGAAGCATACTTCGCTACCTTCGAAATATCCTTCATAATCATGGGAAACTGGCTGTCCTCAGGAAATTCCTAAAACACTAGTTCTGTGGATAGTAGAAGCCATGCATAGTGGAAAGTCTTCCCCCATTCCTGTGCCTCATGTAAATTTTCCAGGAACTCCTTGCACAAGTACTCCGACCAGTTAAACTGAACCCCCTCTGCACACTGCGTGGCAAGTGAAACCACTGGCGCAGGCACCTCATCCACGTGGCACTTCCTGATAACCTTGCCAGCCAATATCTGGGTCGTAACTCTGACTGCATTATTGTTGATACTGGAGATCACGTACCCTCTCTTTTGCTTCTCTATCTTGAATTTTTCTTCATGTCCTCTATGATGGAAAAATCATTACTCTTACCCTCCGAAATATCCACTGGGTCCTCCCCCTTGCAAGGGAGTCGGGTAATTCTATGGATTAGGTGGTCCGTGATGGTGATGGGCTCCTCCAGCCACAAGCACCCATCATGCACTAGGCAGAGCAACTGCCTGATGACAAAGATAGTCATTAAGATGCGATGGTAATGCGGCACCCAGAGAAAGTTTAACAACCCTGCTTTCTCTACTCCGCGCAACGTGCGGCTCCAACTCTATGACTCCCATAGTTGTATTTTGCTTTGGCTGTATTGACTACGTAGTTTCTAAGTGTGGGAATTTCTCGTGGTCCGCGAGATCCCAATCTTCAAACTTTAGAGTCGGTACCCGTCCTAAGTGCGCTCCTTCAAAAATGATATCATCAGGGAGAAGCGGAGTCTGCAAAGAGATTTTTCTCTCATCTAGGTCCTTGGGCATCCTTGCTTTCCCTTTTTGCGAAGGAACATATGCGCGCAACCTGGTCAGAGGGTCCTCACCCTGGGTTTCTTCCTCCATTTCTTCGTCGTCCTCCTCTTCCACCAGGATTTCCTCAAGGTCTTCCTCCTACTCATCGGCTTCCAAATTAATCGCCTTCCCCTTTTCTTCCATGGTCAATTTAGTTCTTAGTGATTTTCTAGGGGACACGCGCAGCGGTACCATGGGCTACTTATCTTTCTTGGGCCTCGGCGTGGATGGCAATTTAGGGATTTCTGCAACTATCCTGACACTTTCTGGGGCGTCTCCTATCGCCATGGCCTGCACGGCCTCTTCAGTGGTCATCTCTTTAATATCCATGGCTTCCTCTAGTGTGGTCATACTGTTGTTCCACAAATATCTCAACGGTTCAGGTAGGTGCTCAAATAATTCCTTCGAGTTCAAAGAATTGAACAAATCAGAGTTACTAAATCTCAGGATGCACAACAACTCAATTCTCAAATGTCAAAGTGTTGTTTCCTGGGTAGCCCTCTGCAATTTATAGCGCATTTTGAATTTGAATTTGACTGTTCCCCCCAAATCCGGTCTATTAATGCTCCCTTAGCGGCAGATTTTCCAAAATCTAGCCCATAAAGTTTGCCTTAAATGCCTGTCACCCACTCCATTTGGTCTCAAACCAAGCATCACATCGCGAATAGTGACTGCAATAGTCACTTTTTAGCCAACCTACGTGGTAGCGCAACTACTCTTGCATAGTCGCGGACCCTGTGACACAGCGCTACTTCGTGAAGTCTTGAAATCGTGCAGCTCTCGGGCAGAGTAGTTTATAGTCCCGCGGCTCCTTTTAGCTGTCTGTAGCACTAAGACTATGCTTCCCACGGCTATTCAGGTGGTCAAACCACCTGTATATGGCTTCAACCGACTACCGTTTACTTTTCCTGGAAGGAGTTCGCCATTTAACTTCCTCAACTGCACCTTGCCACCATATGTGATTTCCTTAATAACATACGGTCCCATCCCCTGCATCAAGATGATAAAACTTCGGTGGTAGTCCCTAAGTTCGTCAACGTAACTGAGCTCCTCCTGCTTTATCACCACAGTCTTTTTATGAATAAAGTCCTTCTTTATTCCTTCCTCAAGCTTCTTGACTTCCTCCTCCACCATGGCGCTTTTCTCCCTCAACCGAACTCTTTTATTCATGATTTCTTGGAGTCTAAGATCACCCTGTTGGATCTCTTCATCGAGTCCCAACCATTCTTCTTCAAGCTCTTCCAATTGCACGAGCCTTTCTTCCAAGGCTTCGCGGTCCATTACCCCTGTGAGCACCACTATGCACAGGTTAGACATTATAGACTCCATAGGCATTACAACTTCTACTCTATGGACCAACTGAAAAGGAATCTACTCGGGTACACATAGGTCCCAACCACTTCGTTGCGCGTTGCTTACCTTATTCATCATGTTGCACACCTTATCAACTGCATCCACATGGATAGCCTTTTAGGTGATTGTTCTTTCCACATAGTGTCTATCCAACCTTAAGAGCCAACTGCACATCTGCCCCCCCAACACAAGTTTATTGACCATACCTATTAGCGCAGAGTTCATGCGTATCCATGTAGGTTGTTTTCCATATGTCGGCATCCACCTGGCTAGATGTGCATGTGGATTATCTTGCCCATTGCTTTTATTTGTCAATCGCACTCTAGGCTTCCCAAACTATGTGTGCATCATTCTCTTTCATTCGTGCTAGTCCTCAAAGCTCCCTTTGTGCATACCCCACCACCTCATGGGCATAGTGTGTAGTACCCAATTCAAGGCTTGGAAACATTGCTTTTTCGGCACCTCCCTTTCAAACTTATCTAGGAAAGTATCTACCTCACTTAACCCATCATAAGTAGGTAGATCCCTCACTTCTGTCGATACGCAGCACAACGATCTTGTCATCATATTACAGTTCAACATGGTTACCTCGTGTAACTAGTTCTTCCATCGCTCTATCTCCTCATCAGAATCCAACATACAGGAGCTTTCTCGCTCCCATGAGATCCATTCGTCTGTGGTTTGATTTACACAATCTTGCTCTCACATGGTTATTTTATAGATGCATTCCAAATCATTGTCACTTTCATAGTCACGCACCGGATTTGTATAGTGCGAACCTTTAGCAGGGTCCAAAGGTATAACTACGCGCAAAGACTTCTTTTCAAAAATCATCTTGCGCTTCTTCAGATTAATCACCCCTTTCATGTCAATGACCCAATCAATTCCTAAGAGTGTGGGGTAGGAATTGCTATTATCAATAATCTTTATTACTTCAAAGTTTGCTAGTGCGCTCACTCCATCAATATCCATAGTGATTCCCTGCAATCTTCCCATAGGTATTATCTTCTGCTGGTTCACCATTCACAGCTAAACAGGAGACCATGTAGCGTAGGCCTCCCCATGTGCTCCCATGTCTGCTTTAGCAGAATATTCGCATCTGATTCTAAATCCAGAATTACTTGGTCCATCTCAGATTCCCCAATCTACGTGGTTGACCTCATTTCTCTTCCCATCCTCGCCGTATGCTTTCCAATCTTCCAAACTACGCATGGTTCTCCTGGCGCGGTCCCAACACATCTATTAATGAGTTCCTACAATCCTTTTACAACCTTACTGTCACGTAGTAGCTTCATGCATGTTTCCAGGAACGTCGTAAGAATAGATGGGTCCATTTCTGGCTCTGGTCTATCTTTGCTTCCTGAAGTGGAGGCATCAACGAAGCTCTTCTTAGCTTCCATGAAGGTTTCCTTAGCGTGCTCTAAATCAAACTCTTCTTCTTTCGTCGGAGCCTTGCAAACCCAAGTACTATCTTAGGGTTGTTTCCCTTTATCATCTCTCGTCGCGATTCCACTTTGGAGCACAATGTTCACATTTGGATCTTCCTTGCGCGGCTCAGACCTCATCATCTGCAAGTTCTAAGTTGGGGGAGGTGGTAGCGTTCCCTTGTCACATATCCTAGCTATCAATGTAGGACAATCTTCCGTCTCATAGTCAAACAGGGTACATTACAGACATGATGGACACGTTAGGTTCATACAATCATGGGCATAATGTCCTGGCCCACTGTAATTATAGCATATTAGTTGTCCGCGACCTCTTCCAGGTCCTCCTCCACCTCGGCCTTGTCTAGGTCCCTGAAATCCTGTTCATGCCACTCCTACATTCTGGTCTAGGAGTCATGTTTCAACCTGAACCTTGTAGGTGGGAGTTCTATCCATCATCAACTAATAACTCCTACAAGTGTGCTCATTGTGTCCCACTGATCTGCAAAAGTTATAGAACAATTGTTGTGAATTCTGTGTGTACTTCTATAACAAATGGCAGTTGTCTATAGTATGCTTTCCACTGATTTGACAAATCGCGCACCATAAAGAAGGCACTGCGCTAGGTCCTGCTTGTGCTTCCAGCCTTAACGGCATCAATCCTCCTCCCGCGAGGTAATTCGCGAACACCGGGAAGTGGTCCTTATCATGACCCTGACCCTTGCATTTTACGCACCATACCTCTTCATGCACTTCTGGTTAGGTTGTCCTGTTCAGACTCTGCATCTCAAGGCATAAGTTTTTCAGCTACACGTGGATCTTCTGAACTCCGAAGTTAGGCTCGTACATTGGGGGTTTCATGCAGCCTCATCATGATCTCTAAGGCATCTGCCTAAGTCGTTAATTTCTGCTGTGATAGCACGCTCCTCAAATGTGGCATTAATGATGCTACAAATCATTCGTGATCTTTTCCATCCATTAGATTCATATTAGCTTTGCGAATCATACATTTCAACCTCTGATCCAACTCCCAACGAGTCTTGCCTGGTAGCATTGTGATTTCTTTGAAACCAATGATCGACTGTGCTTTAGACTCCGACCTATTAAATCATCTATTTAACGTTGCTTAGATATCTGTGATTCCCGAATTTGGATTAGCATTGGAGTGCTTAATATACCAGGTCAGCACGTGGTCCTGCAGGGCACTAACCGATGTTGCTTTCTTTATATTGTCATATGTAACTCTGTGTGCTTCCCATATGGCTTTTATGATGAACCAAAATTGGTCTGGATCCTCATTTCCTACTCCCTTGAACATAGGCAAATTTATCGTGCTTTCCATATTGACTCGCGGTGGTGGCGGAGGTGGTATAGGTGAAGATGGAGGTGAACGTGGTGAAGCTGGTGGCGGTGTGGGTGGGGGTGGTATGCGCAAAATTCTTTGCCTTATCAGATGGATCGCACTTCATGGAGAGACCTTTGCGAGCTCTTCCTTGTCCCCTCGTGGAGGTGAAATCAAAGGGCTATTCTCTGGTCCCTTACTTCCTTCATCTCTGTAGGTTTTTCCGCTTCACGTAGCTCCAAACATCAAGGTAATTTCATAACCCTCTTTTCACACAATAGCATTTTAATCCAAGTATTCAAAGACTTTACGTACTTACCTCGCGGTCCTTTGAGAAAGTGTCACTCTGCCTTGCTATGAATCATCCTATAATCTAATCGAGCCAGTGATCAATAGCGCGTGCGATATTATCCTCCGATGCTTCTAATCTGCGCACCAACTCTGAGGTCCACACAATAGGATTGTCGAGTTTCCACCTTCCTTGGCTATCTGCTAGATTCAAGATCCACTCGTAAAACTCAGCAGGGAAAGATGCGAAGAATATTTCATGGATCTCTGTGTACAGGTAGCAGTCTAACTACTCTTCTTTTGTCAGTTGCGGATTCTTGTTCTCCAGCACCATGAACTCATGAATCCTCCTATCCAACCAACCTTCAATTTCCTTCTTAGTCGGATTTCAATGATATGACATCAGACATCTCTATGCAGATTTCGGTCCCAACAATGGAACCATTTGTTCACTTGAGGGGGCTTGAACGAGGTTCGAAGTTAATTAGCCAAACAAATCCCTACACTATTGGCCCTTCCGGAAATAGCTCGTGAAGCGCGGACTGAGGTCTGACCCGAAGCAATATGGGGGAATGATGGAACCGAGTTTCCACACCCTTGAGATGTCTGAGGGGTCGATTTAGTCCAACTATGAATGGCTTCGTGCAGGTCACGTTGTGCACTGCCTTGACCTATGAGGCCTTCACGATCTGTTATAATTGCCTTCGCGCAACCCTAACTAGGGGTCGAGGTTCTTTCACGCTGCTAAGGAAATGATCCGCACTATTTCCCCAAGTTACACCACAAATCTTACTTATCTTCTTATAATTGTTAATTATCTTCATGTAAACAGACACTTTATCTTATATTCACTTAATGAACACAACCATATATGTTTGCACATCATATAAACAACAGAAATATAATTTATACCCAATACATTCATCGCAGAAAACAATAAATAAATACTTAGGAATGGTATAAAACTTCTCTTTATTAATACTTCAATCAATTACAGACTCAACCTGCCCTGTGCACTCAGCTACGAAGCCTTCTCATACTCTACGACCCAAGACTCGACTCTACACTTAGATAAGACTCAATTCTTCATCCTTCATTCATGACTTCGTTCTCTCCTATTTACAACTTAGAGCCTCGCTCTATTTATACAATCCCATGGTCCATGGACCACGGGTAGATATCTAAAGCTGACATTAATTTAAAAAAATGAGGGTGGACAACCCTATGACTCGTTTACAAGCTCGCGCTCTGCGCCCACAAAACATGAAGTCTTTACATTGGATTTAGTCAAAATTTGGGCTTTAAGCCCCAAAACTTCCCTTGGGGGATCCCGCACCCAACAGAGGGAAACAAAACACTAGTTAGAAAAGTAATAATATTATCCTAAAGGGTGACCCGAGGATAAAGAGAAATACTTTTTTAAATACTTGTAGATTAGTCTACATGATAAATAACAATCGTTAAAGAATAATAAAACTCATTCAATAACAGTCATAACTAAGCAACGAATTAGTTCATTAACATAGTATGTGAATAAAGAAACATATACCATAAACATAACCAGAATAGTCCAATTACATCTACGATACATGTACGAAGGAACACCAGCTCATTAAGCTTCTGATTAAAAGTGTAAGATCTCGAGGACACTGTTACATGAATGTAACATTGTACCCAAAGTGGAATAGGAAACCACAACTGTTGGAAATAATACTAAGAGCGAGGGGGGGTGGGGGAGGGGTGAATCAGTATTAGAAAATCAATAATTTTTCATTTCCATAATCAGATTCATATACGCTTCTTTAGTTAAGGGAACCCACATGTACATGCAACTGTGTTTAATGCAACTAACATATATCCAGTAAACTTATGATTCAGTTAATTCATCATATGTTGATCTCAAATCAGTGCATCAGAACTTCATTAACCATATAAACAGTTAGGTGCAGTAAAAATAGAACAGATCATCAAACATAAGAAACACACATGAAAACCATGATATAAGGTGGAAACCTAATGCAGGACAAAAACCACCTACTGTTGTCTTCCTTTAATATAAGAAAAACCTGTTTACAATCTTGTACTAGCGTAGACTCATACCAGTACATAGGCACCCACCTGTAGAAGGCTACAACCTTCTCTCATTCTCCAAATACTACTAGAAGGGAGCTACAACCCCCTGGCTCTTGTATTAGCCGATATATTTACTAGTACGTAGGCGCCGGCCTACAGAAGGCTACAACCCTCTCTCATTTTCTAGCTACTACTGGAAGAGAGCTCCAACCACTTGGCTCTTGTACTAGCCGATATTTTTACCAGTACGTAGGTGTCGGCCTACAGAAAGCTACAACCTTCTCTCTTCCTCTAGGGACCATGTTTCATAAATTTTTAGACTGGATACTCTTGGATCACAATACTGATATATGAAGGCCACGTTTCATCCAATTTTCATACTAGACCTGTCAACAACATTGAAGCTCAAAATCAATCACCAATGTAATACAACCATTGCATCAACCAATCATTAAATTTTGAATCACCCAACACTGAATCACTGAAGACATGTCACTAGAACACAGAGCAGAACCCAGAAATCTGCAACAACCACTAGAACCATATGCAAATTCAGATATCATATTTCATGATGTATATTCTACTCTGATGAACTAAACCAGTGTGTATACGGACTTTTACCAAAGTGAAACCACGTACAGATGTGCAAATTCTAATTTATAAACTTCACAACTATTTCAGTATTCAGTCATACCCAGATCATAACAATTGCAGAATAAACATGTGTCAGTAATTCAGATCTAGTTTATCCATGATCAAACCACATAATGATAAATCATTCCAACCCTTAAGATCCCAATCCATCATCCATCATTATCCATATAGGTGCACCCTTGGTTCAGATCAAGCAAAGTATCACAAACCCATAACTTGCATACTAGATCTCACACTTCATCAGATATCCTAATGATGTTCTCCTCCTTTTATAGTTTTAGGCCTTTCTCAATACCATGGTCCAAAACCACTTAGGACCAATACCTTGGACCAAATACCTGGGGTCAATACTTCGGACCAGATACCTTGGACCAATACCATGGATCAAAATACCATGGACCAAATACCTTGGACCAAAACTTAGTTTCCCAAGATATACACGCCTTTCCTTCTATGAAACTGCATGTGTACGTTATACGCAACTCTTGGTCTGTTAACCCACGTGTATACGATCCTTTGTCAAGGTGAACTTGTGTATACCTCTCTCTGATCATTAAATCTTTGCTATTGACCTGCTGCACTATGATATCTGAGTGATTTTCCATCAAGGAAAACACCCGTATCACCTGTATCATAATGCCAACAATCTCCCACTTTGGACTTGATGGCAACAAAAACACCAAGTCACTCTCCCCCTTTGACATCAAGGGCAAAGGGCAGACCAAGATATTCTCTCCCTTGATATACATTATGCTGTCCATACTCTCCCTGAGTACATGTTAAAGTCTCTGATCGAGCTCCCCCTTTGTACATGCTAAGATGTACCAATCCATCCATGCTCCCCCTGAGTACATGCTGAAGTCTCTGATTGAGCTCCCCCTTTATACATGCTAAGATGTACCAATCCATCCATGCTCCCCCTGAGCACATGCAGAGTCTGCAAAAATATTTTTCAAAAGAATAACATGACTCTACAACTCAACTAAGTGAGTATGACCTTCCTATCACCAATGACTCATACATACATCAATCTCCCAACCAAGTGGGGATATACCAATTGTTTATACATGACTAATAAAAACAAACATTACATCATCCATCCCATGCATAATGGGGTTACAAATTAGGTCTTTTCACGACCTTTACATCAAATGATATACATGAATTTTATAACAAGGACCAACAACCTAAACAAGACCATGATAGTCATCAACAACTATCATACACCATATATGATCTGCACCATAAGAATCTAACAACAACATCTGTAACCTGCAATACCATTCTCTTGACCAACAAAAAATAAGTAGCAATATGTATCATTTAGCCACAAAAGAATCATCACCAAATACTTCTAACCATGATGCCAACAATGCATTAATCGAAGCATATGCTCCCATGAACCTGTTCCATCTGTTCACTATCAGATCTGATCATGCATATATCAGCAGGAAGTATCAAGGCATCATCATCAATCAGATATACATCAAGTTAACTTGTGAGGATCAAAATCACTTCTAAACAACATCTTATGAGTACCAACACATTTCCACACATCATTAGTAGATTGTAACCAACATCAAACAGAGCAAATAATTGTCTGAACCATCTTAGACCCCTTTTCTTGAGTCTGTCCCACTGCCTTTCCTTAAACCAACATATACACGACTGTGTAGCTTCAAACTCGCTTATATACGCGACTTGTGTTCATTAAACCTGCGTATGATATTTAGAACATTGAAGTTTCACACTTTCAGCTCCCTCTAAGTCTATCATGTCTATATACTCTACTATGCAACATCTTTCTGACTGTACTTCCTTCTTCTTCCATATATTCGACCGTGATGATGTTTTCTCCTTTTGGTATGGTTCCCAAAATCTTCTCCTACATTCCTTTGCTATGTCTCCAAACGTGTTACATGCATAACATCTTACATGTTTCATATTCCTTTTGTCGCAGTTAATGGCTTTGTGACCAAACAGATTGCAAGAAAAACAATATCCCTTGAAGTACCTGGAACATGATGATCTTTCTGTGTGACGGTCTTACACCATTCTACTTTTGCATTTCGCTGTAACATGTCCAAGATTATGACATACATAACACTCAACATTATTCATATGAGAAAATAACCGACTATCACTTCCATAGTTTGGAGTAAAAGATTTTCTTTGACGGATTTCTTTCCTTGGTTGTTGATGTGGTTGACCTCTTATCTCCTTGTTGAGCATTTCAGGTTTTGCATTAGAGTTCCTTGCCTCACACCGTGAGCTAGATTCACCTTCAACATATTCATTAAAACCAAGACCAGTTTTGATAGTAGGAGACCTTTGACTACTAAGAATATCATCCAAAATCTTAGTACTGTCTTGAAATTGTAGCAGTTTATCCTTTTCTTCTAATTTACCTTTTAAAATATCTACCTCAACCTGATATTGCTCTTCCTTTTCCAGAGGTTTTTTCTTGAATATTTTTGCAACCTTTCTTCCTTCTTCCACTTGTTGCCTTAATTTGAGAATCTCATTTTCTTGTTCTTTATTTGCTTGAGGTAGTTCTTCATTCTGCTTATTTTTTAATGATATCACTTGATCCTGCAGCATTTGACATTCTTTGAAGGCACACTCCAGCTGAGCTTTTAATCTGGCAACTTCTTCTTGGAGGACACACTCCCTTTTGTTAAATAGATCTTGTTGATCTATGATTTTATCTGATGCTTTGTTCTTGTTCATCTTCAATCTTAGGTGATTCAGAATCTGAATACTTGCTTCCACCTAATGGCAAGCTGTCGTTGTTCCTTTGAGCTACCTTCTTATTTTGACGCGCTTTCTTTCCCATTGTTCTATGCATCTCCTTCAAGCGATCAAGCTTCTACCAAAGGACCTACCCTAATACCAATTGTTGGAAATAACACTGAGAGGGGAGGGGGTTGAACCAATATTAGCAAATCAATAATTTTTCATTTCCATAATCAGATTCATATATGCTACTTCAGTTAAGGGAACCCGAGTGTACACACAACTGTGTTTAATGCAACTAGCGTATATCCAGTAAACTTATGATTCAATTAATTCATCATATGTTGATCTCTAATCAGTGCATCAAAACTTCATTAACCATATAAACAGTAACCAGGTGTAGTAAAAATAGAACAGATCATCACACATAAGAAACACACATGAACACCATGATATAAGGTGGAAACCCAATGTGGGACAAAATCCACCTGCTGTTGTCTTCCTTTAATATAAGAAAAACCTGTTTACAATCTTGTACTGGCACAGACTCATACCAGTATGCAGGCACCCACCTGTAGAAGGCTACACCATTCTCTTGTTCTCCAGCTACTACTAGAAGGGAGCTACAACCCCCTAGCTCTTGTTCTAGCCGATATATTTACTAGTATGTAGGCGATGACCTACAGAAGGCTACAACTCTCTCTCGTTTTCCAACTGCTACTGGAAGGAAGCTCCAACCCCCTCACTCTTGTATTGGCCAATATGTTTACCAATATGTAGGCGTCGACCTACAAAATGCTACGACCTTCTCTCTTCCTCCAGGGACCACATTTCATAAATTTTTAGACTAGATACTCCTAGATCACAACAAGTACTCTCCAAGCGGGATAAGTATGGAGAGGAGTTGCAAGTTGTGTCGAGGGGGAGAGAGATCAAGCAAGGAGTTAATTGGAAGATCCAGGTTGGTTCCTTTTCCTCTCTCTTATCTATCATACATAGAGGAAATCACAAATTGCTTTAAACTATTTGTTTCTAGGGTAACTGCCAATACTAGAGGGCTAGTCGATCGAAAGGACACTAGTTTTCCGAGAAAGAAAATGGCGACTCCACTGGGGATCAAATAGATGTTTGTTTTTTGTTGTTTTCTATTTTATAAACTATAGACAGAGCCTGAAGTTAGCCAGATAGCCTTCGAACTACTCTTGCTCTACAATTGCATAGTAGATGAATGTTGCTTCAGTCAATCTCTGGTTTGGTTTATGAATTAAACATTTGACTTACAAGCATTCTAGATGCCCTTTTGGTAGCTCAGTAACCTCTCAAGATTATACCTCTGTACTTTTCTCTTTATTGTCTATCATAGCTCAGCTTAACTCATTGAAATCAGCTGCAAATTTGAGCCAAAACCCATCTTAATTGTGCTCCCTGGCCCAACGCACTTTCTGTCACTGTCTACCAGTATGCATCGCACCTCCCAAGTCTAAAAGTGCACTGCATCCTTGTTTATGTGAAGCTTGTGTGCGATGACTGACTGAACCTATTTCCCTTCTTGAAATTTGGGGTTTTTTGTCCTTGTTTTCAGCTCTATTTAGTTGTTTTGCTACTTATGAACAATACCTCATTACTGAAGCCTCCTTGTATCAGATAGATCAACCTCCATTGATTAGTATTAGTAGATGTTTTTATGTATTTGTCCATAATTTACGGTCCTTTGTCGAAAAGTTTCTTAATTCGATCTGTCATTTTGGTAAAAAAAGTGTTGTAACTATCGTTTTGTGTCAAAAAGAGAAGTGTCGTTGGGTCTTCCTTCCCTGGATAGTCGATTAAACTTTTTGTCATGTATTTGATTTGATTTCTTGATATTTGAAGTGTCGAAAGAATTTTCTATTCAAAATTGAAAAGTGTCGTTTAGTCTTCCTTTCTATTTTGAAAAAGAAATTGTTGAAATGTCACTTTGAGTAAAAATATTTCAGATCTTTACTACATTTAGTTTTCTTTTTCGGCATTTTCATATTAAAGAGAACGAAAAAAAATACATGCATTTGCATTTGCATTTAGACTGTGTGCGAAAAATGATTTAGGTAAAGTGCATTTAGTGTGTGTTGTTTGCTCTTTGTTTGAAGGAATCATAATCTTCTCCCCTTGGTAGCTAGGATTTTCATTGCTCAAAATAAACAACGATTGTTTATCATTGTAGACTGCATATATAGGAATTTTAAATCTACATCACGCGGTGAACCATTGAAAGGAAAAATTTTAAACAAGATCAACTCTAAAATAAATTTCAATGAACTTAACAATGCTTTGGAACTTAATGCAACACATTTAGAGGTCTAGGCTAGAGACATGTTCCGGTGTTGTAAAATCTAGTAACTATCATTTTCATTGAAGGTTGGGTGATTCCTCCTCCTTGATACGACAAGTGCTAGCACGGACTTGTGCTCCCCGTACCATCGCGTATATATTGGGAGACCATAATAGGCTTATATCCTTTATCCATAGGAAGCCGTGTCTGCCACCCTATCAATCGCAATGCACTGAACACAGCATTTGGGAAGATTGACTGTCGTACATAAGTCCTTGGTAATTTCTCTTTAATTTATCACCAAGGTGTATTTTGCAGTTTTGCGATTGGTTTGGTAATCCCTTTGTCTAGATTTCCAGAGTAGTCACTTTCGTTGCTTTTCGACTCCTTAAAAGAAAAGGTCCATCTAAGCACTTGTCACTTCAGGCTCATTAAAAATCGAAGGGGACTAGAGTCATCTTTAGATTTTTTTCGACTCTTAAAAATTGAAAAAGCAAAGTTGTGTCAAAGCGTCATTAAAATTTATTTAATTTGGAATAATATCTTTTCCCCCTTAATTTTGAGTTGATCAAGTAATCCACAATCGTGGAAGAAATTCAATCAAAACCCCATCATTCGCGGAGACTACCGAGTCAACTGTCTTTGACTTTGGAAACGAAGCCATTCTGGGCAAAACAGTCTCTTCTAACTGAGTCCAATTCATCTGGTTTATTTGAAACTTTTGTTTCAACGTCGTTAGAGACTATAGTTACTCCGATTATTTCTAGTACATCTGCCTTTAGAGAAGAAGTTCTACAATTAGAAGAGGACATTTGAACTGATCCTAGTGTGATGGTAGACACATCTATACCTGAAACAACTCCATCTAGAGTTGATCCAAAAACTGAAGTTCACTTACCTAAACATCTGGAAGTTGAGTTTTAGAATTCAGAAGGTGTCACCCCTCCAGTATCTGTCACCGCAGAAGCTATACCTTCTTCGGCTCTAGAAATCGTTTACAGACTTGATGGTCTACCTCTTCCACCTGGTCTGATTGCTATAGAGGAAATAATAGAGGATCCTCCATCCAGTACCCCATTACATTTTGGAACTGGGATTCATTTTTATCCTTCTACTCCTAAAGTTGGTTCTTTTAATCATTCTTCATCACAAGTTCCTATCGAATCGCTAGAAAATATTTTGGATAGACTAAATATGTCTAAGAAACCATCAACATCTAGGACTGTATCATTTGATACAGCTACGGCAGAGCTTCCTGCTACCACTCCTACAATGTTTGCTGGTATACCATCTATCCCGGCTAGTTACCAATCACTAGCTGGAGTCCATTTAGGGGCTGTTTTGACGACATGGTCTGTTCCTATTTGTTCGTCGGGAGTCCCATCTGGTATTTCTTATTTTGAAACTCGGCAAGTTGATCTAGCATGCTAGTATCAATTTAGGCAGACCAATCTTCAAAGACCGATATATCCTTTGAACACTGGACTGCTGCCATATGGAGGGCAGTATGCTTTTTCATTGTTCCCTCCTAGAGAACAACCATATGAGAGTTTACAACAAAATTCAGGTCAAACTAGAATTACATCCAGTGGTTGGGTACCAATACTGCCTCAATAACCAAGGGTTGTATATTCAATGCAACCAATCCAACCTGTGTCGAATATTCCCACTACAGCTGCTACTGTGACTGTGTTGCAAGTGCAAGCACTACCTATTTTGTGTCAACCTCAAGTCTCTTAGGTTGCAATACAACAGCCTCTTGTCTCTATGGCTCAATCACAACCTCAAGTTAGTGCTTCCTTACCTGGAACGACTCAGGCTCAAACAGGTATAATCACTCCGCATCTTAGTCAATCTTCCAGTATTGGGCAACAGCAAATGGTCCAACAACCATGGCTAGTACAATACCAACAACCGCAATTCCAGCAAACCTATCGAGGACCTGAGCAACAAGGCTTTGTAGGTAATGGACAACCACATTTTCAAAATGGTTATCAACAACTATACTATAATGGTTATGTCCAACAAGCTTATCATAGTTACCAGCATCAAATACATTATGCTGGTATGCAAAGACCTACTACTCAGGAGATTCCATCTTATCCTGGGTATGCTTCACCTAACTTGAATCAACAGTTGCCTTTTGTAACAACTCTAGAATTACTGGATTTGAATCAGATGACTAATGATGCAATTGCACACGCCCCTTGGTGGCCAACAATTCGTCATAAACTTCCCTCTGATATTCCTAAATTCAATGGAAATCTAGGTGAAGATCCATCGAATCATGTAATGATTTTTCAATTGTGGTGCTCATCTAACACCCTGAATGATGATTCGCTTAGGCTTCACCTTTTTAAGAGAATGCTCACTGGTTCGGCAGAAAAATGGCATATTGAATTGCCTAGAGCTTCATTCAATAACTTCAGCTCCCTTTCCACTACTTTTATAACCCACTTTCAGTTACCCATAAGGTACGAAATAGGAACAGAACTCACCAATTTTAAACAAACCACGGACACTCACATATCTGATCATATTCATGAGTGGCGACGGTCATCGTCGAATTGTAAAGACGTATGTTCCTGATCAGATTTTAGTTGAGTGGTTTATTAAGTCCTTATTGCCTTCTATAAACGAGGATGTGGCAAAAGGAGGGGTTGTCACTGAAGAGCAAGTCATTGCTCATGCCCAATATTTAGACTTGATCTATACTCAGTCTGGCACACTCTACGACAAAATTCCTGACGATCCTAGAACATAATTTTTCATTCCACCCCCTCCTAAATCAAATAGGGACTCTGTTGAAAAGTGTGCAACAAGAAATGCTTGTTGAGAATGCAACAAGATGATGGAGCTTAGTGGAAAGGAGTCGCCTTCACTAAGTGGGCTCACAGGCAAATTATGGCGCAAGTTCTATTTTTGGATCCCAGCAGGGATGATCACAGCAGGAGTGACCACAGCAGGGATGATCACAGCAGGAGTGACCACATCTGGAGTGATCACAGCAGGAGTGATCACATCAGGAGTGATCACAGCAGGAGTGATCAAAGTCTATTTTTAGACTAGCTGTCAAAAATAGAAAAGTCAAATATTATTGTCTCATAATAATATTTGGACTATAAACTTTATCTTATTCTCTTGGAGCACTTCAGTTTGAGCTACAGATTCGGCACATGCAGCTTTCAGAAGGAAGTATGCTTTCTTTGTGGGTCAGTTGAGTTGTTGCATGCATGACTTCAATTAGAACTCAATCAGTTGAGTTTGGTGGAGTTGATTGTAGAGTTGATGGAGTTGTGTTCAGTTTGACTTGGTTAAACTAGTTGTAATTAGTCTAACTGTAGATAGACTAATGATGAGTTGTTAAAATAATTAGTAACTCATAATGCAACTATAGAATACATCAGTTAACTTAGTTGCATGTCAGTGCATGTTCAGTTCAACAGGGACAGGTGTTAGAGGATCAGATTGCTATCAGTTGTGACTATAGTTGTGCATGAGGATTTGCACAATCAAAGGGATTGAGTATGCCAATGAACTGGCCAATACCAAGTATTATAGCCTCTTCTCATGTCTTTCCCAGTGTGAGTGATTCTTTGGAGGTTAAATACGAGTTTGGTAAACCATTCTCATTCATTCTTGAGCAGGTATTGAGCTGTGGAGGCAGGCAAGCAGCGGAGGAGATTTGGAGATCAGATCTAAGCTGTATTGTGTGTAGCATGTGGATATAGTACTGAGTACTTGTGAGGAGTATTGTACTATGTATTTTTACATGATTCAATCACTATAATATACAAATAGTTGGGGTTTTTAGCGAGATGCTTTCCCCGGGAAAACACTGTGTTGATATGTCTGATTGATGCTTCTATGTGCACATGTTATTGTTTCTGCTTCTGTAAATTGATGATCAACGTAGAGGAGGTTATGTATTATGCATGTTTTCCACAATAGTGTATAATCGGGATAATCTCTGTTGAATTCGTGTCATATTATTCAAAATTTCTACATGGTATTAGAGCTGCTTGATTTGTAGAAGAGATTTTTACAGGATATCAAGCGAGGATTGATCATCGGATCTATTATTCAGAAAGTGTTTACATTTTATTTCTTCAGGAAGAGTCTGTAATTGGGCCAGGTAGCCTCTGGATTCATCCTTCTTTTGGAAGGTGAGATATCTGGTGAATGCCTAGACAATCAATCTTTGTACAAGAAATACTTTGTTCTCACGAATTCTAGATCGGAAGTGGTTGAGTTTTTGAGCTGGTGGAATTCGAATTTAATTCCAAAGCAAGAGATAAAACTCAGAAACATTAAGTGTGAGAATGGAGACAGTATGCCCCAGTATCTCACAAAGTTCACCCAATCCCGAGATGAGCTGGGAAGTGTGGGGGTGACTGTCGGATGAGGATGGTGAGTCTAGCACTCGTTGACCTTCCTAAGAGTTGGCATAGCTACCAGGACTCGGTGAATGGAAGGGAGAAACTGCCAGGATGGGAGAGACTTTGGTCAGATCTTATGCAGGAGGAGATTAGATGGCACACTAGAGACAGTTCTTCATCTATGCATGATGAGGAGAACTGTGCCTTAGCGAGTAAGGCGAAGAAGGGAAAGAAGAAGGTTTCTCTTTCTGAATCCAGTTCTTCCAGTGGTGGGAAGAAGGTTGACAAATCGAAAGTGTGATGCTTTCGTTATCATGAGGAGGGTTCACGGGTCAAGAATCTGTATGCTCTTGAGGTTCAAGATGCATGCAAAGCCTTGAGCAGCGAGGCAATTGATGGAGACTTGGTGGTTGAGAGGGAGCGTATATTACCTCTCAACATGCAGAGCCAGAAGAAGTCTCGGACGATTGTGGAGGAGCCATGATTGGTTCAGCAGCTTCAGGAGGTTGTGGAGGAGCCACAACAAGGGAAGCTGAGAGGAGATCGAGTAGAGACATCTACTAATGCAAGAGACCTCCAGTAGGGGGAAACTTCGAGCCAGGTGGGCTAAGGGATCACATGCAGCCATACCTCCAGGTAGGAGGTGGGGCGATATAGAGTGATCGTCCCAAGGAGGAGGGGCAGGATCCTTGAGGTACCAAACCTCTTGGATGAGACCTTGCTATGGGAGCCCCAATGTGTAGTAGCAGGAACTGACTGATTTGGTAGAGATAGATGCAGATGGAGCGGCAGAGAGAGTGATAGTGCAGGGAATCCCAGGACAGCGCATAGCTAGCAAGCTGCAGCAATGCGAGAGGCACAAGTGTTTTGCATAGTGCTAGGTGGCACAGAGAGGTGTGCAATGGTGCAAGATGCATGGAGATGTTGTAGTAGCGTAGATGTCAGAGAGGGAGCACTTGTGAGCAGCAGGTAGAGCTTAAGCATCAGAGGGTGTTTCTAGCCCAACAGGGAGGTCAGTTGGGAGGTGCAATGCGGATGCAATGCTGGAAGATAGAACTAGCAGCACCACAGATGCAGTCAGAGATCAAAGTGACAGAGGCTAGAGCAGTCAGATACTGAAGAGCACAGAGATGCAGAGTTTTCAGTCGAAAGAGGCAATAGCAGTTAGAGACTTTGATGACAGAGCAAGTCGACCGGCCAGATGTGTTGCATGGAGAACATTCCAGAGTTACAGGATCGGGTTTGAGAGGAAGCCTTTCTTGTTGACAGGGCGTGTTGAAAAGTTTGCAACAAGAAATGCTTGTTGAGAATGCAACAAGATGATGGAGCTTAGTGGAAAGGAGTCGCCTTCACTAAGTGGGCCCGCAGGCAAATTATGGCGCAAGTTCTATTTTTGGATCCCAGCAGGGATGATCACAGCAGGAGTGACCACAGCAGGGATGATCACAGCAGGAGTGACCACAGCAGGAGTGATCACCTAATATTTTCCTCACATTTCCACCCATCCTTTCATCCTTTTTGCAGTAATTAACATGTATTTATTATCATAAACCTACGAGGTAACCCTCCTTTCTTATGTCTCTTGGAATATTTAATTGATGAAGTAAAGTCACGAGGGTTTTTCCTACGCGAACTAATAAAACTTGTTATGTTCGTAGATTCTGATGAACAAGTATCTCTTTCACAGCATGTAGCGGCAATTCTGTGATTCACAACAGTAGTTCAACAATGCTGAGACTGCATAACCAACTCGCATCTATTTTCTAGCCTATTTTGGATCATTTATGTTCTCGCTCTCTTAGAGACTAGTGTTGTTCTAAACTGTATATTTTGGGCATTTAGTTTCTAGGTTTTGGGGGTAATATGTTATTACCCATGTGTTGTATAAAAGGGGTTTTATTCTTGTGTGAAGGGTTAGCCGCACAAAGATATGTATTGTAACAAATTCTTCACAGATTAATAAAATATAAGCAATTTTGTTGTTCTATCTCTAGCTATAATTTAATGCAGTGTTAATCAAAGAGATAGGCCCACTCTTCTGATCAAGTGCTACGTATTTCCTTTTATATATGATATTTTACTTGTTGTGTTTATTTGTTTATTGCTGTTACAGATCTCTATATAGATTGCTGTGAATTCCTTTTAAGTTTTGTGATTTAATTTCTATTCCTCTTACAGCGATGTGTTGATTTCTTAATCACGAGTACTTGGTTGATGCAAGGCTATAACCTTGCCCCTGCATATACCTTGCACATTACCTTGAAAGTTGTACGCACCCGGATTGATGAATTAATGTAGGAAAGGGTTGAATATTTTATTCACACTCGTACACCAACATTTTGGTGTCGTTTCCGAGGAGGATAACAAGGTGTGAAACATGATCTGTATCAACCAGAGGATCAATCTCTCATCTTAGGGAGGGAAGTGCTACCCTGCTCTAAGACCTGAGTGTAGTGTTTCAATTTTGGTTGCTTTTATTGTTTTTGGGCCAGGTTGTTTCCTTTGGTTAGCTGTTTTGAATTTTTCTGCATTATTAAAACCCAATCTCTCATCCTAGGGAGGGAACAATCCTTTGATGCCCTGCTCCAGGTCTCGAGCTGTAGATTTCCTTGTATGTGTGTTGTTTTCTAGTTTAGTTTCTTGTCCTGGGGAGGGAAGGGTATTTTGACACCCTTCCCTAGGTCCTAAACACTAGATATCCTTTCTAGCCATTTTTCTTTCTTGTTTGCTAAAATCGATCTCTCGTCCTGGGGAGGGAATGGTCCTTTGACACCCTACTCTAGGTCTTGAGCATAGTGACTTAATTTAGATATTTTCCTCTCACTGACTTGCATGAACAAAGATTCTAATAAAAGTGGCAGAGAAAGAGCTCCAAAGAATGGAGGACAGGATTTGGGAAGGAATACTTATATCCAACAAATCATCGCAAAAGTTGAATCAGAGGCATCTTCTCATGCTGCTGTAAGGTCAGGTATTCAAACAAGATCTGAGGGACAATCTGTACAATAGCCAGTGCTATCCATAGTACCCCCTGTTGATTCAACACAGCATACCCTTCCAGCAATAGAAGAGGTATGCAGCAGCATACCCGATAAATGAGTACCACTATTGGTAATAGAGGAAGAAGAAGTTGCAAGCAGAAGATATGAGGGATCAGCCCATTCCAGTAGGGAAGAAGAAGTCATAGAGAAGGGGTCTAAAAAGTCAAGCCATTGTGATAGAGAGGAAGAAGTTGTAGGGGTACTTTTATCACCAAGGGATAAAGGGAATGCTATTAAAGCAACTCAAACTCCTGTGATAAGAACGCTTCCACAATTTCCTGCAGAACCTGCTGAAATCCCAAGTGATTATTGAAGGATATTCATGGCACCTACAACCTCTATTATTGACTTCCCAATTGGGGATCTTGGGACTGGTGCACGAATGAAGCCCATTCCTTCAACAACTGTACCTAACTTTCATCGGCTGACTTCAGAGGATCGCAACACATTCCTGTTTGAATTTGATATTGTATGTCGGGGATATGACTATATAACGGATGCTTATAAATTGAAAATCTTCCTTGCTATACTAAAAGCGATAGCCCTGCGATGGTTTATGGGTCTAGGAGGAAAGAATATCACCACATGGGATGAGATGCAAACCTCTTTCCTGGAGAAGTATCAGGACTATTGTAAATCATTGGATATTAAGGAAGAAAATTTTAAGTTCATGCAAAAGAAAAATGAGAACATGGAGGATTGTGTGGAACAGTTTAAGTACACGCTACAAAGATCAGGTCATTCTACCTTGGATAACGAAATTTTAAAAATTATCCTTCTCTGAGCCTTTCGAGAAGACTCTCTGGAGCTGTTAAACATAGTGGGGATGGGAGACATATCAAAGGAGAACTTTGATACCATCTGTGAGCTGTGCATTCAGTGCTCGAGGGGAGTTGCAAGGAATAAACAAGGAATTCGGTCAACAAAAGTGTCTGGTGGAGTGTCACGAAAGCAAAAATTGGAAATATGTTGGATAACTTGAGGACTGATATCTTGAGTACAATGTGTACACAAATGGACATGCTACAAGTAAAATAGAAATAGATGGAATTGGAAAGGACTATGGCTATATTTTCCCCAAGTGTAGAAAGAAGCATCCGCAGAGAGAATGCCCATTGAACTTCATAGAGGAATGTGAAATCTATGAGCTGAATCATGCAACAAGTTCATGCCCCTCCTTGCTAGGATTGAAAGTGGTCTTTCAAGGGACAGGTGAAGAGATGGAGCAACTGTACTTTATGGGATCCAAAAGGCCATGTTAACCTCAACCACCAACTAGAAATCAAGGTATGTTTCCGGATCCATCTTAGTGTTTCAATAATTTTAATATGGGTCCTCATTCCATTCCTTATCCACCTATGTGGCCCCAATATCAGCTTCCACCCTGGCAGCAGTGGGCTCTTAAGCTAGTTCGATCTCTTCGTGGGCTTTGAACCAGTGTGGACCCTCTCCTCCTTGGTAATTTCCCCAGTCAATGCCACAATAGCAACTCTAGTTGCCCTCTAATATGCCTCCTAGTAATTAGTCTATTTGTCCTCAGCTTCCTATCCAACCCAATCTGAATCTTAACAATAAAGGAGCTCAGTGTTGGTGTCCAGGTAGGCGTGATTTATCTACCTTGTTCCGAAATTAATCTTATAAATCCGGGTGCGTATCCTTTCAAGGCAATGCATAAGGTATATGCAGGGACAAACGTGTAATCTTTCCCAAACAAGGGTTCATGGTTTAAGATTCAAAACATAAATGCAAGATTGACAATTTACAGATCTACAAAAATGACTATAAACAGTAAGGAACTATAACAGCAACACAAACTGATAAATCACACAAACACAAAGATGCAACACCTGATCAGAAGAGCGGGCCCAACTCTCTGATCAGGGCTGCATTAGCCATGAAAGAATTATAATAGCAAAATGAATGATCTTTTATTAATTGGTAACAAAGTTTTACAATACTGATGCGTGAACCCCCATTCACAAGATCAACCTACATTTTATACACAGTGAGGGAGATTAATAGATCTCCTGAAAGCATAGAAACTACATATACAAATATATAAATTGGTTGAAACGACATCAGAATCAGATGTTTGAGATAACAAGAAGGCCTAAGAATAGTTCAGGGAGCCTATTCCTCGAGCTGCACATCCTCCTTCTGATCGGTCATTGCCAGTTCTGTTGCAATACACTGAGTTGAGGGTTCATGTTCTCATGTTACGGTCAAACACACAATTTAGTACCACAAATTGATAGACTCGGTGCATTTTACTTCATTAATTAAAATATACCAATAGGACAAGTAAGGGGGAATTTACCTTGTAAGTTTAACATAACAGCATGGGTAAATGAGTGAAAAAGGGTCAAAAAGGGTAATGGAAATAGGTAGAAAGATGGCCCAATTTGGTACCCAACATCTCCCCCCAGCTACCCTATTACATGTCCTCATGCAGTCCTCCACTTTAGTAAATCCGGGTTCCGTAAAATGTAGGTTTCATGAAGCTGGGCAAGATCATATTCCACAACCATTTCTATCCCTGGAACTTTAAATCCGTTCGAGAGGACAACTTCCTTCCACCATCTGTCAGGACATCATAAACTGGAGTATAATATTTAGTAGGTAACCATAGAATAGGGAACTGAAATCGGAGCCCCATCCACCAGGATCCACATTTCTGGACACATGCCACATACTTTGGCACCCTAGTAAGTACACATGCAAAATTTGGTGCCCCAAAAGGTTCTCTCTCCCAAACGGCTATTGGTGACATCATCCACCTCCTCTAACAACAAATAAGGGCCTCTTTTTGAAATGTGGTGAGTTGCTTGAAACAAAGATCAAGACACCATTTTTGTGTCCTCACCATTCTATCTCTGTTTTCCCCAGACCCTAGAAAGGTCTTGTGCTTATTGAACATTGTGTCTGACCTCTCATGTTCCTCTCTTACTATAAATGGCTTTGTAACTTGATTGAATTCAAAAGTGTTACTAGCCTTCTACCAGTGAATTTGATTAAAAGCGTAACAGGTGAGGGCCATCAAATGAATTTCCCCCACATACGGGACTGGGTTGAAATCTCTATCCAGTCGCAGTAGGTACCCATGCAAGTAAAACTCACACATCAGATGTTGCGTTGGTACATCGTGACTCCTCAAAATTTGGAGGAATTGCACACCATCCTCCATCTCATAGCTGACCTTATTCTTAATACTTTCCATGTAGAATAAAAGGAAACATTCATGAAAAAATAAGGAATAACAAGAAGCAAGGGGACAACATGCCATAACCTCTTGCACCAGCTCAAACATCTGCTCCTTTTTGGCCTTCGTTTCTGCCGCTTTCTTCTCCAGCTGCTCTGTCTTGAGTTGCTATTTTGTATGCCATAGCCTCATCACATCCATATGCTCCACATATCCAAAAATTGTTGTGGAGGCCCTTTCCTCAGTCCTTCAATCTCATTTTTATATTGGGCCATAGTAGATTTCCAAGATTGAATTTCAGCTGTTAGTGCATACTCCTGATCGTCAAACAATTGGTTGATCAGGTCTATCTGAGTGTCCGCAGAGGTCATGACTATCTAGTCTACTTGGATTTCTGTGTCAACCTGGATGGTTTTGGCCTTTCTGGCTTGGCGTTTGTGCTTCCTTAATTGTTTCTGCATTTTATTCACCTTCTTTCTCAGCTTCCTCACTTCCATTTTGAGCCACATTGTTTCCTTGAATTGCAGCTGATACTTTTGTTTCATTAGAAGCCTTCACTGTTCACACAGCTTTATCCACTCTTGCTTCACTAATATTTCCTCCATCGGAGGCAAATCACTCGAAACATCTTCTGCTGTGTTGACTGGGGGATTTTCCTCCCCCGCTCGCTCCTCTCCACTTATTTCGTGCTCAAAAACCCCATCACTTAGTTGTATTGTTGGCTTAGTCATCGAGACCGTTTCACTTGGTTATTCCTTTTCGCCAACAATGACCTCCTCTTCATGCACACGCACCGTGACTAGCAATGTGCTGGCAAGACATTCCCCCATTACTGTGGCTACTAGAATTCCTACTGGTTCTCCGGCCTCTAGACTTTCTTTTCTCCTCTCCTGCTACAAGGCACCTGCTACCTGAGTGGCTTCCAATCTGTAAGCTTGTGGCCTCTGTAATAGATTCAGAGACACCAGAATTGCAAAATCTTCTTTTTCTCCCTGTCGAAGGGAACGAGTTACCCTCGCTCCTCTTGGAATCGAGGCAGAGAAAGGGGACTGGGGTGCATCTTCTACAATTGGCCCCGAAGTTGACACTGGTTCTTGTGGTTCAGTGTCAACCTCGCACTTTGGCTCTTCTGCTGCTTCCTCGACAGGTCCCATAGTTTCCTCAACTATGGGCCCTTCTTGTCCTTGTCCTTCCTCTTCTCTGAGTTCCATGGTCAGAGTGGTCATGACCTCCTCTTCAACTGGATTGTCTTCCTCGATTATTTCCATGGTGGCAGTAGATCCCTGTGGGGTTCCTTCGGTCACCATATCAACTGCTTTGCCCACGCTGCCCTGTTGTGGGTCTGCTCCTATGCCTATCGTAGCGTCCTCTTGCTCTGCTAGTTCCATGGGTGAAGCTGGTTCTTCTGGTATAGCCTCATTCGTGGTACTAGCGGGCCTTTATGCATTAGCCCCTATGTCTGCCATTGCTTCCATACTTTCTTCTTGGTCTTGGGGGGCTACCTCATCTCCCAATTCCTCTGTTTCCATCTCCATTTCCTCTGGTTCCTCCTAATCGACATAGTCATCTTCGGCAGGATCCTCATCCATAGCTTTGGATTCCTCTACCCTAGCAGCCATAACAGTTGTTATCTGTTCCTCTGTGGAGTCCTGAAACACCTCCCACAGAATCAGAATATATCCAATGGCGTTCATTATTAGCAGCCGCACCAACCCATGATGAGTGATGACCACCAATATCGGTCGAGCACCCTGAACTGAATGTGCCATTAGATGCAGGCTCCTTAGCAGGAAGTAGGGCACACTCATGGAGAAAGCCCCTACCTGTGGAAATTGCAGGTGAGCTAATATATGGAGGTGATATCTAAAAATTATGGAGTATCTGCCCTCGCATGTCATATATTTGATGACGAATTCTGCTACTTCTCCCCACGGATATGGTAGTGAATTTTTATCATATCCCCACCTTTCTGTGCTATACTCTCTCCGGCTTGAAGGAAGGCCTCAGGGAATTCCTGAAGGGTAGTTCTTCTCACAAACCATCGTTCCCCAACTTGACGAAGCCCACTAACTTCCGCAATGATTTCTTCTATTAAGGGGATCACCACTCCTCAAACCCGTGACCCTTCTTCCCCCAAGCTCAGTGTGAATTCCACTATCAGTTATTCATTAAATCCCCTCAACCTGTCAAAATACACATCCCATCCTACATTCTGAAAAACCTGCCATACCTCCCGATTATTCCGAGCTGCCCTTGTGTTCTTAGGTTCATGACGAATTGATCAACCACCCATCGTTGCAAAGGTAGAATTAGCACATCAACTGTAGTTGGTTGGCAAGGGAGAGTGACAGGTCTCCAAACCGTTGGAGGTTGAATAATGTCATGGCTGATTTGGGAAAGATTAGACGAACAGTACTAGTACGTATGGGAGTAAGGGCAAGTTAATATGGTACTAAGGTGTGTTCTAAAAATTAAATGCGGCGTGTGGGGAAGTGACCGATATGACTTGGTGCGTACGAATCTGCATCACAACGCGTTTAAAAATATGATTACAAAGTACTAAAATCATTATATTCGGTTGAGCATGATTTATGTGCACTAAATATTTTTCGTGGTATGCTGTCATTCTTATGACAGTTCCCCCACAACCTTTAATTACAATCATCCTTGACACGTTTAGTTGTCCTTTTTGGAATATTTAATTAAATACATAAAATGACATAGACATACCTGCGAACTTACCTGACGGAGTGACATCACAATGTGTAGCAGTAACTGTGAGTGGTAGCATAGTGAGTAACGACAACAGTGAGTAACAACAGCTATACCGTAATAGAAGTTGCAGAGTAATGGAAATTGTGGAGTAACAGAAGCCATGGTGTAACGACAGTTGCGGAGTAATGGTAGCTACAATGTAACGGTAGTTGCAGAGTAACAACAGCTACAGTGTAACGACAGTTTTAGAGTAACGACAGCTACAGTGTAACGATAGTTACGGAGTAACAACAACTATGGTGTAACAATAGTTATGGAGTAATAGCAGCTACAGTGTAACAGCAGTTGCAGAGTAATAGCCCCTGCAGAGAAACAACAGCTACGGTGTAACGACAGTTGCGGAGTAACAACATCTACAGTGTAACAGTTACAGAGTAACAACAGCTACAGTGTAACAACAGTTATGGAGTAACAACAGCTACAGTGTAATGACAGTTGCGGAGTAACAACAGCTACGGTGTAATGGCAGTTGTAGAGTAATAATAGCTACAGTGTAACAGTAGTTATGAAGTAACAACAACTACGTTGTAACAATAGTTATGGAGTAATAGCCCCGACAGAGTAATAGCAGCTATGGTGTAATGGTAGTTGCGGAGCAACAACAACTACGGTGTAACAGCTCTTAATGACTGATAAAGTGACAACACCGGGTGTTACATTTCTCCTCGCCATATTTCTTTGTTGTTCCAGCAAAAGATAAACAAGTAATAGCAATATATATATATATATATATATATATATATATATATTTATCATTTATTTTTTATATATAGAGCAGAGTGAGGGTGTCTTGTTTTCTAATGAGCATTACATCAGATGAAGTAGAAATATTTTTAACAAAAGCATCTTTAGAGGCTGGATGGTGATGTAATTTAAGATGCTGTCCATTTACCAGGAACTAAGTATGGTTTTCATCTATTGTACTTAGTCTAACCGTTCCATTGTCGAACACTGTGTCCACTTGATATGGGCCCATCTAGTGAGTGTAGAGCTTGCCTTTGAAATCCTTAAATCTAGAGTCATACAATAACACCCAATCCCCCTCTTGAAACACCTTAGTTTTGATGAATTTATCGTGCCATTTCATTCTCTACTATTGAACAACAATACTTCTCTGGACAGCCACTGCTTGAATCTCGTCCAACTCATTCAACTATTCTAGTCAGTGTTTCTGGGCTTCTGATAAGTCTATGCCTACTTCCAGAGTTGTTCTGAGTGTACTTATCTCAAATTCCACGGGAAACAAGGGGGATTTTCCATAGACTAATTCATATGGAGAAAACCTTGTTGTATTCCACCATGTTGTTCTGTATGCCCATAGAGCTTCTGAAAGTTTTTGTGCCTAGTCCCGGCGATGGCTTGTTACTGTCTTTGTCAAGATATTTTCCAATACCTTATTTGTGCTTTCTACTTGTCCATTCGCCTGGGGATGATAGGGGGTTGTCACTCTATGTTTGACCCCATATTTCTGCATTAGCTTTTCTATCATATGAGATGTAAACTGTGATCCACCGTTTGATACAATTTCTCTTGGAGTCTCGTACCTAGCAAAGATTTCTTCAAAATGGAAGTCTGCCACCACTTTTTCTATTGCTCTCATGATCGCCCTAGCTTCCACCCATTTAGTTACATAGTCGGTGTAGACCAAGATGTAACCCTTCTGATGTGAAGGTGGGTTGAATGGACCAACGAAATCGATGGCCCATTTTTCGAATGGTTCAAGGACTATTTGGGGTTGCAGGGGCATCTCATCTACTTTCCTAGGTTGTCCCATCCATTAACAACTATCACACCTCCACACGTAATCCCGAGCGTCACGAAAGATGGAGGGATAGTAATATCCCATTTGCAATACTTTATGACCTTTTCTTTTGTCTGCAAAGTGTCCCCCATAGGGTCCTCCGTGTGCAGCTTTCAATATTTCGAAAATATCATCTCCTGCCACACAATCCCGAATCTGTTGATCCACTCCCATATGGAAGAGATATCCTGCCATCCATGAATATCAGGTACTCTGGTGAATGATCTTCCTTTACTCCTTATAGGACAGATGACGAGGCACTTTACCTCTAGCAAGATAATTAGCAATATCTGCATACCATGGAGTGTTAATAGAAACTGCAAAAAGATTCTCATCCGGAAAATCATCTTCAATTGGTGTTTCCTTACCATCACATTCCATCCTAGATAACAAATCTGTGACCACATTATCTTTCCCCGATTTATCTACTATAGTGATATCAAATTCCTGTAGTAGCAATAACCATCTTGTAATCCGACCAGGGGTAATAGGTTTATTCATTAAATACCTGATGGCTGCATGATCAATGTGCACAAAAGTAGGATACCTAGTAATGTAGTGCTGGAACTTGTTGATGGCATAAATGACAGCAAGAAATTCTTTCTCAGTCACTGTGTAGCTTAATTCAGCAGAAGCCAAACTTTTACTAACATAGTAGACTGCGTAAGGTACTTTATCCTCTTGTTGTCCTAATACTGCACCAATTACTGTCTGAGAGGCATCCATATGAATGTGGAAAGGTAATGCCCAGTTAGGTCCTCTAAGGATCGGAGCATTGCAAACTAACTCCTTATTTTTGTAAATGTTGCATCACAATCTTTTGTCCATACAAATTCTGAATCTTTCGTTAGTAATTGAAATAGTGTGTGTGCTACTTTTGCAAAATTTCTATGAAATGTCTATAATAACCAGCACAACCAATCAAACTTCATACCTATGTGACTGTTTTAGGTGTTGGGAAGTGCAAAATTACCTGTATCTTTGCTAGATCCATCTTGATTCCTTCGGCTAAGAGCAAATGTCTCAGAACGATTCCTTCTTCCGTCATCATGTGACATTTCAATGTACTTAGAGAGACACATGCTTGTATACACCTTGCAAGAACTTGTTCCAGATTTTCTAATCCCACCATGAATGATTCCCCATATGGAGTAAAGTCATCCATATAGATCTCAACACTATCATTTATCAAGTCAGAGAAGATTCCCAGAATTTCCCTCTAGAATGTTGTAGGAGCATTGCACAGGCCAAAAGGAAGGACCCGATATGAAAATGTCCCCCAAGGGCATGTGAACGTGGTCTTGTCTTGATCCTTAGGAGCAATCTAGATCTTGTTATATCCACTAAACCCATCTAGAAAAGATAAATAATTCTTACTAGCCAATGTGTCCAATACTTGATCAATAAATGACAAAGAAAAGTGGTCTTTCTACGTCGCCTTATTCAATTCTCGATCATCTACACAGATCCAACATTTTCCATTCTTTTTGGGGACCATTACCAATGGTCAGGCCCATTAGCTGTTTGAGATTGGGTAGATGAAACCTACATCCAGTAATTTATAAAGTTCTTCTTTCACCACATTCTTCAATACTGGGTTCATTCTTCTCTAGGGTTGTCTTATAGGACGACAATATTCCTTGACGTATATGTGGTGGGTGCATAAATTGGCAAGTATTCCCTTCATATCTGCATAATCCCAAGTGAAGGCCTCTTTATGTTTTTGTAGAACATTTATAAGCTGCTCCTTCTGAGATTCTGACAGGTTCAGATTAATGTTCAAGGTTTTTCCAGGTTCCGATTCCATTTGTATACTTTCATGAGGTGCATCAGTAGGTGGTTCCTCTAATCCTTCTTTTGCTTCCATCATTTCCTGAGTTTCATAGCTTAGGATAGATTCTAGGATCTACTGGTTTGATTCCCAAATGGAACAAGGATCATCCATGAAGGAAGTGATTACATCATCTTCTGATTCCATCTTTAATTGCAGGGCCTATCCGATAGTAAGGACAGGTCTCACTTCTTCCTCTTCCATTACATCCTCCACTGTAGATACAACCTTCTTTCCACCTATTGGATTGATAGGTGAATTTGGTTCTGCAGGTGGTTATAACACTAAATTCTTAGTGTTATGCCCATTAGAAATGATCATATTCCCTGAGTGGCACCTAATGTAAGTGTCTGCAGTGGCCAGCCATGGCCTACCCAAAATTAGGGGATGAGCACCCACTGAAGATTGTGTATGTAATACCAGGAAGTCTATGGGGTAATGCCATGAATCCACTAAAATTGTCACATCTTCCAACTTTCCTATAGGCTTGATTGTAGATCAATCTACTAATTCCAGTACTATAGGTGTATGCTTTAAATTACGAAGTCCTAACATATGCATAGTTTTAGTAGTGATGACATTGATGGCAGCTCCCAAGCTTACCAACACATTTGGAATCTCCACCCCATTAATTTGTATTTTCAAGATCAGGTTCCTCGGATCTCCATATTTCAGTAGCATTGATTTTCCCATCATAAAGTCTGACAACTTTACCATAACATGTATGGTAAGGGGATCTTTAATTTTCTTGGTAGGTTTCTTTGAACAATATTCCCTAAGAGTCTTTGCATAGATTGGCACATCCTTCATAGCTTGCAACAAGGGAATTTTAACAAATAAGTTCTGCAATTCTCCTAATAAATCAAATTTAGATTGAGGACCTAGTTTACTCATGATTAACCTCTCTGGGTAAGGTGGTTCAAATTGATGTTGCTTAACAAGAGGCATCTAGGTTCTATCAGTTTTCTTTGGTTCTTTACCAACCGGTTCTACCTCCTTACCTTCACTATCAAGCTATTCAATGATAACTGGAGGAAGTTGGGCGTTAACTATCCAACTTGATCACAAATTCATTTCATACAGCTCTACAATGGAGATACTATATGAAGGCAGTGTTATAGACATTTTTGGGCACTGCAACCCCAAGCATAAAATGTCCATAAACTAAGGGCTCCTAAGTCCCTAAAAGTGTTGTTCCAACCCCTAAAGGAACAAGGTCAACTGATTACATCTTCTCCCAGAAGTTCTCCATGAAAAGACACTCAGAACTGGTCAAAACAGGATCATTTCACCTGCTCCATAGGCAAAGTGCGTTGCATCTCACCTAAGTACACTCAGTGGGTGCATTGCATTTCAAAACGCCCTTCTATGGGGTGCGATGGGTGAGAAGAGAAAAATGGCAGTGTCAATCCGCGAGGTGGAGAAGCATGGAATCTTCCAGAAACTTCTCCTGTGACACTTGCCATTCTGAATTCGACCAAGGATGAGTAAGAGATCGATCATCAATATCCAAGTGGAAGCAATAACTATCAGAGGGAAGACACTAATCAAATCATAAGCTGACTCATCTCCCTTACAGATATCTATATATGGATCCCTCATCCCAGAGATCCAGAGGCTAGAATTTTGCATCTTGTAAGGAATCACTGTTGGTTTCTTGAGGCAACATCATAGTGTTGGGTGATCTAAGCTTTGCATGAGGTGAAGAAGGGTTTACTTGCTGAGAGGATGATGCTGGGTCAGAACAACTAGTTGTAACTCTCTTGGCTCTTTCTTGATTATCAATAAAGTTATTCAAGTTTTCCTCCATACTCTTGTGTCATTTATGTTTCATGCATTTGTATGGTCAATTTACATCTGATCCTAGATTGTTTATGATAATAGATCCATGTTCTTGTATAGTCTTATGCTACTTTGATTCTACAGGTACTCTGTGAAGCTGGGTGTACAAGGAAGCAAGTAGCAAAGGACTATCAGAAGAGAGAGGAATCGAACTAGGAACCAAGCGCAAGACAGAGGTTGGTCTCCTTTATTCTTCTCTCATCTATATTTCATAAATGAAAATGAAAGTAGCTTTACTTTGTTTGTTTCTAAGGTAGCTACCACACCTTAGTGGGATTAGCAGTTCTGTATAGACACTTTTCCCTGTAACAAAATGGCGACTCCACTGGGGAGCGACTAGGTTGTTTGTTTATCTACATTTGTTTAATTTATAAACTTACAGACGGAGCCTGAAGTCGAGCTAGGTAGCTTTCGAACTGCATTTGCTATGCAAATTCAAAGTAGATAAATGTCACTTCAGTCAATCTCCGGGTTTTGTTTATGAATTAAACAACTGATTTACAAACTCTCTAATTGCCCTTGTGGTGGCTCTAGTAACCTCCTTAGACCTACCCCTATTATTGATTTACTGACTACCACTTGCTCGGCCAAAATCCCTGAACTGAACTACAAACTGTGACCCGGAACCCAAGCAAAGTCTCATCCCTGGCCCAGCGCACTCTCTATTCTGTGAATCTGAAATTCAGCGCACTTCCCGAGTGTAGTAGGTGCGCAGCATTTCAAATTCATTGTGTTACAGGTGCGCTGATCAGACTAGGCATTGTTCCTGAATTTTGGTTTCTGTGTTCATTCTTTTCAGTTCTATTCATGAGTTTTACTGCCTATGGTCAGTACACCTCTGTTTGAATCCCCTTTCCTTGCTGATATTCCGCCTCCATTGTGCAAAGAACTGTAAATGTTTTTGTGTATTTGTTGAGTCATTTTCAGTTCTCCTTTGCAAAAAAGTAACGTAATTGTATTGTCGTTTCTTGATTTGAAAGTGTCGCAAGTGTCGTTTACAGTCATAGAAGAGAGTCTGATTGCTCTTGATAGTCAATTACCTTGTTACTATTGTATTTGATCTAAATTATTAGTTTTTCTAGTGCCGAAAACAAGTCTTCATTTCCAAATTGCAAATTGTTGTCATTGTCTTCATTTTGATTTTGAAAAGAAACTTGTTGGAAATTGTCGCTTGAAAAGTAATTCAGATTTGTGCATTAGCTTTCTTTTTATCATTCACATATTAAGAAGGCTAAAAACAAATACATGCATGTGCATTTTCATTTATACTGTTTGATTGGTTTGATTTAGGACAGTGCATATAGTGTGTGCTCTTTCCTCTTTGTTGAAAGAATTTTGTCTTTCTTTCCTTAGTAGCTAGGATTTTCATTGCACAAAGAAGATAAAAGATTGTTTATCATCTTAGATTTCATTTTAGGAATTGTACATCTACATCACGCGGTGAACCTGAAAGGAAAATTTCTTAAGCAAGATCAACTATAAAATAAATTTAATGAATCTAACAACGCTTTGGAACCTAACGCACAACATCTAGAAGTCTAGGCTAGAGACGTATTCCGGCGTCGTAAAGCCTGGTAACTGTTGTTTTCACTGTTGGTTGGGTGATTCCTCCACTTTGAGACAATAAGTGCCAGTACGGACTTGTGCTCCCACGTACCGTCGAGTATATTTTGGGAGACCACAATAGGCTTAATCCTTTATCCATAGGAAGCTGTGTCTGCCGCCCTATCGATCGCAATGCAGTGAACACAACATTCGGGAAGATTGACTGCCGTACCGTAAAATGTATTCTGCAGTTTTGCGATTGGTTTGGTAATCCCTCTGCCTAGATTTCCAAAGCAGTCCCTTTCGTTCCTTTTCAGAGTCCTTAACAGAAAAGGTCCATCTGAGCACTTGTCACTTCAGGCTCATTAAAAATTGAAGGCGACTAGAGTCATCTTTTGTTTTTTCTCGACTCTTTAAAATTGAAAAAACAAGTTGTGTCAAAAGCGTCTAAAATTCATCTAATTCGGAAACATACTTCCCCTTTATTTTTAGTTGATCGAGTAATCCGCAATAGTGGAAGAAAGTCAATTGAAACCCCGTCGTTCGCGGAGGCTTACGAGTTAATCGTCTTTGTCTCCGGAATCGAAACTATTACGGACAAAGCGAACTCGTTTAACCGGTTCCAAATCTCCTGGTAAAGTTAGAACAAGTGTTCCAACAACATCAGAGACTCCAGTTACTACAAACATTTCTGGTATCCCTGCCTTTATAGAAGAAGTTCAGCAGCCACCGAAGGACAGTAGTACTGATCCTTGTCTGAGGGTAAACACTTGTATCACTGAACCAGTTCCATCTACAACCGGTTCGGAGAGTGTTGTTCCCCAAACATCTATCGCTGCAGATTCCATACCTTCTTCGGCACCAGAAATATACTACGGACGTGACGGTCTACCTCTTCCACCTGGTCGGATTGCTATAGAAGAGATTGTGGAGGATCCTCCATCTAGTACTCCATCGCAATTTGGAGTCGGGATCACTCTGTATCCTTCTTCATCAAAAATTAGTCTACCGCCAGCGGAAGCTCCTGTAGAATCGCTAGGTAATATTTTGGATAGACTAGAAATGTCTGAACAACTGTCAACATCTAGGACTGTGTCATCCAACACAGCGATGGCAGAACTTCCTGCTATCACTCCAACAATTTTCGCCGGTATACCATCTGTCCCAACTAGTTCTCAATCGCTAGAAGGAGCCCACTTAGGGGCTATTTCGACAGTATGGTCCGTTCCTGTTTGTTCATCCACAATAGTATCCGGAAACTCTTATGTTGAGTCTCAACAAATTGATCCATTGGGATGTTGATTTGGGTAGTCCGGTCCTCAAGTGCAAACCATTCCTTTAAGTACCGGATTACCTCCGTATGGGGGTCAGTATACCCTTTCATTGTCCCCTCCGGGAGGACAGCCATACGGGAGTTCACAACAAAATTCAGGTTATGCTGGAATTACATCTAGTGGTTGGGTACCGATACTACCTCAACAACCAAGAGTTGTATATTCGATGCAACAATGTTCACCTATGTCAAATATACCAACTACGCCAGCTACTGTGATGGTGTCGCAAGTACAAGCACTGCCTGTTGTATGCCAACCTCAGGTTTCTCAAGTTGTAATGCAACAACCGCTTGACCCTGCGACTCAACCACAATCGCCGACTGGTGGAATGACACAGGTCCAAACGGGTACAATTACCCCTCATCTTGGTCAAACAGTTAGTATCGGACACAACCATGGCTAGTACAATACCAACAACCGCAATTCCAACAAGTATACCAAGGATCTAAGCAACAAATCTTTGCAAATAGTGGGCAGCCGTATATTCAAAACGGTCAAAATCAACCATTCTACAATGGTCATGCCCACCAACCTTACCAAAGTTACCAGCATCAAATGCATTATGCTGGTATGCAAAGACCAACTGCTCAGGCGATTCCATCTTATCCTGGGTATGCTTCACCTAACCTAAATCAATAGTTACCCTTCGTGGCAACTTTAGAGTTACCTGATTTAAATCGGTTAACAAACGATCCAATCACTTACATCCCTTGGTGGCCAGCGATTCCGCATAAACTTCCATTAGATATTCCTAAATTTAATGGAAATCCGGGTGAAGATCCATCGAATCATGTGATGACCTTTCATCTGTGGTGTTCATCAAACACCCTAAACGATGATTCGATTAGGCTTCGCCTTTTTTAGAGGACGTTAACTGGTCCGACAGCAAAATGGTATATCGAATTGCCCAAAGCTTCGTTTGACAACTTCAGTACCCTAGCCACAACCTTTCTAACCCATTTTCAGTTACCGATAAGGTACGAAACAGGAATGGAACTTCTTACCAATTTCAAACAAACAATGGCCACTCACATATCTGATCATATACATGAGTGGCAACGTCGTCGTAGAATGGTAAAAACGTATGTTCCTGATCAGCTTTTAGCTGAATGGTTTATTAAGTCATTATTGCCTTCCATTACAGAAGATATGGCAAAAGGGGGAGTCGTCACCGAAGAGCAAGTCATTGCTCGTGCACAATATTTAGACTTGATTTATACTCAATCTGGCACGCTCTACGATAAAATACCTAACGCTCCCAGACCAGAATTTTCGGTCCCCCCTCCTCCTAAATCAAACAATGACTCTCATGGCGGCAATGGTGTGATAGGCACAGCAGACACGAAATCGACAAAGGCTACATCTAAAAAGGCCCGTAAGATTTCCAGTCAAAATGCAAAAGAGGAACTTCTTGCCTCAGAAGTAAATGCCGTCTCAACAGATAAAGGCAAAGAAACCAAGCAACCAGGGGGCAAGAAGAAAAGCAAAGGGAAGAAGAAGAAACAGGAGGAATCATCACCTAAAAAATCTTATACAAACCCTTCTGGAAATAGGAAACCAAATCGTCCATGCTTTATATGCGATGAGGATCATTGGATAACAGATTGTCCACACAGAGCTGAGCTTAAAAAATTCTTCAAGAATTCAAAAACCTCGGCAGTATTAACTTATCCGTTTCCAAATCTGGGAACAAATTTGGTTGACAGTGGAAATGCTTCCCTGTCTCAAGTGCTGATGTTGTCGGTTTCCAAACAGCAAAATGATGCTTTGATATCGACAAGGAACAAAGATTACGGGAATCCACAACTGTCAAACAACAAGGATAAAGATCAACCTAGTAGTTCAACAACAACTTCGACAGAATTTGCACCGCCCATCATTCCTGAGTTGACAATAAAACCACCAAAGGGAGTAGTACACAAGTCGACATTTAATCCTCGTGCTAGAGTAACACAACATTATAATATAGTGGAAGATCTGGCCCAATTGCCATCCGCTATGTCGACACTTGAGGTACTGCAAAATTGCCCATCCCAAAAGCAGGCTTTATTATTGGCCATCGGTGGGATAGACCCAAAGGATTCCAATCTTGTATCCTTTAATCATAAAGGATACGATCCTCAGTTTCCAGCTCAACTAGCTTTCCTCGTTCAAGTGAAAGCCCTCAACAAAACTATTCATCGAACAATTATTGATGAGGGGGCATCTACATGTATTATGTCGATGAGTTGCTGGAAAAATTTAGGATCTCCAACCTTTTCGCGATCTTTGACGACATTAAAAGCATTTGACGGACGAACATATACCCCATATGGTATTCTAAGTAACTTGAAGGTTGAACTAGTGGGGAAAAAAGTAGAAATAGATGTTGAAGTAATCGACGGAAACCTCGATTACAACATCCTACTGGGAAGACCATGGATATATGCTATGGCTGCTGTTGTGTCGACCTATTTTAGGAAGATTGCATTTCCCTTTTAAGGAGGGATTACAATTGTCGATCAACAAACCTTCCTCCCCAATGGTTCTCAAGTTACGGGAAGCATTCCAATGATCCATGGAAGCTCCAATTCGCTTCAAAATATCGGAGTAGGCCTACTAAAAGACCCTATATTAATGGGAACTTTTTCCCTTCCACCTCCAATCAATCTGGCGGAAGTAGTGTTGGTAGGAACCTGCAATATGATATCCTCGATTAAAAAGATCTCAGAAAATGATATCAACATGGATCGTGCGCAGGTATTGCCTCCAAGCCCAACAGAAATATTGTAGCAATCAATGTTCCTAGCATGGGAGGCAAACCGAAATTAATGCTCATCAAGCGTTTGGATAGATAGGTCTAAGGAATATGGCACCCCTTCAGATCCTTGGTCACGAGTGCATGACACCGATGAAGGAATTGTTCAATCAATGGTAATTGAAGGGGCACCATGGGAAGATTACCACCATCGCTCCCTTCTTCCAGATTATGAAGAAGATACTCTTGATGACCTTTATCATCCTTCAGTTTTTGATTTTATATCAAATACTGTAAACACGGTGGATTTCGAGCGAAACTTGTCCAACATTGAAGAGACTATCGCCATAAATATCTCAACCAAAACAGATGTTGTAGAGAATATTTATGTTGGCAAATGTTGTTCTCCTTTAGAACTGGAAATATATAACGCTCTTTTTCATGAATTCAAAGATGTCTTTGCTTGGTCATATAATGAAATGCCAGGCATTGACTCGAGTATTGTTGAACATGAAATCAATATGTATCCAGACGTCAAACCAGTACGACAACGGCTACGGCAGGTGCACCCCAAGAAAGCCGCTGCCATCAAGGCAGAAGTTGAAAAACTTCTCCATGTTGGTTTCATTTACCCAGTTCCTCTAACCGATTGGGTATCGAATATTGTTCCTGTTATGAAGAAACAAGGAATGATTAGAGTGTGTGTCGATTATAGGGATGTAAATCAAGCTTGTCCAAAAGACAACTACCCTACACCCTTCATTGTCCAGATAATTGATGAATGCGCCGGATGTGAAATATTTTCATTTATGGATGGATTCTCCACGTATAATCAAATAAATATCCGCCCACAGGACCAGTCAAAGATTGCATTTATTTGTCCATGGGGCACGTTTGCATATCGAAAATTACCCTTTGGTTTAAAGAACGCAGCGGTGACATTTCAGAGGGCAATGAATTATGCCTTCCATGACATCAAAAACATCGTTCAACCATATCTCGACGACCTTCCGGCTCATTCGTGAAAGCGGACTGATCATCCGCAGCATTTAAGAGCGATATTTCTACGTTGCCGACACTACAAGATATGACTCAATCCACACAAATGTGTGTTCTGTGTCAGTTCTGGTCGTTTACTTGGCTTTGTAGTCTCGAAAGACGAGATTCGTCTTGACCCATGTAAGGTGCAGGCAATCATAAATTTGCCTCCACCTTCGAATTTGCTTCAGATTCAGAAACTCCAAGGGAAAGAAAACTTTCTGAGGAGGTTCATTCCAAATTACGTCGAACTTGCTAAAGGTTATACTCGTCTATTGAAAAAGGAAGTGCCCTTCGTCTGGGATCAGGTCGCGTAAGCTTCCTTTGATGCTTTGTAAGACTCCCTAATGAAAGCATCATTAATGTACGCTCCTGATTATCAAAAAGACTTTAACCTGTATTTGGCTGCAGCAGATACAACCATCGCAATGGTTTTAGTTCAAGAAGACAACGGAATTGAACATCCTATATATTATTTAAGTAAGAATTTAAATGATACAGAAATCAAATATTCTTATGTTGAAAAGCTAGCGCTCGCAGCTGTTCAAGCGATACAAATATTTCGACACTATGTCCTCTTTCGAAAAATTACCATTCTATCAGATTTCAACCCCATGACTTAAATATTCTCGCGACAGTTGCTGGGGGGCAAATATTCAAAATGGATAGCAATTCTACAAGAGTTTGATTTGGAATTTGTAAAATCCAAGTCAAAGAAAGCACTGGTTTTTGCAGAGTTATTATGCGATCTCCCATCGTCGTCCAATGATGAAACATCCGAAGAAACGATCATGGACGAAAATTTGTTTATGATATCTTCAAGCAATCCATGGTATGGAGATATAATCATTTATCTCCAAACCCAAAAATATAGGCCCAATACCTCCCGCTCCGAACAAAAACGTATTCGATACCAATCAAAAGACTACATGATCATCGATGATATACTTTACCGTCATGGTGTCGATACAGTTCTGAGGAGGTGCCTCCCTCATGAGGAGGCCGAAAAAGTCATAAATGATTGCCATTCAGGCGCGTGTGGGGGGCATCAATCCGGTTACGCTACAGCGCAAAAATTTTTACCAGCAGGATACTTCTGGCCAACAATGTTCAAAGATTGCATAACCGCAGTCAGAAGTTGCCATGCCTGTCAAATTTTCGATAGCAAAACCAGAAGACCACCCGCACCTCTACAGCCAATAGTTGCTGTTGGGCCATTCGCAAAATGGGGCATCAATTTCATGACATGTAACCCCACCTCGACCGGGGGGCATGGGTATATCATAGTCGCAGTTGACTATTTTACCAAATGGGCCGAGGCGATGCCTACATTAGATAACACAGGTGAAACAACTGCCCTTTTCTTTTTCAATCATGTAGTCACCAGATTCGGCATCCCACAGGCTATAGTCATAGATCATGGATCGCATTTTCGCAATCACATGATGGTCGAATTAGCTACCAAATTAGGGTTGTCTCACGACAGCTCTACTCCATATTACCCGCAAGCCAACGGACAAGTTGAAGCAATCAACAAGGTCCTGAAGCACATGTTGCAAAGGATGATTGGAGTTCACAAAAGGAGTTGGCACCTGATCCTGTACTCAGCCTTGTCGGCATACCAAACATTGATAAGAAATGCAACCGGGTTTACACCTTTCCAACTGGTGTATGGCCTAGAAGCAATTTTACCTGTTCAGTGAAAAATCTCGTCCCTCAAACTCACAATCGACCTTCTCCCTGGACTTCACAAGAAGAGGCTTGTTTCTTGGAACTAATCCAATTGGATGAAACCCATCGTGATGTCGCTTTGGCTAACGAAGCCCATAAGAAACGAGTCAAGGCACAGTTCAACAAGAATGTCAAACCCCGTGTCTTCTCAGAAGGTGACTTGGTCTTGCTTTATGACCAAGAATCCGATAAATTGGGGGCAGGTAAATTCAAGTCTTTATGGATGGGCCCCTATATTGTTAAGCGAGTGTTAGCAAAAGGAGCCTACGAGTTAATGGATTATGACGAGATTCCACTGGCACAACCTCGTAATGGGTTGTATCTTAAGCGTTACTATGCGTGATTCGGTGTGGTAACCTATACACTTTTGTTACATTTTTGTTTTCGCTAAAGTATTTGTTTTGGTCAAGTAAATCCACTTTTTACATTTGTCGCAGATGTCGAATCTATTGGAATCTTTTGTTGGATATGCCGACGGAGTAAGTCATAGTTCGCGGAACCTATCTTCTGCAGCCTAGGCCATTTTTGACCCAAGCGGCGAGTTAGTAAGTTTCAGAGGGGTATGCATTGGTCGGTCAACAAATAACATCGCTGAATATAGTGCATTGATAGAACTTCTCTTTGATGCCATCACACATGGCATCAGGCTAGACTCACAGCTCGTCATACTACAACTCACTGGTGTCTACTCCGTCCGAAATCCAGCTATCTATCGCATGTTCCTAAGGGTTAAGATTTTGGAAAGGAAATTTGATATTATTCAATATCAACATATTTCCAGAACCTTAAACACATTAACTGACTCATTGGCAAATTATGTGTTAGATAGACGTTTGCAACATTTATAAAAAGAAGCATCTCATCAATATTTGCATCAGGATCATGCAACTTAACCAAAATAAAACTCCGAAAATAAAAAAAAAATATATATAACTATTTATGGTTTACACATAATGTTCTGTAACCAAGACAAAATCGGTCAAATGACCCAAAACTCAAAACGCTAGGGGGCACCCTAGTCTAATGATGCTCGTGATAACAAGTCACGCCTGTGCAATCATGCGTAAAAGCCTAGTCCATTGACTTGGCACACTAGTAGTATGTCACTGCAACCTCAAAGGCAGCTCGTCAGTCCTCACATCTGGAATACCGAGAGTGAGGCCCTCGACCTGATCCTGTAGTGCTGAAAAAGTCTCGGCCACATCGAGGTTGCGAAGGATAGCCCTTCCAACAGCCTCTCCTGCTTGGGCGGCAGCTGGCACTCTTAGGCATACTACTGGACGAATAGGACCGACATCTGCATGAACACATGAGTTTTGATTAGTCTTGACAGAATAAAGCACGAGGAAATTATAAAAGAAAAATGATAAACACGAATATGGTCAAAGAATTTACCAATGGCACCCCACTGTTCGCCAGCCGACAGTACCAAATCTGGGTCACCCCGGAAGTCCATACCAGCATATGGATACTCGGAATAAACCATCTCCTGACGATCAAACCACCCGAAGAAGGTATCAGAAAAGGAAATCTGAGACTGACCAACATGCCTAGACATATGGTCGACCCATCTCTACATACGTGGTTCAGTCGGTGGAGGTAAACTGAGTGCAATATACTGCGACTGCATCAGTGGTATCTTTTCCAAGGCGAAGGCGGTCAAGATAGAACCATATCCAAAGTTCTTCAGTCTCCCGCTCTTCACCTTGGTCAACTGTTCTTTCATCACAAGGAGTATTGCGTCACACCAGTTGAACACCTTCGGTTGGAGACATTCCAAGGCGTACTGCATATAAGATTAGTTGGCCACATGAAGAGCCCCACCACCAGCCATCCTACCAAAAGTGAATAGAATAGTCCTCAGGGTCCTGTCAGTGACATCTCGGATGATGATCTTGCCATCTTTACTCGGTTGAGATCCCTCTTTGCAATACCTGCGAACATAATCTCTGACAGATTCACCTCCTCGGGTCGAACCTGATAAAGAGATGGGGGCACCCCGCCTCAATAAGCCGATCAAAAAATAGATGTCCAATACAGTCAAGGGGATGGATTTTCCCCTAATTTGGAACACCTAGCTGGTAGGATCCCAAGCATCGAGCAAATACTACAGCAAGTTGATTTGTTGTCTCATGCTAGAAATGCAGAAAAACTTCAGCAAGCCACAGTTCCGCAGTGCGTTTACTGTAACCGGATCATGTAAAGCAAGCATGTCCTCTTCTTCATGCTCACATTCTCGCCATGTAATAGTCATATTTCTCCAAAAATCTCTGAAAACAAACAAGAGAAGAGTTATATCCTTATTTGGTGAGAAACAGACAAAATTTCCATCAAAAAATTGTGCATAAATTTCCTTGCTTGCGCTCATCGCACCTACAGTAGTGTTCTGGATGCGTTGCATGTCAGTTGGCTAGTAGATAGGCTAACATCCAATGCACCTTTCGAGACACAAAGGGTGCGATGGAGCCAGGGCGAGTTTTTCAAACCCCAGAGGCTCAAAAAAACCAGAAATCAGGCTCAGAATGCAAAATGGAAAGCATGAAATGAAAGAGCTCAGGTCTAGCTCCTACCTGGTCTAGACGGCGCCGAAAATTGTCAACAGAATCTCCCGGAATCAGCTGATGAAAATCAAGGGGGAAAAACACCTCCAAAGCTCCAACAAGCCAAAGTTCAAATGAAATGGTAAAATGAGAGGTAAAATCACTTTTAAATTAATTTTTACGTAATTCAAGTAAAATATTAGTGTCCTAACTCATTTTTCAAACATATATTGTTCATTTCTAACTAGTTTGATGAAGTAATTGAGCATGCAGTACAATCTTTGAAAGGACAAAGTTATTTATGGTAAATTCAAGAAATAACCGTTATATCGAGCAGTTTTAACGCGGACTTCATGCTCGTTAAAAAATAAACATAAGAAATGAGCAAATGTTTCCCCCAGCATTTAAGCTCAATAAAAAATGAACCAATTCCCGGTAAATAACCATCGTGAATGTAGTACTTCAGCCTTTAAAGCCTTGGTCGTGTTCCCATCATCACCTCCACTCTGTATGGCTGATCATTCACCTCCATTTGATTGTTTACCCCTTTTGAGGAATAGCTACGAAGAGTGACCCTGCTAGCCATCCTTGTAACACTGCCGTGATTGGAAAATTCCAAACCTTACCTGGAATCAGCTACTACCCAATTTTATCACTCGTTCCTCAAAGATGAGTCTCCTTTAAGCTCTTTTCAACTGACTTGTAAAATATGAAAAGATTTCCGAGCCATTGGCCTCTCCAGCTCATTAAAGGGACCGGAAGTGCTATCCCTCTAGATTTTAATCTTTCTGGACCTGAGGGATTATTACACAAAAAGATCGAGCGCTTGTTTTGTTCGGCTCGTTAAAAATATCGAAAATTCATCCCTTCTGTATTGTTTTATACTTTTTCGGACTTAAGGGATTAGATGATGAAAAAGGATTTTGGAGTTTCCTTTACGTCCCTTTTCAGACTCTCTAAAATTGAAAAGGACCGAGTTATCTTTGTCGTTAAACTCGTTAAAACCTAATAGCGACAAACTTGTCCATAGCAGACAAGAACGAGTTTCACTATCGCTAGGCTCGTTAAAACATAGCGATGGGTTTGCCCAAAGGGAAAATTATAGAACAAGCATATGTTATCCTCCTCAAGCTTGACAAAAATAAAGAGATACTGGTCAGTAATGACCGGGAAAAAATTGGGAAGAAAACTTGAAGAAACTTTGTTGGTAGCAAGTCGCTCTTGAACATGACACTTTCACTCCGCATCCAAGTCGGGTTGGGTTGTTTCATTCACTGGTCACATCACCATGGTCCCATCACACCATCCAAATTTGGGGTTAATGCTACCAATCCATCACGTCAGTGTCGCCGATATGTTCAAGAGAAGTCACTCAGAGAATTCACCTGTGTCTCACCCGCTGCAATACATTTACGCTCCATTCTTTCATGACCGCCACCCTGAACCTTATATCACCAGATCGTTTTCACCTCCATTAAAATCATTTGCTCCGTTCCATGTCATTGATGTGGGATTCATTAAGGCCCTCCTATGACGGATCGCTTCTTGTCGACATCAGCTCATTATCCAAGAAGTCAATCTAGGGACACCCCTTTCAGTACTTTGAAGCTTGCATGCCTAAATGGCAAGTTTCTCACTTCAGGCGACAGGTTTACATCAATGGCCTTCGACCGAAAGATTTTGCATGGTGTTCGACACCAAGTCCTTTATTCGCACCACGTGAATTGTACTGCAGTACCTTGAAGGTCATTATCATTATCGGTGATTCCTCTCGCGCCTGTTAACAACTTACATCATTGTCTGGTAATCAGGCGATGTCTTTCCATGTTCGACTCCAGAAAATCTCTCACATGGATCGACTTGTACTTTGAGTGAAGATCGAACGAGATTGAAGACCTCGGATCTAGTTTCATCCATCCGAGCTACAATATATATTCAGGGAAATAAAGACATAAAATGTACATCATTGCTGCATAGGTCATCATCGAATCAAAGGGATGATGGCTCTACCAGAATCATCAGTCTACACTCAGACGATTGTCTGTCCTATGTACATGAAAATGAATTTATATAGCTAAGCATGGGAATTCCCACCTCAGCTAGATCATGAAAATATTATGAAGATAATGTATTGTATTGTATCTTATTACAGGTCTCCTCCCAGCTTGAAAGAACTTCAGACCCTCATGATAAAGCATTTCACCTGACATCAAAAAAGATTAACGACTTCATGCTTTAGGGGGCAACTGTTATAGACATTTTTGGTCACTGCAACCCCAAGCATAAAATGTCCATAAACCAAGGGCTCCTAAGTCCCTAAAAGTGTTGTTCCAACCCCTAAAGGAACAAGGTCAACTGATTACAGCTTCTCCCAGAAGTTCTCCATGAAAAGACACTCAGAACTGGTCAAAACAGGATCATTTCACTTGCTCCATAGGCAAAGTGTGTTGCATCTCACCTAAGTACACTCAGTGGGTGCGTTGCATTTCAAAAAGCCCTTCTATGGGGTGCGATGGGCGAGAAGAGACAAATGGCAGTGTCAATCCGCGAGGTGGAGAAGCATGGAATCTTCCAGAAACTTCTCCTGTGACACTTGCCATTCTAAATTCGACCAAGGATGAGTAAGAGATCATCAATCTCCAAGTGGAAGCAAGAACTATCAGAGGGAAGACACTAATCAAATCACAAGCTGACTCATCTCCCTTACAGATATCTATATATGGATCCCTCATCCCAGAGATCCAGAGGCTGGAATTTTGCATCTTGTAAGGAATTGATGTTGGTTTCTTGAGGAAACATCATAGTGTTGGGTGATCTAAGCTTTGCATGAGGTGAAGAAGGGATTAATTGCTGAGAGGATGATGCTGGGTCAGAACAACTAGTTGTAACTCTCTTGGCTCTTTCTTGATTATCAATAAAGCTATTCAAGTTTTCCTCCATACTCTTGTGTCATTTATGTTTCATGCATTTGTATGGTCAATTTACATCTGATCCTAGATTGTTTATGATAATAGATCCATGTTCTTGTATAGTCTTATGCTACTTTGATTCTACAGTACTCTGTGAAGCTGGGTGTACAAGGAAGCAAGTAGCAAAGGACTATCAGAAGAGAGAGGAATTGAACTAGGAACCAAGCACAAGACAGAGGTTGGTCTCCTTTATTCTTCTCTCATCTATATTTCATAAAGGAAAACGAAAGTAGCTTTACTTTGTTTGTTTCTAAGATAGCTACCACACCTTAGTGGGATTATCAGTTCTGTATAGACACTTTTCCCTGTAACAGGCAGGTTAAGAACATCAGCTTGATGAGCTCCCTTATTGTTAGGGTTAGGGTTAGGCTACATGGGGAGCTAAGGACAGGTAGACTGGTTACTAGGAGGCACATTGGAGGGCAGTTGAAGCTGCTACTGGGGCATCTACTATGGCATATGTGGAGGAAACTAACCAGGAGTGGATCCTCGCTAGGTTGGAGCCCACGAGGAGCTCATACTGGCTTGGGGGTTCCACTGCTACTAAGGTGGGTACTGATATTATGACCACATGGGGGGATACAACATGGTCTAGGGATTCATATTACAATTATTAAAATACTAAGATGGATCCAGGTACATACCTTGATTTCCCATTGGTGGTCAAGGTGGCCATGGCTTCCGAGATCCCATGAGGTACACCTATTTCGTGTCCTCCCCTATTCCTTGAAATACTTCTTTCAAGCCTGGTAAGGAAGGGCATGAGCTTGTCGCATGATTAAGCTCACAAATTGCACATTCCTCTATGGAATTTAGTGGACATTCCCTCTCTGGATGCTTCTTTTTGCACTTTGGGCAGAATACTGCCATAGTCCTGTCCACCTCTAGCTGCTTTTGTTTTACTTGCAAGGTGTCCATCTGTGCTGACAGGGTACTAAGGATATCTGTTCTCAGGTTATCTAGCAAGTTTCTGATTTCTTCTTTTGTAACGCCCCCGCCAGATCCCTTTACTGAATGGACCCCCTACTTGTTTCTCGCAAGCCCCCTTGAGCACTGAATACATAATTTGCAAATATCTTCGAACTTCTCCTTGGAGATATCTCCCTTTCCCACAATATTCAATAACTCCATCGAGCCTTCTCAAAGGGATTGAAGGAGGATAATTTTCAATATTTCCTTATCTAGGTCAGAATGACCTGACCTCTATAAGGTGTAGTGGAACCTCTCCACACAATCTTCCAAGCTTTCATCTTCTTTCTGTGTGAATTTGAAGATTTCCTCCTTAATGTTCCAGGATTTAGAGTAATCCTGGTATTTCTCCAGGAAAGCCGTCTGCATATCTTCCCATGTAGAAATGGATTTTCCTTCAAGGCCCATGAACCATCATAGAGCGGTCCCTATTAGAGTGGAAGGGAAAATTTTCAGCTTCTGGGCATCTGTTGTGTAGTCATACCCTCGACATACTATATCAAACTCAAAATAGAAATGTGTCGAGGTATTCAGAGATAATCCCATGGAAGGTTGGTAAAGCTGCCAATGGAATAGGCTTTGTAGGCGTATCGGTTCCCAGATCTCCAATAGGGAAATCTATGGTGGAGTTTGTAGGAGCCATGAATATTTTCCAATAATCACTGGGGATTTCAACAGGCTCTGCAGAGGGTGGCTAAGGATTCTTTATTACCGAGGTTTGAGTTGCTTTAGTAGCACTTCCCTGGTCTCTTGGTGATGTAAATATCTCCTCATCTCTTTCTCCTGTGGCTTGATGGCTTGATCCTTTGGCTGCAACTCCCTTTCCTTTACTAGAACAGTCCAATCCTACTGATGCTCTGCTTGCAACTTCCTCCTCTGCTAACACCAGCTCAAGATTCTCTAACTTAGGTCCACTACTAGATGCTTCCTCCACAGACAGGGGGACCTGCTGTGTTGAGTCACCATAGAATGCTTCAGTCGATACTGGCTGTTCCATTGATTTTCCTTCTGACTTCACCCTTCTTTCTCCTGGTATTATAGATACGTGAGAGGATGCTTCAGATTTAGCCTTTGCTATGATCTCTTGCACATAGGTTTTTCTTCCCAGGTTTGGTCTTCCCCCCCTTGGGGCTCTCCCTCTACCCATTTTATTGGGTTCTTTGTTCATACAAAAGTTGGATTGATGGGGGAATTTCTATATGAACCTACCATGCTTCAACCCTGGAGTAAGGTGTCAAAAACCATTCCTTCCCCAGGATGAAAGAATTCACGAAAAGAAAGGCAAATATAGTAAAAAATAAAATCTACAGTTTCAAGCCTGGAGCAAGGCATCAAAAGACTCCTCCCTTTCCAGTGACAAGAAGCAAACAATCAAGAACCATGGGAAGCCCTAAATTTTCCAGATCTGAAGCAGGGTGTAAAAAACTGTCCCTCCCCAAGGTAAAAGCTAGGGATTTCCCAAAAAGAAAGCACACACAGATTAAGAAAAAAAAAACTTCTAGCTTAAGGCCTGGAGCAGGGCATCAAAGGACTCCTCCCTCCCCAGGACAAGCGAACAGCCCAAAATAATAAGAAAAATAGAAAACAAAGAGTACCTATGCTCAGGACCTTCTCTCCCCAGGACAAGAGATTGACCATCTGGTCCGTCTGGGTTGTCATTTGCACCTTATTAGCCTCCCTGACAACAACGCCAAAATGTTGGTTTCCAAGTAGGGGTGATTTATCTACCTTGTTCTGGAATTAATCTTATCAATCCGGGTGCGTATCCTTTCAAGGCAATGCACAAGGAATATGCAAGGACAATCGCGTAATCTTTCCCAACCAAGCATTCATGGTTTAAGATTCAAAAAATAAATGCAAGATTAACTATTTACAGATCTGCAGAAATGACTATAAACAATAAGGAACTGTAATAGCAACACAAACTGATAAATCACACACACATAAAGATGCAACACCTGATCAGAAGAGTGGGCCCAGTTCTCTGATCAGGGCAACATTAGCCACGAAAGAATTAGAACAACAAAATGAACGATCTTTTATTAATCGGTAACAAAGGTTTACAATACTGATGGGTGAACTGCCATTCATAGGATCAACCTGCATCTTATACACAGTGAAGGAGATGAACAAATCTCCCGAAAACATAGCAATTGTTGATATAAAGATATACATCAGTTGAAACAACATCAACATCAGATGTATGAGATAGAAAGAATGCCTAAGAATAGTTCAGGGAGCCTATTCCCTGAGTTGTGCGTCCTCCTTCTGATCGGTCATTGCCAGTTCTATTGCAATACGCTGAGTTGAGGGTTCCTATTCTCATGCTGTGGTCAATAGGACAAGTAAGGGGGAATTTACCTTGTAATTTTAACATAGCAACATGGGTAAATGAGTGAAAAGGGGTCAAAAAGGTTAATAGAAATAGGCAGAAAGATGGCCCGATTTGGTACCCAACACTCAGGAAGCTGACAGCCTCAACCTACCTTCATACATCATCTCCACTGCAAAACTTTATGAGATGAATTTGAGATCTGGGCGAATAATAGATGCTCAACCCTCAACTATTATCATTACACAAGTTGGCAGTGAGGCAAAAGAATTAGAAACAGTTGAGGAGGAATTGAACCACATTAGTAAAAATAAAACACCTCCGCAGCCGCTAATTACTCAAGAATACCAAGCTAAACCACCCTATCCGGAAAGATTGACCTTGAGTAAATAGATCCACCAAGCTGAGTTTGACTTGCTAGGGGAGTTACAAAATTTGTTTGTTAAGATCCCCTTGTTACAATCTATGAGGGACATACCTATATATGCAAAAGCTCTTAGGGAATATCGTGCTAAGAAGCCTAAAAAGAAATCAAGGGACCCACTCACCATTCATGTGATGGGAAAGCTATTAGATTTTATGATGAGAAAGGCCATGCTTGTGAAATATGGGGATCCCAGGAACCCAATTCTAACCGTGCAAATTAATGGAGTAGAAATTCTGAATGTGCTGGTAGATTTGGGCACCACCACAAATGTCATTATCACTGAAACTATACAAGCACTGGGTCTTCAAAATTTGAAACATACACCTATTGTGTTAGAGTTGGTAGATCGATCTACAGTCAAGCCAGTAGGGAAGTTGGAAGATATCACAATATTATTCAATTCATCGCATTACCTTGTGGATTTTCTAGTGCTACAAATGCAGTCCCCAGCTGGTGGCCATCCCCTGATTCTGGGAAGACCATGGCTGGCAACCACAGATGCTTATATTGGGTTTCGTTCTAAGCACATGGTTATCTCAAATGGGTAGGTTACTAAAAATATTGTGGTATACCCTCTTGAACCTAGTCCATCAGTGAAGCCAACTAGTCACAAGAAACCTTTAATAGAGGAAGAGTTTGAAACTAAAAATGAGGAATTAAGACCAGTCCTTACTATTGGGAAGGCCCTTCAGTTGAAAACAGAAACAGAAGGTGACACCATTACCACTTTTATTAATTATCTCTGTTCTGTTTCAGATTCAAAACAATGAATCCTGGAGTCCATCTTGAGCTTTGAAATGCATGAAAATATTAAAACAACATATGGATTGGAAAAGCTACCTACAATTGTTTCCCATGAAAACATTTCTGTGGAGATAGAGTCAGGGAAGACCCTAGATATTAATTCAGATCTATCAGAATCCTAGATGAAACAACTCTTGGATGTTCTTCAAAAACACAAAGAAGCCTTTGCCTGGGACTACATAGACATGAAAGGGATTCTTTCCAATTTCTGTACCCATCATATATACATCAAAGAGGATTGTTGCCCTGTGAAAAAACCCCAGAGGAGCATGAACCCCGCTCTAAAAAACATTGTCAAGGAAGAACTTCAAAAGCTGTTGGATGTATGATTCATTTACCCCATTTCAAATAGCCAATGGGTTTCCCTGTTGGTGATTGTCCCCAAGAAAAATGGTAAATGGTGGATATGTGTGGATTACAAAGAATTCAATAAGGCAACACAGAAAGACCATTTTCCGTTACCGTTCATTGATCAAGTCTTGGATACTTTGGCTGGGAAGAAGTTTTTCTTCTTCCTAGATGGATTTAGTGGGTACAACAGATCTAGATAGCTTTTGAAGATTAGGACAAAACCACTTTCACCTACCCTTTGGGAACCTTCGCATATCGGGTCCTTCCATTTGGTCTCTGCAATGTGCCTGCAACGTTCCAAAGGGAAATTTTGGGGATTTTTTCTGATCTTGTAGATGACAGAATTGAGATTTATATGGACGATTTCACTCCATATGGGGACTCATTCGAAGAGGGTGTTGGAGAACCTAGAAAAAGTTCTTGAAATAAGTAAATGAGTGCAAGTCTCTTTGAGTATAGTAAAATGCCACATGATGATGGAGGAAGGAATACTCTTGGGGAATTTACTTTTAGTTGTTGGAATTTGAATGGATCCAGCTAAGATAAAGGTAATATTGCACTTCTCAATACCTAAAACACCCACATAGGTACGAATTTTTATTGGTTGTGCTAGTTATTACAGGTGTTTTATAGAAAATTTTGCTAAAATAGCACATCCAGATGCAGATTTTGTGTGGACAGATGACTGTGATGCAACTTTTGTGAAGATCAAGGAACTTGTCTATAGCACTCCAATCCTTTGAGGGCTAGATTGGACATTACCATTCCATATTCATGCTGATGCCTCTCAGACAGCAGTTGGGGCAATTTTGGGACAACAAGTGGACAAGATACCATATGCAATTTACTATGTTAGTAAGAACTTGTCTCCTGCTGTGTTAAACTACATAGTGACTAAAAAAGAATTCCTTGCCATCATCTACGCCATCAACAAGTTCCAGCATTATATTATCGGGTATCTGTTATAGACATTTTTGTGCATTACAGCATTGAGCATGAAATTTCCATAATCTAAGGGATCCAAAGTCCCTAAACATGTTGTTCCTACCCCTAGAGGAACAAGGCTAACAAACCACAGCAATTCACATAAGTTCTCCACCAGAAACTGCTCAAAAACAAGTCAATTCAGGATCATTTCAGTGGCTACACTAGCTGATTGCACTGAATGTCAAAGCCAACACTGGCTACCTGCGTTGAATGTCAAAGGGAACACTAGCTACCTGCGTTGAATGAGAATGGACATGTGGCAGGGTCATTTCTCAAGGTGTCAAAACCCAGGAAGCTTCCAAAATGACACTTGCCTCAGGGAATTCGACTGGTGATGAGTAAGAGGTTACAAATCTCCAAGTGGAAGCAAGAACCTCCAAGTGGACTCAAGAACTGACAGAGGGAGAGGACACTAGTTAGATCTCAAGCTGACTCATCCTCTCTCCAAACATATATATATATGGATCTCTCCTCCATGAGATCTAGGGGCTGGAATTTTGTTATTGCAAAGAATTGCTGTTGGTTTGAGATTGGAATCATTGGGTGCTTAATGCTTTGAAGGGGGTGAAGATAGGAATTCCATTTGCTGGGAAGGAGATGCTGGATTGGAGTCCTCTGGGTTGTATCTCTTCCTGAACCTTGTTATTCATCAATAAAGCTATCTTGGTTTCTCCTATATGCTGATGTATTTTTGATGTATGAATGCATTAGTGTATTTGGTTTATTTCTAATCCTAAACTAGTTATGAATGTGAATATTTGTCTTTGTGTAGTGTTCTTCTCTTGTCGCAAGTAGCTGTTCTCTTGTGATCTTACAGGAACCCGTTGAAGTTGGACAAGCAAGAAGGCAAGTAGCTGTTCTCTTGTGATCTTGCATGAACCTGTTGAAGCTGGGCGAGTGAGAAGGCAAGTAGCTGTGAACTCCCAAAGAGAAGAGAGACCGGATCGAGGGACAAACGGAAGACACCGATAAGTCTATTGATCTCTCTTCTTTCACATTTCATAAAGGAAGAAACCAGAATAGCTGTCTCTGTTTGTTGCTAAGGCACTGTCACACCTTAGGTGGATAGGATCGTCCTGCATAGGCATTTTTCCCCACAACAGTATCCTACCTTTGTACATACTTATCATGAATAAATCAAGTATCTGATGAATAAACCCATTACTCCTGGTCGTATTACAGGATGGATTTTGTTACTTCAATAATTTGACATTACCATAGTAGATAAACCAGGAAAGGACAATGTGGTTGCTGATTTTCTGTCTAGACTAGAAAATAATGTTGAAGGTACACCCATACAAGATAGTTTTCTAGATGAGAATCTTTTTGTAGTTTCTGCTAACACTCTGTGGTATGCAGATATTGCTAACTATCTTGCTACAAGGAAGGTACCTTGTCACTTGTCATACAAGGAACAATGGAAAATTATTCATCATAGTACCCAATATTCATGGATGGCAGGGTACCTTTTTCACACAGTGATTGATTAGCAAATTCGACGCTATGTGTCTGAGGACGACATATTTGATATATTGAAGGTTGCCCATGATGGCCCTTGTGGAGGACATTTTGCAGATCAAAGAACATGCCACAAGTTGCTACGAATGGGATATTAATAGCCTTCTATCTTTCATGATGCCCGAGACTATGTCTGAAGATGTGACAGTTGTCAACACATGGGACAACGTAGAAAATCGGATGAGATGCCACTACTAACCCAGGTAGTCCTTGAACCTTTTGAGAAGTGGGAAATTGATTTCGTTGGACCTCTCAACCCACCTTCTCATCAAAAGGTTCACATTCTAGTCTACACTGATTATGTGACTAAGTGGGTGAAAGCCAAAGAGGTTGCGAAAGAAACAGAACAGGTAGTTGCAAATTTTCTTTTTGAAGATATTTTTGCTCGATATGGTACTCCAAGGGAGATTGTTTTAGATGGAGGGGCACAATTCACATCCCACATGATATCAAGGCTTTTGCAAAAATATGCGATTAAACACAGAGTGACAACTCCTTACCACCCCAGGTGAATGGACAGGTAGAACTTATAAACAAGGTATTGGAAAATATATTGACAAAAACTGTAGCAAGCCATCACTGGGATTGGTCGTAGAAACTTCTAGAAGCTCTTTGGGCATATAGGAAAACATGGTGGAATACAACTAAGCTTTCACCGTTTGAGTTACTCTATGGGAAATACCCCTTGCTTTTAGTTGAATTTGAGATCACCATGCTCAAAACAACTTTGGAAGTAGGATTACACTTATCAAAGGCCTAGAAACACCAGCTGGGATAGATCAACGAATTAGATGAAATCCATTTAGTGGCTGTCCAGAAAAATACTGCTATTCAACAACAGAGAATGAAGTGGCATGATAAATTTATCAAGAACAAGGTGTTTCATATAGGAGATTGGGCATTGCTCTATGCTCCCAGTTCAATGATTTCAAAGGAAAGCTTCACACTTGCTGGATGGGACCCTATGATGTCGATATTTTGATTGACAATGGAATAGTCAGATTGGTTACAATAGATGATGCTCATACTTCTTTCTAAGTGAATGGACACCATCTAAAATTATAACACCATCCAACTTCTAAGGATTCCTTCATCAAACATCTCTCTGATAAATCTGGTTTGATGGTTGTTGGTGTAGAGAATTCTCTCTCTGCCCCCCAAAAAAAATAAAAAAATAAAAAAATAAAAATAAAATAAAAAAATATAGTAATATATGTTGTTATTACTTACTCTTTGCATTTTGCAAGGATAATGATCAAAACATGACAAGGAGGAGCTGAAAGAAAATTTTCCAAGTAATAGTCGACATTATTACTCTAGTGGTGTTGTTGCTCCGCGACTATTGTTACTCCTAAAAGTTTTTCCAAGTGATGGATGTTGTTATTCTGTCAGTGTTGTTACTCCGCCAGTGTTGTTACTCCTGTTAGCCTCCTGTTGCAACAGGGTTTCATCTTTCATGATTGACATTTTTACATGCCAAATATGTCATACTTTGCAAGCTGCAGTGTTCCATATTTCCAGGAGAGACCAAAAAAGAAAGCCATGAAGTGTTCTAGTCCAAATGCCACTGCTGATTCCAATTTTGATGAGTTGTTCCAGTTTTGAAAAGTTTTTCATAAAAGGGAGGTCCAGACAGTCTAATCTTGGCCTCCCTAGGTTTCAATTTCCTGTTTTAGAATGTAGAGAATGCATCTGACCAAACAGTTTAATCTTGGCAGATGTGTAGATAGGTAGAGAATCAAAGGGACCCAACTGCTTAATCTGGGCCCTGGAAGAAATAAGTGTAGATCTAGATAGGAAACATTCAAAAAGAAAAAATTGTAAAGCTGGGTCTGCAAGTTTAAGTGCACCCAAATCAAAAGAAGAAAAAATGTTAGGTGAGTATGCCGGGTAGGTAGCTGTGAGGTTGCAGAATGATGATTTATGATCAATTTTGTGTTACAGAGTGTTTTATCTTTTTAGATCACAGTTGCAGGCAGTTTTTCATCTGGAAGAGCTCGAGCTAGACATAACTAACTTCCCCTTCTTCTCATTTCCCAAGTCACTTACTAATTTCCCAAATAGGTCAAGATCTGCTTGGTTCCTCTTAGTTCATCATTTTCCATGTCATTTGCCTTGGTGAAGATCTGCTTCACTCAAGGATTTCTCATCTATGAGTCACTTTTCCTTCAAAAATTAGCCTAAGGTCCCCCACCTTAGTGCCTGCTTATCATCACCATATTAACCACTAACTCTACTATATAACTCCCTATCAGTCTTCCCCTTCCCCTACTAAAAGAATGTATATAAAACTCCCCTATGTAAATATCCCCTCCCTAGCAATATAGCCATATTTCTCCTAAGTCGGGGAAAAATAGTCCATCTGGGGCTATTTTTAGCCCATCCGACTCATAGCAGGGATTAATCTGACGCCTGGCCAGATTAATAACCTCTTCCCTAGCCCTAAACCCCCAAGAAACCCATGTTTTACCCCTTATACTAAAGTCCCGAGCGCAAAAACATTAACCCGCGCCCATTCAACCCTATAACCCACTTTTCCTAAGTATAAAAACCCCCGCCGCGCTATATTTAAATCGGAATATTCCCGCGGAGATCCCCACCCACTAACTCGCCGTCGCCCCGTCCTTCCCGCCAGCCGTCCGATCGTCCTGCGCCCAGATCTACGGTGGGCGGGCTTTCCCATCTCCCAAGCCGCCCAAAGGTTAGCGTCCGGGAGATGGGCGGTATTGCCGTTGTACTCCCGCCACGCATCGCCTTCTGGGCTGTGGCGGAGCCCTTCCCCCCAAAACCGCCCAGGCGCTAAGGCAGTGCACCCAAAACCATTTACCACTCCTACCTAGTGATGTCACCTGCCAGCGTCACCCCCCTGCCCAGTCACCTGCCGCATCATCTGCCTGCGTGGCCTCCTGCCACTGTATCGCCGAGTCACCCTACCACCGTGTCCCCTGCTGTACTGCCACGTCACCTCCGTACGTGATGACGTCATCATGCTGACATCATCGCTGACGTCACTCACCGTACAAGGTCCCACCTGCTGACATCATGCTGATGTCATCATCAGTTTTTGGCGCGAAGGGCGAAAATCGCACTCCGGAGCCCCGGAATCAGTTTTCGAGGCAGTTTTTGATGAGCGATTTGCGCCTAGCCTAGCGCAAATCGCTGGATAAAATAGGCCTAAATGGGGAATCTTTAGGGAATATTTTCATTATGCAGCCCCCAGCAAGCCAGAAAGGCACTGAATGACCTGTTTTCCTTCGCGAAACATCCAGGAAGGAGCCGAAGACAGTTTTAAGGAAGACAGGGCCGAACAGCGGCCATTGAATGCTGATTTAACGCATAGAACATCAGAACAACATCCAAATTTATTGTTAAAGAGTATCAGAGGAAGAAGAAGGGTCAAAGAGTATCAGCCGAAGATTTTTTAGGGGCTCGAAGCGCCTGTACATTAATGAGTCCCTCAGAGAAGTCAAGTCAGGAGGCATAAGCCCATCCTTGTCCTCAAATCACAGTTAAATCTTTAAACGCAGACATACAGCACAAAGCAGAGACCCATACACATTTATTTCAGAAAGAACTGCACCAAGCCACCGAGGACATCACGATTTATTCAGTTTTGATACGGCCGCCCTCAGCGCAGCCCGAGATATTTTCATGCATTTATTTCTGATAGAGTTAGGTCAAATTAATTATTCTTTATGACCTGTTTAGGTCAAGATGTAATTAAAGCACTTGTACATAGATTTTCCCCTATATATACCGCCCTCTACATTTTTACAAGGGTTGGTCAATTGAGAATTTTCACTAGAGACTCGCATTGTACACCTGAGTTTTTTCTGTAATCAAAGATTGCTGAAAGCTTGGAGAGCAAACTGTCTGTTGTAAATGAATGTTTTGAAGATATGAAGACGGAATTCTTGTGCTGCAGCCTGAAGCAATAAGTGCATCTTACCTCTGTTTTATTGTTTACCATTATCTAAATAGCAGAAAGAAAGAATAGCTTAGAATTTGTTTGAATACACTCTATGCTCAATTTCTGCTGTTTCTTTATGTTTTCCTTTGAATGAATTGGTTATGAATATGAATTCCTCCTGGCCCATATTTACCTCGATTCACCTATGTTTGCCAATTATCTAGGGATTCTTCACTGCCCCTAGGTAGAGCTCTGTTACCTCTATCTGTTAAGCTGATTGAGAGATTCTTAATTGCCTCTCATTACTTAGAATTCTTTCCATCATTTAAACCTGAAACATTGTTTCATGCGCAGCTACCTTGCTTCATTTTCCCTATGGTGACCAAGAAAACACACCAGCAGTCCTCCTCCTCGACTCCACGCCCAATGGTTTGAAATACTCAGACTGTGCTTTGCCTCTCTACCTGAAACATCAATTTTCCCACCAAAACAAAACAAAAAACCCTCTGAACTCAATACCTAGCCTAAAATTATTTTAAACATAGCTAAATCTGAAAGAGAGAGCCCTCTCTGATTGCAGGTGGGCTAGAACCTGCAATCCAAAGTTGGTCTGTGGTTACCTCGACCGTATCCTTTTCCGGAGCTTAAGGACAACCTGAGTGATAACATAATGGCGACTCCATTGGGGACTTCCTCAGATAAATTCACAAAGTTTCACAAAGAAGGTAAGAAAGCTCCGCTGAGACCATAAATCAATCTTCCCAATTGTTTTTTATCTCTTAAAACTACAGATGAAGCCTGAATGTCAGCCAGGAAGCCTTTGAAACTATTTCTGTTTTATATTAGCAGAAGTAAATAAAAGTTGCTTCAGTCAATCTTCATGCTAGTTTTAAGCTATACACAACCATTCCAAAATTTTGATTAGTTCCTTACTAATTACAAAAATATTCCCATAAAAATACCCAAAAAACAATTTGGAAGTTGGCTCCCAAGAAGAATCCACGACACACAAGGTCAAATCCAGACCCGAATCCACCAGCTGTTTTTGAAAACCCTAACATAATCCTGAAAATCATTAGGAAGCAAGAAAGAAAGGAAAATTTTGCTGATTTGAGCCCTGAAACAGCTTACCCTAGCTGTATTCCAACTCCTGTCAAGGTTTTGTTTCGTTCAGCTCCTGTTTCCCCTAGTTCATCATCTACACCTCGAACTCCTTCTTCCACACCTTCATTCACTGCACATACTACCACTACTGTTGTTTCCAGTGTTTCAGTCACTCCTGTGATCCCTGTTACTCCGGTTGCTCCATTTATCCCCGTTGTCCCACTTATCCCTACCAATATGGCTAATAGATATGCACCCCTGCAATTACCTGCTAATGCTGGGGCTTTACCTCAAGAGTACCAATCTAAAATCACATAATTTGATAGTACTGACCCTTTTACTGCCATTCAGCATACCAAAAAGATGCAAGACTATTTTGAAAACTACGAAATAGATGATGATAGTGTGAGGATGAGAATTTTTGTTCAGAGCTTAACAGGTGATGTAAGAACCTGGTTCAGATCACTTGCTGCAAATTCCATAACCACCCCAGATGAGCTTTACCAATCCTTTACCAATAGATGGGAGAAAAAGAAAGACCCCTTGCACATACTAGCAGAATATGATACAATTAAACGAGGTCCTCAAGAGACTTTTTTGGAGTACTGTGCAAGATTCAATAATGTATATAACGCAATACCACAGAACCTAAGGCCTCCCCCTGATCTGGCCTTGTACAAATTTCCGGATGGTTTTGACCCTGATATGGCATACCAGTTAAAAGAAAGAGCTCCTCAGATCCTTGCAGACATGTAAAACGTTGTTGTCAGCGTAGAAGCCAACTTAATTTCCAAGAGAAACAGAGCTAGAATGGAAAGAAGAACCACCTTTAAGGAAGAACCCTCAGCCTTTGATCAAAAGCTTGATGCTATTATTAATGCCCTACAAAGGCTAGGAGAAAGAGTAGAAAATGTTGAAAGGAAAGCATCATGGGAAGGACAACAGTCTAATACCATAAGGAACCCGAATTTCAGAAAAACACAGAACACAAATGCTGGTAGGTCTAATCAAGACCATAACATAAGACCCCCTTTTCAAGATAACTATGTTGAAGGATCTACTTCTAGTGAACCCATAGAGGACACTCACATGAAACTGATGGATCTAAAGGGTGAGCACCAAACTGTCCTGTCCCAAGAAGACCAAAATGAACTCGATTACAATCAGTTTCAAACTAAATCTGGTGAGTCTTTTGATTATAAACAAGGATATGATACTGCTGTGTATGAAGTACACAAACAATATAAGCTGAGAACTAGGACCATTGACATTTCGGAACCTAGTAAAAAAAAGGATAGCAAACAGCCCAACAAGACCAAAGGCAAGGCTGTCATAATAGAAACAGCTGACACAAATGTTCCAAACCCGCATCAAGTGATTGTAGAAGACATAACAGAAATACAGCCTTCCAAAGATCAGCCTTTGCCACCTTCTCCCTCGAAAGAACGCTCGAACAGTGTTCCAAAAAACTTTCCTGAAACTAAAAAACCGCAAGCTATCAGTCCTCATAATGCTGATAAACAAGAGCAAGTCGCAGATAATTTAAATGAAAAGGAAAAAACTGCCTTTATCAACAACAAGATGCCATTGGAAAAGCCATTTAATTTAGAGGCAGAAATAGCTAAGCTGAAGATATCCATTCCCCTCTCAGAACTTGCCAAACACGATGTATATAGGCAACAAATTCAAAGGTCACTTCACATTCCAGAAAATAAGGACGATGTAAATGTTTTGGATGATTCCCCTGAACTGTTGTTTGGTCCAGAAGTTAATGGAAAATCAACACATGGACCTGTCCCACCCTTTTATGTCAGTTTTCATATACATGACAAATTTTTGGACAATGCTATGTTTGACTCAGGGGCATCGCACAATCTAATGCCCAAAGCAGTTATGGAAAAATTGAACCTTGACGTTACAATACCTTACAAAGACTTGTACTCATTTGACTCAAGTCAAGTGAAATGTCTAGGCCTCATCAAAGACTTGTGTGTTTCCTTAGTTCAATATCCAAATAAGACCATACTCATGGATGTGGTAGTTGCTGACATTCCACCAAAGTACGGTATGCTCCTGTCAAGATCATGGGGAGCAAAGCTTCAAGGATCCCTTCAATTAGACCTTTCCTACGCTACTATTTCAGTCTTTGGGCAACCAAAGAGACTGTACAGAGAAACGCTGATGAAATATGTGGTGAGTAGTGAGAGCAAGCCTGAATTTTTTCCCATTTATTCAATCCATTCTGATATGGATTCCTTTATTTTGTTTAATGTTGATACAAATTCTCCAATCGACAATGAGCCCTTGGCTCTAGAACGACAAGCACAAATTAATGAAGAACCGGTTGCACACACTGATGAAACTGTCACAACAGTTAACACAACCAGCATGTTGGAAGAACATCCCCAAATAGAAACTTTAAATCTCCCCAATCCCAAGTTGACTGACACTTTAGGCACTAACCACAAGCAAGAAATCACTTGGTATTTAGAGTTTGACGGCTCTGTAAACAAGATAGGAGCAGGGGCAGGCGTCTGGATTCACAATACATATAACAACCATGCGGAAGGCCATTCCTACAGACTGAATTTCAAATGCACAAACAACATGGCAGAGTATGAGGCTCTGCTTTTAGGCCTTAAGCTTCTCCAAGCTCTAGAAGCTGTAAAGGTGTCTATTTTAGGAGACTCTGACTTAATCATACAGCAGATGAAAGGTAACTTTGTTACCAATGACAACAGAATGAGAGCCTATAAGACTGCTGCCACTAATATACTCAATGCATTCACAGAATTCAAGCTTGACAAGATTTCAAGAAATCATAACATTCATTCACACAGCCTAGCCACCTTTGCTATCACATGCAAGCTTCCTTTTGACCCAAATCATCGCTTCACAGCTGAAATAAAACATAGGCCCGCTGTCCCAAATGACGTTAAAGATTGGCAAGTATTCAAAAATGACGTCCAAATTAATAATTTTCTCACCCTTGAGCATGAGTTTTCGAAAATTAACATTGACATGGATGCCATGACAGATTCGGAACAACAAACAAATGAAGATCAACAAGATGTAACAGCTGCAACAGCCAAGCAAATCCTGAAACCAACTATTTTTGACAAAGAAAACGTAGAACAGCTGAAACAAATGCACTCGGAAGAAATTGCCAAAACAGAGGCAGAGATCATTGACTTAAAGGATAATTTTTTGCCTGCGGGCTTAACCCCTTTAGAAGATATGTTTGACGCTAATGACGTTCCTAGAAAGCCAAAATTGCAACCCATAAACACTGATATAAAGGAACACAACATAGGGACAAAAGAGAATCCAAAAATGATCAAATTGTCCAAAAATATACCACCTGATCAAAAGCCCAAATACATTGACTTGTTCAAAAAATTCCAAGATGTATTTGCTTGGAGTTATGAGGATTTGAAATCCTAGGACACCTCAGTGATCCAACACACAATCCCCTTAAAACCGAACCAGAAACCCTTCAAACAGAAACTTAGAAGAATCAACCCTATGCTTCTTCCCCCAATTGATAAGGAAGTAAAGAGGATGTTTGAAGCAGGCATCATAGCACCCATCAGATTTTCTGAATGGGTATCCAATCTTGTTCCTACAAGAAAAAAGACAGTTGAAATCAGACTTTGTGTAGATCTCAGAAATTTAAATCAAGTTTCCTTAAAAGACCATTACCCTTTGCCTAAAATGGACCACATCTTGCAGAGAGTAGTGGGGTCATCTAGAATCTCTTTGCTAGATGGTTTTTCAGGTTTCAACCAAATACTTGTTCACCCGGACAATCAAGACAAAACAGCTTTTACCACACCGTGGGGAACATTTAAGTATGTAAAGATGCCATTCGGACTTAAAAACGTTGGTGCAACTTTTCAACGAGCAATGGATATTGCATTTGCCAAAGAAATGCATGACTTCCTAGTTGTCTATCTTGATGACTTGACCCCATTTTCCAAATCTGATGAAGAGCACCTCAAGCATCTTAGGCAAATTTTCATGACATGTAGGAAATATGGCATTTCCTTGAATCCTATGAAGTCCCTATTTGGCCTAGAAGAAGGCAAGTTACTTGGCCACATTATATCAAAAGATGGGATTAGAATTGACCCTGAAAGAATCCAAGCCATCCTCCAAATTCCATATCCAAGAAACATAAAAGAGGTGCAAGCATTCCTTGGAAAGATCAACTTCTTAAGAAGATTTATTCCAAATCTAGCTGAGTTGATACGATTGTTAAGCAACTTGTTAAAGAAGGATGCCAAGGTAAGATGGTCCCTGGAAACCAAGCAAGCATTTGAAAGTATCAAAGTTGCATTAACCCAAACCCCTGTACTCACCAACCCGCAGTTTGAGAAAGATTTTATCATATTTTCGTTTGCATCTGATCACACAATAGCCACTGTCCTTTTGCAAAAGGATGAACAAGGAGCTGAAAAGCCAATCGCTTTCTTCAGCCGAGCCTTAAGAGACGCCCCCTTGAAGTACCCAATCATGGAAAAACAGGCCTATGCACTTGTTAAGGCCATCAAGGAGTTCAGAGTGTACATTTTATGTTCACATGTGATTGCCTACATCCCACACGCTGCTGTAAAAGACATATTGACCCAAGAGGGATTAGAAGGCAAAAGAGGCAAGTGGATTGCAAGCATCCTTGAGTATGACATACAAATAAAACCAACCAAGCTGATAAAGGGACAAGGTTTAGCCAAACTGATGTCCGAAACAAATTTTCAGGCCTTAGACATCAACCAACTAGAGAAACAATCGGAGCTGGCGACTCCACAGATCAGTGAAATATTTCTGCAATACCCTTGGTACACTGATATTTGCTTTGTATTTTTAAACCTGTGTGCTCCCCCAGGATTGTCCAGGACCAAGAAAAGATTTTTGAAAATAAAGGCTTTAAAGTTTTGTGTTATAGATGGTGCATTATTTTGGAGAAATCATGAAGGTATATTGCTTAATTGTTTAACCATGAATGAAACTAACAATGTCATGAAAGAATTCCATGCAGGTGACTGTGGAGGACATCTATATTGGAAGTCCACCGCTGATAAAATTCTAAGGGCTGGTTTCTATTGGCCCTCTCTTTTTGCAGATGTAAAGAAGTTTGCCATGTCATGTCACAAATGCCAAATCTTTGAGGGCAAGCGAAAGTTGTTACCCCTGCCCCTGAAACCAATCTCAACCGAACAACCTTTTCAACAATGGGGTCTTGACTTCATTGGAGAAATCCATCCCTCTTCCTCAGGCCAGCACAAATGGATCCTAACAGCCACTGACTATTTCACCAAGTGGGTTGAATCCATTCCCTGCTGACAAGCCAATGACATCATCATTATCCAATTCCTTGAGTGCAATATCCTTTCTAGATTTGGCTGCCCTGAGAAAATCATCACTGAAAATGCCGCTACCTTTAAGTCCAAAAAGATAATCAATTTCTGCCACAGATTTCATATTACCCTGGGCCACTCTACAGCCTATTACCCTCAAGGTAATGGCTTGGCCGAATCATCTAACAAAAGCCTTATCAACATCATAAAGAAAGTTCTGGAAGAGAAAAAGAAGAACTGGCACAAAAAGCTGGTAAATGCCCTATGGGCAGACAGACTCTCGAGCAAGAGATCCATTGGGACGAGCCCTTATGAGCTAGTATATGGCATGGAGGCAAGATTTCCTTCATCCCTGGGCATTCCTACTATCAAATTGTTACAAGAAATTCAGGCTGAACCAAATGACATTCAAAGAAGAATCAATCAAACAATTCACCTTCAGCAAACCAGAGAACAAGTTTATGACAGAGCTCAAATTTTGCAAGAAAAGCTCAAAAAGATGTTTGATAGAAGAGCTAAGGCTGAGGATTTCAATGTTGGTGACAAATTTTTAAGGTGGGACTCAAGAAGAGAAGACAAGGGAAAACATGCAAAGTTTGATTTTTTATGGAAAGGCCCATTTGTTGTTTCTGCTGTTCAGGGAAATAACACACATTTTCTCAAATCTGTAGAGGATAGTTCTGCCGAAGAGGGCCCTGTCAATGGCCGTATGCTGAAACATTACCATGACCCCTTTTAAGGGACACAATGCAGTTTTGTATATATCTTTGTACAATCTTTTTTTGTATATATCAGCACTCTATTTTTGTTTTTGTATAAGTAGGCCAATTGTTTAAGGAAAAGCAGTAAATTTGTGAAAGATACAGCCGATACAAGTATTCCAGTTTTAAAAGCTCTGTCTCTACACTAATTTCAGCAAAGTATCAAGAGGAAAAACTGTCACATTACAAGCAATTCATGGTAGAAAAGAACTGTTTACAGTCAAAACATTGTACATAATTACCAAGCATGCAGAAGAAACAGGCGGTGCTATATAGTTCACAGTAACTTAGTGGAGGAGAGAATGGTTTAGATTTCAAAAATTCATATTTTTAGCAGCTAGAACAAAGAAGTGTTTCCAGTCAACAGCAACAAATAGAAGATCAAGGCAATCTGACCTGCTGTTCTTGACTTTTCACAAGGAAAAGCCATCCCCAAGTGGAGCCACTGTTAGCCTCCTGTTGCAACAGGGTTTCATCTTTCATGATTGACATTTTTACATGCCAAATATGTCATACTTTGCAAGCTACAATGTTCCATATTTCAAGGAGAGACCAAAAAAGAAAGCCATGAAGTGTTCTAGTCCAAATGCCACTGCTGATTCCAATTTTGATGAGTTGTTCCAGTTTTGAAAAGTTTTTCATAAAAGGGAGGTCCAAACAGTCTAATCTTGGCCTCCCTAGGTTTCAGTTTCCCGTTTTAGAATGTAGAGAATGCATCTGACCAAACAGTTTAATCTTGGCAGATCTGTAGATAGGTAGAGAATCAAAGGGACCCAACTGCTTAATCTGGGCCCTGGCAGAAATAAGTGTAGATCTAGATAGGAAACATTCAAAAAGAAAAAATTGTAAAGCTGGGTCTGCAAGTTTAAGTGCACCCAAATCAAAAGAATAAAAAATGTTAGGTGAGTAGGCCGGGTAGGTAGCTGCGAGGTTGCAGAATGATGATTTATGATCAATTTTGTGTTACAAAGTGTTTTATCTTTTCAGATCACAGTTGCAGGTAGTTTTTCATTTGGAAGAGCTTGAGCTAGACATAAATAACTTCCCCTTCTTCTCATTTCCCAAGTCACTTACCAATTTCCCAAAGAGGTCAAGATCTACTTGGTTCCTCTTAGTTCATCATTTTCCATGTCATTTGCCTTGGTGAAGATCTGCTTCACTCAAGGATTTCTCATCTATGAGTCACTTTTCCCTCAAAAATTAGCCTAAGGTCCCCCACCTTAGCGCCTGCTTATCATCGCCATATTAACCACTAACTCTACTATATAACTCCCTATCAGTCTTCCCCTTCCCCTACTAAAAGAATGTATATAAAACTCCCCTATGTAAATATCCCCTCCCTGGCAATATAGCCATATTTCTCCTAAGTTGGGGAAAAATAGTCCATATGGGGCTATTTTTAGCCCATCCGAGTCATAGCAGGGATTAATCTAACACCTGGCCAGATTAATAACCTCTTCCCTAGCTCTAAACCCCCAAAAAACCCATGTTTTACCCCTTATACTAAAGTCCCGAGCGCAAAAACATTAACCCGCACCCATTCAACCCTATAACCCACTTTTCCTAACCCCCGCCGTGCTATATTTAAATCGGAATATTCCCGCGGATATCCCCACCCACTAACCCACCGTCACCCCGTCCTTCCCGCCAGCCGTCCGATAGTCCTGCACCCAGATCTACGGTGGGCGGGCTTTCCCATCTCCCAAGCCACCCGAAGGTTAGCATCCAGGAGATGGGCGGTAATGCCGCCGTACTCCCGCCACACGTTGCCTTCTGGGCTGTGGTGGAGCTCTTCCCCCCAAAACTGCCCAGGCGCTAAGGCGGTGCACCCAAAACCATTTACCACTCCTGCCCAGTGATGTCACCTGCCAGCGTCACCCCCCTGCCCAATCACCTGCCGCATCATCCGCCTGCGTGGCCTCCTGCCACTGTACCGCCGAGTCACCCTGCCACCGTGTCCCCTACCGTACTGCCACGTCACCTCCGTATGTGATGACGTCATCATGCTGACATCATTGCTGACATCACTCACCGTACAAGGTCCCACCTGTTGATGTCATGCTGATGTCATCATTAGTTTTTGGCGCGAAGGGCGAAAATCGCAATCCAGAGCCCCGGAATCAGTTTCTGAGGCAGTTTCTGATGAGCGATTTGCGCCTCATCGCTGGATAAAATAGGCATGAATGGGGAATCTTTAGGGAATATTTTCATTATGCATCCCCCAGCAAGCCAGAAAGGCGCCGAATGACCCGTTTTCCTTCGCGAAACATCCAGGAAGGAGCCGAAGACAGTTTTAAGGAAGACAGGGCCGAACAACGGCCATTGAATGCTGATTTAACGCATAGCACATCAGAACAACATCCAAATTTATTGTCAAAGAGTATCAGAGGAAGAAGAAGAGCCAAAGAGTATCAGCCGAAGATTTTTTAGGGGCTCGAAGCGCCTGTACATTAATGAGTCCCTTAGAGAAGTCAAGTCAGGAGGCGTAAGCCCATCCTTGCCCTCAAATCACAGTTAAAGCTTTAAATGCAGACAAACAGCACAGAGTAGAGACCCATACACATTTATTTCAGAAAGCACTGCACGAAGCAACCGAGGACAACACAATTTATTCAGTTTTGATACGGCCGCCCTCAGCGCAGCCCGAGATATTTTCATGCATTTATTTCTGATAGAGTTAGGTCAAATTAATTATTCTTTATGACCTGTTTAGGTCAAGATGTAATAAAAGCACTTGTACATAGTTTTTCCCCTATATATACCACCCTCTACATTGTTACAAGGGTTGGTCAATTGAGAATTTTCACTAGAGACTCGCATTGTACACCTGAGTTTTTTCTATAATCAAAGATTGCTGAAAGCTTGGAGAGCAAACTGTCTGTTGTAAATGAATGTTTTGAAGATATGAAGATGGAATTCTTGTGCTGCAGCCTGAAGCAATAAGTGCATCTTACCTCTGTTTTATTGTTTACCATTATCTAAATAGCAGAAAGAAAGAATAGCTTAGAATTTGTTTGAATACACTCTATGCTTAATTTCTGCTATTTCTTTATGTTTTCCTTTGAATGAATTGGTTATGAATATGAATTCCTCCTGGCCCATATTTACCTCGATTCACCTGTGTTTGCCAATTATCTAGGGATTCTTCACTGCCCCTAGGTAGAGCTCTGTTACCTCTATCTGTTAAGCTGATTGAGAGATTCTTAATTGCCTCTCATTACTTAGCATTCTTTCCATCATTTAAACCTGAAACATTGTTTCATGTGCAGCTACCTTGCTCCATTTTCCCTATGGTGACCAAGAAAACGCACCAGCAGTCCTCCTCCTCGACTCCACGCCCAATGGTTTGAAATACTCAGACTGTGCTTTGCCTTTCTACCTGAAACATCAATTTTCCCACCAAAACAAAACAAAAAACCCTCTGAACTCAATACCTAGCCTAAAATCCTTTTAAACATATCTAAATCTCAAAGAGAGAGCCCTCTCTGATTGCAGGTGGGCTAGAACCTGCAATCCAAAGTTTGTCTGTGGTTACCTCGGCCGTATCCTTTTCCGAAGCTTAAGGACAACCTGAGTGATAACAACTCCACCAGTGTTGTTACTCCATCGATGTTGTTACTCCATCTGTATTGTTACTCTGCCACTGCTGTTACTCCTGAAATTTTCTCTAAGTGACGGATGTTGTTACTCCATCCGTGTTGTTACTCCACCAGTGTTGTTACTCCACCAGTGTTGTTACTCCGCCAATGTTATTACTCCATCGGTGTTGTTACTCCGATGGTGTTGTTACTCTGCCACCATTGTTACTCCACCGATGTTGTTACTCTGCCACTATTGTTACTCCACCGGTGTTGTTACTCTGCCACTTTTGTTACTCCACCAGTTACTTTGGTATTACTCCACCACCAGGTAGGTTTCTAGGTACGCCTCCATTGACTTTTACGGATTCAATTAAAATATTCCATTAATGAGACATATACATGCCGTGGACAGCCACATTTAAGTTGGGGAGGTCCCATCATGAATAAACGACCATGTACTTAAACTACAATAATGATACATCATTACAAAACTTGATGTGAAATATAACCCAAAAATACCATGATTTTTTCATAATGGCCACGACGCATTAGAATTTGAATTTTGTACGCCAATAACCTATCAATCTTTTCCCAATGCATCGAACTTAATTACTATAATTATTCCATCGTCTATCATAATTCGCCATCATTATTTTTTATTTATGGAATCTACCATCTATTTTGATTGTCCTTTTACCTCGCGCCCCCACCATGTTGTTACCATTGCCACTGTTAGTGGGGATTGTTGTTACTCTGTGCCTAACAACCGACTATGTCCATTGTGATGTTACTGTTTCTACAACGATGGGTGGGTTGGTTGTGCGTCGCGAGCCGGAGGATACCACATTGGTCTGTAACAATAGATAAGTGTAGTAGATATTTGTTAATGCAGGTTGGGATGCTTATCTCGATAGGTTTTATGGGTTCGATGAAGGAATTGCAATAGAATTCGCACTTAACTTGGTCGAAGAAAGCTCATGGGTTAGAGCGATAGAAATCCCTATCACGGAGGAAGCCATCGCAGCACTTAGTGGATTATCCTGGCAAGGACAAAGCTAATTTTCATGGAGAACCTCCCTTCTGGAGTTCCCGAAAGCATTCCTACAAGCTGGTGAGAGCATCTTTCAGAAAGGTTGGGGGTATGATCGGAATTCATTACCACATCGATGGGGCGATGTAGCAAGTTTTGTAATGAAATACATAACTTGCGAAGGGAGGTGCACCACTATATTCGTATCACTTCAGGGTGCTAGCTCACCTCTAATTTCCACAATCGGAGGTCTTCTCATTGAACATGCCTTTATTTTTGTTAAAAAGTCTCCAATTGATGGCGCAATTTTCTCGGCGCTTGTGACAAGTTCTAGTAGTCATTACCAGCCATGGGTTGGTTCGACTATTGATTACGCATGCACTAGCCCGATTTCATATCCCATGGGAAAAATTCTGGGAATCGACAAAAGAAGAGATAGTAGTAGTTATAGCTTCTAGGGAAGAGGAGCTGGATGGAATGGAGGAGGAACCTGGAGTAGAAGATGAATACGTATATTACGAAGAGCAGGAAGAGATGGAAATAGAGGCCGAAGAATAAAAGTAAGGAAGGGAGCTTGAAGTGGAAGAAATGGTCGAGGCTGTTACACAAGAATTAGCCTCAACTGTGGAGATGATGGAAGAAGAGGTACCAGAGCAAGGAAGGTTGGAGATGGAAGAAATTGTCAGTATCACAGTCGAAGCTGTACCACAAGAACCAGCCTCGACTGTGGAGCCAATGGAAGAAATTATCAAAACCATGACCAAGGTTGTTCCACAAGAACCAACCTCAACCATGGGGCCAATGGAGGAAGACGGGCTATGGAAGGAAAGAGATAAAACAGAATAATTTGTTAGTGCCACAATCGTGGTTGTTCCATAAGAACCAACCTCTACTATGGGGCCAATGGAAGAAGGTGGACCAGGGCAAGAGAGACCCGAGGTAGAAGAGATTGTGGAGGCAAGAAAAGAATGAATTATGGACACAATGGATGGGGTTAACACGGTGATAAAAGAGCCCACATTTATTAATGATGTGCCAAAGGAAATAATGCCAGCATCATCTGCTCAGGAAATGTTGGATACAGGTAGTGGTGTCACACAAGAACCACCTCCAACCCATTCGGCTTCGGAAAATGTGGAAGAATTAAATCCTAGAGTTGACACTGCTCCACAAGAACCAGTTTCAACCACGGGATAGGATGCCACATAGGAGGAAGTATCAAGCCAAAGCAAAATTGTTGTTGATAGGGGGAAAGAGCTCGAATTCAAATCTAGGAATGTTATAGACCAGGAAGAAAAAAAAAATTAGTTTTCTTTTTTTTCCTCCATTTCGAAAGGAGTGAGGGTGTCTCGTTCTCCCTAACGCTTAGAGGAGGAGGTTTTTGTTACTCCTATTTTTATGTTTGATGGGTCGATTAAAGGCTTGATTGTTTCTAGTATATTGGTTGTAGACTTCCAGCAAGACCATCCTAAAGGATAGAGGGAGGAAGAACACCTCACAGGACCACAAGAATAGCAGGCAAGTGATGAAGGCATTGTTTAGGTAGATGCCCTAGAACCCAGAGAAGAGAAAGAAGTGGGTGCTTCTGAAATAGAGGAACCAGGAAGGGAGATTCTTGTCGAAATGTTAATGGATACTCCTATGGTCGACCCGCCACCTGCCGAAATAGCTCCAAAGCAGGTCAAGGTAATTGTTAAGAAGGAAGCAGTTTCTCCCGAGGAAGGGGGACCAAGCAAGACAGTCTTGATAGATGAACCTGTAGATACTCTCACAAGTAGTCTGTTGGGTGTGGAGCCTGATTATCTTATATATTCAAATGTATCGCCACATTGGACCCCAGTTCAAAATGGGGGTGGCAACGTCGCCTGTAAAATATTCACTGTAAGGGGGGTCCAGGGGGGGCGACTGCGACCTTTGGGAGCCCCCCACTAGTGGGGGGTTTCTGGGGCAGTGCTCCCAAAGCTAAAAATAGCCGTAAAATTGCCTTGTAAAAGTATAGTAATTTCTAGTCAATTTGGGTCATTCATTAGGCAGATGACCTGACGGTAGAACTTATGTTTAGTTTAGGGGTTTTTGCCCTAGAAGGCAACCTCTCTCTTTGTATGAGGGCATTGTATTCGAGGTTGTGTAATATATGTGTATTCTGAGAGCGAGAAACAGAGAGGTGAGACTGTGAGAGAAAATAGAGGATATTACAGCAGATTTGTTGTAGGTTGTGTCTCTTCATTTTGTTGGATAATAGAAAGGAAGGACTGGCTGTTCGGGGTGGACGTAGCCCAAACTGGGTGAACCACGTATATCTGTGTCTCTCTTGTTTTGTGTGTTTATATTTATGCAATATTTTATGTTTCCCATTGCTCCGTAATATATAATTTTCTAACAACTGGTATCAGAGCCGAAGGTCTATTTGGCTAATAAAATCGCAGGAAAGAAGGGTTCCTGGTTCGAGTGGGAGCAATGGCGGAGGATGGTAAGTTTAGGGTCGAGAAATTTAACGGCCAAAACTTCTCGCTGTGGAAGATGTAGATGGAAGATTATCTGTATCAGAAAGATCTGTACCTACCATTGGGTAGAAAAGCAAAGATGTCGATGGGTATGACAGATGAAGAATGGAACCTTCTCAATAGAAAGGCACTCGGAACAATATGGTTGTGCCTCGCTGCATCAGTCGCCTTCAACATTTCGAAGGAAACAACGACAGAGGGTTTGATTCAGGCGTTGTCGAAACTATATGAAAAACCCTCGGCCTCAAACAAGGTATTTCTCATGAAACAATTATTTAATATGAAGATGTCGGAAGGTGGATCTGTTGGATCATTTAAATGATTTTAATATTGTTACAAGTCAGTTATGTTCTGTAGGGGTAAACTTTGATGATGAAGTTAGAGCTCTGTTATTCTTGTGCTCATTACCAGAAAGTTGGAATGGTTTAGTAATGGCCATTAGTAACTCTATGTCTGGATCTAGTACTTTAAAGTTTGATGATGTTGTTGGTGTTATCCTTAGCGAGGAAATGCGACAGAAAAGCTCCGGTGAGACATCGGGTAATGCTTTGATTATTTCTTTAAAAAATATTACTGATTCCTGGGTGGTAGATTCAGGGGCCTCATTCCATGCCACACCTGATAAGAAATACTTTCATGACTATGTTAAGGGAGATTTTGGACAAGTTCGTTTGGGTGATGATAAACCCTGTAAAACTGTTGGAATGGGTAAGGTTCTTGTAAAATAGCAGAATGGAAACCAATGGCTACTAAAGGAGGTAAGACATGTTCCAGATCTAAAGAAAAATCTTATTTCAACAGGGCAGTTAGGCGATGAAGGTTGTGTGACAACTTTCACAGATAAAGCTGGGAAGGTCACCAAAGGAGCCCTGGTAATAGCAAAAGGAGAAAAGGTTGGTACATTGTATTTATGCAATGGCATTTCTAACTCTGTTAATGCTTTAACTTCCAAAGGAGCAGATGCAGCGTTATGGAATCATAGGCTCAGACACATGAGTGAAAGGGGGATGAAGATTCTTCACTCAAGGAATTTGTTGCCAGGCTTGAAGAATGTTGATTTGGACTTCTGTGAGAACTGCATTTATGGAAAACAGAAGAGAGTCAGATTTCTCAGAGTTGGGAAAGAAAAGAAGAGCGAAAATTAGAGCTTGTGCATATGGATGTATGGGGACCTGCTCAGGTATCATCTCTCGGTGGCTATCTTTATTATGTTACTTTTATTGATGATGCAACAAGGAAAACATGGATTTATTGTATTAAGAATAATTCTGATGTATTTGATACTTTCAGGAAATGGAAAGCTTTAGTTGAGATTGAGACAGGAAAGAAATTGAATTGTCTTAGATCAGACAATGGAGGTGAATATTGCAACAAAGAGTTTGATAGGTACTATTCAGAGCATGGAATTCGCAGAGAGAAGATAGTTCCAAGAACACCACAATAAAATGGTGTGTCAGAAAGGATGAATAGAACAATCATGGAGCGTGCAAGGTGCATGAGATTGCATGCAGAATTGCCTTTACAGCTTTGGGCAGATGTTGTAGATATCGTTGTTTATCTAATAAACAAAGGGCCTTCAAGTTCCTTGGATGGTGGTGTTCCAGAGGAAGCATGGATAGGTAAAAAGGTAAACTACTCTATTTTAAAGCCTTTTAGTTGTGAGGCCTTTGTCCATATTGATAAAGAAAATAGAACAAAGCTTGAGGAAAAGTCAAAGAAATGTACCTTTATTGGATATGGTGTTAATGATTTTGGTTATCGCTTATATGATTACAAAAATGAAAAAATCATTAGGAGCAGAGATGTAATATTTAATGAAAAGGTCTTGTATAAGAATCAGTTTCAGGAAAAGAAACAGGAAAAGGAAAACAAGGAATACACAGTTCTTGATGAAATCACTGAAAAAGTAAAGGTGCCTGAAAATAATAATAATCAACAACCACAACAACATCAACCACCACAACAACAACAGGCACCCCAAACACTTGAAAGTGGTGTTAGAAGATCTACCAGGATAAGTAGACCCCCTGAACAATACTCTCCTTCATTATATTATTTATTGTTGACTGATTCTGGTGAACCCGAATGTTATGAAGAAGCAATGCAGGTTGAAATCAGGAAGAAGCGGGAGGTAGCCATGGAGGAAGAGATGGAATCCTTAATGCATAACCATACTTGGGACTTAGTCAGGTTGCCTGCAAGTAAAACTACATTGACGAATAAATGGGTTTACAGGCTGAAGGAAGAAGATGGAGAAAAACAGAGGTACAAAGCTAGACTTGTGGTGAAGGGGTTTGCACAGAAGAAAGGTATTGATTTTGATGAAATATTTTCTCCTGTTGTTGAAATGACTTCAGTCAGAACTATTTTAAGTCTAGTGGCAGTTGAAGATTTGCATCTTGAGCAGTTAGATGTAAAGACAACTTTTCTCCATGGGGATTTGGAAGAAGATATATATGCAACAACCACAAGGATATGAAATGAAAGGGAAGGAGAAACTAGTGTGCAGGTTGAAGAAGAGCTTGTATGGCTTAAAACAGGCTCCAAGGCAGTGGTATCTAAAATTTGACAAGTTTATGTCTGAACAAGGTTATACTAGATTTCACTTTGATCATTGTGTTTATCTGAAAAAGCAAAATGATGGCAGCTATATTATATTGTTATTGTATGTAGATGACATGCTTGTTGCAGGATCTAACATGCAGGAAATAAATGTGCTCAAAAGAAAATTGGCAAATACATTTGCAATGAAGGATTTGGGAGCTGCAAAACAAATCCTTGGTATGAGAATAACTAGATACAGGAAAAATCATAAATTAACATTGTCTTAGAATGAGTACATACAAAAGGTGTTGAAAAGATTTAACATGCACAATGCAAAACCAGTTAGTACACCTTTTGCTAGCCATTTCAAACTTAGCAAGGAAATGTGCCCAAAGACCCAAGAAGACATGGATTATATGTCTAAAGTTCCATATGCATCAGCAGTTGGAAGCTTAATGTATGAAATGGTCTGCACAAGACCTGATATTACACATGCAGTGGGAGTTGTAAGCAGGTACATGAACAATCCAGGAAAGGAACATTGGATGGCAGTTAAATGGATTCTTAGATATTTGAAAGGTACCACAAATCAAGCATCATGCTTTGGTGGTTCAAACATTTCCCTACAGGGATATGTTGACGCAGATATGGTAGGTGACAGAGATAACAGGAGGAACACTATAGGATATGTATTTACTGTTGGAGGAACAACTGTCAATTGGGTTTCAAAAATCCAAAGTGTTGTTGCACTTTCAACAACAGAAGCAGAGTATGTTGCTGCTACAGAGGCTAGTAAAGAAATGATTTGGTTACAAAGGTTTATGGGTGAATTGGGTAAGGAGCATGATAAGGACATGTTATACAGTGATAGCCAAAGTGCCATTCATCTTGCAAAGAACTCAGCATTTCATTCCAGGACTAAACACATACAACTCAATTACCATTTCATACGATCAGTGTTGGAAGGTGGAGAGTTGAAGTTGGAAAAGATACACACTAGCCAGAATCCTGCAGATATGCTAACAAAAGTTGTAACCAGGGAGAAACTGAGAATATGATCAGTTTCAATTGGTCTTCAAGGATGACGATGAAGCTGAGAAACAGCCAGGTCCAAAGAGGAATCATTGTCCAACAAATGGAGTAGCGGTGGAGTTGCTACAATCAGTCTCCAAGTGGGAGATTGTTGGGTGTGGAGCCTGATTATCTTCTATATTCAAATGTATCGCCACATTGGACCCCAGTTCAAAATGGGGGTGGCAATGCTGCCCGTAAAATATTCGCTGCAAGGGGGGTCTGGGGGGATGGCTGCGACCTTTGGGAGCCCCCCCTAGTGGGGGGTTTCAGGGGCAACGCCCCCGAAGCTAAAAACTGCTGTAAAATTGCCTTGTAAAAGTATAGTAATTTCTAGTCAATCTGGGCTGTTCATTAGGCGGATGATCTGATGGTAGAACTTATGTTTAGTTTAGGGTTTTTTGCCCTAGAAGGCAACCCCTCTCTTTGTATGAGGGCATTGTATTCGAGGCTGTGTAATAGATGTGTATTCTGAGAGCGAGAAACAGAGAGGTGAGACTGTGAGAGAAAACAAAGGATATTATAGTGGATTTGCTGTAGGTTGTGTCTCTTCATTTTGCTCGATAATAGAAAGGAAGGACTGGCTGTTCGGGGTGGACGTAGACCAAACTGGGTGAACCATGTATATCTATGTCTCTCTTGTTTTGTACGTATTCTGTGTTTATATTTCTGCAATATTTTATGTGTTCCATTGCTCCGTAATATATAATTTTCTAACACAGTCCAGCACCTGATGAACCAATTGCAAGGCCAGGTGAGGTGGTTGTCAAGCAAGAAGTAATTGAGGGAGAGGAACCAAGGTAGGAGAACCCAAAAAAATTCCTAGAAGATATTCCTCCAAGTAATCCACTACCTGCTAGACCAGCTGTAGAGCAAGACGAAGTGCTTGTTAAGCAGGAGTGTATAGAACTATGTGAGCAATGGAGGCTTCCCCTTAAAATGAAATACTAGCTACAATTCAAGGATATAATGCAGTTGAAAATAGAGGTTCGAAGGTTGAAAAAGCAGGTACATCGACTCAAGAAACATGTAAGAAAGTATAAACGGTAGGCTAAGGAGACCAAAGCTATAGTGGCTGAGGTAGAAACATAGGTAGATAATGCACTGACAACCTATGTTGCTACTTAAACAGACCCTATCGAGCATTTGTTCGAAGGCTGTGAATTCTGCTTGACAACTGGGATTCAAACTTGGAAATCCACCGCAATTCGCTAATAGAATGAGGTAAAAAGAGCCCAAGAGTAGGCGTCAAAAGCTATTTTTGAATATGTAGAGAATGTGGACATATTACAGCTGAGATATATGAAGCAATAGCTTAAGGTAGAATAGTTGGAAGGAAAAGTGAAGGAATTGAAGGCTGACAAAGAATAGATGTTCAACCTGGCACAAGAGGTAATGGCATGTCGCACTCCTGCTTCTAGCTATGCCTTGTTCTCGCATGAGTGATTTCTTTTCTTTTGTTTGGAAAGCATTAAGAAGGATATTAGTCATGAGATCAAGGTGTTATAGACATTTTTGTGCCTTACAGCATAGAGCATGAAATGTCAATAATCTGAGGGATCCAAAGTCCCTAAACATGTTGTTCCTACCCCTAGAGGAACAAGGTCAGCAAACCACAGCACTTCAGATCAGTTCTCCACTGAAAAACACTCAAAACAGGTCAATTTTGGATCAAAGCAGCTGCTCCACTAAGCATCTGCGCTGAATGTCAAAAGCTCTATGGTGTACCTGCGCTGCATAGCAAGTGCAACAAAGGCTACCTGCGCTGGGCGTACTTTGACATGTGGAGGAATCTTTTCTCAATGTGCCAGTGCCCAGGAAGCTTCCAAAATGACACTTGGATCAGAAGATTCGCCTAATGATGAGTTAAGAGCTTCTAAAACTCCAAGTGGAAGGTAGAAACTCCGAGTGGACTCAAGGACTGAAGAACAACTGGAGTTGAAGAGGACAACAAGTCACACATCAAGCTGACTTATCTTCACTCCAAAACTCTATATAAGGATCTCATCCCATGGGATCTGGAGGCCGGGAATTTGGTGCAAAGAATTGCTGTTGGTTTACAGTTGAGAGTATTGGGTGATTGCTTGAGGGAGGTGAAGAGGAGATTTCTTTCCGTCGGGAAGGTGATGCTGGATTGGACCTCTCACGGTTGTATCACCGCCTGAACCTTACTTCCTTATATTAATAAAGCATTTGAGGTTCTTCTATTCGCATGTGTTTCAATGATGTATTGTCTTACTTGCGTATTTGATTTATGCTAATCCTTGAATCAATTATGAATGCATGCTTCTTGTAGTCTCCTTTTCTTGTCTTGTTCGCGGGATCTCATGTAGCTGGGCCCGTGAGAAGACTTGGAGCTGGGAGCGAGCAGCAAATAGAGGAGTTTGGATCGACCATTTGCGCAAGACATCGGTAAGTGGATCTCTTCCTTTCATCTCTTGCATGTGATAAAGAAGTAACTTTAGATAGCTTTGCTTCAGCTGTTGCTAAGGAACTATCACCCTTAGAGTGGGATAGGGTCATTCCGTGTTGGATACTTTTCCCCACAACAGACTGGCAACTCTGCTGGGGATCGTGTCTTGTTGGTAGCTTGTGTTTCTTGCTATTCATTTCCTAAACAGAGGGAGTACCGAATCGAACTGCATTCGAATCCTTCGAATGCAAAGTAGAGGGTAGCTACTCTAGCTCAGTGCTGGGAATGTTTATGATTTGAAGAGCTGGTCCACAAGGACTCTTTTTAGCTCTTTGTGATAGTGTTCATCTTCCTTTAATCATCCTCTAGTGTATACTTGGCTGATAGCCTCTGATTTGGCCAAAAACCATTGATTTTTGAGCAAACTGTGACCCGGAATCTGAGAGAGACGAGAGTTGTCTCTTCAGTGCAGCTGTAGCAAAGGCTACCTGCGCTACAACGCAGGTCCCGAAGGGGCTACCTGCGCTGCATGTCAGATTGACAGTGCAGCACCTACGCTGATCCAATTTTGCCTTGTGCAACTGGGATTCCCCACTGTCTGTTGCCCAGTTTTCAATATTGTTTTTGTAGCCTGTTGTCAACCTGTATAGCCAGCTGAAACTACCTTTCTTTGCCTTCATTCCGCCTCAGTTGTATGAAGAAACCGTGATTGTTCTTATTGTATTTCTTGCTTTCATTCACAGTTTCCCGTAGCGAAAGTGAACTAGTCTTGCTATGACCTCTTGGATCTAGACCTGTGAGAAAGTGTCGTTGTGATTCTAAGAGCTAGTTTATTTCTGTTCATAGCTACTTGAGCATTTGCTTTCGTTATACGGTTCGAATTTCAGTATTTCTTGTGTTGAAACAAGTGAATCTTAAGGTGTTCTTTTGATTATTGGACAAAAACTTGTTTGCTTTCGCTTGAAATTGAATTCGAAATTATACAACAGCTTTCTTTTTGTAATACATCAACATTAAGGAAGAAGAAAAGAAATACTTGCATTGTGCATGTGCATTTTGACAGTTTGCATGTCGATTTAGGAAAGTGCATCAGTGTGTGCTCTATGATCTGTTTGAAAAGATGATGTCTTTCTTTTCCTTCAGTAGTTAAGATTTTCATAAGTTGAAAGAATTGAAAAAGCTTGCTTATCATTCTTAGACTGCATTTAGGAGTTGTATCATACATCACGTGGTGATCCATAAAGGCAAACTGCTAAGCAAGATCAACCTAAAAAGAACTGAATTTATCTAACAACGCTTTGAAACATAACGAAACACAGTAGAGGTCTAGGTAGAGACGTGAACCGGCGTCGTTAAACATAGTGACTGTCGATCTCTACGAAGGTGGGTGATTCCTCCTGAGGGACGATAGCACTAATACGGATTTGTGCTCCCGCATACCGTCGCGTATATTGGGAGACCCCTATAGGAACAAAGCCTTTATCCATAGGAAGCCGTGTCGACTGCCCTACTGATCGCGATGCAGTGAACACAGCATTCACGAAGATCGACCACTCGTACCGTAAAACGTATTCTGTGGTTTCGCGAAAGGTTTGGCACACCCTCTGCCTAGAACTCCAGAGTAGTTTCTTTTGGCCTTTTTCAAACTCTATAACTGAAAAAGTCCATCCGAGCATTTGTCACTTCGGGCTCGTTAATACATCGAAGGAGACTAGAGTCATCTTTAGCTTTTTCTCGACTCTTAAAAAGTGAAAAAGCAAGTTGTGTCTAAAGCGTCGTCATATAAAATTCATTCTAAACGGAACATAATCACCCCTTATTCCTACGTTGATCTTTAGGTTGAGAACATGGAACACACCAACCAAGGGATTCCACATGATGGGACCCCTAGCCCTTTCTCCTCTTGGGGAGAAGTTGGTGCGCCCCACATGGCCACGTTGTCGCTTCCAGGACTGACAATTGGCCTGCCGGTTTGGCTATTCTCAACCACTGTAGTTCAGACCACCACGGTTCCTGAACAGTCGAGTCAACAGTTAGACCAGTCTAGAGCTACCCTCCAGCCTTCCACTTCTTATAAGCCTTCCTCCGATCCTTCTTCTTCGAAAGGTCAAGCCACCGAGAGCAGAGCTCCCATAGAAAAGAAGAAGGAAAAGAAGAAGAAAGAAAAGAAGCAGAAAGAGCCAAAGGCGCCTGGGGGCAAGCAAAAGGCATCTAACAAAAATCCACACACAGCACGGGCCGGGCCCAAATCGCCATTTGTCATATGTAGAGGGAACCACCTCCACCGTGATTGTCCCAGTATTCCCCGGATACTAAGGGACTGGTCCCCTCGTTTGCACAGTTCGGAAGCGTCAACCTCTGACAACCAGGTTGAATGCTTACCGTCGACCAACGAAAGTGAAGGTTCTAGACGACGAAGGGGAATGAGATTCCCCTGCGAACTGTGTGAAGGCAATCACACCCTCCACCGTTGTCCCTTTTTAGACGAAGCGAAGAGAGTTTTGGAAGATCAACCGGTTGCACCGTTGCTACTTCCTCCTGGATATCAAAAACTCGCGCCAAGTCCTTCGTTGGTTGAAAATACAGCTGCCCCGCTCATAGGGCCAGCTGAAGTGTCAGTCACTGAAAGTGAACCTACTGAATCCGGACCGGACGAAAGTCCAAAGGTCGAAACGGCAGTTGACCCGGTTCTCCCTTCAGAAGTTTCATCTTCAAATACCACAGTCACTGAGGATTCATCTTCAGCTGACACCCCTATCGAAGAGAGTAAGGATGACACCGTCCAGATTCTTTTCATCAACACCGATTCTGATGAACATAAGGGCAATGTGCCCACTCCTTTATCACAGGAAGGAGCATCGTCAGGATCATACCCGGCCATATATTCGGTCCCACCACCAAGCAACCTGGTTGTGTCCTTTGATTGGAACCAACTAGGCAGACCCCGGTTACCAGCCAGTATACCATTTAGAATTATAGTCCAAATATACAAAATGGTGATGGCTGGAACTATCATTGATGAAGGGGCATCTGTGAGTATCCTGTCCTCTATTGCTTGGAAAGCACTGGGTTGCCCGGCGCTTTTGCCCGAGATAAGGAATCTCTCGGGTTTTGAAAAAGGAACCAGTCGACCATTAGGGATTCTACCTAATGTGCCTATTACCTTGAAAGGGAAGGCTGTCAAGATGAACTTGATGGTCGTCCAAGGACCCTTGGATTATAAACTACTCCTTGGACGAGACTACATATATTGCATGGAAGCAATAGTCTCCTCACTCTTTCGAATAATGTGTTTTCCATACGAAGGAAGAATGGTCAAGCTCGTAGACCAACTTTCATTTCCGGGATCACGCATCGCAAATAGTCACATACCTATCCTGAATGGTCTTTTCGATCAAGAAAGGTCTCTACCTCCGGTTCTTCTTCCTGATGAGTGCGAGTGATTCGGGAAAGTAGGGCCGGAACCCAGGGGGCATGCATCCTGGTCTGCTGGGGTCAGAGAAAACCTTGGGTGTAAAGTAGAATTTCGGCGGGAGAATATGACTAGTCCGTACCCCGTCCCCTCCTTCATCTTCGTAAAACAGAAGAGTCGGCAAGAGCTCTCATGCAGAAGAAGGGGCAGTTACGAATGGGGTTGTTCTGGAAAAGGATTCTTTTGTCAAGGTTACTTGTTTGACAAAGGTCATTCACCTTTGTCTAAATAAGTAGGCTCTGCCAAAGAAGGGGATCCGTTTGCGGCAGCAAGTAGTAACCATCTTTGGGTAAAAGGCAAGCCTCACCCATTAAAACAAATGTTTTAAAGGATAAGTAGGGGCAGCCTCCAAAGAAAGAGATTCTATTGCTGCAACAAATTGTAACCATCTTTGTGTAACCTAATGATAGACATCGCCGAAGAAAGAGTTTCATTTGCGGCAGCAAAGAAAACCATTCTTTGGGTAACCAGAAAGAGGTAAGCCTCACCCGTTGAAAACAAGGGTTTTTGACGGACAAGTAGGGGCGACCTTGAAATTAGACTTACACCTGGGAGCATGCAAACCTCTTGGAATGCAAGCACGGGCGGCTATTTTGTTTTTTAGTTTTTTAGGTCCCCCCTTTAAACCTGTAGGTCTAACCTGTTAAACTCGTAGGATTAGCCGATACCCAGCTTGCATAAAGAGAGGATGTGGAGCAAAGCGTAGGGAGATGAAGCTCCTTAAAAAATAGCAATCTTCCAGGAGACCTTCCTACTTTATGACTGGTAAAAAACGAGCAGTTTTGGCATAGTTCATGCTCGTTAAAAAATAAACGCAAAACCGAGCAGTTTTAACGCGGACTTCATGCTCGTTAAAAAATAAACATAAGCATGTGAGCAAGCTTCCCCCCAGAGTTCAAGCTCATCCAGAAAAAATGAACTGGTAAATAACCATTTGAGACCGTAAATTCATCAGCCATAAAAGCCTTGGTTGTGTTTGTACACCATCACCTCCACTTTTCATTTGGCCGATCATTCACATCCACTTGATTGTTTACCTATTTTGAGGAATAGCTGCAAAGAGTGATTTCACTTAGCCATCCTTGTAATACTGCCGTGATTGGAAAATTCCAACCTGTACCTGGAATCTGCTGCTATCCCTGTTTATCACTCGTTCCTCAAAATACGAGTCTCCTTTGAGCTCTTTTCACTGACTCGTAAAATATGAAAAGTTTGCCGAGTTTTGGCCTTCCAGCTCGTTAAAAGGACCGGAAGAGCTATCCCTCCTCTAGATTTTAATCTTTTTGGACCTGAGGGATTATTGCACAAAAAGATCGAGCGCTTGTCTAGTTCGGCTCGATAAAGATATCGAACATTCATCCCTTCTGTATTGTTTTATACTTTTTCGGACATAAGGGATTAGATGACGAAAAAGGACCCCTGGAGTCCACTTTATGTACGCTTTTCAGACTCTCTAAAAATGAAAAGGACCGAGTTGTCTTTGTCGCTGGGCTCGTTAAAAATATTAGAAAGTGACAAACTTGTCTTTAGACGAGAACGAGTTTCCCTATCGCTAGGCTCGTTAAAACATAGCGATGGGCTTGCCCGAAGGGCAGGTTATAGAACAAGCATATGTTATCCTCCTCAAGCTTGACAAAAATAAAGAGGTACTGGTCAGAAATGACTGGGGAAAAATTGGGAGAACCTCAAAGCTTAATGGTAGCAAGTCGCTCTTGAACATGACACTTTTGCCTCCGTAAATATCGGGTTGGGTTATTATCATTCACCGGTCCCTTCACCATGGTCTCGCCATACCATCCATACATGGGGTAATGCTACCGATCCATCACATCAGTGTCGTTATATGTTCAAGAGATGTCATTCAGAAAGTGTCAACCGGGTCCCATCCACTACCATACATCATCTTTCATCCTTCCATGACCGCCACCCTGAATCATATTTCACAGATCGTTTTCACCATCATCACTAGCTCCGTTCCGTGTCACTGATGTGGGATTCATTAAGGCCCTCCTTTGACGGATCACTTCTTGTCGACATCAGCTCATTATCGAAGAAGTTGATCTAGGAACACCCCCTCAGTACTTTGAAGCTTGCATGCCTCAATGGCAAGTTTCTCACTTCCGGCGATAGGTATACATTAATGACCTTCGACCAGGAGACTTTGCGTGGTGTTCGACGTCAGATCCTATATTCACGCCACGTGAATTGTGCTGCAGTACCTTGAGGGTCATCATCATTATCGGTGATTCCTCTCGCGCTTGTTAACAGTTTACATTATTGACTGGTAATCAAGCGATGTCTTTCCATGTTCGACTTCAAGAAATTCTCGCATGGATCGACTTGTACTAGAGTGAAGATCGGACAAGTTTGAAGACCCCGGATCTAGTTTCATCCATCCGGGCTGCGATATATATTCAGGAGATAAAAACATAGACATGTGCAGCAGATGATCATCCTACTAAAAGGATGATAATTAAAAGCAGAGAATTATCAGTCTATTATCAGACAATCGTCTGTTTATGTACAGCAAATGTATTTATAAAGCTGAGCATGGGACATGCCCGCATCAGCTAGATCATGAAAAGAAAGTATGAAAAGATAATGTATTGTATTGTATTTTGTTACAGGTCACCTCCCGACGATTGGATGAACTTCGAATCCTCCTAATAAAGAATTTCACCCGATAAACGACCTCATACTTTAGGGGAAAATTGTTATAGACATTTTTGTGCCTTACAGCATAGAGCATGAAATGTCAATAATCTGAGGGATCCAAAGTCCCTAAACATGTTGTTCCTACCCCTAGAGGAACAAGGTCAGCAAACCACAGCACTTCAGATCAGTTCTCCACTGAAAAACACTCAAAATAGGTCAATTTTGGATCAAAGCAGCTGCTCCACTAAGCATCTGCGCTGAATGTCAAAAGCTCTATGGTGTACCTGCGCTACATAGCAAGTGCAACAAAGGCTACCTGCGCTGGGCGTACTTTGACATGTGGAGGAATCTTTTCTCAATGTGCCAGTGCCCAGGAAGCTTCCAAAATGACACTTGGATCAGAAGATTCGCCTAATGATGAGTTAAGAGCTTCTAAAACTCCAAGTGGAAGGTAGAAACTCCGAGTGGACTCAAGGACTGAAGAACAACTGGAGTTGAAGAGGACAACAAGTCACACATCAAGCTGACTTATCTTCACTCCAAAACTCTATATAAGGATCTCATCCCATGGGATCTGGAGGCCGGGAATTTGGTGCAAAGAATTGCTGTTGGTTTACAGTTGAGAGTATTGGGTGATTGCTTGAGGGAGGTGAAGAGGAGATTTCTTTCCGTCGGGAAGGTGATGCTGGATTGGACCTCTCACGGTTGTATCACCGCCTGAACCTTACTTCCTTATATTAATAAAGCATTTGAGGTTCTTCTATTCACATGTGTTTCAATGATGTATTGTCTTACTTGCGTATTTGACTTATGCTAATCCTTGAATCAATTATGAATGCATGCTTCTTGTAGTCTCCTTTTCTTGTCTTGTTCGCAGGATCTCGTGTAGCTGGGCCCGTGAGAAGACTTGGAGCTGGGAGCGAGCGGCAAATAGAGGAGATTGGATCGACCATTTGCGCAAGACATCGGTAAGTGGATCTCTTCCTTTCATCTCTTGCATGTCATAAAGAAGTAACTTTAGATAGCTTTGCTTCAGCTGTTGCTAAGGAACTATCACCCTTAGAGTGGGATAGGGTCATTCCCTGTTGGATACTTTTCCCCACAACACAAGGACAGACTATATTTCCTTCGTATAAGGAGAATCCATGACTTAGCAACCCAACACTTGATGTGTGTGCTCTATCTGCATGGATACCTCCTACGGGGGACATTTATTTAAGGTCTTTTACCTCCTACACTCTCAATCAGATAAACTAGCAGAAGGCTTCCAATATTTTTGAGTCAAATCAAAACAAAAAGCCTCTTATGATGAGATGAGAGCATGATCGATCAGTAACCATGTACAATAAGCACACCACCTTTTTAGAGATCAAGGGAAATAGAGAATGGATGTTGAGAACACAAAGGTGGTGCATTGATCTTTGTATCAAATAAATAGTCACATTCCAAGATGAGGCCCTTGATAGTTGCCAGAAAAGGTGGATGATGCCACCCACATCTGTCCAAAACAAGGAACCTTTTGGAGCACCAAATTTTCCACAGGGACTTAGTCAAGTGCCAAGATATGTGGCATGTGTCCAAACATGTGGGGTTTAGTGGATGTGAATCTAGTTCAGGTCCTCATCATTTGGTTGCCATTGGAGCACTATACCCCACCATACAATGCACCAGATGATTGGTGGAAGGATGTCCTTCTCTCAGAGGGATACAAGATCCCAGGAAAAGACATGGTAGAAGCATATGATCTCGCCCAGCTCCATGAGGATCACCGTTGAACTAACCCAGACCTACAAAGGTGGCCAGCTTCACAAGGGCATGTAGAAGGCTAGTTGGGGGGAGATGTTAGGCACAAAATCTGCTTATCTTTTCCTCACATTTCCACCCATCCTTTCATCCTTTTTGCAGTAATTAACATGCATTTATTATGATAAGCCTATGAGGTAACGCTCTCTTTTGTCTCTTGGAATATTTAATTGACGAAGTAAAGTCATGAGGGTTTTGCCTATGTGAACTACTAAAACTTGTTATGTCTGCAGATTCCAGTGAATATCTTTCACAGCATGTAGTAGCAACTCCATGATTCACATCAGCTGTTTGGAAACGCTGAGACAACATAACCGACTCATAGCTATTTTCAAGCCAATTTTGGATCATTTCTATTCTCGCTCTCTCAGTGACTAGTGTTGTTCTAAACTGTTGTATATTTTGGGCATTTAGTTTCTAGGTTTTGGGGGTAATATGTTATTACCCATGTATTTTATAAAAGGGGTTTTATTCCTATGCGAAGGGTTAGCCATGTAGAGATATGTATTATAATAGTTTCTTCACAAATTAATAAAATATAAGTAATTTGTTGTTCTATCTCTATTTGTAATTTAATGCAGCCCTAATTAGAGAGCCTGGCCAGCTCTTCTGATCAGGCGCTACATATTTCCTTTTATGTATGTTTTTTTACTTGTTGTGTTTATTTCTTTATTGTTGTTACAAATCTCTATATAGATTGATGTGAAAACCTTTTAAGTTCTGCAATTTAATTTCTCTTCCTATTACAGTGATGTGTTGATTTCTTAATCATGAATCCTTAGTTGATGCAAGGTTGTAACCTTGCCCGTGCATATACCTTGCACATTATCTTGAAAATTATACACACCTAGAATGATGAATTAATGTACGAAAGGGTTGCATATTTTATTCACACTTGGAGACCAACACCATTGATGAAGCACAAGGAGGGTCTGAAGTGGCAGCGTGGCTAAGTTCACCCCCATGCCTTTGCTCTTTCTCAGTTGGGCACGTTCCTCCTCTGATTCTGTGTGGACTATACATTCTGGTAAGGGGATGACTCTGAGGTCCAGAGTCCTATCTATCTCCAACATTCTCTCGCTCATTTGAACCCCACTCGCTTGTCCTACGCTCACTTGAATCCTACCTGTTTAGATCTCCAGCTCGCATAGATCCTTCTGGATGCTTGTATTACTGCTCAAACTGTTTCGACAACTCCATTGTGGTGTCTTTGACCTTATACCCAATTTCATCAAGGTCCCCTTTTCTGAGGACCATTGGGTCAAGACATGCTTCCTTATTTGATTTGTGCTTCTTCCTTGGCTCTGGTGTTGTTTCCTTAGTTTGCTTCTTCAATGTGAAGGGAGTACTCTGCTCATCCCCTCCGTCACCACCCTTCTTGGACAGTTCCTATTCCTAAGTATGTTGGGAAGCCAATGCTCCGACTTCCACTATGTCCTAATTTCTAGTGCACTCTTTCTCAGCATGCTCTTTCTCAGTGTGCTCTTTTTCAACAGCTTCCATAGCAACGACTTCTTTCTTCCTCTTCTCTGCTAATGCCCGTGCCACTGCCTATGCTTCTTTTTTTCATTTCTACGGAGTTGTTGTCTGTGCAATAGAGCCATCTCCACCCTAACTGGTACCTATGCCAACATCCATGGGTTAATGCCACTCTGCTAGCCAACTCCCCACAATTTCCTGTGGAGACAACCTTGGCCACTGACTTATCACTATGCGTAGGTTCATCTCAACTAGCAACCAAAAAGCCTTTGATTCCATGATCCTCTTTGGATCCTTCGTCACCCACAATGAATCAAAATTTGTTGGCTCTGGTAAATATTCTTCCTGTGGAGGAAACTGACCATCCTCTAGAATTAGCCATGCTACTAATAAAATTAGTAACAAGATCCAGGCATAGTCAAACTCCTTACTCTCCTCCTATGCTTTGTGACAGTTCGCTATGAATTCTTTACATAGGTACTATGCCGAGTTGCACTGCAACCCCTTCGCGCACTATTCAGCCAATGAAAATACAAGCACCGAAACTTTGTCCGCACCACATTTCCTCATTATCTTCCCGGCTAGAATTTGGGCAGAAAACTGCAATGCTTGGTCTTCAATACAGTGGATAGAATATCTGCACTACTTTTTGGTCAGCCCAAACTCAATCTTCATTTTGTCCACCAACTCCTTTTCTTTTCTTTTTCCTCCAAACGTCTTGGTGGGGTTTGCCCCTTTATAGGGTTGCTTCATAATTATATGAATGAGCATATCAGTTATAGGGATGGGTTCAGTAAACCATAAGCACCAATCATGCACCAGAGCGAGCAACTGGCACACACAAATAGTGTTGATAATTGACTGATGTAAGTGTGGCACATAAAGAATATGTATTAATCTAGCCTGCTCAATGCCTTTGACCCATTTCATGGGTTTCGGCCTTGTGACCCTAGTTTCTTCATAGTAAATCTTCATCATGTACTTATTGGTATCTAGGTGAGGGAATTTCAAAAACTACCTCCATAGTAACAACGGTGTAGAGATCATGAATTTTCTCAAATATGGGTCCTTGGTTACCTTGGCTTTCCCTATTCATGAAGGGATATATGTTTGGAGACATGTCATAGGCTCTCCCACCTTAGCATCTAAGTCCTCAAATCCATCACAGAGTTCCTCTGCCTCCAAGTCCACTAGTTCCTCCGACTGGTTCTTCTTCTCTTTCTGTCGAACCTCTGGGTTCTTCCTCATTGAATGCCTCACTGGTACAGGCTTCTTCTGCTTCTCCTTAGCAGCTGATTGCTTTGGCCTGGGTGACCTCGGAACAGTAGGCATAGGGATTTGATGGACATGACTGCAGGGCCTTCTGCTTGAGAAACAATATCTTCAGAACTTACTAGCACTGACATTTGTTCAAAGGATGATCTTTTGGTTCCACGTAGGTAAGGTGGAAAATATCGGGCTTGAAGCTAAATCTTCCCAAACCTGCCGACTCATATAGAGGGAACAAGAGGGCTCATACACAATAATCAAAATGCAAAGTGTTCTTCGGCAGACCAACATGCCCAATTTATAGGTGGTTTTGAATTCAAATCCGATCATTCCCTCCATTTTCTGATCATAAATGCATCTTTGGTGGTAGATCTTTGAATATTTTCACCATAAATGTCACCTACCCACTCCTCCTAATGGGATTTTCACTATCCAATCAGGAACAATGACTTCAACAGTTACTTTTGGACCTGATTGCATGGCACCATCGTCCACAGCGCAACCCTCTAGGTGCAGATCTTCCTCGCACACTCCTTTCTTCCTTCGCACAACCTATCTACTTCGTTTTTTTGTTCTGTGGGCAGTGTAGTTTATAGTCTCACAATCCCTTGCAGCTTTCTGGATTACTAAGACTATTCTGCTTCCATGTAGTAATTGCACAGGGGTGGATCCCCTATATACAACTTCAACCTGCTACCATTCACTCTTCCAAGGAATAGTTTTCCATTCAGCTTCATGAGCTGAACTGTTCCACCATTCGTGATCTCAACAACATATAGCCCTAACCAGTGCATTTGAAATTTCCTATAAACTTTGTGAACTTGCTATCATATACTGGCACTAAATCATCCACCTTGAAAGTTCACAGCTTAATATGCCTATCATGCCATGCTTTTTATCATTCCTTTTATACTTGCTGGTGAAACCCGACAAGAAAGCAGTCCTCTTCCAACTCGATCATCTATGTGAGTCGTTCCTCCAAGGTCTCGTGATCCACCATCTTTGTTAAAGCTACAATACATAGACTTAGCACAATATATTCAATAGGCATCACCACTTTAATCCCATAGACCAACCTAAACGATGTTTGGCCTGTCAACCTCTTGCAAGTAATCCTATATGCCCATAAAACTATGGATATGTACACATCCCAATCATTACTCTGCATGTTACAGACCTTTGTCAATGTGTTCTCCAAGATTTTGTTAAATGCTTCCATCGTTCCATTCGCATGTGGGTGATAGTACATGCTCTTTTTGTGGTATACCTAGAATTATTCAAACATTGTGTTGATCGTTTCATTCAAGAAATGTGTACCCCTATCACTCATCAACATCTCAGGGCATCCAAATTGTGTTAAGACATATTCAAATAAAAACTTTGCAGTGGTGGTAGCTTTACAATCCTTCACTTGATACACTTCCTCCCATTTGGTTAAATACTCTATTGCAGTAATAATATACCGTGCTCTTGTCTTCTCTCTTGGTGGTTCTATTGGGCCTATGAAATCAATAGCCCACTTATCAAATAGCTGCAATGAAAGTTGAGGATTTAAGGGAAATTCATCTCTTCACGAAGGTTTTCTCGTCATTTGGCAAGCATCGCATGCCTTGTCGTACTCTTTGGAATCCTTATGTAATGTCAACCACCATAACCATGCATGCAAAATATTTTGTGTAGTCACTTTTCCTCCATATTTTCCTCCTGTCACTCCTCCATGTGCTTCGGTGAGGATACGAACACACTCAAACTCTGGAACATGCCTTCACAGTATTTTATATGTTCCTATGTTATACACGTGACCCAAAATCACTACAAAATCCATAGAGTGTACCACTAATTCCTTCTTTTAATAAGTGGAATACCCTTCTGGAGTTATATCCATGGTTAAAAATTGAATGATATCAACAAAACGGTCATTCGCAATGCACATATCAAATATTTGTGCATCCGGCAATCCTTCCTCCAAACTATTTGGTTCTTCACCTATTTCAATCCTTGACAAGTGGTCTAGTTCTACATTCAAGCTTCCAGGCTTTACAATCACTTCAAAGTCATATTCTTGAAACAATAGTAACCACCCCCCCCAACATAGGCTTATTGACCAAGTACTTTAGCACGGAATGATCTGTATACATTTTAAAATTTGCGCTCAACAAATAATGCTGAAAGTTTTGTAGCGTGTAGACTATCACCAGCCCTTCACATTCTGTGGTGGAGTAAATCTTCGCATCCTTTGATTACTTTTTGCTTGAGAAGGCTACCAGATGATCAATTTCTCCTTCCCCTGCCTGTGTTAATACCACACTGATCGCAATGAAAGAGGCATCTACATGCACATGGAATTATTTATTCTAATCTAGAAACACCAAAATAGGTGCAGTCACCATCTTTTCCTTTAGCACATCCAGACTGTGCTGACATTCTTCATCCCAACAAAAATCACATCTTTCTTTAATAATTTTTCTATTGGTGTGGTTTTCTGAGCATACGCCTTGATAAACTTTCTATAATACCCAGTGTGCCCCAAGGTTGCGCACAATTGTTTTACATTCCTAGGAGCTTCCAAATTCACAATCACAAAGATATTCATAGGGTCCACCATCAATACTTTCTTACATACTACATGGCCGAGAAAAATTCCAAAGGGCACACTGAATATGCACTTCCTCAAATTCAATGCAATCTAATACCTTCGACATGTATCCAGCATAAGGCGCAGAATTGCAACATGGTGCTTCATCAACCCAAACATAGTCCAATAATCAAAATAAACCTCCAAAAAATTATGAATAAACTCCTTGAACACCTTGATTACTACCTAATAGAATATTGCAGGTGTGTTATTCAATCTAAATGGAATTATTGTATATTTAAAGCAACCCCACTTTGTCACGAAGGTTGTCTTGCTTCAGTATTTCGGTGCGATCTTTATTTGATGGTATCTTGAGAACCCATTAGTAAATGAATACGCCTCCTATCTGCCAACATTCTCTAATACTTCATCTATAAATTGTGTTGGAAACGGATCGTGCACGCATGCATCATTCATCTTTCTTAGATCTATGCATATCCTGATTTTTCCTTTCTGTTTCTTCCCTTGGACAACCATTGGGCTCACCCAATCAGATTCTTCTACTGGTTCAATAATATTGGCATCCGACATCTTATCAAGCTCTTGGCACACATTTTCCTTATACTTCGGATTGAGCCGATAAGGTCTCTGCTCGATGGGATTCAAGTTAGGTTTCAAAGTTATTTTCATTACACCCAAATCTCATATGACCTCCTTCAGATATGAGAACTTTGTTTGGAATAGATCCTAGTATTCGCGTAGTATTTCAGCCACCTTATCTACTGTATCTTCATCCCAATAATCTCCTATCTTTGTGAAATTAGGCTCTGGTTTAGATCCAATATTTACTTGTTTAGTTTTCAAAGGCTCTGATATATTTGGGTTCTCAGCTTTTGGTCCTTTGACTTCACACTGTCCTTCTATCTATGGAATGTTAATATTTTGCGGTTCTTCTTCTTCCCCTATAGCAGTCACATTGTAACATTCTAGCACATGGTACAACTGTGTACTCCAATCCAGCTGAGCCCATTCACCTGGTTCCTTAGGAATTCTGAATATAGATGCTTTTATCTCCTAGAGTGATTCATCAATTCATTCAAACCCATACTCAAAGATGAAATTCAATAAGAAAATATCTCTTAAGATATCCCATTCATTTGTCGCATGGTGACTCCATTTCCAAATACTAGTTCATCCTTATTGTATCTAAGGTATGATAAAAAATGTATACCCATTCTGGTTGTGGTTCTATTCCTTAGGCCTTAGTCCATCATGCCAAATGATCGCATGAATCATCCTTCCTACTGTACTTTTCCATCATCTAGGTATTAGCATACCTAAACCATAGTATCATCATTCTTCTATATTCCTTCCATCCAGTGAAGCTCTCCTTTTTCATACCCCACCAACGGGCAAGCATAGTGCATAGTGCCAACTCTAGTGCTCGGAAGTGATATTCTTCAGGTACTTCCCTTTCAAATTCATATAAAAATAGATCCACATTAGTTAAACCATCATAATGTGGAATCTTCCTTACCTTAGTTTAGACACACAGCAGTGATTTGGTCATCATATTGCAATGCAACATAGATAATTCATGCAACCAATTCTGCTAGTGTTTAAGCTCTTCATTTGAGTCTGAGGTGCAAGAACTATCCTTGTCCCATGCAATTCGTCCATCAGCCATAGGGTTGATCCAATCTTCATTTCATGTTGTAATCTTGTATATCTAACCCAGATCATCATCATCTTCCACAAATTCATGAACAGGATCAGTATAATGCACTCCCATAATAGGGTCTAGTGGCACTACAATCATGAGCACCTTCCTTTCAAATGTAATTTTCTACCTCTTCAAGTTGATTACCATGTCCATATCAAAATCCTAGTCAATCCCTAGTATCACCGAGTACAGATTACTATCATCCACTATTGCAATGACCTCAAAGGCATCCAACATGCTCATGCCCTCAATATCCACCATTACACCATATAAACACCCCATCAGAATAATCTTCTGTTGATTTTCCATGCGTAGCTGAACAGGAGACCACTGCGGTGCAGGTATCCCCATCCTTTCCCACATCTACTTGGGTAGTACATTCACATCAGAACCCAAATCTAGGATGTCTTGGTCCATTTCATATTCACCTATCTGCACATTCAGCCTCATCTCATGCCCCATTCGCTTCTTATGCTTATCAATTTTCCTCACGGTGTGTTGTTTAGCAGGGGTCTTTTCTTTGTTCACGCATTGTTCGATTAGCTTTTGCATCCCCTCTACTTCTTTCTTATCACACAACAACTTCATACAAGTCTTTAGAAAAGTAGCTAATTGTTTGGATGGGGCCTCGTGGGTCAGTTTTGGGGTTAAAATCCCAAGTTTTGATGTAAATTTTGGTAAAAAGATGTAAATTATTCACAATTTGTGGATGCAGAAAGTGTGGATAGTTAGAGGTCAAAAGGGGTTTTAGCCCCTTGGTTATGAAAATTCAAGTCAATTTTGAGATCTACAGATGGTCCGTGAACCATGGGATTGTATGTAAACAACTATAAATAGGTGTGTCTTAGAGAGTCTAAGGCAAATAGAGGTGGGTGTTATATCTATGGCTGAGAAATAGGGTAAGTAAGCAGTGGGTAGATAGAAGGGAAAAGGCTCCACAACTAAGTGTGTGGAGGCTGAGAGTAGAGTTTGCATCTGAGCGCATGGACCCCTATAGCTGAGTCCGCATGGAATCTCTGAGTCTGTAATATCATATTGAAGATTAATAAAGAAGACTATTGAAGAAATTCATGTCTTTATCTATTTACTTTTGTGATTTATGTTTGCAATATATGATGTGATGGAATAATGTCTTTATGAAATAATGATGTATTGATGCACGACACTATTGGATAAGTTTTGCTAACTATACACAATACGTGTTAAGTATTTACGTGAAGATTATAACACATTATGTTATGTTTATTGAATACTTAAGTAGATCTATATGAACTCAAATCTAGGATTGCTTTATGGTGCACATAAGTGGATGATTCATCTATTAAGGGTCCACAAAATTTTATTGTATACCTTCATGAAAGTATAAAGGATGTTTAAGTGAAGTTGCAGTACTGAGCCTCAGGGGATTATAGATATGTGCAAAGGGAGATCTAGGGCAATAAAAGTCATCACACTGATCTCTGGATGTGGAAACTTGGTTCTAGGATCCCCTCATACTACTTCGGGTGAGACTTTAGCCTACACTACGCTGGTTGATGTCGAAATGGCCAGTAGTGTATGGTTTTGTTTGGCGTAATTAACTTTAAACATGGGTCAACACTCACTAAGACAACAAATGGTTTTGTTGCTAGGACCTGGATCTGCATAAGGAGATGTGTGATGTCGCATCACTGGAATCCGACCAAGAAGGAAATTGAGAAGTGGTTGGATAGGAATATTCATGAATTTGCGATGCAAGAGAACATGAATATGCACTTGTCAAAGGAGCAGTGGTTGGACAGATACTTGTACATAGAAATACATGAAATTTTCTTCTGCACCTTCCAAATTGAACTATACGACTGGATAGCTAAGTTGTTAGATGGTCAAGGAAGGTGGAAGCTTGATGTTCCAATAGTGTGGTCTCCGGAGCTAGTGCGAAGGTTGGAAGCTTCTGAAGACAAGATTGCGCACATTGTCGACCACTAGCTCAATCGAATTATAGGGGGATTTGTTACAGAGTTCGTGGTTGATACCTCAATCAGATACAATGAAGCAGAGGGACGCTTCTTCAAGGGATAATGAGGTAAGTATCTGAGGTCTTTGAATACATGGATTAATATTCTCTTGTGTGAGGAATAGGTTATGTCGTTGCCTTGATGTTTGGATCTATGAGAAGTGGATAGATCTTCAAAAATCAAGAGAAAGTAGGCCTTGAATATAGCTCTTTGATTGGACCTCCTTCGAGAAATGATGAGGGAACGACACAAGCCTCACTGCAGAGTGCAGTCCAGTTGATAAGACAAGGTTTTCCATGGATATATCATCCATCCACTCCACCTCCACCTTCACCTCCACAGCATACACCTTCGCCACCACCTCCGTTCAAGATGTCAAACTCAATAAAGTTTTCGATTTTCAAGGGTATAAGGAGCGAAGATATAAATCAGTTCTGGTTTGTCACGAATGTTATATGGAACACACAACAAATCACTGATGACAACATAAAGAAGGTGCACTTAGCTACTTCTCTGCAAGATCACGTGTTGACATGGTATATTAAGTATTGTGATGATCATCCTTTAGCAACGCTAGAAGATACTAAGGATACTTTAAAAAAGGACTTTAGTAAGCCTAAGTCTGACTCGCAGTCAGTTTTTGGATTTAATGAAATCACAATGAGGGCTGGTGAGATTCCCTGGGACTTAGATCAAAGGCTGAAATGTGTAATCCATGAAGCTAATATGTAGCTCACAGATGGTCAGTACCACAAATGGTTTATAACCTCGCTTTTGACCCACCTGAGGATTGCTTTTTCACAATAGAAGATAGGAACTCAAGCGGAAGCCTTGGAAATCACGATGAGATTGCATGAGACACCTATTTAGGATGTGGCTCTAGGATTCCAATAGATTCACTCACAGTTGCAGAACCTTTGACAAAAATTGCAGAGCTTGAAGAAAGAGAAGGGGGCTAGATCAAAGGTACGCGAGGAAGTCTAGTGCCTCAAGTGTAAGAGCCAAGGGCATGATAAATACCACTGCCCTATCCTCACAAATTATATTATAGGAGGGGGACCAATTCCCTTAAGGTAGGAAGCTCCAAGAGGATCAAATACGAATCCCATGTTGTGGTGTGCTATTTGTCAAGTGGTTGGAAAACACATAACAGATAATTTTCATTTGCTGCAAAAGTTCGTTCAGACACCATAAAAATTGTTCTGTGATTTCTGTAAATCGGTGGGCCATGATGAGCGCCATTGTCGTTGCTATGATCTGATGATGGAAAGAATGCCTACCCACCAAATGCAAGCAGAGACTCGGCCTATAGATCATAGCACAGGAGGAACGCATGGAGGTTATCAAGGAAGAGTACAAAGCGAAGGAGGAGGAGGACTTGGTAGAGGTCGTGGTCAAGTTATTTGCTATAACTATTAGACATCAAGACACTACACATGGGAGTGTCAGAATGAAACATGCTCATCCTATCAATACTCCAGCCAATTTGACCACACTATAGAAGAATGCCATGTACTGATAGCTAAGATGTACGAGAAGAAGGTACAACCTAAGCAACCTATGAAAAACTTACAAATGACAAGAGCTGAGCCCCATGAGGAAGATCCAAATGCGAATATCATGTTGAGAAGTGTAGTAACAACTAGGGATGATAAGGGAAAACAACCGAAAGAAGATGGATGGGTTTGCAAGGCCCCAGAGAAGGAAGATAGTTTTCATCTGGCATGCGCGAAGGAAACATTTGTGGAGGCAAAGAAAATCTTTGCGGATGAATCTACTTCAGGATCTTAGAATGAAGTATCAAAAACTAGGGCAGATACAGAGGTTGATCCCTCTGTTCTTACTAAGTTCTTGGAAACCTACGTGAAACTTCTACATGATAACAAGGTTGTGAAACGTTGTGTTGTGTTATTCCTTGCATGACTAGTTGACATAGTGAATCGGAGGGTTAGAGGGGGCATAGAGCCCCCCCTTCATTGTCTCAATTGCACAGCGGGGGGATGGCAGGGGGGTGGGTAGCCCCCCTCTATGGGGTCTAGGGCAGCACCCCTGGAAATTTTTTTTGGACCCTATATTAGGTTGGGCGGACCTACCTATGCTTTTGTGCATGATTTTCGCACATGGTTTTGTACGCGATGGTTTTTGGTCCATGGTATGGTATTGGATTCCTTGGCATGTATAAATATGTATTGTAACATTGAAAGGACAATAATGAAAAATCAAGCGTAGTCCCAGTTTTGGGATCCAGGGGAAAATCTCTATGTATATGTGTTTTATGTGTTATGCTCTCGCATTGTTTGTTTTCTGTGTTTTAGAATTTGTATGGAAGTAATTTCTATACTGGGTTAAAACCTACATTTGGTATCAGAGTTATTTTGGCTTGAAGGGAATGCCTTTTTTGTTGAGGGGTTTCACTCGGGCCTATGGTGGACCCCGTTCAGTGGGAGATTTGCGGGATTGATTTTGGTGGTGAAAGAAGATGGTGAGCAGTGGAGAGATAGAGATAGAGAAATTTAATGGTCAGAGTTTTGAGTTGTGAAAACTCAAGATGGAGGATCTGTTGGTGGATCAAGATTAGTGGATCGTGGTAGATCTAGGTACTAAACCAATGGAAGCGTCTGATGAAGAATGGAAGAAGTTGGATCAGAAGGAAAAGAGCACAATACGATTGTGGGTCTCAGATTCAGTATTGCTGAATGTATCAAGGGAAGCTATGGCGAAGGATTTGTGGAACAAGTTAGGGACTTTGTACCAATCTAAGTCTTTGGTTAATAAACTGTTCGTATGGAAAAAATTGTATAGCGTGAGGATGAAAGATGGAGACTCAGTAACAGAGCATCTAAATGCATTTAATATTGTGGTAATTCAATTATCGTCTATTGATATCAAAATTTTGGATGAAGATAAGTGCATTAGTTTTTTGTGTTCTCTACCAGATTCATGGGATAGTCTAGTTGTTGCAATAGGTAGAAATACAACTACCTTGCAATTTGATGAAATAGTCTCATCCTTATTGACGTAGGAGATGAGATGGAAAAATATGGAGAGCCAGAATGGTGATGCCTTATCTATATGAGGATGGTCCCAGAATAGAAACAAAAATAAGTCATCGAGTGGGAGATCTAAATCTATAGGGAGATATAAATCTCCAGGAAAGCCTATAAAGGTGGTGTGCTGGAAATGCAGAAAGGAAGGGCACTACAAAAGGGACTGTAAATCTAAAGCTCCTGATAAAGGAAAGGGATCTGATGATGCTCCTTCTGCAGAGGCGAAAACTACCTTAGATGAAGGTGGGGATGTGTATTTGGCTTCTTCAAGTACACATGTAGATCATGAGGCATGGTTGATTGACTTAGGTACATCCTTTCACTGCATTCCCCATAGAGAGTGGTTCTGCAAGTATGAGAAATATGATGGTGGTGATGTCTTCTTGTGGGATGATAGGAAGGATAGAATCATTGGTCGCGAAAAAGTTTAGTTGAAGTTGCAAGGTGGAAGGGTTAGAACACTTTCGGGTGTTCTACATATTCCTGCATTGGCCAGAAATCTGATTTCTGTAAGAAAGTTGTTACACAGTAATTTGTCACTGCCTTCACTCTAGTCCTTCTGCTATGTCATGTGTCCAAGTCAAACATGCTCATATTGAACAAATGTTCTCTTGTGCTGCCAAATGACCCACTTTTACTAAGTTATCTGCCTCATCAGGACTGTGGACTTAATATACGCACTAAAGGGCGCTCATGAACAGTCCAGCCGTGCTTCCAGCGCGGAAGTACATCTGATTCCCACGATGGTCTGATTTCATGCTCCAACATGAGGTTACTTATTATCTTTAGCGATGATCTGACTAGCTACATTGCTCACTAGCGATGTTAGTGCTAAAGCTCTGTTATGCACCTGCGATGATCCATATCGGGCGAATTTGTTCCAACAGTCGGCCTTCTGGATGACTCCAAGCCTAGTTGTTGGCATAGTTTGTGTTGCCTTTCCTCCTCTGGTATGGTTGTTCCATCATTTGTGCTACCTTCCTTGGGGATAAGTTCACTCTTCCACCTTTCATGGAGACTCCTTCTCCTATTTAAACTCTCACCACTGCTATGCATTTCTAGTTCTGAATAGTTGGATAGTTGGCTAGTTGGTAAATTCTTGGATTGAGCAGTGCTATTAGTGTTTGTGAGTTTGCTAGATAGCTGGTGTGAGCGTGAAAAGTGTGGGATTGTTGATAGCTTGTGGAAGGTTGTGAAGTGCCCTTAATTTTGTGTAAAACTTATGAGTGAGAGAGAGGATATTGTATGTTGGGAGATCCATCTTCAAAGAGTGAATGCTTGAAGAACATGCTGGATGGATTCCTCTGAGAAGGCTTACGATGTCAAGACTTTGGTTGTAAGCTTGCTCTTATTTCATTATTAATAAAATCAATGATGTTTTCCTATGTATTGTATGTGATTTACTTGATATCTCATGACTTCTTGACTTTGTGAGTAAATAGATCATTGTTTTTTTTTGGTTACGTGCTTTGTTGTATTTCCTTTGCATTGTTTTAGGTTGATCACTCATTAGGAGAAGGAAGTAGAGGCTGGAGCAGTGCAACAGAACTCCATCGACCACCGGTTGAGGTAGGCCTCCAACTATGACTTTTTAAGGAAATCTATTGTTGATCTATCCTTGTTTGTGACTAGATCCACTCTAGGACTAGAGAGGTTGCCTCTGTCTACAGAGGGAACACTTTCCTACATCACAAATTGGCGAATCCACTGGGGAATCTGTCGTATGTTCTTCTCTTTTTTGCTCTTGTTATGATTTTGATTTGGTCTCTCTTGAATTTTGGGGATTAACTATCAGTATTTTGAGTTTCCTGGGTTGATCTGGGAAATACCTCTATTTGATTGAAGGATTGATTGGTTTTGGTTGGGGAGTTTTTGTTTCCCTTTCATTGTTTTTAACATCATCACGGATAAAAGTATAACAGTTGCACTATCATCGCACTCACCCTTTTGTATGATCCTATGTGTCGCTTAATAACATCTCGCAGTCGGGACGACTCTGAAAATCAGTTCATCGCGGAAAAGACATGTACAGTCGCGACTTCATCGCCAGTTTATGGCTTTTCACCCGCGATGATCTCGGGTTGCTAGTTTAATTCCCACGACGACTCTTGAAACCACACCATCGTAGAAAATAGGTGTACTTCCACGACCATCTCTATTTGTCAGTGTAACACTTGCGATGTCATCTCTAGTTGTCAATGCATCACTAGCGATGGTTTCTATTTAGCGATGATATCTCTAGTTGTCTGTGCATCACTAGCGATGGTCTCTAGTTTAGCGATGACAGCTCTAGTTGTCAGTGTAACACTTGTGATGATTCTTGTAAAGTTGTTTTACAACTTTACCTCCTAAATTCATCAATCTTGTTTACCCTTTGTTGTTTCTTGTCTCTCATTAGCTTGTTTTAATTGCTTCTGGATAGGGTACTGTCTCTTTGATTTCATTGAGTGAGTCTTGTGTTTTTAGACCATGTGACCTAGCCCTTTAGAAGTTTCGTCAAGAAACCATTTTATTGGGTTACTTGTGTATTCAAGGTTCATCCACAACCGTCTTATTGATTTGCTTGAGGATCTTTCGCTGCTTGTTTTCTTGCTGGTTGATTTTTAGTGTCGATTATTGAACCAATTTTTTATGTTGATTCAATTTCTTCACTACCAAGCATAGATCACAATTGTTTGGATCAATTAGTTCACACTTGCTTGTTTGTCTCTTTAAATTCAAAAACAAAAAATAAAATCAAAAGTTTGCACTCATTTAGCATATGAAAGTGAAAGTACATTTGCATTACGAATTTTCATGTTTGAGAAATTGGAAAGAAAATTTTAAATATTTCATTAGTAGTATCGATGCATCGTGAGATTAGTGTATTGATGCATTGTGTTTCTTAGTGTTTTCATTCGCTTGTCTTGGTTTGGGAATGATCTCTCTACCCTTCTGTAGGTAGGTGTTCATTGAAGTAGAAAGATGCTTTACTCATTCTAGCTACATCCTAGGTTTTGTTGTATACATACGGTAATGCCTGAAAACTAAAACATAATTCAAGATCAACCTTAAAATGAACTGAATAAACCTAACAATGCATTGGAACATAACGCACACTATTTAGAGGTCTAGGCTAGAGACATGCTCCGACGTCATTAAACCTAGTCACTATTGTTTTCTCTCAAGGTTGGGTGATTCCTCCTTCTATGACTCAATAGCGGTCTAGTACGGAATTGTGCTCCCATGTACCATCGAATATATGTTGGGAGACCCCACTAGGTTATCATCCTTTATCCTTAGGAAGCTATGTCTACTGCCTTGCAAACCGTAACGCACCAAACACAACATTCGTGAAGATTGACTACCGTACAGAAAGTCCTTGGTTTTCATATGATCACCAAGGTGTATATGCAGTTTTACAAGTTGCTTGGTAAACCTTTTGCCTAGTTTCTCCAGAGTAGTCACTTTCGTTCCTTTTTGGACTCTTTAGAAGAAAAGTTCCATCTGAGCACTTGTCCTTTCAGGCTCATTAAACCTCGAGAGAGATAGAGTTACCTTTTCATCCTTTTCTCGACTCTTGAAACATGAAAAGGTCAAGTTTTGTTCCTGTGTCATAAAATTTACTGCCCGCGAAATATTCCTAGTAACAATTAGAATTCTTCTTTACGGTTCGATTGTTTTTTAGGCTCGTTCCCAATGGCAACATTGCCCGAGTTTACCGGCCAAGGTCTTTCCCTAGATGGGAATCCTAGTCCGTTTCCACCTTTTGGAAATGTCGGTGCTCCATATATGGCAACACTGTCCTTGCCTGGGTTAACCATCAGTTTACCCATTTGGTTGTTTTCAACCTCGGTGATCCTGAGTGTCATGACTCCTGTTCCACCGTCTTCTTCATCCGAACCATGACATGTTGATTCCAAGGTTGAGCCTACGCCTTCTTACCCTGTTTCTTCCTCTTCCTCTCCTCCTTCACCTGGTGAAAGTTTCACATCTAGTAACCAGGAGACTAAGAAGAAGAAGATGATGATGATGAAGAAGAAGAAGAAGCTCGATAAATGTGAGGCCACCTATGCAGCTATTGCTCTGAGTACATCTTAGATTGGAACACCTTCTGCTCCTCCACAGAAGGTTAAGTTTCCCTGTAAATTGTGCAAGGGTGACCATCTTCGTTGTGATTGTCCTGACATTCCTAGGATCTTAGAAGTATGGTCTCATGATCCAGCTCGTCCCTCATTGTCCTTTGAAGCTCATGGTGATGCTACCCTATCAACTGGAAACTGTAAGAAGAAAGGGAAGATTCGATTACCCTGTAGGCTATGTGAAGGAAACCATCCCCTTCACCTTTGTTCGCTCATGGATAAAGCTTCTGCCGTTTTGGAAAGTCTTACAACTTCTTCCCCCCAACTTCCCATTGGTTATCATAGGCTCTCTTCAAACCCTTTCCCTGTTGGCAAAGAGATTGAATTCGATTCTTCTCTTGTCCATCCTCCTCTTTCCGAGCCTAGCTGTGCTAAGCCTGTTCTAGACCAACCATTGGTCGGAGAGAGTGTCGACTTGGGTTCACCACCTGTTGATCACTCTGTTTCGGAAGAGCATCATGCTCATGTTCTTCTTGTCTCATCAGATTCTCCAGAGTCCGAAAATGACCCTCCTATCCCCGCTGATCACGAGAGTCCTTCTTCAGTTCATGTAGAGCAGGGGGGCAATCATACGATTCCCCCACCAAGTAGTTCGGTCATTTCCTTCGACTGGAGTCATTTGACTACATTCTGCCTTCCATCCTATGTGACTTTCTAGATTATAGTATATGCCTATGATAAGGAAGTACCAGGCACTATCTTAGATGAGGGTGCGTCTGTCAGTCTTATGCCTTCCACTACTTGGCAAGCTTTGGGCTCCCCATAACTTGTTCTGGTCACACAGAATTTTTGGTGGTTGACAGAGGAACCAGTGTACCTTTAGAGATCCTCTCGAAGCTTCCTATTACTTTGGGGGGAAAAACCGTCTATATAGACATCATGGTTGTCCAAGGTGCTTTAGATTTTAGTCTTCTCCTTGGCCATGACTATGTTTATGCCATGGGGGCCCTCGTCTCTTCACCTTTCCGTGTGATTTGTTTTCCACACGATGGAAGAATGGTGACCGTAGATCAATTATCGTTCTTTAGTCCCCCAATGCCTCCTATGCAGCCATCGTCCCCTATCAGTTCTTGCTCGCAAGCAGTACCTTCCTTGCCACAGGTCAATTATGTGGCTACCCGTTCCATCTCTGCCTCTGCTAATGATCATGCAGATGGTCTCATATATCATGTATTGGGGGCATTGGAACCCAATCTGTCATTGGTGCATCATGACATGTATTCCTCCCAGAGTGCGTTTCTTCCATCCCGCGAAGACCTCTTAGGAGCCATGTTATCGTATGGCCCATGAGCAAGAGTCCGAGGATAGTTTTGATCTTGTGTCAACCTCGTTAAAAAATGAAACAAGGTGTCACGAGGATAGTTTGTTCCTATGTCAACCTCATTCAAAAATGAAACAAGGAGTCATGAGCATAGTTCTTGACCTCGTGTCAAGCTCGTTAAAAAATGAAACAAGGAGTCTTGAGGAAAGTTCTTGATCTTATGTCAACCTCATTAAAAAATGAAACAAGGGTTATGACGATAGTTCTTTTACTGTGTCAACCTCATTAAAAAATGAAACACCTCCCTTTCCAAATCGAGTCTTTGCTTAAGATCTCGTAAAATCCAAGTCGATTCTTTCCAAGATCTCGAACGTGAACCTTCATTCCATCCACCTCATTGAATGCAATGAAGCCTAGGGGGCATGTACCTCGGTTTGCATCATTATGCCTAGGGGCATGCAAACTCATAACAAGCATATTTTTTCGTTTCAAGCTTGTGTAAACATGAAACCGAATCCAAGCAGAGTTCTCCATGGTTCAAGCTTGTGTAAAAATGAACCCATAGCCAATTTTTATCCACTAATTTCTGCTAGATGAGCCTTGGTTGTTTCATTCCATCGCCACCATCTCTTTGGCCGATCATATGCTTTCACTTGGTTATTTTTCCTTTCCCGAGGAACCACAATGATGAGTGGTTTTATTAGCCAGCCTCTTTACCATTACATGTTTTGAGCAATTCCACCATTATCGGAACCAATTGCTACCCTTTATACCACATGTTCCTCTAGGACAAGTCTTCTTTAACGCTCTTTTCTGACTCACAAAAGATGAAAAGATTGCCGAGTTTTCCCTTTTAACACGTTAAATGAAATAAGGGGCGGTCTGCTTTAAGCTCTTTTCCGACCATGTAAACGAAAAAAGATTGTCGGGTTTTTGTCGTTTCGAGTTTGTTATTGGTTACGAAACAATGTGATTTCAATCACTTTTCTACTTTTTTGGGTTGAAGTCATTAATCACGAAAAGTACTCCTTGATTGTAATGGTCAAGTGGTTCTTTCGAGTATCATTTTATACTTTTTCGGGCTCGAGAGACATAAATCTACAAAAAAGGACCCCCTGGAGTTTTCTTTTCTGTGTCTTTTTCAAACTCTCTAAACATGAAAAATGCTATGAGTTTTACCTATGTTAGACTCGTTAAACCATGATGACATTGGACTCGTCACCATGACGAGACTCGAGCTTCTCCTCCCTAGGGCTCGTTAAACTATTACTAGGTTGGATTCGACCGATAGTCAAACTTATATTACAAGCATATGCTACCCCCTTCAAGCTTGTTTTAAAAAATAATTGGGATACTCGCCAGCAATGGTGGGGGGAAATTTGGAAATCATCATTGGCAGCTAGTCACTCTTGAACATCGACACTTTTGCTTCTTGTCAGGTTGGGACATCCATACATCGTCATTTGGCCTTCCGCGGGTTTGGGTTTCCATTTAGCCTCATTCCATCTGTTTCACGTCCTCTCCATCGAGCCTCTGGTCCCTTGGTACCTGAATGCTGCCACCCTCCGGAGTTGTGCCACCGACATGTTCGAGAGTATAATCCTTATGTAGTTTACATCCTTGAATCCTCCTCTGATACTCTGTTTCACCATCTAGCACATGTTCCTTATCTCATGTTGTTGATGGGGGGAACATTATGGCCCTCCTGCGACGGATTGTCTCCTGTCGACATCAGCTCATTATCTAGGAGATTGATCTAGAGATCCCCTTTGGTACCTTAGAGCTTGCATGCCTCGATGGCAAGTTCTTTGCACCTGACGATCGACTTTCATAATTGGTCGTCGATTGGGTGATTCCATGAGTGTTCGACTTTAGCTCCTTCTTCACACTTCGTGGATTGTGCTAGACAATACCTTGAGAACCATTGGCATTATTGGTGGTTTCTCTCGTGCTTGTTAACAGTTTTCATCATTGACCTATAATCAAGAGATTTTTTATCATGCTCGACTTCAACACATCTATTCGCATGCTAGAATTTGTACTATGATCGGTTGGGTTCAAGACCCCGAACTTAGATTACAGATGTTCGGGCTGCGTGGATTGGTTCGTGATTACATGAATCATTGATGGATGGCTGCGACCATACCTGAGTCCTCATGGATGGCTACAACCATACCTTTATCACTATCATGGTCTTACTAGCTGGATGGTTGCGTCCATACCACAAACCTAGTTCGTATGTCTTTTGGATGGCTGTGCCCATGCCTAGACTACATGTATTTCACTATCAGAGATATCAGTTGTACTTGCGTGCAAGTTCTTCCAGATGGTGTTCCAGCTCAGTCAGTTTCGTAAAGCATTTCACCCATCCCACTCTCTCGGGCTTCATACTTTAGGGGGCATCTGTTACACAACAATTTGTCACTGCCTTCACTCCAGTCCTTCTACTGTGCCATGTGTCCAATTCAAACATGCTCATATTGAACAATTGCTCTCTTGTGCTGCCAAATGACCCACTTTTCCTAAGTTATTTTCCTCATTGCGACTGTGGACTTAATATACGCACTGAAGGGCGCTCATGAATAGTCCAACCGTGCTTCCAGTGCGGAAGTACATCTAATTCCCGTGATGTTCTGATTTCATGATCCAGCACAAGGTTACTTATTATCTTTACCGATGATATGACTAGCTACATTGCTCACTAGCGATGTCAGCGCTAAAGCTCAGTTATGCACCTGCAATGATCCAGATTGGGTGAATTTGTTCCAAAAGTCAGCCTTCTGGATGACTCCAGACCTGGTTGTTGGCATAGTTTGTGTCGCCTTTCCTCCTTTGGTATGGTTGTTCCATCATTTGTGATACCTTCCTTGGGGATAAGCTCACTCTTCCACCTTTCATGGAGACTCCTTCTCCTATTTAAACTCTCACCACTACTATGCACTGCTAGTTTTGGATAGTTGGATAGTTGGCTAGTTGGTAAATTCTTGGATTGAGCAGTGCTATTAGTGTTTGTGAGTTTGCTAGATAGCTGGTGTGAGTGTGACAAGTGTGGGATTGTTGATAGCTTGTGGAAGGTTGTGAAGTGCCCTTAATTTTGTGTAAAACGTATGAGTGATATTGTATGTTGGGATATCCATCTTCAAAGAGTGAATGCTTGAAGAACATGCTAGCTGGATTCCTCTGAGAAGGCTTGTGACATCAAGACTTTGGTTGTAAGCTTTCTCTTATTTCATTATTAATACAATCAATGATGTTTTCCAATGTCTTGTATGTGATTTACTTGATAGCTCATGACTTCTTGACGTTGTGAGTAAATAGATCATTGTTGTTTTCCAGTTACGTGCTTTGTTGTATTTCCTTTGCATTTTTTTAGGTTGATCACTCATTGGGAGAAGGAAGTGGAAGTTGGAGTAACGCAACGGAACTCCATCGACCACCAGTTGAGGTAGGACTCCAACTATGACTGTTTAAGGAAATCTATTGATCTGTACTTGTTTGTGACTAGACCCACTCTAGGGCTAGAGGGGTTGCCTCTATCCATAGAGGGAACACTTTCCTGCATCACACAAGCTGGATGGTGCAGGTGTAAAAATAGTGTTCAAGAAGGATACCTACAAGATGGTTCAGGGATCACTGATATTGATGCATGGAGTTTGGATTGGAACTCTATACAAGCTACAATGTAGCACTGTTGTTGATGGGCGCAACAGTTTTGTGGTTCCTGAAAGTGGAGAAAAAAATCTAGTGGCCTCTGGAGAGAAGACCATGTTATGGCATCAAAGGCTTGGACATATTGGAGAGAAGAGCCTTCGAATACTTCATGGTAAAGGTATGGTAAAAGGTATGAGTAATAGCTCTCTAGATTTTGATTTCTGTGAAAATTGTGTATATGGGAAGCATAATCAAGTGAGTTTCCCCTTTGGTGGTAAGAGGGCGAAATAGATATTAGAGCTTGTGCATAGTGATGTGTTTGGACCTGTGAAGGTCCCATCACTTGGTAAGTCTGTGTACTATGTATCATTTATAGATGACTTCTCAAGGAATACATGGATATATTTCCTTAAGAAGAAATCCGAAGTCTTTGATAGGTTTAAAGAATTTAAGGCTCTGGTAGAAAACCAAGCAGACAAGAAGATAAAGGTGCCGAGGATAGATAACGGTGGAGATTTTTGCAGTACAGAATTTGAAGAATTATGTAAGAAGAGTGGTATAGCACGGTAGAATACTACTCCATATACATCTCAGAAAAATGGAGTTGCATAAAGAATGAATAATATTGTCACACGAAATGAGTCGTTCTTGCGGAAAAGACCAACCTCCCTAGTATCTAATGATATCTAGTGACAAGCAAGCCAATCAAATCCCATATTTCTCTAAATATGCAGTTTATAAACAAAGGCAAACAAGTGTTCTAGGCCTACCTTGGGTCCAATGCAAGTTTTTGGAAGCCTCGCTCCTTTGATCCAAATGATCTCCCTTGTAGAGAATCTGCAAACACAAACAAGCACACAAATTAAATAGCACCTGAAAAGCCAATGTAATAAAGCATACTTATCATGATGATCAAGGAATTCATGAAACAAATCACATAAGACAATTTTTTGAGAAAAATGAATCTGATTGTATTAATTCAAATCAAAGAATAACTTTACAACCTATGCCTTGATTTTGTACAAGCTCCTCCCAGGGTCCAACAAGAAGTCTCCTCTACTTTGACAAGTTTCATTCGCTTCCCAATGAAGCCAAAAGGTATGTGATCTCTCCTCTCAAGCTTGACTAGGAAGTCTCAATTCCACCAACATTTACCCTAAAAAATGTTCAGCTTCTAACCTCCCTAGCAACCAGTCCAATGCCTTAAGTTATAATGCAATGGAGGGAAGTTACTAGGTCCACCTTCAAAGGGATAAAGCCCTCCTTCAAAGGGATAGCTCCTCTCATCAAGGGATTAGCTCCCTCTCTTTTGGGATGCATGAACCACCTAAGAGCGAACCATCCACGTCAAAATTCCTTCTAGAATCATCTAGAATTAACCCAAAGTAAGTTTTTTAGAATAAACTTGTGCGTTTTTGACTTTCACAGGGGTCCGCACCCACTCCTTTAGAGATAGAGCGGGCAGGTCCGCAGGTAACATGAACAAGGGGTGTGGGACCACAGGTAACAATGAGAGAAAGTGCGGAACCAGAGCTTTATTTATTTTTAAGGTCTTTCTCTCATTTTCAAAGCTTGACATGAAGAGATGAGGTTTGAAACTTGCTTAGGAGGATAGTATGAATGATGATAGATCCATACTGACTGCAAATAGTCATGGTGACAATATTTTTTGTAACAGATTGCCCCCTAAAGTGCGAAGTCTATAGTAGATGAGGATTTCATTTATCATCTAGGAAGAGTGAATTACTTTATCATTTCGAGGATTATATTGTTGAGAGCCTGGTTGGAACCTGTAAAAACATTCAATACAAAATATATATATGAGATCATATCATCGCTGAGGTAGGCATTCCCATACTTAGATCAAAACTGACTAGAAAACTAGCTACTGCTCTGATATAGGAATGATCTTGTAATACATCACAAGTATAGACACAGTATTGACACAGCCATCTGTTTATGAATAGTCCACAGTATAATGAATACAAAACTCCTCGCAGCCTGGATGGCGGAAACTAGATCCAGGGTCTTCATTTCTATTTCCCGAAATAGTACGATTCTATCCATGCGAATGAATGCGTTGAGTTCAAACATGGTAGAAACCACTTGATTACCAGTCAATGATGTAAACTGTTAACAAGTGTGAGAGAAACCACCAGTAATGTCAATGGCTCTCAAAGTACTCAGTACAATCCATGAGATGTGAATAGATGTGTTGATGTCGAACATGTCACGGAATCCTTCGATCGAAGGTCAATGATGCAACCTATCATCGAAGGCGAGAAACCTGCCATTGAGGCATGTAGATCCCAAGGTATTGACGATTTCTAGATCATATTTCTAGATAATGAGCTGAAGTCGATAGAAAGCGATCTGTCGTAGGCAAGCCCACAACACGAAATCATAGATCAAATTTGAAGAAATTTAGTTGCAAGGACTGACTCAGGGATGGTCAAGATGGATGACAGATATTTTGCAGATGAATGGTTTATTTGCACTAACCTCTTGAACACATAATGACACAGCAGATCGTTTGGTAACAATTGACCCAAATTTAATATCCAGAAACCGGCTGAAGACTTTCAATATGGTTTGATCAACTATTAGGCAAAGGATTTCCCAACCCAGGTGAATAAAAGTGTCGTGTTCAAGAGTGGTTACAAAGTATGACAAACAAGCTCATTTTTCTCTCTTTTCCTCCACCATTTCTGGCAAGTACCTCTTTATTTTTTACAAGCTTGAGGAGGATAACATTTGCTTGATTATAAGCTCATCCTTTGGATGAGTCCAACTTATTTTAAATTCAAACTCTAAGAAGGAGTGGTCCGTTCCTGTTTGTAATTGAACAGGTCCTTTACTGTTAAATTTTAACGAGTCCAGTATCGGAGAAAATTGGCGATTTTCAATTTTAGAGAGTCTGAAAAAACTTAAGAAGACTCAATTTGTGTCTCCCAAGCCCGAAAAAGTATAAAATAATACTTGAGAGAACCGCTTGATCATTACGACCAAGGAGTACATTTCATAATTAGTGCCTTTGATCTGAAAAAGTAAAAAAATCGAACAATGACATGTTGTTTTATGACCAATATCAAATTTGAAACGACAAAAATCCGGCAATCTTTTCATGTTTTTACGGTCAGAAAAGAGCTGTAAGTGGACCGTCGTTTTAATTCCATTTTAACGAGCTTAAAAAGAAAATCTCGACAAACTTTTCATATTTTAGGAGTCAGAAAAGAGCTTAAAAGAGAACTCCAAGGTTTCACTTTTTCGTAAGTTTTAACGAGTTCGAAAAAAATGATAAAAATGTACTCATATGGCCGACTTTTAATTTAATTTACAAGCAAGAAAAGACGGAAAGAACTCGGAATTTTCATTTGTTTTACGAGAATGAAAGATAGCAAAATAATCTCGGGATTTTCATGAGTTTAACGAGTCTTGAAAATAACTGAAATTGACTCAATATTGGTTTCATTTTTACAAAAGCTTGAAACAGAGAAAAACTATGCTTCAAATTGGTTTCATTTTTACACAAGCTAGAAATAGAGAGAAAACTGTGCTTGATGCCCCCTAAGCATAACTTCTAGAGAGCATGCCCCCCAGCTTCATTTCATTCAACTAAGTACATTAATTAATCGTTGGACTGAATGAAGGTTCAGTTACGAGATCATTTGAAAGACTCGACCTAAATTATGCAAAAAACTGAAATAACTAACCTAACTATACAACTTAACATTTATGAGATCTAGTCAAAACTATCGACTCAATTAGAGGACGATTTGTTTCATTTTTTAACGAGCTTGACACAGGAAAAGAACTATGCTCGGATTTGGTTTCATGTTTACCCACGCTTGAAACGAAAAACTATGCTTGTTATAAGTTCGCATGCCCCCAGCATAATGACGCAAATCAAGGTACATGCCCCCAAAGCTTCATTGCATTCAACGCCGAGTTTCTCCTATACTGGACTCATTAAAATTTAACAGTAAAGGACTTGTTCAATTACAAACAGGAATGGACCACTCCTTCTTAGAGTTCTAATTTAAACTAAGTTGGACTCATCTGAAGGATGAGCTTATAATCAAGCAAATGTTATCCTCCTCAAGCTTGTCAAAAATAAAGAGGTACTTGCCAGAAATGGTGGGGGAAAAGAGAGAAAAATGAGCCTGTTTGTCATACTTCGTAACCACTCTTGAACACGACACTTTTATTCACCTAGGTTGGGAAATCCTTTGCCTAATAGTTGATCAAACCATATTGAAAGTCTTCAGCGAGTTTCTGGGTATTAACTTTGGGTCAATTGTCACCAAACCATCTGCTGTGTCGTTATGTGTTCAAGAAGTCAGTGCAAATAAACCATTCATTTGCAAAATATTTGTCATCCATCTTGACCATCCCTGAGTCAGTCCTTGCAACTAAATTTCTTTAAACTTGATATATGATTTCGTGTTTTGGGCTTGCCTACGACGGATCGCTTTCTATCGACTTCAGCTCATTATCTAGAAAAATGATCTAGAAATCGTCAGTACCTTGGGATCTGCATGCCTCAATGGCAAGTTTCTCTCCTTCGACGATAGGTTGCATCATTGACCTCCGATCGAAGGATTCCGTGACATGTTCAACATCAACACATTTATTCACATCTCATGGATTGTACTAAGTACTTTGAGAGCCATTGACATTACTAGTGGTTTCTCTCACACTTGTTAACAGTTTACATCATTGATTGGTAATCAAGTGTTTTCTACCATGTTCGACTTCAACACATTCATTCGCATGGATAGAATCGTACTATTTCGGGAAATGGAAATGAAGACCCTAGATCTAGTTTCCGCCATCCAGGCTGTGCGGAGTTTTGTATTCATTATACTGTGGACTATTCATAAACAGATGGCTGCGTCCATACTGTGTCTACATGTGTCTATACTTGTGATGTATTACAAGATCATTCCTATATCAGAGCAGTAGTTAGTTTTCTAGTCAGTTTTGATCTGAGTATGGGAATTCCTACCTCAGCGATGATATGATCTCATATATATATTTTGCATTGAATGTTTTTATAGGTTCCAACCGGGCTCTCCACAAGATGATCCTCGAAATGATAAAGTACTTCACTCTTCCTAGATGATAAATGAATCCTCATCTACTACAGAATTCGCACTTTAGGGGGAAATATGTTACACAAAATATTGTCAACATGACTATTTGCAGTCAGTATGGGTCTATCATCATTCATACTGTCCTCCTAAGCAACTCTCAAACCTCAGATCTTCATGTCAAGATTTGAAAATGAGAGAAAGACCTTAAAAATCAATAAAGCTCTGGTTCTGCACTTTCTCTCACTGTTACCTGTAGTCCCATACCCCTTGTTCATGTTACCTGCGGACCTGCCCGCTCTGTCTCTAAAGGAGTGGGTGCAGACCCCTGTGAAAGTCAAAGAGGTGCAAGTTTATTCTAAAAAACTCACCTTAGGTTAATTCTAGATGATTCTAGAAGGAATTTTGACGTGGATGGTTCGCTCTTAGGTGTTTCATGCATCCCAAAAGAGAAGGAGCTAATCCCTTGATGAGAGGAGCTATCCCTTTGAAGGAGGGCTTTATCCCTTTGAAGGTGGACCTAGTAACTTCCTTCCATTGCACTATAAATTAAGGCATTGGGTTGGTTGCTAGGGAGGTTAGAAGCTGAACATTTTTGAGGGTAAATGATGGTGGAATTGAGACTTCCTAGTTAAGCTTGAGAGGAGAGATCACATACCTTTTGGCTTCATTGGGAAGAGAGTGAAACTTGTCAAAGTAGAGGAGACTTCTTGTTGGAACCTGGGAGGAGCTTGTACAGCATCAAGGCACAGGTTGTAAAGTTCTTCTTTGATTTGAATTAATACAATCAGATTCATTTTTCTCAACAAATTGTCTTATGCAATTTGTTTCATGAATTCCTTGATCATCATGATATGTATGATTTATTACATTGGCTTTTCAGGTGTTATTTAATTTGTGTGCTTGTTTGTGTTTGCAGATTCTCTACAAGGGAGCTCATTTGGATCAAAGGAGCGAGGCTTCCACAAACTTGCATTGCACCCAAGGTAGGCCTAAAACACTTGTTTTCCTTTGTTTATAAATTGCATATTTAGAGAAAGATAGGATTTGATTGGCTTGCTTGTCACTATATATCATTAGATACTAGGGAGGTCGGTCTTGTCCGCAAGAACGACTCATTCCGTGTGACAAAATACTCTCAAAGTACTCAGTACAAACCATGAGATGTGAATAGATGTGTTGATGTCGAGCATGTCACAAAATCCTTTGATTGAAGGTCAATGATGCAACCTATCGTCGAAGGCGAGAAACCTGCCATTAAGGCATGCAGATCCCAAGGTACTAATGATTTCTAGATCATATTTCTAGATAATGAACTGAAGTCGATAGAAAGCGATCCGTCGTAGGCAAGCCCACAACACGAAATCATAGATCAATTTTGAAGAAATATAGTTGCAAGGACTGACTCAGGGATGGTCAAGATGGATGACATATATTTCGTAGATGAATGGTTTATTTGCACTGACCTCTTGAACACATAATGACACAGCAGATGGTTTGGTGACAATTGACCCAAAGCTAATACCCAGAAACCGGCTGAAGACTTTCAATATGGTTTGATTAACTGTTAGGCAAAGGATTTCCCAACCCAAGTGAACAAAAAGTGTCGTGTTCAAGAGTGGTTAAATGTTTTTCTGAGACACAAAGTATGACAAACAGGTTCATTTTTCTCTCTTTTCCCCCACCATTTCTGGAAAGTACCTCTTTATTTTTGACAAGCTTGAGGAGGATAACATTTGCTTGATTATAAGCTCATCCTTCGGATGAGTCCAACTTAGTTTAAATTCGAACCCTAAGAAGGAGTGGTCCGTTCCTATTTGTAATTGAATAGGTCCTTTACTGTTAAATTTTAACGAGTCCAGTATAGGATAAACTCGACGTTTTTCAATTTTAGAGAGTCTGAAAAAATTTAATAAAACTCCATGGTTGTCCTTTTTCGTAAATTTATGTCTCCCAAGCCTGAAAAAGTATAAAATAATACTTGAGAGAACTGCTTGATCATTACGACCAAGGAGTACTTTTCCTTATTAGTGCCTCTGATCCAAAAAAGTAAAAAAGGCGATCAACGACACGTTGTTTTATAACCAATATCGAATTTGAAACGACAAAAGTCCGACAATCTTTTCATGTTTTTACAGTCAGAAAAGGGCTATAAGTGGATCGTCTTTTTATTTCCGTTTTAACGAGCTTAAAAATAAACACTCGGCAATATTTTCATGTTTTAGGAGTCAGAAAAGAGCTTAAAGAAGACTCTAAGGTTTCATTTTTTCATAAGTTTTAACGAGTTCTAAAAAAGGATAAAAACGTACTCATGGTTTTCACTTTTTCGTAAGTTTTAATGAGTTCGAAAAAGGGATAAAAATGTACTCATATGGTCGACTTTCAATTTAATTAATGAGCAGGAAAAGATGGAAAGAACTCGGCATTTTCATTTGTTTTACGAGAATGAAAGATAGCAAAATAATCTTGGGATTTTCATGAGTTTAACGAGTCTTTAAAATAACCGAAATTGACTCGAGATAGGTTTCATTTTTACAAAAGCTTGAAACAGAGAAAAACTATGCTTATGAGTAGTTTTATTTTTACACAAGTTTTAAATAGAGAGAAAATTGTGCTTGATGCCCCCTAAGCGTAACTGCTAGAGCGCATGCCCCCCAGCTTCATTTCATTCAACTAAGTACACTACTGGTAATTAATAGCTGGATGGAATGAAGGTTCAGTTACGAGATCATTTGAAAGACTCGACCTAAAACTGTAAGAAAATTATGCAAAAAACTGAAATAACTAACCTAAATATACAACTTAACATTTATGAGATCTAGTCAAACTCTCGACTCAATTAGAGGAAGATTTGTTTCATTTTTTTAACGATCTTGACACAGGAAAAGAACTATGCTTGGATCCATTTTCATGTTTATGCAAGCTTGAAACGAAAAACTATGCTTTTTATAAGTTTGCATGCCCCCAGCATAATGACGCATATCGAGGTACATGCCCCCCAAGCTTCATTGCATTCAACCAGGTGTATGAAATGAATGTTTACTTTCGAAATCTTGGAAAGACTCGTGGGAGTTGTTTCATTTTTTAGTGAGGTTGACACAGGAAAAGAACTATCCTCAAAACCCTTGTTTCATTTTTTAAACGAGCTTGACATAAGATAAGGAACTATGCTCATAACTACTCTCTACAATCTACCTAACAAGGAAATATACTCTAAAAACCTTGATTCATTTTTTAACGAGCTTGACACAAGAGAAGGAACTATGCTCATGAAATCCTTGATTCATTTTTTTTAATAAGCTTGACACAAGACAAGGAACTATGCTCAAAACTACTCTCTACAATCTACCTAACAAGGAACTATACTCTAAAAACCTTGATTCATTTTTTAATGAGCTTGACACAAGACAAGGACCTATGCTCTAAAATCCTTGATTCATTTTTTAATGAGCTTGACACAAGACAAGGAACTATGCTCATGACCCCTTGTTTCATTTTTTAACGAGCTTGACACAAGACAAGGAACTATGCTCATGACTACTCTCTACAATCTACCTATATAACCTACTGATTCATTTTTTTAAAATGAGGTTGACTCATGAAAAGAACTGTCCTCATACCTGATTCATTTTTTAACGAGGTTGACTCAGTAACAGGAACTATCCACTTACCAACTGATTCATTTTTTAACGAGGTTGACTTAGGAAAAGAACTGTCCTCATACTTGATTGATTTTTTAACGAGGTTGACTCAGTAAAAGGAACTTTCCTCAACTAACTGATTCATTTTTTAATGAGGTTAACACAAGAAAAAAACTGTCTCATGACATCCTATTTCATTTTTTAACGAGGTTGACACAAGAAAAAAACTATCCTCACACCTGATTCATTTTTTAACGAGGTTGACTCAGTAAAAGGAACTTTCCTCGAACAGCTGATTCATTTTTAACGAGGTTGACAGAGGAAAAGAACTGTCCTCATACTCACTGATTCATTTTTTAACGAGGTCGACAAAGTAAAAGGAACTTTCCTCGAAATAACTAATTCATTTTTTAACGAGGTTGACACAGGAAAAGAACTGTCCTCATTACTCACTGATTCATTTTTTAACGAGGTCGACACAGTAAAAGGAACTTTCCTTGAAACACCCTATTTCATTTTTTAACGAGGTTGAAACAGGAACAAAACTATCCTCACACTCACTGATTCATTTTTTAACGAGGTCGACACAGTAAAAGGAACTTTCCTCGAAACAACTGATCATGGCTTCCAACTAGAAGAAAGACATGTCAATGGACACACCTTGATCATGGCTTCCAAGAGGTCTTCATCAGAAGGAAGAATAGTTCTCTGGAAGGAACACATGTCAAGGGACTCAAAAGGGATAAGAACATTGTGTTCAAGTAATCCCATAGAGTTTTCCATGTCAATTACCGGATCTAAATCAAAGGAAGATGAGCAAATAGTGAGAGGCTCACTTACATCGGTAACTGAAAACATGGGACCAGTTGCCACATAATTAACTGTGGTGGGGTAGATACCACTTTAGAATCAGGAACATTTAGGGGTGTCATATTATTGGTAGTTGAAACAAGACTAGGGAACAAAAGCTGGTCTACAGTCACAATATTTCCATTGTGAGGGAAAGACATGACGCAAAAGAGTGTCGATACGACAACTTTCATTGCATAAACATAGTCTCGCCCAAGGAGTAAATTGAAATCCAAGGGACCTCGAACTACCATAAGATCAATATAGATAGTTTTACCTTCCAAGGTAATAGAAAACTTAGGAAGGATCCCTAAAGGTTCACTAATGGTTCTGTTAAAAGCTTTCAAATTTTGCGTAATAGGTGCAAGCTGAGGGGAACCCAAAGCTTTTCAAGGTTGAGGATAAAATACTAACAGAAGCACCTTCATCTATCTGTGTGTGGTGCATGTCCCTACTACCAGCCTTGACAATGATTTGGAAAGGGATGGAGGAAGGAAGACTAGGTTCAGTCAGTCTATTCCAATCAAAGGAAAAGACTTCAGTACTTGGAGCAGGTGAAATGCCCCCTGGAATAGAAGAATTTGATGTAACAAGAAGAACCTGAGCGGTATGAAGTTCACTCTCTAAAGGGAGAGTGGGATCGACCAAATGTGAAATTGAATCAACCACTTGATCAACTAATGGATCATCAACCTTAGTGATATGAGTTTCACTCTCCAATGGAAGAGTGGGATCGACAGTACTTGAAATTAGATCAATCACTCCGTCAGTTGACGGTAGGTTGGGAGAAAGTTCATGGTAACCAGTTGGAAATTCTGGCTGTGGAACAATAAGTTTTTCCAACAATTTTGAGGCTTCATCCATGTGAGGGAAAATGTGAGTTTGATGATTCCCTTTGCATAACTTACAAGGAAACCTAACTTTACCCTTTTTCCCATGAACTTGACTATCACTGGTTGATGGATCAATGGAAAGTTGATGAAATTTTTCTGACCCTACTTCCAAGACCTTTGGAATACCAGGACAATTTCTAAGGAAGTGGTCACCCTTACAAAGCCCGCAAGGGTATTTGGGTTTACGATGCATGTCGGAGTTTTCCTCAACACAACTAACACTTACAGTCGTGGTTGGTTGGTTGACTTCTTCTTTATCTTGCATCTTCTTCTTCCCTTTCTTCTTCTTCTTAGCCACCTGGTTACTAGCTTCGAGGCTTTTACCTAGCGAAGAGGAAGAAATGGAGGAAGAAAAATTAGGCGAAGAAGGTAAAGGGCCAACAGAAGGTTGGTGATGTTGAGATGGTGAACTCTGTTGAGGTGAAGCATTTGGTTGAGGTGGAACAATTGGAGTATTTGGGGCCAACGAAGTTGAAAATAACCATATCGGTAAACCTATTGTAAATCCAAGTAATGACAAAGTAGCCATATAAGGAGGACCAACATTTCCAAAGTAAGGAAAAGTACTAGGATTCTCGTTAAGAGGGGTTCCTTGGTTGGCAAATTCCGGAACATTTTCCATTATTCAACTTCAGTGAATTTTATTAACAATTTAAAACTAAAATTAACAATTCACAATTCACACCTAACAATTAAAATTCACAATTCACACCTATGGTCTCTAAAAGTAAAAACAAAAAAATTAACACGCACTAGCAAATCTAGGAGTCAAACCACACACAAACAGTAACTTTCTGTACTGAAAACACTAGTTGGTGATGAAATCCAACACCGCAGAATTCAATACAGAAATGGCGGTTGGAACAGTTACCCCAACAACCTGCTTAATGAATAGACTGACAGAAGTTTCTCCACTAAACCGTCTCGAGTGAAGAGAACCCCCCAGAAAATCCAAGTGAGTCTAGTCAACGTCTACTCCAGGTACAGTGGGATCTTCCCTCCACCGTCACCTTAGGAAAGAATCCTATGGATTATGGTCACTATGGTTACCAACGGAAACAAATATACCTGGGGGAATAGTCTGTGATCCGCTATGCGTGCAAGGGCAAAGTAACAAGCTCAATCCTCTTGAAGGCTCCTTGACATAATCTGATCTGAATTTGAAACTACTTGAAATTTGTTTGCAAGGTATTCAATTCAGAAGTAAACATGTTTAAAAGATTTCCATGTCTTGCAGAAAGAAAACACATGAAATTTTCAGCTGTTCATGACCCATTTAAGCATAGCAGAGTTATTTCCTTTTACTATTTAACACATTAAAATGAATTTTTTCTGCAAAATAAATCAACCACAAATGCAAAAGAAGTTGATAAAGCAGTTCACCCCCTCCAGGGCTACGTCTGCTGGGTCCAAAGCTCCCAACCGGGCTTGTCCTTGTTTGTATTAAATGCTCAAATTGAAAATACAGCTGAATAGAAGCATCTACAGGAGAAATAGATGGTAAAAAAAGATTTAGAACACTTGAATCATTCAGTATTGACTATTGGATCACCTCTAATGGATACCTGCAACCCTATACAGTCTTCACAAAACTGGGCCCTAAGCTCCTAGAACTTTCACGGCTCTAAAACATCTACAAAATGACCTCAGATGGCTGTAAGACCTACACCAATGGCTTCAGAAGGTCGAAAATACCCAAAATCAAAAAACAAATCGTCCAAAACCGACTTTCCTAGCCAAAGTTATGGCCATTTAAAGTTTCTCCAGTTTGCCCCTAGAAAAACTCCAGCTAACTTTAGTTAACTCCAGATAGCTCCACCAATTATAGCGGGTCCACCAAATTTGGTGCTCCTGCCAAAATTCTGCCAACTTAATTGCAGTTACATTTAATGTTTGGGTGGTTGCCTCGGATTTCGTGCTGGCAGAATATTCCTTTTTTAATTTTTTTTTGAAAAATTAAAATTTCTAATGTTATGGACAAATTCTTCTTTTTGCCATAACTTCCTCATACGACGACCATTTTTTGAACTGTTTGCGATGTCAGAATCGGGAAGACGAGCACTTTCCAGTCATTCAACTTTGAACTAGTTCTAAGCACTTTAAATTTTGAGCATTTTACGACACTTAGGACATGAGCACCTGATCACGCCTCCCCATTGGGAAGCTTTTGGACCCTAAAAACCTTCAACTACCTGTTAAAGAGGTGAGGGTATAGCTCCCTCACTCTGTCCACCTCCATCCGCTTTGCCTTGTTTGGTTTGTTGCCTTTGAAACCAACCCGAACATAATCTACACTGCCCCTCCTTGAAGTGCGTGTCCTTCTATCAAGGATTGTATCTTCTTTCAGGTCATCTAAGAATTTTGGTGAGAAATCTTCTATAGATGGCAGCTGAATAGCATTTTCATGATTAGCAATCAAAGGAGGTTCATACAAACGTAATTTCTCCACATTGACAACAGAATACATTTGCATGTAGGAAAGCAAATCTAATTGAAAAGCATTATTTCCAACCTTCTTGAGGATTTTGAATGGACCATAACGAATAGGCTTCAGCTTTTTACCTTCTCCTTGCATCCTTTCCTTACTAATGTACAGCCATACCTCATCTCCTTCTTGAAACTTGTGATCGACTCTATGCTTGTCGTGTCTTTCCTTGTACTTGCCTTGACTCTTCTCAAGCTGTTCTTGAATTTGCTGATGTATTTGCTAAATTCTTTCAAGGAATGAACGAGCTTTTTCAATGTCACTATGTCCCTCAATGGCAACATCTTTCTCAAGAATGAAATCAAGAGGTGATTTTGGCAAGTAACCAAAACAAGCTTCAAATGGTGAGGTTTTTGTGGAAGAGTGCTTGGCACGATTGTAAGCATGCTGTATGTAGTGCAAATGTTCATCCAAAAGCTTGGGATGCTTGCTGCAATAACCTCTCAAGAGGTGCACAATGGTTCTGTTCACAAATTCGGTTTGTCCATCTGTTTGCGGATGGAAAGCAGTACTTTTCTTCAACTTTGTGTCCATCATCTCCCATAGGTTGGACCAAAAATTCCCCACAAATCTGGAATCCCTGTCACTAATAATGGAAGTAGGAAAACCAAAGTGAATCCATACATGATGAAAAAATAATTCAGCAGTTTGTTCAGCAGTTATAGTTTTCTTACAAGGCATAAGTATACACATTTTGCTGAAACAATCAACTACTACATATAAATAATCATGCTGCTTTCGAGATTTTGGCAAACCTCCTACAAAATCCATAGAGATGCTCTCCCATGGTCTAGAAGGTACCGGCAAAGGAGTATACAAACCAAGCTTCCTGTTGCTAGGCTTTCTTGTAGCACATAATGAACAACCTCTTATGAACCTTGAAACATAATCTACCATGCGAGGCCAATAGCAATACCTCTGTAGATGTGCAACTGTTTTTCTCACACCAAAATGTCCAGCAATAAGAGAAGAATGAGCTTCTCTTATGACATTTATCCTCTCCCCCTGTGGTATACACAACTTGCACAAATGAAACAACAAATTGTTATGCATGTGATAGTCATTTTCCTCTACATGATTCCCTTTACTCAAGTTAGCATACACATCTTTAAAGTCATCATCAGATGCATATTGTTCTATGTAACTATCATGTACAATGGAATCATTCTTAAGTAAAGTAACAGCACCAATAATATGCCTTGAAAGCATATCAACAACCTTATTCAAAGTACCTTTCTTGTACCTTATTACCAAATGGAACTGTTGCAAGAAGCCCATCCATCTGAAGTGTCGTGACTGTTGTAACTTGCTTTGTGATTGCAAGTACTGTAAGGGTTGATGGTCGGTATGTATAACAGTTTCTTTGCCCATCAAATAGTCTTTCCACTTTTTGACGCTTTGTACCAACGCATACAACTCCTTATCATATGTAGGATAATTTACAACAGTACCATTAAAAGTTTCAGAATGAAAAGCAATAGGCTTACCATGTTGTAGAAGAACTGCACCCATAGCATAATCACTAGCATCAGTTTGTATCTCAAATGGCTGTCTCAAATCCGGTAATGCAAGGACTGGAGCTGAACTAATCTTCTCTTTCAAAGATTCGAAAGCTTTTTGCTGCTTGCCTCCCCATTGGAAAGCATGCTTCACACTTGTCACTGCATGCATAGGAGCTGCTATAGAAGAGAAGTTAGAGATAAACTTCCTCCAATATTGATCTGCACCCAAAAAACTTCTTACCTGTGTTATGGATTTGGGAGTAGGCCACTTCACAATAGCCTCAATCTTAGCAGGATCAATTCTCAAAGCACCTCCTCCTACTATGTGTCCCAAATAAACCAAAGAAGTCTTTCCAAATTCACACTTTGACATTTTAAAAAATAACTGATTCTTCTTCAAAGCATCAAGTACTTTCTTAACATGCATGACATGATCTTCTCTAGACTTGCTGAAAATTAAGATGTCATCTAAGTAGACAATAACGAAATCATCAAGAAAAGGACGCAAGACATCATCCATTACCCGCATGAAAGTTGCAGGTGCATTGCACAAACCAAACGGCATCACAAGCCACTCAAAGAGTCCTTGTTTGGTTTTAAAGGCTGTCTTCCAAATGTCACTTTCTTCAATTCTTACTTGATGATATCCACTACGCAAGTCTAGCTTAGTGAAATATCGAGCATCTTTCAGCTGGTCTAGCAAATCATCTATCCTTGGGATTGGGTAACGATTCTTTACCGTTATCTTGTTCAAGGCCCTGAAATCAACACACATACGCCAAGTGCCATCTTTCTTTGGAATCAATACAATCGGTGACCCACATGGCGAAGTACTTGGCCTTATGAAACCCTTGTCCAACAAGTCCTTGATTTTCTTCTTTATTTTAGCATTCTCCATAATAGACATGCGGTACATGCCTATGTTTGGAAGAGGACAATCTGGATGCAAATGGATTTCATGCTGAATCTCCCTCTTAGGAGGCAAACCTATTGGCTCCTGAAACATCTCATGATATGCATCAACTACATCATACAGATCTGATTTAAGTTTTGGATCACAATTGTCAAATGACTCATGATTCACATCAACCTTGGGCTTAATCATAAGAAGAACAAAATTCTTACTTGAATTGACCAGCCTTTTTACCTGTCCTGCATTCACCATCGCTATATTTGTCTTCTTGCGATGAGCTCTAACAATGAACTCCTTGCCATCTTTGAAAATATGATATTTGTTTTCATGGCGATGAAAGATAGCTTTCCTGTCAAACAAGTAAGGACTTCCCAAAACAATTCCTGCTATATCAAAAGGTACCACATCAAGTTCAACTGTGTCAATAAAATGTGCAGTAATTGCAAAGTGCAATGTGCACTTTCTTGAAACTTGTAAATTTGCATCCTTGCAAATCCATCCAAGTGTATATGGCTTCGGATGTGGAACGGTCTCAAGTTTAAGCTGCTTGACCAAGTCCTCTGATAAAAGGTTTTCTTGTGACCCACTATCAAAAAGTGTGTCAATTTTAGTATGTTTTGAAATCACCCTCACATGAAACAGTTCAATTCTTTCTTCCTCATTAGGAGCTTGTACATGGCAGTTTGAGGTACTAGTGCTGGCTTGAGTTTCAATTTCTTTTTCCTTCAAGTTTTTCAAACCCATGGTTGTAATTTTGGTTTCATCACCTGAATCTTCCCCTAAATCTTGTGGTGTAGATGTAGTAGGAGCAGTTTTCTGTTTCCCTTTGGATTTGTTAAATTGAGGTGTTTTTTTAGGATATAATTTCCAACAGTTTTTCTCCTCATGACCTGGTTTAGAACAGTGTTTACAGATCACTTTCTCACTCTCCTGTTTGACAGATGCATTCTTTTTGCCCTTTCCCTTGGAGGTTTTCTCTTTGTTTTTCCCCTTGGGGGGCTTGTTTCTACCCTCTTCAAATGTGTTTTTTCCCCTTGCCTCTAAATGGGTAGCTTGGACACAAACCTCGTCCAGGCTAGTAGGGTTAAACATCAAGATGGTGTGTCTAATGTAGCTATGCAAGCCACCGATGTATTTCAGCAAGGTTTCTTGGGTCTGTAAATCTACCCCTAACAAGAGAGCTCTTCTCCTGAATTCTTGGGTGTAGTCTTGGACACTCTGACCCTTAAGTTGTCTGAAATTTTGCCAATTCATAATGGCTTTCTGCATGTGAGCAAGAGGATAAAACTGTTTTTTAATGGCTAACAGAAATTCAGGCCATGTTAAGGTAACCTTACCAAATTTCTTGATCTCCTCTTTAGTCTTGGCCTCCCACCAGACCAATGCTGCTCCATCCATTCTCAAAGAAGCCAACTGAATCTTTGTGGCATCATCATGCATATTTGGATCCTCAAGTAAACTTCCAACTGCCTAATCGAGTTGTCAAGATTTTCTGCATTTACTTCACCATTAAATATAGGTAATTCGAATTTTACATCAAGCTTCAAAAAAGGACTTTTTCTAGAGGATCTATGCTTATGAACAGAATAAGACGAAGATGAAGAGGAAGAAGGTGAAGATGGGGGTGGTGGATCACCATTTCCTCCATGTCCTTTCTTGGAATGATCATCGTCCTTCTTACCTCCTGAAGAGACCTCTCCTTCATGTGGATGTTTGGACCCTTCTCCAGCCAATTTCTCATTTCTTTCTTGGTACAATATCCTCACCATTTCAGTGAGGTCCAAGAAAGCCCTTCTGAAGACTCTTTCTTCTTCTATTGGATCTGTCTCTGTAGGAATTTCTCCTTCATGTTCAGCCATCCTTGAAGCTTCTGCTGAGACTCTTGAGGGTGAAATTGAAGGTGGAGGTGATGGCTCTCTGGCCTTCCTTGACTGAGGATTCTCTCGTTCTCTAGTCAACTGTCCTTCCCCTCTTTTAAGTTTCAACCTGGTAAGCATCAATACTTGCAAGACAGTTAGAAGATCTTTGCACAAAACCCTGAGCTCTGATACCAACTTGATCTGAATTTGAAACTACTTGAAATTTGTTTGCAAGGTATTCAATTCAGAATTAAACATGTTTAAAAGATTTCCATGTCTTGCAGAAAGAAAACAAATGAAATTTTCAGCTATTCATGACCCATTTAAGCATAGCAGAGTTATTTCCTTTTACTATTTAACACATTAAAACGAATTTTTTCTGCAAAATAAATCAACCACAAATGCAAAAGAAGTTGATAAAGCAGTTCACCCCCTCTAGGGCTACGTCTGCTAGGTCCAAAGCTCCCAACCGGGCTTGTCCTTGTTTGTATTAAATGCTCAAATTGAAAATACAGCTGAATAGAAGCATCTACAGGATAAATATATGGTAAAAATGGATTCAAAACACTTGAATCCTTCAGGATTGACTATTGGATCACCTCCAATGGATACCTGCAACCCTATACAGTCTTCATAAAACTGGGCCTAAGCTCCTAGAACTTTCACGGCTCCAAAACCTCTACAAAATAACCTCAGATGGCTGTAATACCTACACCAATGGCTTCAGAAGGTTGAAAATACCCAAAAAAAAAAAAAAAAATCGTCCAAAACCGACTTTCCTAGCCAAAGTTATGGCCATTTAAAGTTTCTCCAGTTTGCCCCTAGAAAAACTCCAGCTAACTTTAGTTAACTCCAGATAGCTCCGGCAATTATGGCGGGTCCGCCAAATTTGGCGCTCCTGCCAAAATTCCGCCAACTTAGCTGCAGTTACATTTAATGTTTGGGTGGTTGCCTCGGATTTCGTGCTGGCGGAATATTCCTTTTTTAATTTTTTTTTGAAAAATTAAAATTCTAATGTTATGGACAAATTCTTCTTTTTGCCATAACTTCCTCATACGGCGACTGTTTTTTGAACCGTTTGCGGCGCCGGAATCAAGAAGATGAGAATTTTCTATTCATTCAACTTTGAACCAGTTATAATCACTTTAAATTTTAAGAATTTTACGACACTTAGGACATGAGCACCTGATCATAATCCAAGGTTTACCAACAAGTGACCCCAGGCTCCTCGACAATGGTCAATCTGAGGTTTACTGTCTTTAATATGTGAATATATTCTATCGTTCCCAATGAGGAAGGATTGATTCCCACACTGGTTCAGATATGATCTCGTGCTTCTCCTTTAAGAGGAGCTTTCCCAGAGCATAGATGTAACAATTGGAATTTATCTCCTACCGCAAGATACATCTACTTGTTTGTTTTACTGTCTTGGAGAGTTAACTAAAACCTATTCCAAGACACTAGCCTAAGCTAGGTTGGTGGAAAGAGCCCTAAAAATGTAAAAATTACTAGATGAATTTTAATTAAGCGCAGTGTTATTTAGGCTGTTATTACTCAAAAGGGTAAATGGATACGAAACCAATGGTGTTATGACTCGACTCAAAACTGAATGCAATTGAATATGATAATGTAATCCTTTCAATTCGATGAATCCTAACTAAAGTAAGGAGAGAGTTTCCATTTACTTCCAACAATGCAAAAAATTGATCACTAAGAGAAAATATAACAAATTCTCTAATGCACTAATTTCATCAAGAAAAACTAATGCAAATCAATTCCAAAATAGTTTTTTATTTTTATTTTTGTGTGTTAAAAACAAGCATAAAAATATGTAAATTCAGATCAGAGAAAACTGATCTAAATCTATGATTGATTTTTCAGAATGTAAACTATGCAATTGTAATCTATGCACAATTCACTTGAAAAGTATGCAAATGTAATCTATGCACATTTTTCATTCATATTCTGAAAATGAGAATTATAATTATGCAAATGTGATCTATGCAAGAGAATTATCATACACAAGATGATTCTAATGTAATCTAAGAACCAATCAAGTGCAAGTCAAAAAAATTGGGTGAGAGTTCCAAAGATCAAAAAATAAAAACACTCAAAGGCGATTAACACTCATACACAATAAAGCAAAAAGATGCAAAATTGTGAAAAGAATGAGACAAACCTCCAAGTAATGACCGAAGGAAATCAAATTAAGAATTTCTCAAACAAGAGACTCAAAACACCCAATTGATAAAAGCTTAAGACAGGAATGCCAATGGAATTAACCTACGAAAAGTTCCTGAAAAGTCACGTGCAGATTTGGGCAGAGGCTAAAAACACATAAAAAAATCCTAAGCTGACTAAAAGAGAAAATCTTAAGTTTTTCAAAAAATTTGACAGGGTCCGCAGGCTCGCAGTCCACACAGGTGCGATACCACTCTGTGTGTAAAGAAAAAGTGCGGATAGGTCCACACTGTATTACAAGCAGAGGGTGCGATCTTCTCCCAAAAGTATGAAAAACAAAAATAATCCAAGATCTACTAAATCTACCCAATTCCACACACAACAAGCCAAAAACAGAAACAAAAACACAGTTTCTCAAGTCAAAATAAAAACAAAGAAAAAATCAAGTCCCCAGTGGAGTCGCCATTTTGTCACACGGAATGAGTCGTTCTTGTGGACAAGACTGACCTCCCTAGTATCTAATGATATCTAGTGACAAGCAAGCCAATCAAATCCTATCTTTCTCCAAATATGCAATTTATAAACAAAGGCAAACAAGTGTTTTAGGCCTACCTTGGGTCCAATGCAAGTTTGTGGAAGCCTCGCTCCTTTGATCCAAATGAGCTCCCTTGTAGAGAATCTGCAAACACAAACAAGCACACAAATTAAATAACACCTGAAAATCCAATGTAATAAAGCATACTTATCATGATGATCAAGGAATTCATGAAACAAATCACATAAGACAATTTGTTGAGAAAAATGAATATGATTGTATTAATTCAAATCAAAGAAGAACTTTACAACCTGTGCCTTGATGCTGTACAAGCTCCTCCCAGGGTCCAACAAGAAGTCTCCTCTACTTTGACAAGTTTCACTCTCTTCCCAATGAAGCCAAAAGGTATGTGATCTCTCCTCTCAAGCTTAACTAGGAAGTCTCAATTCCACCAACATTTACCCTCAAAAATGTTCAGCTTCTAACCTCCCTAGCAACCAGCCCAATGCCTTAATTTATAGTGCAATGGAGGGAAGTTACTAGGTCCACCTTCAAAGGGATAAAGCCCTCCTTCAAAGGGATAGCTCCTCTCATCAAGGGATTAGCTCCTTCTCTTTTGGGATGCATGAACCACCTAAGAGCGAACCATCCATGTCAAAATTCCTTCTAGAATCATCTATAATTAACCCAAAGTGAGTTTTTTAGAATAAACTTGCGCCCTTTTGACTTTCACAGGGGTCCACACCCAATCCTTTAGAGACAGAGCGAGCAGGTCCACAGGTAACATGAACAAGGGGTGCGGGACTGCAGGTAACAGTGAGAGAAAGTGTGGAACCAGAGCTTTATTGATTTTTAAGGTCTTTCTCTCATTTTCAAAGCTTGACATGAAGAGCTGAGGTTTGAGACTTGCTTAGGAGGACAGTATGAATGATGATAGACCCATACTGACTGCAAATAGTCATGGTGACAATATTTTTTGTAACAAATATGTTGATGGAAAGGGCAAGAGGCATGCTCAGTAGTGTTGGGTTAGGACATGAATTGTGTGCAGAGGCGGTGGAGACAACATGTTACCTGGTCAACAGATCAACTTCATCAGCGTTGGAGGATAAGACTCCATAAGAGGTATGGACTGGTAAGAAACCCTCTCTTTCACATCTGAGGGTATTTGGATGTGATGCATATGTACATTTTCCAAAGGAGAAACGAACCAAGTTAGATAGTAAATCTGAAAAGTGCATATTTATTGGGTATAAGGATGGTTTAAAGGGTTATAAGCTTTGGAACCCAGTAACAAGGAAAATTGTGTACAACCGATATGTGGTGTTCAGAGAGGTAAAATATGTTATTAATCATGAAGTCCAACAAAAGGAACCTGAGAAGATAGAGTTTGAGCTTAAGGATGAAGAATCAAACTCTACAACAGAAGAGGAATCAAAAGATGAAGAGCCACAAACTTGAGAAGATCAGTTCGAGAAAGAAGGCAGCTAGAAAGGTATAGTCCATTTGCTTTCTGTTCAAATTTTTCTTTATCTATTACTGACGATGATCCCAAAACTGTGAAGGAAGAAGTAGATTCAAAGGATTTCAAACTCTATAAAGATGCCATGGTTGATGAAATGGCATCTCTACACAAAAATGAGGCTTGGTATCTGGTGGAGTTTCTGGCTGGAAGGAAACCAATTGGAAGCAAATGGGTGTTCAAGAAAAAGATAAATGTAGAAGGAAAGGTGGAGAAATACAAAGCTCAGTTGGTAGAAAAAGGTTATTCCTAGGTGTTGGGAATTGATTTTGGTGATATTTTTTCTCCTGTTGTGAAGGTAACTTCTATTAGATTACTTTTATCTGTTGTTGCTGCTTTTGATTTTGAGATAGAACAGATGGATGTGAAGACAAAATTTCTTCATAGGGATCTAGAAGAGGAAATCTACATGAAACAACCTGAAGGCTTTGTAGTGAAGGGTAATAAAGAACTGGTATGCAGTTTAAAGAAGTCTTTTTATGGGTTAAAATAGTCACCAAGGATGTGGTATCAAAAATTTGATACATTTATATGGGGACTTGGCTTCACCAGAAGCAAAGCAAATCACTATGTGTATTCTAAATTAATTGGTGACCGTGTTATTTATCTGGTCTTGTATGTGGATGATATGTTGCTGGTTGGAAATGACAAAGAAATTATCTAAGATTTGAAGGCCTAGTTGTCCTCCAAATTCGACATGAAAGATCTTGGTGCTGCAAACTATATTTTGGGCATGGAAATTAAAAGAGATCGGGCAAAGAGGAAGCTCTGATTAAACCAAAGGAAGTATATTGAGAGAATATTGTAGAGGTTTAATATGCATGATAGTAAACCAGTGAAGATTCCTATTCCTGTAGGTGTAAATTTATCTGCTGAACAGTGTCCTAAGACACAAGAAGAGGAAGAGGATATGTCCCATGTTCCATATGAAAGTGCAGTCGGTAGCCTGATGTATGCGATGGTATGCACTAGACCAAACATTGCACATGAAGTGGGAGTATTGAGCAGGTTTATGTCAAAACCAGGGAAGGAGCATTAGACAATAGTGAAGCGGGTTTTCAGGTATTTGCATGGCACTAGTGATTATGGTTTGTGCTGCCAAGGAAGATGAGGATTGGACAAAGTTCTAGATATTTGTGGCTTTGTTGATGTGGAATGAGCTGGATATCTGGATCAGAGAAGATCTACAAGTGGGTATGTGTTTAACCTATTTGGAGGTGAAGTCAGTTGGATGAGTAAGAAACAATCTGTAGTGGCACCATCTACTACAGAGGCAAAATACATGGTAGCCAATCTTGCAAGCAAGGAAGCAGTTTGGTTGTAGAGATTGTGTTCAATTATGGGGTTAGTACAGGGAGCCATAAGGATAGACTGTGACAGCCAAAGTGCAATTTTCTTGGCAAAGAACCCTGCTTACCATTCGATGACAAAGCACATTGATGTTCAGTATCAATTTGTGATGGATATTATAGAAGACAAAAAGGTGGAGAAATACAAAGTTCGGTTGGTAGAAAACGATTATTCCCAGGTGATAGGAATTGATTTTGGTGATAATTTTTCTCATGTTTCCAAGGTAACTTCCATTAGATTACTTTTATCTGTTGCTGCTACTTTTGATTTTGAGGTAGAATAGATGGATGTGAAGAGAAAATTTCTTCACGGGGATCTAGAAGAGGAAATCTACATGAAGCAACCTGAAGGATTTGTAGTGAAGGGTAAGAAAGAACTGGTATGCAAGTTAAAGAAGTCTTTGTATGCGTTAAAATAGTCACTAAGGATGTGGTATCAAAAATTTCATAAATTTATACGAGGACTTGGCTTCACCAGAAGAAAAGAAAATCATTGTGTGTATTTTAAATTAATTGGTGACTGTGTTATTTATTTGGTCTTGTATGTGGATGATATGTTGCTCGTTGGAAATGACAAATAAATTATCGAGGATTTGAAGACCCAATTGTACTCCAAATTCAACATCAAAGATCTTGGTGCTGCAAATTATATTTTGGGCATGGAAACTAAAAGAGATCAGGCAAAGAGGAAGCTCTGGTTAAACCAGAGGAAGTATGTCGAGACAATATTGCAGAAGTTTAATATGCATGATAGTAAACCAGTGAAGGTTCCTTTTCCTGTAGGTGTAAAGTTATCTGCTGAACAATGTCCCAAGACACAAGAAGAGGAAGAGGATATGTCCCGTGTTCCATATGAAAGTGTAGTTTGTAACCTGATGTATGCGATAGTATGTACTAGACCAAACATTGCACATGCAGTGGGAGTATTGAGCATGTTTATGTCAAAACTAGGGAAGGAACATTGCACAATAGTGAAATGGGTTTTTAGGTATTTGCGTGGCACTAGTGATTATGGTTTGTGCTACCAAGGAAGACTAGGATTGGATAGAGTTTTGGATATCTGTGTCTTTGTTGATGCAGACAGGGCTAGAGATTTGGATCAGAGAAGATCTACAAGTGGGTATGTGTTTAACCTATTTGGAGGTGTAGTTAGTTGGATGAGTAAGAAACAATCTATAGTGGCACTATCAACTATAGAGGCAGAATACATGGTAGTCAATCATGCAAGAAAGGAAGCAGTTTGGTTGCAGAGATTGTGTTCAAGTATGGGGTTAGTACAGGGATCTATAAGGATAGACTGTGATAGCCAAAGTACAATTTTCGTGGCAAAGAACCCTACTTACCATTCAAAGACAAAGCACATTGATGTTCACTATCACTTTTTGAGGGATATTATAGAAGACAAAAAGGTGTTACTGCTAAAGGTGGAGAAATACAAAGCTTGGTTGGTAGAAAAAGGTTATTCCTAGGTGATAGGAATTGATTTGGGTGATATTTATTCTCTTTTTGCCAAGGTAACTTCTATTAGATTACTTCTATTTGTTTCTACTGCTTTTGATTTTGAGGTAGAACAGATGGCTGTGAAGACAACATTTATTCATGGGGATCTAGAAGAGGAAATCTACATGAAGCAACATGAAGGTTTTGCGGTGAAGGGTAAGAAAGAACTGGTATGCAGGTTAAAGAAGTCTTTGTATGGGTTAAAACAGTCACCAAGGATGTGGTATCGGAAATGTGATACATTTATAAGGGGACTTGGCTTCACTTTCACTAGTTGATGGTGTACTTTCAACATGATCATCAAAGGTTGACGACACCGGATTATGCAAGTGGGGAGACCAGTCCCTTATGATCCGTGGGATGCAAGGACAATCTCGATGATAGTGGTCTCCTTTTCAGATGACACATGGAGATTTAGGTTTGGACGGTGCAGTGTGTGGATTTTCGCTAGACGATACACGGTTGCCCCCTTTTTCCGTTGGCTCCTTCTTCTTCTTCTCCTTCCCCTTCTTCTTCTTCTCAGTTACTTGGTTTTTAGTTTTACCATATTTACCAAGCGAAGAGGAAGAAGGAGAGGGAGAGAAAAATGAAGTAGAAGGTTGGGGGGAAACTCTGGTATCATCTAGTTGCTAATTCGATTGTTTAGGAATTACGGTGCTTTGAATGACAGAGGTCGAGAAAAGCCATACCGGCAGGCCAATTGTCAGTCCTGGAAGGGACAATGTGGCCATATGAGGTGCACCAACATCTCCCCAAGAGGAGAAAGGACTAGGACTTCCCCCAAGGGGAAATACTTGGTTGGTGGACTCCATTTTCTCAACCTAAGACCAATGAGGGAACAGTGACGTTATTCTGATTAAAATAAATTTTAGACGCTTTGACACAACTTGCTTTTTCACTTTTTAAGAGTCGAGAAAAAGCTAAAGATGACTCTAGTCGCCTTCGATTTTTAATGAGCTTGAAGTGACAAGTGCTCAGATGGACCTTTTCCTTTAAGGAGTCTGAAAAGGAATGAAAGATACTGCTATGGAAATCTAGATAGAGGGATTACCAAACCAATCAAAAAACTGCACTATACATTTTACGGTACAACAGTCAATCTTCCCTAATGCTGTGTTCAGTGCATTGCGATTGATAGGGCAACAGACACGACTTCCTAAGGATAAAGGATATAGCCTATTATGGTATCCCAATATATACTCGATGCTACGTGGGAGCACAAGTCTGTACTGGCACTTATCGTCTCAAAGAGGAGGAATCACCCAACCTACGATGAAAGCAACAATTACTAGGCTTTACGACGCCAGAATACATCTCTAGCCTAGACTTCTAGATGTTGTGCATTAGGTTCCAAAGCGTTTTTATGTTCATTAAATTTATTTTATAGTTGATCATTCTTAAGAAACTTTCCTTTCAGGTTCACTGTGTGATGTAGGTATACAATTCCTAAAATGCAATCTAAGATGATAAACAGTCGTTTAATCTTCTTTTTGCAATGAAAACCCTAGCTACTAAGGAAAGAGAAATGAAATTCTTTCAACATAGCACAGAGAGCACACACTAGATGCATTGTCCTAAATCAAAATAAACAAGTAGTCTAAATGCAAATGCACATGCATGTATTTGTTTTCCACTTTCTTAATGTGTGAATGACAAAAAGAATGCTAAATACAAATCTGAATTATTTCTCCTTTCAAAGCGACAGTACTAACGATTTTCTTTTCAAAAAACGACAGGAAGGCAAGACGACACTTTGCGATTTTGATTCGAAAATTGCTTTCGACACTTGAAATACTACTAATTCAGATCAAATACAAGAGTAATAGTACAATCGACTATCAAGAATAGTAGGATTCTTTTCTTTGACTGAAAACGACACTTGTGACACTTCCAAATCAAAAGACGACAGTTCGATTAAGCTACTTCTTTGTAAAAGAGAACTGTAAATGGCGTACAATACATAAAGACATTCACAATTCTTTGTACAATAGAGGTTGGATGATGCAAAGAAGGGGGTTTCAACAGTGGTATACTAATCACAGATAGCAAAACTCCTCAATAAAACTAAAGAGAGTGAAGAACAAACCAAAATCTAGGGGCAGATTTAGTCTTGTCTGATCATCACACCTGTAACACAGGGAAACAGGGATGCATCCCACCTACTGCACACGAGAGGTGTGATGCATCCAGATTTCCTAGAAGACAGGGTGTGATGGTACAGGGATGAGACTTTAACTTGGTTTTTGGTCACAGTTTGCAGTTTAGTCCAAGGATTTAGGCCGAGCAAACGATAGTCAGTAACTACAAAGTATAGGGCTAATCTAATGAGGTTACTCAAGCTACCTCTAGGGCACTTAGGATGCTTGCAAGTCAATTGTTCAGTTCATAAACAAACCCAGAGATTGACTGAAGCAGCGTTGATATACTTTGCACTTGCATGGCAAATGCAGTTCAAAGGCTAGCTGGCTTGACTTCAGGCTCCGTCTGTGGTTTATGAATCGAACAAATAGAGACAAGCAATCAAACTAATCGCTCCCCAGCGAAGTCGCCATTTTGTTATCGGGAAATCAAGTGTTTATTCAGAGCTGCTAGTTCCACTGAGACAAGTAGCTATCTTAGAAACAAACAAATTAAAGTCACTTCTTTTTTCCTTTACAAGAGAGAGATGGGAAAGAAGCAGAGAGTACCAACCTTAGTCTTCCGCTTGGCTCCTTGCTTGTTTCATTTCCCCTCTGACAGAATCTCATCACTGCTTTCTTACTTGTCCAGCTTCAAAGAGCACTTGTAGATTCATAGCAGCATAATACCATCAAAGCATAGAGATCTTTCACTGTAAACAATATAGGATCAGATATATATTGACCATATAAATGCATATAACAACACAATATTCAAAGATACACAAGAATATGGAGGAAAACTCAAATAACTTTATTAGTAAAAGTCGTAGAAGAGAGGATTACAACCACTTGGTCTGACCCACCGCCATCGTCCCAGCTTGAAAGCCCTCTTCACCTCACACAAAGAAACATCACCCAACAATGTCTTCAAAGAGAAACCAACAGCACCTCTTTGCAAATTACCCAATTCCAACCCTTGGATCTCTTGGATGAGGGATCCATTTATATATATTTGCAGGGGGTGAGTTAGCTTCTGGGATTTTGATTAGTGTCATCTCTTTGATAGTTCCTGGTTGCACATGGAGATTTAGATCTCTTACTCATTCTTGGGTGAACTCAAAGAGGCAAGTGTCAAATGAGTAGTTTCTAGAAGATTCTCTAGGTTTCCACCTAGCAAAATGCTTGTTCCATTTGTCTTCTCTCGCTCATCGCACCCTATAGAAGGGCTTTCCAGTATGCATCACACTTTTGCATGTGGCAGGTGAGATGCATCGCACCATTAGCACTGCGCAGTCTGTATGGTCCTGCTTTGACTAGTTCTGAGTAGCTTTTCATGGAGAACTTTTGTGAGATGATGTAATGAGCTGACCTTGCTCCTTTAGGGTATGAAACAACACTTTTAGGGACTTAGAAGCCCTTGGTTTATGGACATATGTGATTGGAGTTCCAGTGCCCAAATATTTCTATAACAAATAAGCAAAGCCGCCAGAGGTTGGAGGAAGAGCCATAGAGCCAGAGAGCTCTAATAGACTTCTAAAGAGCCACGAGGCTGCAGTGAAGTTGCAACATAGTAGGAGATTGAATGATCAAGCTGTGGCTGGTTGTCTGAGGTTTTTCAAAGATAGGAGAAAGAGTTCTAGAGAAAAATGCGGAATTCTGAGGGAGTCAGAGAAGCCAGAAGCTCAAGAAGTTCAATGCCCTAACTGAAGGAGTCAAGTCTAGAGAATCCTAGACTTGTCTGCAGAACAAGGACAGCCAGGGGTAAGATGGCATTCTAAGCCCATTGGTCTAGCTTTAAACCAATGGAGTTAAGTGTAGCACTTGTAAAAGAATTGAAGCCATAATCCTAGAGAGTTTAATCAAGTTGATTAGAGCTCAAGGAGACGTAGCCCAAGACATCAGGGTGAACTCCATATTATATTGTTGTCTTATGGGCTTTGTTGAATTGCTACTTTATTTACTATTATTTGTGTTTCACATCAGCATAAGAAAATAAGCATAAGCACTCAACAGTAAAAAAAAAATACAAGCATACACCTATATTTTCAAGCATTTCTTAATTCCACATTGGTTAATCATTAAGATTTGGTCAAATGTAAAGCTTTGGAAGTGGGAGAGGTTCTTGTAAGTTAGACAAGAAACCTAAGAGTCCCATTTTCAGATCATGTACCATCTCAATGACCAATATTGTAATACTGTGACCAGTTGTGCTTTCTTGATGTTATCATCCATAATGTATTGTGTCGTCCATACAAGTCTTGCAACAAACCAAAACTATTAGGGGTCTTTTCTCTCGATCCCTTTAAAAATAGGCATCTTCATTGTGTTTTCCATTTTGAATGGTGGAAGTGGAGGTGGAGGTGGAGGCAAAGTGGACGGATGAGGTATCCTTGGGATACCCTCCTTAATCAACTATACTGCACTTTGCGGTGTATTCAACACCACCCCTTCGTTGTCACTAGATTGGGATTCGATTAGTGGACTGTACTCTGAGCTCGTTGCTTTGTTTCTTTTTAAGTATTTACCACTTTGCGTAGCCCCAAACATTAAGGTAATTGCATAACCATGTTTTCACATGACAACATTTTAATCCATGTTTTCAATAATTTCATATACTTACCTCACGGTCCCTTGAAGATCCTACATTCTGCTTTGCTGTAGCTGATAGTTTGATCAACCACGAACTCAGTCACAAAACTTCCAAGTGTTTAATCAATCCAATGATCTATGGCTTGCATGATATTTCTTTCTGATGCTTCCAGATGTTGCACCAGTTCCAAAGTCCACACTATAGAGTCATCAAGCCTCCATGTCCCTTGACTATCATCTAATATAGACAACCATTCATGTAGTTCATCGGGAAAGAAACATAAGAACACTTCGGTCTCATCTATGTACAAATATCTCTGCAACCACTACTCATTGGAAAATGTAGGGCTTTTGTTCTCTTGAGACACAAACGCATGCACTTTTCAGTCAATCCACTTCTTGATATCTTTCTTTGTAGGAAACCACTTATCACACATATCTTAGATAAATATCAATCCTGGTAATGGAACCATTTGTTGGCTTAAGGGGGCCTGATCTAGGATTAGATTTATTCGTGGAAACCAACAAAACCCTAACTACTCACCCTTTTGGTAACAGCCTGCATAGCATAGGCTACAGTCTCACCTGAAGAAGTATTGGGGGATGCTAGAACCAGGTTTTTGCATCCAGAGACCATGTGATGTGTGAGTTCAAAGCATTGGTAGAGAAATTGTTTAGCAAGAAGGTTAAAGCTCTACGGATTGATAATGGTGGTGAGTATGTCTCCAATGATTTTAAGAAATTTTGTGCAGTAGAAGGGATTAAACGAGAGTTTACAATACCCCATAACCCTCAATAGAATGGGGTTTCCAAGATGAAGAATAGGAGCATATTAGGGGCAGCAAGGGCAATGTTTCATGATCAAGACCTACCACTACACTTGTGGGTTGAGGAATTCAACATAGTGGTTTATGTTCAGAACTGTAGCCCACATCGAATACTTGAGATGAAGACAACACATGAGGCTTATTCCGCTAAGAGGCCATATGTTGGTCAGTTCAAGATTTTTGGGTCATCGATTTATTTCCATGTGTCCAAAGATGCATGGAAGAAGCTTGAGCAAACATCAGAGTTGGGGATCTTTGTGGGGTACACTGACACACCCCACAATTATCAGGTGTACATGCCAACCAGTCAAATGACAGTGGTTCGCAAGGATATCAGTTTTGTTGAGGAGAAGGCCATGTGAGTATTCCTTGAGAGGGAGCTTGAGCTACATGCTAATGAGGAGATTTTAGATCCTAAGGTTCAGGGGCCTCAGATTGATGTGGAGTAGCCACATGCAAAGGTTCATAGAGTGGAGAAATCTACTCAGGCAGAGTCTTCTAGAGAGGGAAGAAAGTGCACTAGAGAGACTAACAGATTGTTGGGTGATGCACAGGAGAATGTGGCAGCAACCTCTTCTCAACACAGACAGAGGAGGTCATCTGAGAGGTACACTGGATACATGGCACTTATGGGTGCATGTGTTGTTACAGATCCATCTTCCTTTTAGGAAGCAGAGCAGCAACCAGTTTGGGTTGATGTGATGGTAGAGTATGTCTCCATAGTTTGAAATAGTGTTTGGGATGTGGTCTCGACACTGGAGGACAAATCAGTTATGAGCTTCCATTGGATTTACAATGTAAATCAAGTTGTAGATGGTAGTGTGGAGAAGCATAAGGCTAGATTTGTGGCCCGTGGATTTTCACAGGTAGAGGGGATTTACTATGATGAGACCTTTTCTCCTGTTACAAGGTACTCGTCAATCAGATCTATTTTTGAACTATCAACACAGATGGGTTGGAAGATCCATTAGATGGATGTGAAGACTGCCTTCATCAATGGCGTGATTGAGGAAGAGGTGTACATAGAGTAGCTGAAGGTTTTGAAACCTATGACCACGAATCACATGTGTGCTGACTCAAGAGATTTTTGTATGGGCTGAAGCAAGCACCATGTGCTTGGTACACCAGGATAGATAGATACTTCACTGGGTTGGGCTTCACGAAGAGTGAAGAGAATGTGAACCTGTCTCACATAGTGGTGGAAGGTAAATTGTTGATCATTGTACTTTGTGTAGATGATATTATATTAACAGGTGATGATAATCTCATCAAATCTTGCAAGGAGGACCTTGCAAGAGAGTTTGAGATGAAGGGCATGTGGCTCATGCATTACTTTCTTGGCATGGAGGTATGGCAGGGAGATGGGGAGTTGTTTGTATCTCAAAGCAAGTATGCCAATGAGATACTCAGGATATTCTGAATGGAGAGTAGTAAGCCAATGGAGACTCCTCTAGCTAGTAATTGGAGGAAGGAGGATGCTACTTCAGGGGAAGTAGTGGAAGATAATGTTTACAAGCAGATTGTGGGTTCACTCATGTACTTGGTGAACACAAAATTGAATATGTGATATGCAGTTAACCAACTTAGTCAAGCGATGGTTAGGCCTACCAAGCTATATTGGAAGGCGAAAAATGATTTATTGAGATACCTCAGAGGCACTACTTAGTTTGGGTTATGGTACAAACACACAGAGGGAGTGAATATTCAAGGCTTCATTGATGCAGATTGGGTAGAGAGTCCATACGACAAGAAGAGCGCATCAGGAGGGATCTTTAGTATTGGGTTAGTGACAGTTTCTTGGTACAACAGGAAACAAATATTGGTTTCACTCATTTCGGCAGAGGCGGAGTACATGGTTGCAAATCAGGTAGCATGTGAGGCTATCTGGATGAGGAAGATCCTGGTTGGTTTGTTTGGTCAGCAGATGGATCTGACAGTTATTTATTGTGATAATCAAAGTTGCATAAAACTCTCTAAAAATCTAGTCTTTCATGATCATTCCAAGCATATTGATATTCGGTATCATCATCTTAGAGATTGTGTATTGAGACGATCATGTTTTTAGATTACATTCCCTCAGAGGAGCAAGATGCTGACATCTTGACAAAGGCATTGTCAAGATGTAAATTCGATTTTCACAGAGACAGGATCGGGGTAGTCGATAATCCCTTTCTTATTGAGAGGGAGTGTTGAGAAATGACAACAAGAAATTCTAGCTTAATTTACCCTTGAATTAAACTGTGAATTAAATTTGAATTCTATTCTCATAGCAACTTAAAATAGTTAAATTAATTTTACTAAACTTACTTAACTTAGGAAATTCGAGTTGGAAGTATTTTTGTCATCATGTGTATGTTATCCCTACTTTGTAGGAGTCTAGTATGAGTTAATTGTGAGTTGTAAAATAGAAGACTCAGTTTCATGAGTCAGTTCAGTTAAATTACTTCTCAAACTAATTGAGAGAACTAATAGTGAGTTAACAGTAAGTGGTGTCACTAATGAACTCCACCAGTGCTACTCTAGGTAACTGAATATTTACTCATCAAAAACTCATACATGTCGATTCTGAGAAAGACTCAGTTGAGACTAGAGTGCAGGGATAGTGTGTTGTTTGTTTTAGATTTTTCTAAGTTGAACTGATAGTGCATGCATTCAAGAACGAACCCTTGAGGGATCGAAAAGTTTTTAGAGGATGTATTTCCCTTTAAATACAATTTATCCTCCATAGGAATTATGCATTGGAATAGTAACTTGGAGAGCTTGTGAGGAGGCTAATCTTTGGCCTGGAGCTTGCTTATGAGTTGGAGATTGAATTTGTTGAGTGCTGGGATTGTTCTAGAGAGAACAAGCATTGTAATTTCATCTTGATTTTCCAGATTAATACAAAACAGATAGTGGTGTTTTGAGTTGTTGCTTTCCCTGGATATTTATTGTGTTATGTTCCTTTGATTCTCTTCCTCTACTGATTATTGTTTGCTCAATGTTTATGGGCTTCTATTGTAAAGAGTATAAGTATATTCTTGTCTATTGCTTTAGCAAATTGCATTAGCTTTTGAATCTATAGGATTTTCTATAGAGGAAAGAGACTTCTCAAATTATTTGTAGATGAATAAGTTTCATAAAAGGATATTCAAAAGTTGAGCTTGAATAAAGTAACAGTAATTTCAACCTTGGTGCCATACATGGATATGATTTGGTGGGCTATTAACCACATTGATTTGAAGAATCAAAATCATAGATAGTGAAATATGTGTGGGCAGTTCTTTTAGGCCCAAAGATCCCAACTTAATGTACCAAGTACTCTAATCTAAGAAATTTTTTAATAATGCTTATGTTGAAAATTTTAAAGAAAAGGAATGAAAACCATATAAATTGAATTTGGATAGACTTATTAGGGACTATTGGTGGGTGGAAAATACATTTCACCTAGAAATCAAAAACCTATACTTTGCTCAATCATGTAAATCCCATGTAATCATGATAGATATAATGCTTTGCATACTCTTTCAAGAAAATAACTGTACCCATTTTAGGACTGGATTTGTTCCCATCATGCATAGGGTACTTGATGGGGGTGCGATATTTAATTGGTCTACCATTGTTTTAAGAAACCTCAAGATGAAAATTGAAAAGTTTGTTAGCTCATCCCTAAGGTTCACTCTTGAATTATTTATGTTTTCCCATCTAATGGGTGATATATACATTAGAAAACCAGTTCCTCTTATGAATTGGCATCGAACACATGAGGTTGGTCTTCTTTTATTGTAATTATGGGACACCAATTCCAAGGAACATTTCTATGAGATTTTCCATAATATCATTATTCCTCTTTATCATATATAGTTTGGTCATCCTCCACCTATATTTATAGAAGCAACAACAAAAGGAATAGATTAGATAAGGAACTAGTAAATTGATGAAATATTTTCATATATAAGAATTTGTAGTTTCCTAGCACCCCCCATATGTTCTTAACATGTTATAATTAAGAGAAATTTCATACCAAACTATCAGACCTAGGATCACCAAAGATTTACAATCATGATGAAAAATAATATGGCCTTCATTTCCATTTAACGTAGGAGTTTATTCCTTGGAAAATGTTGATCGTGAAAATTTAGAGGATATAGCATTAGATGATATCAAATTTTCTTAGACTATCCTTAAAACAAACATGATCCACTTAATAGTGGCCAATAAATGTGAGTCTCTAAAATGGTTCAATTACAGTAATGAAGTTATGTTCTTTGTTGATATATTTATAAGGGACAAAAATAATGAAGAGTTTCTTCAAATAATACCAAAGATACTTGAAGATACAAGAAATGAGTTTTACACTTTTCAAAGAAGTAGAAAAATGTCCTTACGAGAAAATTTCCTAATAGATCACAAGACATATTTTTATGCTTTTCAAAGAAGGAGAAAAATGTCCTTATGAGAAAATTTCTTGATAGATCACAAGACACGAGAGTAGGATAAAAATAGTACTTCAACTTCAGCTACATGATTATCATTTGACACATAGTCAAATAAGATTAAAATGGAAAAGTCACGGGTGGAACTAAAAGAAATTGAGATAGAGAAATCATATGCCTACTGAAAGGACATACGTACAAAGCTCTCAAGTAGTAGAACATATTGAAAATATATCAACAAGAGACACATAGATATATCATCCTTTAGTTGATCAATCTAATGATGAATTTATCTTATCTTTAAATTTTCAGAAAGAGTGGGAACTTTTTAAAAAGAAAACATAGCTGGAAAAAACTGAAAATGAATAGAGAGAGGTTGAAGCTCAATCATCTAATATATCTATTCAAAAGAACCATTGACAAGGAACTAAAATTATCAACCTCCATAATATATCACCCAGAGTAGGGGCATACAACATCCTACTCAGGAATTTAATATTCATATTTCAAAAGATACCCAAATAAGTTAAGTTGAGAAACAATCTAGTATTGTTACTATTGAAGTCACATCCAGGGTTCCCATCTCTTCTTACCTAGGAATCACATCTCTAGATATAATTTTTGTTGATTCCTTAGAACCTATTGAGGGTGAGGGAATCCATCCTAGAAATTACTTCTTCAACAATAAAAGGAAGGCTATCATAAAAGGTAGGCTGAAGAGAAAGATAATTTAACAGAAAGATGAGCCTCCCACTCAACAAGTTGTGATGTGGGATGCTTCCAAATACTTGACAATGGAGTTTTCTAATGAGGTGTAATATTCTCTTGGAGATTTTTCTAGTACCAATAAATGGTCAGGTGACAATATGAAGCTAACTATAAGACAATAACAACAAAATATTACTTAAATTGAGTCTAAATTGGGCCAACAATAGTCCCAATTTTAAATTCAACATCAACAATTTTTTTATTTATTATTAATTTTTTTTTACAGCAACATCAGAAGTGCTTAATAGCTTACAAAACTTGGTTAATGATGCCGAAAGTGAAACTAAAAAGAATTTCCTTAGATAACTAAAAACACAAGCTTAATAGCTTACAAAGCTTGGTTAATGACGCCCAAAAATATTGTATTATACTAGTAGATGGAGCCATGGATTTAATTATTTATTTTGATATGCCTAGTGCTCAATTCATGGGAAAAATAATCACAAGAGATTCATGCATTTCTAATGTGCATAAACAATCAAAATACGTAAAAAAATATAATTAAAGTAATGGATAAAGTTACTCTAGAATATGCCAATCAACTTCTTAATATAATTAAAGTGAGGGATAGAGTTCCTCAAAGGTGCATGAAAATGGTAAAGTTTCTATTGTGAGATCAATGTAGAAATGACACTTCCACAATTCATTCACTAATCATGCATATCCATGCATAGTAGAGGGCAAATGTTGAGGAGTAAAAGAGAATCAGATCCCCTGAGCTTGGATAAATCCCACAAAAGCCTTAAAATGTTTTCTTTTATTAGTTTTTTATTATCTTGTCACTTAATTTATGAGCCAAATAAACAACTATTTCTGCTTTCAATTATTTTCAAATTTTATTCAAGAAATACCCCTTCAAGTTGTAAAGGTTTTCACTTTTCGAAATAAATCTTGTGCATTGTTGTACAAACTCTATTTTTAAAGAATTAAGAAATAATATCTGTGTCCGTAATGCATTGTGTGGTATTGTTATTTACTCAATATGTTTGGTATGGTTGATGAATGTCACAACTATTTTATTTTTCAATTAATGTTTATTATTCATGATTTTTTTTTGTTGCATTGTTGTTAACTATTGGATATATCCATAATTCTTTTGGTGGTTGATTTAGTAAATAACATTATATGAATGTTGTCGGGTAATATGTATATGAAAGATATGTTATCTCCATTTTTTTTAATGAATACTATTTATGATAGATGAATGGTATATGTTTTTGAAAAGTCATTCTTTTGTAGTTCATATCTTGATAAACTTCACTTCAGGGAAATGTTAGAGTTAGAATAGATTAGTTAATTTCATTTATGAAACTAGAATATGATTAGTATTAAATTTAAGAAAACTTTTATCAAGTCTTTAATCAAGGAGTTAAACTTCTTTAGTGGCAATCGGGCCAACATATTGGTGAGGATCACCATCTTAAATGAATATAGGTATTATTTGGGACCTTTATCGAGTGGTTTCTCCTATTAGTGTCTTGGAAAATTTCCATAAATCAACACTAACCCACCACCATAACTGAAAAGTTTATGACCATTCATCCATTGGAAACAAAATTCCTTCTTATATATATTATGGAGGTAAAAGATATCATTGTGAAATTTATTTTAGTAACTTTATTGGTTGAATAAACATAGACTTTCAAATCAAATTATGCATTTTTCTCATTCTCCATTGTTTTAGATTATTCTTTGTAAGACCAAGGAATTGGAATCTTGAAGGGGAGGGTTTTTCTAGAGCAATCTATTAAGGCTACTACTTATCATATTATTCTTTTTTTCTTCTTCAATTGTTCTTTTATTTGTATTCTCTCTTGTATGAACATGTTGTAGGAAGGTGGTTTGTGCTACCTACATGGTAAAATCATATACTTTGATAAAAGGGGGCCTCAACTAACATATTGTAACTCCAATTATAGTCCCAACTACATGACTAGAGTGACTACTATAACTCCTACTAACATGCTTAAAATTTTATTATATTTATTGTAGGAGTACCAAGGAATAATTAAATTAAAAAACTATATATTCCAATAGGAGGTGTTGTCTAAGGCCATAATAATAACATTTAAGCACAAGTTGGAATATTATATCTTACAATAGGTAACAGAAGGAACCAAAATACTTTCATAACAAGTGCATGATAAATCGATCCATAAGGCTATCTATATCTAGGACCAAAGTGTGAGTAACTTCCTTGGAATGAAGAGAATGGTCCACTTTGATTGGAAAATTTTCATAATGAGCTACTTGGTTCTACCTCAGCATATGCACTAATGGGGTTCATTGATTTGCCTAACTAACTAATTGAATTCTTAATTGATTGTTTATTAAAATTTCATAGTTAACAGTTGCTTATTAGTTGATTCTTTACTATTGATTAATTGTCTCCATGAGATCAAAAGTTATGATGAATCTACTTAACTTCTTGTTCCAAAAGCCCCCCCAACACCTCCCCCCACTCTCCTCCCCCACTTACCCCCTTTAACAAAATGTTATGGATAATTAGGATGAAAAATTAACTTCCCTATACACACCTCATACGTGTAGGTTCCTTATGCCCAAGGATGTTAATTTTTCAAGTGCAATAGATACAAGCACTATTTTTTGAAAAAAATGATAATTACTTCTAATGATTTAGATATTCATTTAGCACTTCTAGTTTTATCATTAATAAATTACACTTCAGAAATTCAACCATAAATGCATAAGGGTTGTAGAGATAATAATACACAAAGATAATACAATACTTACCCTGAGAAAAACCACTTGGGGGGAACACAAACAACCCTTTTCCTTAGAGATATTCTTCAACCCAGCAGAGATACACATAATTATGCTACTCAAATATGATGGTCAAAATATCCAACAATTTTATGATTAAACTTGGTCAAAATTTCCTATTTTGAATTCAATCATATGCCCAACAATCTCGACCCTATCTTCTTTTCCTAGGTAAAATTCAACCATCCTGAATCTACCCAAACAAATATACCTATTGCCCAAAATATGCCCAAAAAATATCACGTGTGAAGCTGCAGAAGTAGAACCACATGTGTGAAGAAAAGGAGAGATATAAAAGATACTTTAGATGTCTTCATCATTCTTCTTCTTTTCCTTTACCTAGATTCCCGAAAGATGTCTTGTCTTGTGAGAGATCGAATTGTGCTTGAAGGAGGAAGTCGGGTGGCTTATATATCATTTTTGGCACCTGAATGAGTATCTCTTCATTGGGGCTAGCTTGACTTGAAGGATGGCCAAATTGACAAGTTTGGAGCCAAAAATTCAAAATTCAAAATTAAAAAATTTCTCTTATGAAATTGACATGAGGAACTTGTCTTATATTAATCGTTTTGAAAATGACATGAAGAGCATGTCTAAAATTTTTTGTTATATATATTCAAGAGATAAAATATAATTATGAAGACCAAAAATAGCTACAAAATTAAACACTCCCTCTTAGATAGGGAGGCATTCGTAATGACTATTGTATATTCTCATGTTCACAAAATTCTCTAAGAAAAGGTTCATCATTTATCACGAGCATCAACATTATCTGACTATCATAATCCTTGTCAGCATCTTTGACCTATGGTAAAATTTATAGTATCAACTAGGTACCATAATTTTGGTCAACATCATTAACCTATGGTACATCCTTAGCATCATCTAGTCACCATGATTTTGGTCGAGGCCTCTGAGCTATGGTATACTAACTAGTCCTATTTCTCCATCATCTTAGTCAATCTCTTGACTTCTGGTGAAACCCTAGGGACACACTCAATCCATTTGAGTATTCTGGTCCCAAATCCAAAGGCCTCATTCTAGGCCATGATGTTAAAGGATCACTCAACCTATCTAGAGAGTACATTGAGTTTGATGCTAAATGGAACCTATTCAACTCTATGGTTGAGTAGTTTTGGGCCTCTTAGGAAGAATGTTTATCCTCTGTCGGACCATTCTCCCTATCCTTGGTCAACTTACTTGACTCAAAGAGAATGATTGTCCCTAAATGAGCTAGCTATGTTGATGTGTCAATCCACTACCTTTGGAAAACATCTTGCATTAGAATCATGGTCAACAAGTTTCCACTTAGAGAAATTTACCAATTATCTAAGTCGTCACTTGGAACTTAGTCAACACATGTGATCTATGGTGAAAACCTTGGACATCCCTCTAAAATAGGATCTCTTTTGGTCATCAAACATGGTTATAGATGTCAGTACATATTATCCCTCTTTAACACAAATCACTCTAGGATAATCCTTTTGTTTCAAGATTTACTTAATTCTTCTCGATGCTTTCATCTAGCTCCAAAACCTTGGTAACCTTTATGATATACCTACAAGCCTCTCTAGGAGGTCATGGAAGAAATTATTATAAGCTAGTAAAAGGGTCACAAAGACAAGAGACTAAAAGATAATTATCAAGCAAGGGAGATATAAAGTACTTATTTTTTTAGGATTGTAGGGAATTGTCAACTCCCTTTTGATCCTTTTCTTCTTGTAGGAATGAAATCCATCTGGAATTTCATCATCCTCATCTGCATTATCAACATCTTGCTTTCCTTTTTTTTCTTGCATGGGATATGATTCCTTCTTTCATTAGAAAAATTGATCTAGGTCTAACTCTATGGCTTTACCCACAAACACTAGGGTTTCCTTATCAATAATTCTATATTTCTAAGGTATAATTTCTAAGAATGGCTTATAGCATAAGTGTTAAGACTTTTATTTGTATGTGATATACCCCTTCATCTCCCTCTTGCTCATAGTCTACATGCATAAATCAAAGATATATTTGAAATTATAGTAAAATATGTCCTTATTATTAACTGTTGATCCAAAAAAAAATAGTGAATACTTTCTTAAACAAAAATATTCATTCGTGGTACCTTTTATGGACACTTATATTTTCATGTGAAAAATGAGAAATTCATTTTTTAAATGATTCTTCACCAACCCATCAAGATAAACAATAATAAAATAACTATGGATCAATCATAACACAATATGTGATAATGGAGTGCATCCAGTATGGACTATGTCTCTGGACCCTAGGTTAATATTGGGAAGGCCTCTTCATTAGTCTCAGCGAAATATAATGAGTACATGGTATATCTTCTCCAATACAAGGATATATCTCTCATGTCGAGTGGAAATTCTCTCCAAAGAGACGTTCTCCTACAAAGAAATCTCACTCATAAATACTTCTCCTTTAACAAGACAAATACATGACTTCTCACAAAAATAGCATAGATGGACACTCTCACATAAGTGTAAACAATACCTCTTGAATCCACTGATTAGATTCAGCACATACTCATCATCATCATAATTGTCTAGAAATTTTTAGACCAATGGTTGTGAACATGACTAATTTCTGACAAAGACTCAACATGGCCCTCTTTTAGTACTACACCATCATGTTTTTCATGCAAAGGCTCAAATGATGAATTTCTTCCATAGATTCAGATCTTTCTTCTCTGTTGCAATTTATAATGATCACCAAATCTTGCAACAAACATTCATCCTTTCGCTAAAACAAAAATAAGTAATGCGGAAAAAATACATCATTATACCTCCCAATCTAACGGTGACCTGAAAATTAGCTGCTCAAATGCCAAAATGGACTATGCCATCAAGATACTTGCAAAAAATTCATTCAGATGAGTATAAAATTGACCCCATTCTAACTCTATCAAATATGGGCCTCCAGGGAATCTAAAGTATTCATCACAACATCAAAATATTCTCTATTTTAGGGTTCCACTAGTCATGGTTCCGCCGATTCATGGTTCCAAAAGCACACATGATTCTGCTCTACACAAAATTTCACTGTGTTGGCTCTCAAATCTATCAGTGTTCTACTGAATACAAAACAAAGTTTAAATAAGATAGAGTTGGTGGACATTACAAAGCCACCCTAGCGGCAAGTTGGTTGGAAAACCATTTCCAAGTCATTAGCAAGTGGAGGGTTTGAGGGTCCAAATAATGTTAACCCTTGTTATAGGCTTAAATTTACATATTATTTTTAGCACATTTTGGTTGACCGTCTGTGTTTTGGGATGATGGTCGATGGTTAACCCCACTAGTGGGTTCGACTCCCATCGATCCAAGTCATTATATAGAGGTGGCATGGTTTATTTGGAGCCACTTAGTGTCAACATATGTTTGGTTGGTGGTTGCTTCATTCTAGGACCACTGATTAACGGGTTGGTTGTTGATCGACATGGGTTCAATTCCCACTAATCCTTTTAAAATAAGTGACCATTGGGACATTGGGAGTGATTTGCAGTCCCTAACCCTTCTTAATAATATATGAATGATTGAGGGTTGGGAAATTCTGCAGCCTGCACCAAATTATATATCTATATATATATATATATATATATATATATATATATATATATATATATATATATATATATAGATGAATTTTCTAAATTTGGTAGCAACAAATTACATGACAAATTAGGCTTTCATGTCCATCTGTTTTTGTCAAATTGTCGCATTGTTAATTTCACTGGTAATATATATAATCTTAATTATCCATCTGGATTTCAGTGAGGGTTACCAGTGAAATTAGCAATGCGACAATTTGACAAAAACTGACTGCCATGAAAGACTAATTTGTCATGTAGTTTGTTGCTAACAAATTTAGAAAATTCCACTATATTTGGTGGTTCTTCCAAAGTTATCTATACTCCATATTTATCTAGCCACAAAAATTTTACGTATTTGACTTGAAACTTTGATGGACAACAACTTGCACATACGAATACAGATTTAGGAACCACCTACATTGTGGAATCAAGATGACAAACTCTTTGATATGGTCCTAGTTTTTATGAGATCTAAAGACTTCATTTTTTGAGCTTCTCTAGAGCCACCTAGATCATTCCTCCCCACTAAGGAGCTTTTGGTCCTCCAAAATAATAAACATGTTTGCAATCTAAATTTGCATTACAGAAGTCTCTGACAAGACAAATTCCCTTTCCTTCACCTTTGTACTTCAGAACTTGGAATTTTGAAACCAACACCTATATCCATATGCAAACCTATAGCTACTAATACACGTTCAATTTGCAAGATCCAAGGAAAACCCATACTTTCCAAGAATTTATAACACAATCATGGTCAAGTTTACAACAGAAACCGATACCCATGTTATCCAACCAAAAGGCCAAAATATCATTATGTTTCCAACAAAGATGATGTTATGCATTCATCACATTTACAAACAACCACAACATGTGATTTAAAAATGTGGCCATGGTAAACTACTTAAAAATTCTACCCATCTCTTACCCAATCGGGTTAATGGGTCTTCTTCTTGTTGAACAACTTAATTAGCTAGTTCCTTCACAAGTACTTTCTTTGGTTATTGTTGTGGATGGAGCTTCCAACATGTGGCCCTCTAATGACCTTTCTTGTTGTAATAGCTGCAAAGTTTCTTTCTTTCCTAGACTTTCCTAACCTTCTTTCTTCCTTGATGTGGAAAGGGTCTTCTTCTTCTTGGTTTCCATTCTGTTCCAACACTTGGAAACAACATGGTTATTCAAGTCACAAAATGCACATGATTTTCTACACCCATAATTTTTCCTATCATTTTCAATTTGATCATAATTTAAAGCAGAACTAGCATACCATTGTGTGGATCATAGCTTTTAGGATTTTCCTTGCCACAATTTTATGAATAAGGTTTGGACCTTGTCCTTTTCCTATATCTCTTGTTGGAGGCATCATTCCTGAACAATGATGCACCATCCTCTTTCCTAATCAATTTTGGTAATGGCTATGATTCATTGTTTAAGGAACCCCTTACTTATATTACCTTTGAACATTATCCTTCAATATGCCCAAGTCCTGCAAATGGAGGCCTTCTTGCAACCTCTAATGGTTAAGTAAAGTCCTCCTCCTTTACACCCCATCTTAGTGAGGAGTCTCATGCCAGTTCCTAAAATAGGTATCTTAAAGCTTCCAATAGAAATAACATCATGGGAAGGAGTTTCCCTTACCTTTGATCTTATTGGTCACAAGTGGTCATATTCTTTGGCTAGCTCTCCTTTTGTAGTGTAACATTCTCCCATTTGTTCCTCACAACTTTCTCTAACATAAGTCTCAATTTCCACTTCGCTTCCTCTCCATCTTGTATAAGACTTCTAAGATTTGCATTCTCTGCTTGAATGTAATGGTTAATATTTTCCAACTCTTGAAGTCTTACACACTTCAATTATTTTTCGATGATGACATTCACAATCCTTGGAAAAATGATTAGACCGCCCGATACTACTTGATTCAAAAACAATTGTGAGTACTTTCTTAAACAAAACATTTCATCTGTAGGAACTTTTACTCACACTTATATTTGCATGTGAAACATGAGAAATACATTATTTAAGCAGTTCTTCACCAACCCATCAACGTAAACAAGAAGCAAATAACCATGGAAAAATCATAACACAATATGTGATAACAGAGTTCATCTAATGTGGAATACATCTTTGGGCCCTGGGTCAATAGTGGGGAGGTCACTTCATTAATATTATCAAAATATAATGAGTACATGGTAGATATTTATCAACAAAAGGGTAGATCTCTCATATCGAGTGGAAATTTCTCTCCAAAGAGATATTCTCCTACAAAGAACTCCCACTCACAAATACTTCTCCTTTAACATGGCAATAGAATGAATTCTCACAAAAGTGGCATAGATGGACACTCTCACATAAGTGGAAATATATCCTCTTGAATTTGTTGATCAGATTCAACTCATACTCATCGTCATCATAATCATCTCGAAATTTTGAGACCAATGGTTGTAAGAATAACTACTTTTTGACAAAGTGTCAACATAGACCTCTTTTAGTACTGCACCATCTTGGTTTTTGTGCAAAGGCTCAAATAATAAATTTCCTTCACTGTTTTAGATCTTGATGCCCTGTTATAGCATACAATGATCACTAGATCTTGCAACAAACATCCATCATTTCACTAAAATAAAAAATATTAAATTGGCCAAAAGTCATCATTAGACCTCCCAATTTGACGATGGCTTGAAAAACGACTACTGAAATTCCTAAATGCATTGCAAAATCACAATCCTTCTGAAAAATTAGTGTATATGAGTATAAACTTGACCCCATTCTAACTCTGTCAAATCTAGGCCTCTAGGGAATCTAAAATAATTCTCATAGCATCAAAATATTTTGTGCATTAGGGTTCCATTGGTTATGGTTATGTGGGTTCATGGTTGCGTAGACACACACAGTTCCTCTTTGTACACAATTATGTTGTGATAGGTCTTATCTCTATCGATATTTCATTGAATACAAAACAAGGTTTAAATAAGAGGGTGTTGGTGGACATTACAAAGCCATCTTCGGTGACAAGTTGGTTGGCAGACCCTTTCTAAGCCATTGGTAAGTGGAGGGGTTGGGGGTTCAAATCCCATAGACTCCAACTATAGGTTTAATTTTACACAATGGTTTTGGCATGTTTTGACTAAGTATTTGTTTGTTGGGCTAACAGTCCGCAATTAACCTTGTTGATGGGGTCAACTCTCGTCAGTCCAAGCCGTTATATAGAATCTGCGTGGTTTATTTGGAGATTCCAAGTGTTATCATATGTTTGGTTGGTGGTTGTTTTATGTTGGGACCATCGATTGGTGGGTCAGCCAACAGCTAACGCAGGTTCAACTCTTGCCAATCCTTTTAAAATAGGTAATTGTTAGGTTGTTGGGCAGGGTTCGTGGGCTCTGGCCCTTTTTAATATTAATATATATGAACAGTCGAGGGTTGTGTAGGTCCACTAGGACTACCCCCAATTATATATATATATATATATATATATATATATATATATATATATATATATATATATATATATATATATATATATATATATATAGAATAAAGAATCTCAATTGTTCGGCCAGATTCCTCTAGGGGTTACTGGAAAAATTAACAATGCAATAATTTTACCAAAAATGACTATCAATAAATCCTAATTTGTCATGTGGTTTGTTGCTACCAAATTTAGTGGATTCCCCTAGATTTGGTGGTTCTACCGAAGTTATCTATGCTCCAAATGTTTTTGGCCAAAAAAATCCTACTTCTATGACCTGAAAATTTGACTACCAATAAATTTCACATGCAAAGTTAGATTGAGGTGTTTCCTACTCCATTAGAATTAGGATGGTGAGCTCTTTGATCTAGTCCTCATTTAGATGAGATCCAAAGTCTTCAATTTTTTAGCTTCTCCAAATCCACTTAGATCAGCGATTAAAGATTTTGTTGTATCATTCTTGAATTTTTCTAATGAGGATGCGCATCATCATCATTGTGCTTCCTGTTCTTATCATTCTTTCCTTCAGTGAAATGATTTTTATAATGACCAAACTTGTGGAAAAGAAAACATTGAATATCCTTCTTTTGAGGAGTTGGTATTCTACCTATATTCCTTTGAAATATTCCAAAATTTCTCCTTCATTTTCCATTTTTAGAGTGGGTTGTAAATGCTTGAGATTATCATCTTAAAGTCTTGGAATATTCTCCTTTGAGACAGTTCTAAATTTTTCTTGAGTACAAGAGGTCCATAGTTCTTCAAAACTTGGATCTTTATTTCTGCCAAATATACTAGAAGCAAATGAGTCCCGTGAGTTAGATAGAATATTGAGTGTTGTAGTCATAAGGTATTTATTAGAAATTATTTCATCAATTTCTTGAATTTGATCTCTTATTTGAGATATATTCATGAAATATGAGGCCACAATATCATTTCTTGTCATTCTAAAATCACAAATATCATTCTTCAAACTCATTGCCTGACCAATGTTGTTAACGTTATATAATCCAACTAGGACATCATCCATCTTCTTTTAAGTGTCAAAATTTTTTACATATTGAATCAAATGCTCTTTGAAAGAATTTACAGTAATTCTCCTAGTTGGATGCCATCCTTCGCACATTTTTCTTTTCCTTGATTATCTAAAGGTTTAGTGACCTTTCCCTTCACAATATCCAATGCATCATTCTTTGCAAGAATGAGTTCAATCCTTGTCTTCAAAGCCCTAAAATTTTTCACTCCTTCCAACTTGTTCTCTATCTTCATAGAGGAATACATGGATATAGATAAATAATCATATTGTAGATCTTAATGTTCTTTTCTTTTCAAAATTTCTTCAAGAGTAATCTCAATGTCCTTTCCCTCACCAAATCCCTAATACCATGTTGATTTTTCAAGTGCAATAGACACAAGCACTAATTTCTAAAAAATCAATAATTACTTCTAATGATGTAGATATTCTTTTGTTGGAAACATTGAGGGAGGAGGTGAATCAATATTTCTTAGCAATTAGCACTTTTTAGTATTTTTCAGAGCACTAGTTGATCTTCAGTTATTTTTATTGTTCTTCTTCATATAATCATAAATAATATTCCACAGTAAACAACACCATATAAAAATTCAGAAAGACAAAACAGTAGACACAAATATTTTTAGGTGGAAAATCCTCTCCGAGTCAAAAACCATGGAATGCTTCATACAATTGTCTTCTCCTTCTCTTTAAAAGAAAAAATATTACATCAAAATTTCAGCTACAAATGAGGGAAGCATCAACCCCCTAATTCACATGCTACAACATGTAGGACACTACTAAACCCTAATACCATGCTACAACTGGAAGGACGCCCCAATGCCCTGTAAGTCAGGCCACAACCTGATGAGTGCCCCAATGATTTTTTTACCAGCTGTTGTTGAAAAGGATTCTTTGTTTCCCTGTAGTTTATTAGCCCCAACTAAAAGTATTCCACAACGCCCTATGTAGGCTACAACCTACCCTAGCACTGCCTTGCCACCCTGAAGGGTTCTTAGGCCACAACCTGAAGGTGACTCCATTCACCTTCCTTGCACCACCCTACCACCCTAATCAACAGGCGGACCACTTTCCAAAATTTTCAAACTGGATCCCCCTATGCCCTGAATCAATATATGAATATAGTAAATAAGAGAGTGTTTCTCTTCTCAAAATGAATATCCTATCAATTTTTTCAACTACATTGTTGATCACACTATATAACCTTGGTCAAATTGACCACTACACAATCAAACTAATCATTGCATAATGTTGCACATCAAAACTCACTGCTCAATTGTACATATTTTCACTTCTGAATTGTACATCATTGTAACTACACAACACACATCATTGTAACTGCACATATGATTACTTCTCAATGTCAAGAGCTCATAATGTTCGCTACCACTACACTCCTCATGAATTAGTAATAATCATAGGCTCATAAGCAGACTGGCACATCACTGAACCAAACACACTGTACTACTGCAAGTGCTGAATACAATTGATTGATGATGACAGAATACAAGATGCCTCAGGTCATTCCTATGACCTTCTACCTCTGCTCTCATGATTTTCCCATAGAGAGCTGCCAGCATATGTTCTTTCACTATTGAGCACTACTCACACACTAATATCCATCGTTACTTCTATAAGTTATACACCAAGGTGATGTGTCCTTAGAAACCCGTTATCCTATAAGGTCATGATTAGTATAAAGTCTAGGTTATCAAAGCCACTATAGTTATATTAAGATAGTGTGCCAGATCAAGGTTCTACAAGTCAAAGTCAACATATCAATAACTTGTTATGTCAAGCAAACATCATGTTGCATGTAGAGTGTCAAGTCTAGTCAAAGTCAAAATATCAACATATGTGTTATGTCTAGTATGTTAAGTCTACTCCCACTAAGTCAGGGTCAACAGTTACTAGGACCTATCTATATACCAAGCCAATTGACAATCACCAAGGGTACATCACTCATCAAATCAAGTCAACACAAGGTCAATTGCAACATAGTTAAGTTAATCTTAGCTTAAATATCTGATCACTGTTATGTCTAATTGTCATGTTGCATGAGATATCAAATCTACTCTTAATGAGTCAAAGTCAACATATCAATGTTCAGTCAAGTCAAGTTAATATGATGAGTTAAGGTATCAAGTCAATTGATAATTACAAAGAGAGTTACTATAGCAATGAATTCAAGTCAATGTGATGAGACATATTTATATACCAAGAGAGATGCTACAATAGGGATACCTTTCTTAAGATACCCATAAGGATATGTCAAGTCAACATACAATCATGTCAATATACAATTGTCACTTACAAGTATCATATTATGTCATTGTTACTTCACTGAAATGTCAATTACAATTATACATAAGACCATTGTTATGTCTATGTTTGAGTGTCCAAGTTAGTGAAATTATTAATTTCCATGTCATAAGTCATAGGTCTAAAACGCAGATGCAAATTAGAGTTTCATTTATTGTCAATTTGGGTAAGTAAACTTCGAGGATCATCCAATATATATGGACTTAGAGACAAACTAAACTAAGCTAGGTGAAGAAATATTAAAGCTCCCTTACAGGAGACTGTTCATTAATATTTCTAATCAACTATTTAAACTAATGAAATTAAAGCTCTTTAAACATAATTATGATTGATTGCATGAAATATTAAAGCTCTCTTACAAGATACTATTCATTTATATCTCAAGCATATAAATCAGAAACTTAAACTAATGAAACCAAACATTAAATAACAAATCAAATTCATTGAAGGAAACATTAATACTTTCTTACGAAAGGTCATTCATTAATATTTCAAACATATGAACCTAATAATTTAATCTAATGAAATTCACAAACATAAAATAAAGGCTTACCAAAACAAAAGTGTACTTGCTAGGCAATGGGGATCCTTCCAAGGATTCACAAGCACACCAAAAGAGAAGTCAAATGTAGATGATCAAAGAAGCTCCATTTTATTCATCATAATTTTCAATGTACAATGGCTATAAGCTCATATGATCCAAACCAAAACTATTCTAAATTCTACTAGGTTCTAAAGTTCTAAAAATTAAGATTACAAATTAAGATTACAAAAAATGAAGATTTCAAATGAAGGATATAACACTCCTATTTATACAAAAGCTATGATAACAAACTCATAAATGTAGACCAACTATTCCCTCCTTTGATCCACATATTTCTCAACCAATGGTGACACATAACCCTATCCTCCATGATCTCCTCCACGAGGTCCATGATCTTCTCCCTGAGGTCCATGATCTCCTAAAATTCGAATTTGAACATAGAGTGCCACATACATATGCCTTGGAAGCTTCCTTTGTACCTACACATGTCAATAAACTCATTCTAATTGTTAGGTATACATATATGGATATTATTTTCTAAAGTTTAACCACAAATTCACTTAAAAATACTAAGAATTAATAATGTTTTGGAAAACACAATGGTAACCCATTTAATGATGAAAGTGAAGCTGATGTGGTGACATGGTGGTGGAATAGAGGTGAGAAAATGTGTGAATGAAGTGAAAGTGGATGTATTTTAAGGATAATTCTTAGGCCCAGCAAGGTCTTTGTCACATTGTTATTGCCTATAGTGTTAAGAATCCTATAATAAGGATGACTATAATAGACCTTAAAACACACCCTACATCCCTGCTTGAAATAGGTGTGGATGTATCCTAGAAGGAGCCTAGACTCTCTCTATCCTCTATAAGTTCCTCATAACCTTCAAAGAGAAAACATGATTGTTCATTGCCCTAATATAGTGCTACAGGTCTGTGGTGTAGTGAAAAGTGCTTGGATCAATCTCAATACAAGGCCTAGACTCATGCTAACTTTTATAGGTTCCTCGTTGTCATTAAAAGAGCAAAATAGGGCCTTTTCTACCCTAGAATAGGCCTTAAAGAAAGAGGTTGCAGGTTAGAACCTCAGACTTCCACTTGCAATTGAGTTTGTCCAAACGAATCCCAAAAAAATAAGACAATATACCTTACATTTTATTCAATGTCCTATTTTCCTTAGAAGGAGTCAAATCTTTCTCTACCTCAGAAGTCTTCAAAATGCCAAAAAACACTTTCTAAGAGAGGTCTAAATACAAAGAATTTTAGATCTAAGAAATTCGTTGAGTTTGTATGACTTAAGATGATTAAAGTCTTTCCTTTTATAGTGTATGGTAGGGGTTTCTAAATGTAAATGTTGAAGATAATTTAGCCCTAAGAAAATCTTAGTTATGTTTAATTTCAATTTCTATGTAATAATAACTTTATATTTTAATTATGTTTTAAATTATAATTGTAATTTTAAATTCTTCATTGGATACTTTAATCATTTTAATAATGTCTCCTTTTAATTTGAATATATCAAGCTTATTTTAAATTTACATTATATTAATTTTTTTTATTAACTTCCTTTTACGTTGGAAACTTTTGAGATTTTACCTTTGAGTTTTTGACTTGATGCATATTGTCCTACCTAGGTTGCGAAGTCAATGATTGGTTTATTTCCCTTAGTTCTTAAAGTTATTCAGCTTATACACAATGAGATTTTGGTAAGAACCACTATCATATATTGACAACTATCGGAGAATGAATGATAAGGTATCTTGCCACTACCCCTAGGGCTTTAGCCCACAAAACTGGGTCTTCAACTTCAAAATATTTTTTCTCTCTAACCAAGAGGACTTATGTGGCATACCACATGCCACTAGAAGGACCTTTGTGAGGAGAATCCAATGACATGGATCTCCAAGTCATGCTCAATTATTTTACCCTTAAAAACCTGTTGGGTCCCTATAATACTAGTGATTACCCCATTACTATTGTAGTTATACCCCTTATTTATATTGTTGTGCCCCTATTACCCCCATATTGTTATTTTTGTGGCTTTATATTATTATTGTTAGGTCGGCTGGATTATATTGTGACTCCTTAGACTCCTATATATAGAAAGGAGGTTTTGTCATTTGTATCATTCAAGAATTGTTCATTTATGTAATGTAAAGGAGGTTGCCCCCTCGAAGAGGCTGAATTCTAAGGTGTTGATCTTTCTTTTCTATCTTTTCTTAAGCTGGTTTCATAACATTTGGTATCAGAGCTTTGGAATTCTAGGGTTTCGCTGCTCCAAACAGGTCATCGTGGCATTTTCGCTATAACTTTTTTTCTGTGACATTTCAGAAGTCGCAAAAAAAATCCATTTGAGAAGAATTGGTGCTGAACCTTGGGTCCAAATTTCAGAGCTTTTCGCGCGATATTGTCGGAGATATGATCTAAGGAAGTTGACCTTTTTGTAGACTCCTGAATTACATTCAAAACAAGTGATCTGGGGAAAATCGTCATAACTCTCTCTCTGAGGATCGGATTGAAATTTCGTAAAAAGGTACAGAAATAGGACGGACTGTAGTTTCTTGTGTGTGTGTTTCAGATTCAAAGGTTGAAACAGTGACTCGTGGGACGTCGTACAAGTTCGCTCTACTGAACCAGTCTAAAAGCAAGTCCTGTGGGAGATTTCACATAACTCTTCCTTGGAGAATCCAATTTGGCTCAGACTTGTGGCATTGGAAAGAGGACACAGAAGGATACTACAGGTAGAAATTTCAGAACTGGATGATCCGAAATTACAGAGATACATCAGATTCAATATCAGGCTTCTATAAAGTGAAAAAAGGTGTGTAGTTTTTTTTAAATTTTTGTGTAAACTTGTTTTAACGGAATTCAAAGGGCATAGTAAAGCATTATTATCGGTAACTGATGCCCCGAGGAAATAAAATGCAAATACCTAGTAAGGAACCTGAAAGCTCTAGCATGACCCATGAAGAAGAGGAAGAAATGCTACATGATATATCAAAATTACAAGAACAAGTGCAACAAATGTCACGCTCACAAAAGCTAACAGAAGCTAAGATAAGTGGTGTGGAATTAAGATAAATGGCATGGAATCTAAGATAAAGGGCATGGAAGCTAAGATGGATGATTCGAAGACAGACTTGAAGAGAGACATGGCAGATTTGAAGATAGATATGAAGACAGACATGGAAGAATTGAAGAAGTTGCTACAAGAAAGGGTCACTAATGGTGAAAAGGTAGTAAAGGAAACTCATGATAAAAACAAAAGAAATGTTAATCATGATACCATAGATGCTAATGTTGGATTGAAGAATCACCATATTCCAAAAATCGATATGAGGAAGTTTGATGGCAAGGATCCCGCTACATGGATATTACAGATGGAGCAATTCTTCGATCTCAATAATGTGCAAAACGCACAAAAGGTACGTATGGCAACTATATATTTGGAACCAAATCAGTTTGTATGGTATCAATGGCTTTGCTCTCGTAAACAATTTATCACTTGGGCAATTTTTACGGAAGAATTGATAGCACATTATGAAGATACAAAAAGCAACACTTTTTTTAGCCAATTGATAAGTCTCAAACAAAAGGGTTCAGTAATGGAGCACATTGAGGAGTTCCAAAAATTGAACATAAGGGTAAAAGATATTCTAGAGGAGCATAGGATTGATGTGTTCATAGGGTCTTTAAAGGATAATATCCAACATGATGTTCACCTTTGGGAACCAGATTCATTAGAGAAGGCATTCAGGTTAGCAAGAAAAATGGAAAGCAAAATTATGGCAACCAGGAAGCATACCACTCACAACTATAAAGACGGAAGTGTTGTTGCCCCTAGTCTTCCACAACCTATAAGGTTGACACCACAAAAATTGGAAGAAAAAAGAGCCAAAGGGCTTTGTTACAGTTGTGATAGCAAATACACTAAAGGTCATAAGTGTGCTGAGAAGAAATTATTCTACATAGATTGTGAAGAGGAAGAAGAAAAGGAGCAAGAAAGGTCAAAAGAAGAAGATATACTCCAGGAACAAAGCCTAGATGAAGAACAAATAAATCCGACCATATCTTGTAATGCATTGGTGGGAATTACCACTCCTCAAACCATCAAGATAGAAGGACAAATCAAGAAGAAAAAGGTAATAGTGTTGATTGATTCAGGAAGCACCCACAATTTTATTAATTGTAGGGTAGCAAAAGAATTGAATTGATTCCTATATCCAGCACCAGAGTGTCAAGTGATGATTGCAAATGGAGGAACAATAAATTGCTCTGGAAAGTGCCATAATATCAAGCTATCCATGGGAGAATATGTATTGACTAGCCCAATGCTTTCCATTCCAATGGGAGGTGCGGATGTTGTACTAGGAGTCCAATGGCTACAATCCTTGGGTACAATAGCTTTTAATTTTCAAGAACTTTTCATCAAATTTTCTGTGGAAGGAAAGGAAGTTGAATTAAGGGGTATTGCAGGGAAACCAGGAAAGATAATCAGCTCTCATGGTATGACAAAGCTTCTAAAAAAGGAGCAAAGATGTGTAATTGCACAATTATGCTCGCTAGATGTTTCCACATTGGAATCATCTATTTCTCCAGATCTCCAAAAAGTCTTGGACAATCATTCCAAGGTATTTGAGACTCCTAAGGGTCTCCCACCTATGCGTGATCATGATCATGCTATTCATCTGATTCCAGGAAGTGTTCCTCCAAACATCAAGCCGTACAGATATCCCTATGTCCAAAAAAGTGAAATTGAACGTATGGTTGCAGAAATGCTAGAGGCTGGTATAATTCAACCGAGTCAAAGTTCTTTCTCAGCTCCAGTAGTATTGGTGCACAAGAAGGATGGATCATGGCGCATGTGTCCAGATTATAGGGAGCTCAACAAGCTCACTATTAAAGATAAGTTCCCCATTCCTGTTATTGATGAATTACTAGATGAATTGCATGGATCAATTTACTTCACCAAGTTGGATCTTCGTTCGGGATATCATCAAATCAGAATGAAGATTGAAGACATTCCAAAAACGGCATTTAGAACTCATGAGGGTCATTATGAATTTTTGGTCATGCCTTTTGGCCTTACCAATGCACCTTCAACATTTCAAGGTTTGATGAATTCAATTTTCAAACCATTCCTTAGAAAATTTGTGTTAGTATTTTTTGATGATATACTAATCTACAACAAGTCTTGGAAGGATCATGTTGAACATGTTGACAGGGTGCTACAACTATTGGAAGAGAAACAATTATATGCAAAAAGATCCAAATGTTTCTTTGGAGTCCAGGAGGTGGAATATTTGGGTCATATTGTATCTCATGAAGGGGTTAAGGTAGACCCTAGCAAAATTAAAGCCATTAAGGAATGGAAAACCCCCACATCCATAAAGCATCTGCGAGGATTTCTTGGGTTGACAGGGTATTATCACAAGTTTGTTAAGAATTATGGGAGAATAGCAGCACCTCTAACAACATTATTGAAGAAAGATTCATTTTCATGGACTCTGGAAGAAACAAAGGCCTTTGAACATCTTAAAGAGGCAATGTGCCAAGCACCGGTCTTAGCTACACCGGACTTCACAAAAACCTTTATTGTGGAATGTGATGCTTCAGGAAATGGAATTGGTGCTGTTCTAATGCAAGATGAAAGACCCATTGCTTTTGAAAGTCGTCCAATCAAGGGAAAGTTTTTAAGCAAAGCTATTTATGAGAAGGAAATGTTGGCAATACTCCATGCACTTAAGAAATGGCGACCCTACCTAATGGGAAGACACTTCAAGGTAAAAACGGATCATGATAGCCTTAAATACTTTTTAGAACAAAGATTATCCTCTGAAGAGCAAAAAAAGTGGGTCACAAAGATGTTGGGTTATGACTTTGAAATCATCTACAAAAAAGGGAAGCAAAATGTGGTGGCAGATGCACTCTCAAGAAAGGATGAGGATGTGGAAGCATTGTTGTGTGCCATTTCTATTATCCAACCAGATTGGATAAACGAAGCAAGGGAGGAATGGAAGAATGACGAAGAAGTGTGGGCACTTATTCAAAAGCTACAACAAGATTCCAGTACTTCTGATACATTTAGCTGGAAAAATGATTCGTTATGGTACAAAGATCACTTATACCTCTGTAAGAATTCCCAGCTAAAACAAAAGATTCTTATGGAATTGCACACTTCTCCCTTAGGAGGGCACTCAGGATTTTTAAAAACTTACCACAGGGTTAAGAAGGAATTTTTTTGGGATGGCCTTAAATCAGATATTCAAAAGTTTGTGGCGGAATGTTTGGTTTGCCAGCAAAATAAAGTTGAAACAATTAAGACACCGGGTCTATTACAACCTTTATCCATTCCAAGCCAACGTTGGGAGGAGGTTTCAATGGATTTTATCACAGGTTTACCCAAGTCTGAGGGAAAGAGTGTCATCATGGTGGTAGTTGACAGACTTACCAAGTATGCACACTTTTGTGCATTATCACATCCATTTAAAGCCAGTACAGTTTCTACTGCATTTATGGAAACAGTTCAAAAGCTACATGGAAACCCAAAGATTATTGTAAGTGACAGAGATCCCATTTTCATTGGAAATTTTTTGACAGAATTATTTTCTTGTCTTGGTACTCAGTTAGCTCATAGCTCATCTTATCATCCTCAATCTGATGGGAAAACTGAGATAGTAAACAAATGTTTGGAAGGATATCTTCGTTGCTTTGTATCTGATAAACAGACACAATGGGTCAAATGGTTGCCTCTAGCTGAATGGTGGTATAACACTTCCTTCCATACAGCAACAAAAATGACCCTATTTATGGCACTTTATGGGTATCAACCACCATCCATCACATCATATTTAAGAGAAAATTCTAAGGTTTAGGCAGTGGAACATCACATCGAACATCAACAACAAGTCCTCCAACTCTTAAAGGATAACCTTATGTTGGCACAAAATAGAATGAAACAACAGGCAGATCAACATCGCAGTGAAAGAAGTTTTGATGTAGGTGATTGGGTATTCCTACGGCTACAACCATATAAGCAAATGTCCCTAAAGCAAGCTAAGAAGGATAATAAATTATCACCAAAGTATTATGGTCCGTACAAGGTGTTGCAAAAGATTGGTACTATGGCATACAAATTGGAGCTTCCTGTAGCTTCTCGATTGCACCCAGTCTTCCATGTTTCATGTTTAAAGAAGGTTATAGGTGACAAGCTCCCAATTCAAACAATATTGCCAGAACTTGATGAGGAAGGAAAAATTATATTGGAACCGGAAGCAGTCACAGAAATAAGAACTTGACAGCTACGAAATCGATCAATTTCAGAGTATCTTATCAAGTGGAAGAACTTATCCGCTGAAGATTCCACATGGGAGGATGAGAATTTTATGCAGAAGTATCCAAAACTACTCAAGCGTTGAGGACAACACTTTTTTGAAGGAGAGGGGCATGTTGGGTCCCTATAATACTAGTGATTACCCCATTACTATTGTAGTTATACCCCTTATTTATATTGTTGTGCCCCTATTACCCCCATATTGTTATTTCTGTGCCCCATAGAATCCCTCTATTGTTATTTTTGTGGCTTTATATTATTATTGTTAGGTCGGCTGGATTATATTGTGACTCCTTAGACTCCTATATATAGAAAGGAGGTTTTGTCATTTGTATCATCCAAGAATTGTTCATTTATGTAATGTAAAGGAGGTTGCCCCCTCGAAGAGGCTGAATTATAAGGCGTTGATCTTTCTTTTCTATCTTTTCTTAAGCTGGTTTCATAACAAAACCCCTCGACAAAGTTGGGGTATTTCCATAGTCTAGGGAACCCAAACCCTAGGACTTGGGCTTTCAACCATCCAACAATGTAGCTACCAACTTGATGTAATCTGAAAATTACTAAGATGCATTCATTAACCATTTGAAATTAATTATTAGTGTTTTTAGTCAAAGTCAAACCTAGTCAACTCCATGAGTTGACATCAATGACAAAACCATCCAACATCTTTTATAAAATCTAGTTTTAGCATTAATAAATTACACTTCAAAAATTCAACCATAAATGCACAAGGACAGTAGAGATCACAATGCACAAATATAAGACAATATTTGCCCTAGGAAAACCCACTTGGGGGAAAAACCCAACAACTTTTTCCATTAGATAAATTATTCAATTCAACAAGAGATACACCTAATTATGCTAGTCAAATGTGATGGTCAAATTGACCAACAATTCTATGGTCAATCCTGGTTAAAATTCCCTCTTGTCAAGTCAATATTATACGCAATAAAATTTCCTTGTCTGATCTACATAGGCTGAAATGTAGCCTCCTAGAATCTTCCCAAAAAATTGACCCTATAGCCTTGAATATGATACCCAAAAAAGTCAACCTGTTGACATAATGTACCTAGAAACTTGCATGTGTGAAGCTGCAGGAGAGAGAATCACACGTGCCAAGTCAATGAAAGATAGAAAATATACTTGAGATGTCTTCATCCTTCTTCTTACTTTTCTTTGCTTAGATGCCCATAAGATGTCTTGTCTTGTGAGAGATCGAATTTTTCTTGGGGGAGGTTGAGTTCCTTAATATATTGTTCTAGAACTACTACATTTGGGTGGAAATTCTGACGACGGAATGGATAAAATCAGAAAAAGTGTCGGAAGTTAAATGTATTTTTTGTTTTTGTTTTCTAAATCCTAACAGAAGTTATTTTCCTGTTGATTATTTGACATTTTGTATTTCCTTCTTTTTTTATAATCCCAACGGTCATCAAATATCTGACGAGAGTTCTTTTACTATTGGATATCCATCGTTTTTTCCAATATGAAAATGTGTTGTCAAATATCTGATAAATGCAATTAAACGTTGTATAATGTTCAATTCCACCATTAATGGTTGTTTTCCATTAACAATGTCTAATATGGGACCGCTTTACATTGAGTTTAACTAATTATAATAATATAGCATTAATATTGTAATTATATATAATATTATCAATATATATTAATATTAACATGAATAATATATTAATATTAATATTATATTATATGATTATAATATAAATTATATATATATATATATATATATATATATATATATATATATATATATATATATAGAGAGAGAGAGAGAGAGAGAGAGAGAGAGAGAGAGAGAGAGAGAGATGTAAATGTATAGGCCCAAACATTGTATAAATTTGACATAGTAGCTATATTAGTTGTGATTTTTTTGAAAGGTTGTAGGATTATATTGAGGTTAACTTTTGAAAAAAATCACCACTAAAAGTTTGGTGACAAAAAATGTCACATAACATTCTTCAAGGAGACCAAGGATACATGGGACTGACATTGTGGGATTGTGAGGGTCGAAGATGTTATTTCCCTTATAGAAATTGCAAGGGCTTGATGCCAAGGAGAATTCTAGTAAAATCTGTTAAAAAGCATTGTAGAGACTATGGACACGCTAAAGACGAACATGAATATCATCCATTAGTAAGTTATTCCTGTTATGTCTTTGTACTGTAGATTGTTTTTGTAAATGGTTATATGTATATATGTATATTTTATTTTAGACTGTATGTCTTTGTATTGTAAATTGTGTTGTATTTTTATTGTAAATGTATTTTATATTCTTTTGGGAGGTGTTTGACCTATGTTGTCATCTTGCTGTGAAGAACAATTATTTGATTATTTTCATTAGGGTCGATTAAGGGTTTAGGTCGAGTTAGGGTTAACTACTTTATGGGCTTAGGGATAAGGGGTTATCATTTAAGGTTTTATGGGTTAAAGGCTTAAGGGCTATGGGTTTAAGGGCTTTGGGGAATGGGGTTAAGGTGTTAGGGGGCTAATGTATGTTTAGGTAGTTAATTAGGACCTAGAGGATTTAAAGGTTAATCATGGGTTTTATGGAGAATTATGAGTAAGTTTTTAAAGTATGTTATGCATATAATTTAGAAGGTAGACATAATGAATACATTTTTATAGGAAAGAAGAGAATAATTATATAATATATTGTAATAAAATCTTATAAGAAAAACTAATAAAATATAAATCTAATTAAAGAAATAATTAAATGAAAAAATTGATTAAAAATAAATTTATTATAAAGAAATATGATTGGATAAAGACAAAAGGAGTCCATTTTGTTAATTTATGTAAGATGATAACTAATAAAAAAATGCTTTTTTATGAAAAATAATATATAAAAAAATAAATTACTTTATTTGTTAAAAAAATTAAATTTATAAACCACAATTTATAAAAATATTTCATTCCTAACCACAATCTATTTCACTCATAGAAGACACACTTTCTCATTTTTTTAAGGGAAAAGGTATGGGACACAAGCCTTGCACTTGGTATTTCAAAATGTTTAGGTGACAATGAACTTTTTAAGCTCAAGTGATATAGAGTGAATAATACTCTAAATAAAGTCTCTTTTTGTGATGAGTAAAGTGTCTCATTTGTTGTAAATTGTGAGAAAACTAACTAAAGTAATATAAAATATATAATAGGTATAGGAAAATGATAGATTAATGAAATGTTTGCTAAAGCATCAATGGTTATTTTTTCCGAAATTAATTTTTTTATTATCACTAATGCAAGGTAGAATATTCCATTTTGAATGTTCTTTGAAGTAGGTGCAATGTTTTTATTCTATAACATTCACTTACCACTAAGTACAAAGTGAGTTTTTGACATTTAGTCAAATCAAATAAGTATTCAAAAAGAAATAATACCCCATTTTGTGTAGAAGGACAAATATTGACATCGTGCCTTAGTAAAAAATGGTTTCCTATAAAAAAAAAATGTCTTTAGTGGGTTCCCTATGACTTGACAAAAGAAAAAGACACACTTCTATTATGAAAGCTTAAACAAGAATATAAGCACTGTCCATCAAAATAGTGCATGTGTGATGCTAAACTCATGTCAACAGTTAATGCACACTTTTATCGACAACCTGCGTCGCTTTGGTTGCGTTTGTACTTCTATTTTGATGAGTTTTCTCAACTATGATATTTTGCACACTTTGGCTTTCACAAATATCGCTTTCAAATTTTCATTTGTCATTTGGATTGCTTTAACTTTAATAGGTGGCATTTTCATGTTATCTTCACTCTAGCATGTGTTGCTTTCAAGGTCGTTTGCATGTACAAGTGTAGTTTTCATGTCTTTTTAGAGTTGCAGGTTTTGCTTTTAAGTATGTTCACCCCTATATGTTCCACACCTTTTCACATCACTAGAGCTAGTTATGGTGCCCTTATATGCATTAAATTCTCTTACATATGGTTAGGATGTGTCACACACATTCCTACAACTCAAACCTGTTGATTCCTCCTAAAATTTTTCAACATAAAACATCTTGCTAAATTGCACAAGCTTCATGATCATATTGATTTGTTTTATTTGTTTGTTTCTCTCACCCAAGCTCATGGTTGCTGGCCCATTCTCTTAAAACTTTTGTTCTTTAAGTGAAATTAAGAAAGAATATGACATTGTAATGATGAATGCAAAATAATATCAATATTTTTTTATTATGGTTGTGAATGTATATCTCAGAAGGTTTCTCACTCGCTACATGTCAAGAAAAGTAAGATCTTTCTTATATTTTTTCAACATATTCTTAAATATCTTGATAAATTTCACAAGAATCATCATTGATTTCTTTTCTTTGTTTCTTGGTCTCACCTAAGTTTTCCTTCTCTTTGACATTGTTGTCTTTTTTTCCTTATATATTATATTTGTAAACGGTTGTATCAACGTTTTAATATTTTCTATATAAAATAATTACTTTATTAATTGTAATTGTATAGTATGGGCTCCATAGGGCATTGCTCGTTGTAGTATAGGCGCTTGTTCAAGAACATGGAGCGATTTATATTGAGGATCAAGCTAATGTTCCTATGGAAGAAGATAATGATGTTGATAACATAGTTGAAGAAGATGGGACAAATATATTGATCAAGGATACATTTAATAATGTTGGAAGGGATGAATTTGGAAAGTAGTATGATGATCGTGATTTTGATATACTTGTACTTGAGAGGGCAATTCAACCTCTTTATGAAGGCTCGTAAACATCTCTTCCCTCTATTTTATTGTTGTTGGTCAACTTAAATGTGGCGAATGGTTTGTCAAACACATGTATGATATAGTTCCTAAGGTATGTTATATATTTTGTGAAATTTGGTACTATATACATGATAAAGCAATTATTTTTTTCTTCTTTTTTAATGTTAGTTCATTGATCATCATTTACTTAATTTGTAACATTTGGATGAAATATGTATTATTAATATTGTTTAGTACATTAACTAGTACTACTTTTTATGGTGTATATTATTAAGTTAATTTTAGTTACCACTATCAAATGTTTTACCCATACATACTACTATTTACATGCCATTACGAAAGATATTGGAATATAGTATCAAGTTATTCATGCATGCCCTAATGATTATATTCTCCATTATCAATAACATGCATCGAAATAAAAATTCCCAAAATGTGATGAGAGTAGATATCAAACCGATAAAGTAACAAAAAAAGTGCCTCGCAAGGTTCTTCATTATATTCCTATAATTCCACGTTTGCCATAATTGTTTAGGTGAAAAAGTGTAGCAGAATTTATGGATTACCATGCAACAAATAGAAGCGAATATGGTGTTCTTTGAATGCCTACAGATGGATCTGCATTTAGGAATATAGAGGAAAAGTGGCCAAAGTTTAAAACAGAACCTCAGAATCTTAGTCTTTCATTAGTAGCTAAAGGTGTCAATCCATTTCGAGAGCCCATAACTACTTATTCGGTGTTCCCCATTTTCGTTATCAACAATGACATTCCTCCATAGAAGTCAATAAAGAGGGAGCACATAATGTTGACAATGATTTCTCGAGGTGTTAATTTGCTTAGAATAATTTTTTTTAACACAATAACATCTCATTTGTATTGTTTGATTCATAATTATGTATTATACTTTTTTGTTTACTCACATTTGTTCAATTATGTCTTATAATTTTTTTTATTCTCATATATGTAGTAATTATGTATTGTATGTTCAATCAATTAGGTAAGTACTATGTCAAAGATATGAATGTATATATTGAGCATCTTATTAATGAGTTAGTGGAGTTATGGAATGGTGTCACTATGTATGATATCTTTAGACCATTAGATGCATAAAGGGAATTTGAATTCCATGGAATGCGTGTATGGACAATTGATGATGCCCAAGGACTAACACATTTATGTGGTATGTGATAATGTTACCATACACTTTAATGGTGTCTAATTTTATGAAGTTCATTTTAGGTATGTCTTTTAAATAATTCCTTCATTGTACATACTTAAAATAATTGATATAAAACTTATTCCATCTCTTCAAGTCTTCAAACAAAGGGTAAATTTGTTTGTCTAGTTTTTTATCCTAAGATGAAAGGAGGTGTTTGACCAGTATAGGTACTTCCTTTCTAAGAACCATAGGTATCGAAGTACTGAAAAACATATTTTCAATGGAAAGAAGAGAATGGATTAAGACCACAGAGAATGACACCTTGTGCATGGAAGTTGTAATATAATAGAGTCTCTCAAGGTATGGATTGAATTTTATATGTATCAATAAACATGATATGTTTGGATTATTTTATATTTAATGGTGTTTTCTTCACTGTACTAATTGATAGGTTATATTGTTTTTATAATATCTTTAACTATGATTCACGTTGTAGGTCATCAAGGCATTAATAACATGGAACTTCCACGAGGAATGAAAAGTTATCCCAAGAAATTTAATAGACTCCCCTACTATGAGCACCTATAAATTGTTCATTTGTTTGATACAATGCACATAACAAATAATGTAACAAAGACCTTATTGTGAATCTTAGATGGAAGGAGAGATAAAGAAAAAATTGTCAAGATTTGTAATGACATTAAGGAGGCCAATCATGCATTGCAAAGTGCGACTCATTCAAATAACGATGGAGATGGCCAAAATATAAGTTCCCTTCCATGGTTATTGAAAAAGCAACAAAGCAAGGATGTTAAAGAGGTTATTGAAAAAATTAAATTTCCAACTGGATTTTCTTCAAACATAAAGAATATCTTAACAAAGAAAGGTGAATTAGGTGGGGTAAAAACTCATGATTGGAATACATTCATTAAGGTCGTTGTTTTGGTGTATATATTTATACATTGGTGAAACATCTTTTTAAATAGTGTTTTTTTCTACTAATTTGGGAAAAAATAATGATTGAACATTATTCTTGTTACAATATGTTCTACCTCTATCTGTCCCAGAAAAATTTGACAACAATTTCAAACAAGTTATATATGATCTTGGAAAATACATGAGGTAAGTTGAGATTTATGTGAAAAGTGTAATTTCTTTAATAAGTTGTTGTATTGCATATTTTTTACTGCATGTGTTTTACTTTTCTTCATGTACTATATACTTTTTTTTTTAAACTTGTGATTTTGATTGCTTCATTTGTAGACAATTATCATCTAAATAAATCAATAAATAAGATATAAAGTATTGGAGGAAATGAATTCATCTTCTAATGTGTGAAATGAAAAGGTATCTACCTTCGACATTTTTCAATGCATAAGAACACTACCTCATACAACAAGTCGAGGATATTGAAAAGTGTGGACCTGTACACACAAGATCGATGTGGATGGTTGAGAGGCACTTGAAATCAGTGAAGGCTTTGGTCAAACAAAGAGCACATCCTCAAGGTTCTATGGTAGAGGGATACCTCGTATATCAAAACTATGGTTTATATTCATCAATATAGTCCTACAATAGAAAAAAGTGTTAATATATTGGATCACATTTGGAATGTCAAATCCATGAATAGATTTGAAGGGGGGAACCTATTGGGGAAAGGTAGAATTAGGAAAGTGATATGTACGTAGATAGTGGATATTTATAGCACTTTTAACTTTTTTGTTTTTATGTATATCATACTTATTTAATTTTTAGTCTTCCTACATAATCCATTATTATGAAGGTATAACATGGTAACTAATTATATATATGTTAATTTTTTTATTTTAATACATCCGATCGACAGTGGGATGCATTTCATTTATACATTGCAAACAATATTGATTGGCTGAAGGTATGGATTGAACGATGCAAACAAGCTAATAATGGTAGGTTATCATGGTATGGTGTGTCTACATTGGTCAAATAAGCTCAATGTACTACAATCACCAATATTACACAGAGGGAAATTGATTTAGCATATGGTTTAAAATATTATCAGGCAATCATATTCACCCATATATTCTACTTAGTTTATTTTACAATTATATTGATGCATATGGTGTGTTTTTTCTTAATTTGTAAATTTTCTAAGTATAAATATGCTTATCAATTGACAATGAAATTTTTTATGTGTTTGACATATTTCAGTTGAAACACCACAAAAAAATGTGATGTGATGGACGTAAATTTCACATCAAAAGGTTGGATGAAAATATTAAAACTTTTGGTAGTGGGATAACTGCAGTATTTCAACTTATCAATGTTTCCTCTGGAGATGACAGACATCTAGAAGTCTTTAATAAATGATATTATGGGTATCTACATGATATACTTGAGAGCGAATTTGAATCCTTCAAAATAGTTGTGTTCGATGTTATATGGTTTAGGCTACGAATCCATGAACATGGCCCTGGTAGAACTATTATTAATAATGCTCACGGATTTACCATATTTGATACAAGGAATATTGATCCAAGTTCAAAGCCCTATGTTATTCCAAGCCAATGCGAATAGGTATTGTACATAGAGGTTCCAGGTAAAGCGGGTTGGTCATTTGTTACTACATATGATCCAAGAGGATGGTCGATAAAGTATAATGTAGCAGAACAACTAGATGAAATTGAAGAAGAAGATGATATAGAGGAGCATGGGGTTCATGTGTCAGATGGATACATCAAATAAGTGCAAGGATATGATAACCGAGACAATGTTAATTTGGATGAACTAGATGATATTGACATTGTGTCAGACGAAGAACTTGAAGAAGTTGAATCAAATGTAGAAGAGCATGTTCCAAATTATGGTATAGATAATGATGATGATGTTTATATGACCAATCCTTTAAACATGAATTTTAAACTAGATGATACAGATGATGAATTGGATGAGGAATAATATTAATGATATCAAAATGTTGAAAAATACGAGGCATCTATTTATATGTTTTTAGTTATTTTGTTCTCTTTCGTTCACGTTAAATTTTTATTTTCCTATTTTTTATGTTTGAATGTTACTTTGTTTCATTCAAATATATTATAGTAGATAGGTCGGGTATTGGGGAATTGAGAGTATTGTGAACGGTGGGGGGGGGGCATATTATCTTCCATGTTCACATGGGTGGCCTTGTTCAATATAGAATATATTATTCTTGAAACTAAGAGAAGCTCAAATAAGTTTATACCATCATTTCCAATTATAGCTTGTGTTTGTCTAATAATTTCCAAGGTTTTCAATTTAGTAATTATTAGTGAAAATTATGTTTTGACCCTGCATAGAGTGACTTGTGAATGGGGCCTATTGTTCCATAAATTAGCAGGACTAGGGAGTAGGAAAAGGCTTCGATGCGCAACAAAAAATTAAGACTAATGCATGACGTGAATGAAGGTGGGGTGCCTGGGAACCCAAAGGTGAATTGAACAACATGGCGACAGGAAGACAAGTTGGGCATGTCAGGTGGGCTAGGTGAGTTGGGTGATGGGTGAACCGAGCAACACGATGGTCAAGAAAATGTGTGAAATAAGAAAGGACAAGATGTGTGAGAGGTCGAGTGAATTATGGAATATGAGTGAAGCAACGAACAAGCAAAGTCATAGCATGATGTGCACAACAGTGAAACAATTTGCACCTTGGGTGCACTCGTACAAAGGTGAGGTGCCCCAGGCACTCATGGGGGTGTTGTGTTGGGCACGTCAGGGCACCCGCCTGCAACAAAATAAGTAAAGTCGACCCATGACTGCCCATGAACAGAGTTCTGATAAGGGTGTTTCATAATGATATTTACAAAATTGAGTAAATTAATATTTAGGTGTTAAAAGTGAGTTTATAACTAATTGATTATGCAACATGGTACTAACAAATGATTATACTTTTTTGTCATTGATGAGATAATGATATTTGTTGATTAATTTGTATGGAACAGTGAATGCCCACATCCTGGGCATGCCCACACGAAGGCGAGATGCCCGAGCACCCATGAGGGCGTCACATGTTTGGCATGCCAGGGCACCCACCTGGAAAGGCCGCCTGTGCAGCGATTTGGTAGGTCAGCACAATTAGAAAATTGACTAAATTAATGTTTATGTGTTAATTTAAGGCGGTTTATAGTTGATTGATTATGAAGCATGGCACTAAAAAATGACAGTATTTTGTTGGCATTGATGAGCTAATGATTTGTGTTAACTGATTTACATGGTAAGGTGAACACTCGTACCATGGGCATTCCCACACGAAGGCGGGACACTTGTGCACCCATTGGGGCATCGTGTGGTGGGCATGCCAAGGCGCCTGTGCAATGAGTTTGTGGGTTGGCCCAACTTCAAAAGGGGTTGCTACACAAAATAAGTAAGGTTAGCCCATGATTTCCCATGAACAAAATTCCCACAATGGGGATCTCATAATGATTTTTAGAAAATTAACTAAATTAATGTTTAGGTGTTAAAATCTAATTTATAATTGATTGATTATGCAGCATGGTACTAACAAATGATAACATTTTATTGTCATTGATGAGATAATGATTTGTGTTGACTTATTTGCATGGCACAACGAACTCCCACACCTTGGGTGTGCCCGGGTGCCCATGGGGGCATCGTGTACTAGCCATGGCAGGGTGCCAGTGTGATGAGTTGGTGGGTCAGCCCGACTTGGCAAGGGAAACCTACACAATAGAAGTAAGGTTAGCCCATGACTTCCCATGAATAGAGTTCCCACAAGGGGGTTTCATAATGATTTTTAGAAAATTGACTAAATTAATGTTTACGTGTCAAAAGCCAATTTATAATTGATTGATTATGTAGCATGGTACTAAAAATGATAATATTTTGTTTTCATTGATGAGCTAATGATTTATGTTGATTGATTTGCATGGCAGGGAAAACTCCCACACCCTAAGAACACCCACATGAATGTGGGGCGCTAAGCGCCCATGGGGACGTCGCATGTAGGGCACGCTAGGGTGTTTGTTGTGTAGAAATTAATGTGTAGATTCAATATTGCTCATGAAATTTTTGAAGTCACAATACTTGAAGCTACTCTACTGATCTATGAAATTTAATTCACCGTCTAAAACAAGAATCATAGACATACAAAAGTAAACATCACACATGCACAAAGATTTATCTAGGGGAAAGAAACTACTCAAAACCCTTTACTATCTGTATTTCATTAATAAGAGAATATAGAAGAAATTCATTGCTTGCTCAAGCCTGAGCACACCCTGCAAGTGTATAGTCTATCCCTCTACCTGACTGACTAAGCCTGGCCCAACCCTTAGCCAATTTTAATCCTTCCCAAGATCTTATTTCCTTGCAATGTTCCCTTATGAAATTGACCTATTTTTTAGGAATTTCACACTAAGGAATTTCACAATAGCCTTAGGTCAATCTCTGCCTGCATGCAACACTTGTACACATGGGAATATACTACAACTAATAGTACACTTCCTTGGAATCTCCATCTCAACTAGGTAACTTGAATCCTATACATGCAACAATTATTTTGGGTTGATTGATCAGTTAACTGGTTGATCACTGTGTGGTTGAAGTTCCACTTCCACAACTTGATCTCCACTAGTTCTTCTAATAGTTAGAATTAGTTAAACTGACATTAACTCAAACTAACTGAAATAGATTGCTACAAATTAGAAATCAATCATGTAGAAGTGAACTCAAGCTTCCTCGACTGGAATTTACTGATTTAACAAAGTGAAAAAATCCATGTCACTTTAGTTAACTACCTCCTAGTATTTTGTTGAAAGAGAAATTCAAATTTTAATCTAGTTTGACCAAGGCACAGTTAAAAGTAGATTTTATTGCTGCATTTTCAACACTCCCTCTCAGCAAGAAAGGGATTATCAGATATGCCAATCATGCCTCTATGGAACTCGAATTTTCCTCTTGACAAAGCCATTATCAAAATATCTGCATCATGTTCCTCTGTCGGAATGTACTGTAACAACATCATCTGCCTCTAGACACAATCTCATAGATGGTTATACTGGATGTCAACATGCCTGGATCAATCATGAAATACAGGATTCTCAGAGTTTGATACAACTCTAATTATCATAGTAAATCAAAGTAGGCTCCATCGTCAGACAAAATAACCCAACAAGCAGGGAAAAATTTAAGGATTGAAAATTATCTTGAAGTTTAAAAACATTGGTGAATCTCACTAGTCCCTAATATGAAAACTATAAAATATTTATTGATTTATTTGTAAAATTATTCAAATTTATAATGATTTTATATATACTCTCTATATAATGTTGGTGATTTTTAAGGTAAAATAATTTTATATTGTAAAATTTGGGCGAACCATTTTTATAAACAATGGAAATTGGCGAATCGTCTTTTGGAAAAATCATGGAAAATTAGCCCACATGCGAATATTAGCCCCTAAAATTTTCCATGCCAACAAGAATATTTCTCATCTAGATTTCCTCAAATGTTGCTTGACTTGTAGCCATGTACTCTGCTTTTGCTGAGTTGAGTGCCAAAAATATTTGTTTCTTGTTGTACCAAGAAACCATTGCTAACCCAAAACTGAAAATTCCTCTTGATGTGCTCTTCTTGTTTGATGAATCCCCACCAAATTTGCATCTATGAAGCCTTCTAGATTCACTCCCTTTGTCCTTATGTACCAAATACTAAATTGAGTAGTTCCTTTGAGGTATCGCCACACATGATTTGATACCTTCCAATATAATTTGGTTGGCTTAACCATTGCTTGGCTAAACTAGTTAACTTCATAACACATGTCCAGTCATGTGTTCACCAAATACATAAGTGAACCCACAAGCTTCCTATAAATGGCAGCCTCCACTACTTTACCTGAAGTAGCATCCTCTTTCCTCGAGTTTGTTGCTAGAGGAGTTTGCATGGGTTTTCTCTTCTCCATGTAGAACTTCTTCATTATCTCATTGGCATACTTTCCTTGAGAGACAAAAATTTCCCCATATCCTTTCCATACTTCCAAACCAAGGAAATAATGCATGAGTCCCATCTCCTTCATCTTGAATTCTCTTACAAAATCCTCTTTGCAAGAATTAATCAGCTTCTCATCACCGGTTAAAATTAAATCACTAACATACAACACAATAATAAAAAATTTTCCTTCAACCACAATGTGATAAATGTTTGTATTTGCGTAATTTTTGGTGAAGCCCAACCTAGTTAAATAGTTGTCGATCCTAGTGTACTAAGGATAGGGTGTTTGCTTGAGTCCATACGATGATCGCTTAAGTCTGCACACATGTGAATTTATGTCAAAGGTCTCAAACCCCTCTAGTTGCTCGATATACACCTCCTCCTTAATAACTCCATTGGTGAATGTGGTATTCACATCCATCTGGTGGATCTTCCACCCCATCTGCACTGATAGTGTTAGAACTAACTTTATGGATGAGTACCTTGCTTCTGGAGAAAATTTCTCCTCATAGTCAATTCCCTCAACCTAAGGGAACCTCTTTGCCACAAAAATGGCCTTGTTTTTCTCTATGCTTTTGCTTGTTGCATGCTTTACCTTGTAAAGCCATCTTGAACCAACCATTGATTTGTTTGCTAGTCTTGGGACCACTTTTCAAACACTATTTCTGACAATGGAATCATTTTCCTCTACCATAGCATCATCCCATATAGGTTTCTCTACATCTTACTTGAATGATGATGGCTCAGTATCTACAATATCAATCATCATATCCATGTAGCCAGTGTATTGATTCAGTGACCTCCTCTCTTTGCGCTATGATGTGGGTGCTCCCAAATTTTCTCTAGCATCATGTAATAATTTGTCAACTTCCCTGGTTCACTTCCTTCCTTCTCTGGATGTCTCTACTTGAGTGGATGTCTACACTCATTAGGGGAATTGTGAGGTCTAAAATGGGTCTCCTAAGGAAATTCTAAAATAATAGTGGAAATAATAAAATAATATTAGATTACATCATCAAAATTTAGAGTGAATAAGGAAAAAACTATTTTTCAACTTATCTCCTTATGGGTTTACTAAAATTTCAAGCGAAAACACTTGTTGGATGAAAATTTTGATTCCTCACTCAAGGAGTACCCATGTTGCATACTTTTGATGGACCCTGTTACACGAACAATGAGGAATACATGAAAAAAAAGTGATTTCAATCACATTTTTTTCATGTATTTCTCATTTTTCGTGTAGCGGGGTCCATCGAAAGTATGCAACATGCATACTCCTTGGATGAGGAATTAAATTTTGCATCCAACGAGTACTCCTCAATATTTCAGTAAAACCTTAGGGAGATAAGTTAAAAATACAAGTTGAAAAAAAGCAATTTTATTATTTAATTATTTTTTTTACTCCAAAAATGGTGAATCATCCCCCATGGTTTACATCATCATCTTGAATCTTATTGGTTCTTATAAATTTTATTTTGGTCATACATTTTTCTTAGGAGGCCCATTTTAGACCTCAAAAGTCCCCTAATGCTCTTCTCCCCTGCTTGTGGCTACTCCACAATTTCCTGAGGTTCTTCCTTTGAGCCAAAAGATCATCATTAGGCTCCAACTGAAGCTACCTCTTAAGTGAACACATCATTTCCTTCTCCTTATGAAATTTCACATCCCTTTTGACCACTGTCATCTTGACGAATGGAAAGTACACATGATAGTTATGAGGTGTTTCTTGTACCTCAAAAATATTCCCAACTCTATTGTTGGATATAGCTATTTCCTTGCTTGGAAGCATGACAGTAGACTGATGGTCCAAATATCTTGAAGTGTAGCATATCTGGTTTCTTCCCTAAAAAATCTTCCTTTGGTATACTCATGCCTAGAATCCTATGAGGACTCATGTTCTGCAAATAGACCATTGTGTTGCATGCTTCAGCCCACAAGTGCAGTGGTAGGCTTTCCTTTGTTCATGCAACATCACCCTTTTTGTTCCCACAATACCTTTTTTCTTCCTCTCAACCACCCCATTTTGCTGTGGTGTAAGGGGTGTTGTCAGACCTTGTTGGATACGTTCCTTTACATAGAATTTGTAAACTCATTCAACAAGTACTCACCTTCATTATCGCTCCTAAGAGCCTTCAATTTCCTTCTAGTTTCTTTCTCAACAAGTGCTTTAAATTCAACAAATTCGGAGAATGTTTAGTATTTCTTTTACATGAAGAATATCCATCAATTTCATGACAAGTCATCTACAAATATAACATAATACCTATTCTTGGCATTAGAGGTTGTCGAGAAAGGTCCACAGACATCATATGGATCCTTTCAAAGACTACATGCACATTGTTGTCCTGATTATTGAAGTTGGATTTTCTGTACTTCCCCAACATACACCCTTTGCATGTATTTCACTATTCTATTGCTCCTTTGGGGAGGCTTGTAGAAATATTCGGCATGATCTTCAAAGCGCCATGATGAAAATGGCTAAGTCTTATATGCCATAATTGTTGTGGGGAAAAATGCCTATGCAGGACGATCCTATCCACCTAAGGTGTGACAGTGCCTTAGCAACAAACGAATACAACTATCATGATTTCTTCCTTTATGAAATGTGAAAGAGGGGAGATTGATAGACTTACCGTTGTCTTCTGGTTGTCCCTCGATCTAGATCCTCTTCTCTTTGTGTGTCCACAACTACTTGTCTCCTCGCTTGCTCAAGAGAACAACTACTTGATTCCCACGAGATCACAAGAGAACAGCTACCTGTGACAAGAGAACAACTACTTGCGACAAGAGAAGAACACAATACAAAGGCAAATATACATATTCATAAATGATTCAGGATTAGAAGTAAATCAAATACACTAATGCAATCATACAAAATACACCAGCATATAGGAAAGAATCAAGATAGCTTTATTGATAAGTAACAGGGTTCAGGAAGAGATACAACCCATAGGGCTCCAATCCAGCATCTCCTTCCCAGCAGAATGGAATTCCTTCTTCAGCTCCCTTCAAAGCATTAAGCACCCAATATTTCCAGCCACAAACCAACAACAATTCTTTGCAATCACCAAATTCCAGCCCCCCAGATCTCATGGAGGAGAGATCCATATATAGATATTTGGAGAGAAGATGAGTCAGCTTGAGATCTGACTATTGTCCTCTCCCTCTCTCAGTTCTTGAGTCCACTTGGAGGTTCTTGCTTCCACTTGGAGATTTGGAACCTCTTACTCATTACCAGTCGAATTCCTTGATGCAAGTGTCATTTTGGAAGCTTCCTGGGCATTGACACCTTGAGGAATGACTCTGCCACATGTCCAAACTCGCTCAGCGCAGGTAGCTAGTGTTGGATTTGACATTCAATGCAGGTAGCCAGTGTAGCAGTTGACATTCAGCGCAGATGCTCAGTGGAGCAGTTGACATGATCCAGAATTGGCTTGTTTTTGAGTGTTTTCAGGTGGAGAACTTCTGTGAATTGCTGTGGTTAGTTTGCCTTGTTCCTCTAGGGGTAGGAACAACATGTTTAGGGACTTTGGATCCCTTAGATTATGGACATTTCATGCTCGAGGCTGTAAGGCACAAAAATGTCTATAACAGTTGCCCCCTAAAGTATGAGGCCGTTTATCGGGTGAAATGCTTTATCCAGGAGGGCCCGAAGTTCATCCATCTGCTGGGAGGAGACCTGTAATAAAATACAATACAATACATTATGATTCATACTGCTTTCATGATCTAGCTGAGGCGGGCATTCCCATGCTCAGCTTTATAAATTCATTTTTGTACATAGCACAGACGATCGTCTAATGGTAGACTGATAATTTTGGCAAAATTATCATCCTTTGAGTAGGATGATCATCTGCTGCAATGATGTACATGTCAAATGTCTTTATCTTTCCTGAATATATATCGCAGCCCGGATGGATGAAACTAGATCCGGGGTCTTCAAACTCGTTCGATGTTCACTCTAAGTACAAGTCGATCCATGTGAGAATTGCGCTGAAGTCGAACATGGAAAGACATCGCTTGATTACTGGTCAATGATGTAAACCGTTAACAAGCGCGAGAGGAATCACCGATAATGATAATGACCCTCAAGGTACTGCAGTACAATTCACGTGGTGTGAATAAAGGACTTGGCGTCGAACACCACGCAAAATCTTCTGGTTGAAGGTCATTGATGTATACCTGTCGCCGGAAGTGAGAAACTTGCCATTGAGGCATGCAAGCTTCAAATTACTGAAGGGGTTGTTCCTAGATCAACTTCTTGGATAATGAGATGATGTCGACAAGAAGCGGTCCGTCAAAGGAGGGCCTTGATGAATCCCACATCAGTGACACGGAACGAAGCTAATGATTTTAATGGAGGTGAAAACGATCTGTGACATATGATTCAGGGTGGCGGTCATGAATGGATGAAGGATAATGTATGGCAGTGGATGGGATCCGGTTGACTCTTTCTGAATGACTTCTCTTGAACATATGGCGACACTGATGCGATGGATTGGTAGCATTACCCCAAATATGGATGGTATGGCGAGACCATGGTGATGTGACCGGTGAATGAAACAACCCAACTCGAATGTGGTACGGAGGAAAAGTGTCATGTTCAAGAGCGACCTGCTACCATCAAAGTTTTCTTGATTTTTCCCAATTTTTCCCCAGTCATTGCTGACCAGTACCTCTTTATTTTTGTCAAGCTTGAGGAGGATAACATATGCTTGTTCTATAACCTGCCCTTCGGGCAAGCCCATCACTATGTTTTAACGAGCTTAGCGATAGTGAAACTTGTTCTCGTCTAAAGACAAGTTTGTCGCTATTTAATAATTTTAACGAGTCTAACGACAAGGATAACTCGGTCCTTTTCATTTTTAGAGAGTCTGAAAAGGTACATAAAGTTAACTCCAAAATTCATTTTTCGTCATCTAATCCCTTAAGTCCGAAAAAGTATAAAACAATACAGAAGGGATGAGTTTTTGATAATTTTAACGAGCCGAATAAAACAAGCGCTCGACCTTTTTGTGCAATAATCCCTCAGGTCCAAAAAGATTAAAATCTAGAGGAGGGATAGATCTTCCTGTCCTTTAACGAGCTGGAAGGCCAAAACTCGGCAATATTTTCATATTTTACGAGTCAATTGAAAAGAGCTTAAAGAAGACTCGTCTTTTGAGGAACGAGTGATAAACAGGGATAGCAACTGATTCCAGGTACAGGTTGGAATTTTCCAATCACGACAGTGTCACAAGGATGGCTAGGTGAAATCACTCTTCGCAGCTGTTCCTCAAAATGGGTAAACAATCATATGGAGGTGAACGATCGGCCAAATGAAAAGTGGAGGTGGCAGGTGCAAACACGACCAAGGCTTTTACGGCTGATAAATTTACGATCACGGTTGTTATTTACCAAGGATAGGTTCATTTTTTAATGAGCTTGAACTCTGGAGGAAACTCTTGCTCACAATCGCTTTTCTATTTTTTAACGAGCATAAATTCCGCGTTAAAACTGCTCAATCTTGCGTTTATTTTTTAACGAGCATGAACTTTATGCTAAAACTGCTCGATTACCCAGTCATTTGATAAGAGCGTCTCATCAAGATTCTATTTTTTATGGAGCTTCATCTCATTAAGCTTTGCTCTTGATCCTTTCTTTATACAAGTTTGGAAACGACTAATCCTACGAGTTTAAAGGGTTAGAGGTCCTAAAAATTTAAAAAATAAATAGCCACCCCTTGCTTGCACTCCAAAAGGTTTGCATGCCCCCAGGTATAAAATAGAGTTTCAAGGTTACCTCTACTTACCCTCCGCCAAAACATTTGTTTTAATTGAGAGAGGCTTACCTCTTTCAGGTTACCCAAAGATTGTCTCGTTAATCTTTCAAACAAAAAACTTCCTCGGCAATGCCTACCGAAATAGACAGAGGTGAATGACTCTGGTGCCAAACATGTAACTTTGACAAAAGAATCTTATTCTAGAACAACCCCTCTTCCATCCACGGACGGGGTACGGACTAGTCATATTCTCCCGCGGAAACCTACCCTATACCCAAAGTTTTCCTGCCGAAGCAGGCTAGGACGCATGCCCCCTGGGTTCCAGTCATATCCTCTTGGATTACTCACGCTCATCAGGAGGACGGACCGTGGGTTGAGACACTTCTTGCATGAATAGACCATTTAGGGATGGTACATGACTATTTGCAATGTGTGATCTGGGAAACGAAAGTTGGTCCATGAGCTTGACCATTCTTCCTTCATGCGGAAAACACATTACTCTAAAGAGTGAGGAGACTACAGCTCCTATGCAATATATATAGTCTCGTCCAAGGAGTAGGTTATAATCCAAGGGTCCTTGAACGACCATCACGTTCATTTGAACGGTCTTCCCTTTCAATGTTATAGGCACATTGGGGAGGATCCTAAAGGTCGACTGGTTCCTTTATCAAAGCCTAATAGACTTCTCATCTCAGGCAAAAGCGCTAGCGAACCAAGCGCTTTCCAAGCAATAGAGGAAAGGATACTCACAGATGCCCCCTCATCAATGATAATGCCAGCCATTACCATTCTGTATATTTGACAAATAATTCTGAATGGTATACTGGCTGGCAACCGGGGTCTGCCTAGTTGGTTCCAATCAAAGGACACAACCAGGTTGCTTGGTGGTGGGACCGAATAAACGGCCGGATATCGCTTCGATGAACTTCCTTCCTACGATAAAGGAATGGTGGCATTGCCCCCTTGATCATCAGAGTCAGTGTTGATGAAGAGAATCTGGACGGTGTCGTCTTTATTCTCCTCTGTTATGGTGTCATTCGAAGATGGAGCCTCTGAAGGCAAAACCGGGTCAACTGCCGTATCAACCTTTTGACTTTCGTCAGGCATGGATCCAGATGGTTCTTCTTCAATGACAGATGCTTCGGCTGACCACCTAAGTGGCTCAGCCGGATTCTCAACTAGTGAGGGACTTGGCAGGAGTCTTTGATATCCAGGAGGGAGATGCGCTCGTAAAATCGGGCGATCTTCCAGAACTCTTTTTGCCTCGTCTAAGAAGGGACAACGGTGGATGGCGTGATCGCCTTCACATAGTCTGCAGGGAAATTTAGCTCTCCCGATCTATCCTGGAGCTTCACTCCCACTAGTTGACGGTGAGCAGTCGACATGGCTATCAGAGGTCGATGCTACCGAATTGTGCAAACGGGGGGACCAGTCTCTTAGTATCCGCGGGATACAAGGACAATATCTATGGAAGTGGTCTCCCCTGCATATGATGCATGGCGATTTAGGTCTTATGAGTGCGGTGTGTGGATTTTTGTTAGATGACACTTGTTTGCCCCCAGTCGCCTTAGGCTCCTTCTTCTTCTTCTCTTTCTTCTCCTTAGGAACCTGGTTTTTAATTCGACCAGTTCCGTCAAGCGAAGAGGAAGGAGGGGAGGAAGATGAAGTTGAAGGCTGGGAGGCAAATCTTGTCTGATCTAACTGTTGACTCCACTGTTCAGGAATGGTGGTATTCTGAACGACATTGGTTGAAAAGAGCCCAACTGGTAGGCCAATTGTCAGTCCTGGAAGCGACAATGTGGCCATGTGGGGCGCACCAACATCTCCCCAAGAGGAGAAGGGACTAGGATTTCCACCCAAGGGAACTCCTTGGTTGGTGTGCTCCATCTTTTCAACCTAAAGATCAACGTAGGATTAAAGGGTGATTGTTCCGTTTAAAATAAATTGTTAACGACGCTTTTAGACACAACTTGCTTTTTCAGTTTTAAAGAGTCGAGAAAAAGCTAAAGACGACTCTAGTCTCCTTCGATGTTTTAACGAGCCCGAAGTGACAAATGCTCGGATGGACTTTTTCTGTTATAGAGTCTGAAAAAAGCCAGAAGAAACTGCTCTAGAGATCTAGGCAGAGGGTGTGCCAAACTTTTCGCAAAACCACAGAATACATTTTACGGTACGGGTGGTCGATCTTCGTGAATGCTGTGTTCACTGCATTGCGATCAGTAGGGTGGCCGACACGCCTTCCTAAGGATAAAAGATATATGCCTATAAGGGTCTCCCAATATATACGCGACGGTACATTGGAGCACAATCCGTACTAGCGCTACCGTCTCTCAGGAGGAATCACCCACCTTCTTCGAGATCGACAGTCACTAGGCTTAACGACGCCGGAACACGTCTCTAGCCTAGACCTCTATGTTGTGCGTTATGTTACAAAGCGTTGTTAGGTTCATTCAGTTTATTTTAGGTTGATCTTTTTAAAGTTTGCCTTTCAAGGTTCACCACGAGATGTATGATACAAATTCCTAAATGCAGTCTAAGATGATAAGCAAGCTTTATTATCTTTCAACTTTGAAAATCCTAGCTACTAAGGGAAAAGAATAACACTATCTTTTCTCAAAGAGAAATCAACACACTCTAATGCACTTTCCCTAAATCCAACATGCAAACTATCAAATGCAAAATGCACAATGCAGGTGTTTGTTTTCCACTTTCTTAGTATAAATGCCTACAAAGAAAGCTTTTTGCACAGCTTTGAATTTTCTTTTACAATGATCAATACAAACAAGTTCACTTTCTTCGAAATCAACAAGGGTAGAAGAGATTACAATCACTTTGCGATTTTCGAAATAAAGACTTGTTTTGACACTTTGAAAGAGACAAATTCAAACCAATAAGAAAAAGTAAAAATATAATCAATCTGAAAACAGCCAATGAACTCTCCTCTAAGATCACTCTAAATCAAATCTGAATCAAAGGCTACAAAAAGACTACTTTACTCATGCAAAGGAAAACTGTAAATGACGCCACAAACACATAAAAACACTTACATTCTTTTTGTACAAAAATGAGGCGAAATTCAAGCAAAGAAAAGGGTTTATCAGACTGGTACCTATGCTAGTTAAAGGCTGCAAAAACATAGATCAAAACAGGGCAACAGAGGACAAAGAACCCCAGCTACACAAGGCCACACTGGTTCAGCGCAGGTCTAACACTGTCAGTTTGACATTCAGCGCAGGTAGCCCCTTCGGGACCTGCGTTGAAATGCATATTGCCTTCACAGTGCCTGTGCTGAAGGAGAAACTCTCGTTTCCCTTGGGTTCTGGGTCACAAAATGCTCAAACATCAACTGTTTCAGGCCAAATCAGAAACACAAGCAAGGTATAAACAGAGGGATACTTTGATAGGGTACTAAAGACTATCACAAGGATCATCAAATCATTTGTGGATCTAGTTTAGATCATAGACAAGTCCAACAACTGGATCAAAGCAGCAACTTTCTACTTTGCATCCGGGAAGGATGCAGTTCAATAGTTGCTGTCAAGTCTATGAAGTAAACAAATGACGGAAACACAAATGAAATGAATAAACAAGTTCTTCCCCAGCGGAGTCGCCAATTTGTTGTGGGGAAAAATGCCTATGCAGGACGATCCTATCCACCTAAGGTGTGACAGTGCCTTAGCAACAAACGAATACAACTATCATGATTTCTTCCTTTATGAAATGTGAAAGAGGGGAGATTGGTAGACTTACCGTTGTCTTCCAGTTGTCCCTCGATCTAGATCCTCTTCTCTTTGTGTGTCCATAGCTACTTGTCTCCTTGCTTGCTCAAGAGAACAGCTACTTGATTCCCACGAGATCACAAGAGAACAACTACTTGTGACAAGAGAACAGCTACTTGTGACAAGAGAAGAACACAATACAAAGGCAAATATACATATTCATAAATGATTCAGGATTAGAAGTAAATCAAATACACTAATGCAATCATACAAAATACACCAGCATATAGGAAAGAATCAAGATAGCTATATTGATAAGTAACAGGGTTCAGGAAGAGATACAACCCATAGGGCTCCAATCCAGCATCTCCTTCCCAGCAGAATGGAATTCCTTCTTCAGCTCCCTTCAAAGCATTAAGCACCCAATATTTCCAGCCACAAACCAACAGCAATTCTTTGCAATCACCAAATTCCAGCCCCCCAGATCTCATGGAGGAGAGATCCATATATAGATATTTGGAGAGAGGATGAGTCAGCTTGAGATCTGACTAGTTTCCTCTCCCTCTCTCAGTTCTTGAGTCCACTTGGAGGTTCTTGCTTCCACTTGGAGATTTGGAACCTCTTACTCATCACCAGTCGAATTCCTTGATGCAAGTGTCATTTTGGAAGCTTCCTGGGCATTGACACCTTAAGGAATGACTCTGCCACATGTCCAAACTCACTCAGCGCAGGTAGCTAGTGTTGGAGTTGACATTCAATGCAGGTAGCCAGTGTAGCAGTTGACATTCAGCGCAGATGCTCAGTGGAGCAGTTGACATGATCCAGAATTGGCTTGTTTTTTAGTGTTTTCAGGTGGAGAACTTCTGTGAATTGCTGTGGTTAGTTTTCCTTGTTCCTCTAGGGGTAGGAACAACATGTTTAGGGACTTTGGATCCCTTAGATTATGGACATTTCATGCTCGAGGCTGTAAGGCACAAAAATGTCTATAACAATAATTCACCAACATCTCAACACCACACCTTCTCTACTTTTGTGCTCAATGTTGCACATTATTCCACATCTAATTTATAGAGGTTCTCCACTCGAACCCCGATCTGTTTCACTTGTCCCATGATGATGTGTCTCAGGAAATCATTCCCTTTTCTTAATATCACATCATAGCCACAATCTTCCAACATAGATATGGGAACTAGATTTTTCTTCATACCTGGTACCAACATCACATCCTTGAGCCTGAGAGGGGAGCAAGACTCCCTCTAAAAAGTAACTATATCAATATGTGTTGTGTTGTACCTTCCACCATCTCCCATCTTGATTTTCATCTAGAGATCCTTCTCCTCAAAGTCACTGGAAAATTCTTTCTTCCTCATCATGTGGAATGAGGCAGCACTATCCAAATACCACACACTACCCATCATTGTGCTTTCTATGCATGTAATGAGGATGAAGTGCAACTCAAATTGTGAACGAAATTTTTCACTTTCTGCTCCTCCTGAGGGCTTCTTTCCCACCTTCTTGTGTGGACACTTCATGGCATAGTGTCCCAGTTCATGATAGTGAAAAGCACTTTATTCTGGACAAGTCTTTCTTCTTTCCCCCTTGACCTGATTCTGCTTTGGATTGGGATTTATTACCTTTCCCTTTGTTTTCCTTTCTAATCATGGAACATTTCTCCTCATGCTCACCCTTGGATGAGGTCTCGTCTCTATTTTTCCGCCTTATCTCCTCCTGTACAAAATTAGACCGAAAACTTTCCCAATTTGGTAGTTTCTCCCTCCTGCTCACTGAATCTTGGTAGTTGTGCCAGCTCTTGGGAAGGTCTAGAAGGGTTTAGATCACCAAATCATCCTCTACTATAGGAACATCAACTTGACCAAGTTCATCACGATACTATGTGAACTTACTCAGGTACAGCGGAATGGTCTCATTCCTCTGCATCTTCATATTTCAAATATTGTCCTTGAGTATCAATTTCCTGTGGTCACTACAATTCTGGAACAAATATGTCAGTTCTTTCCACATTGCATACATAGTCTCTTTCCATGGATATTAGAGACAATATGGTCTTGTACTCCCTACAATATGATTCTCCTTGCCTTAGAAACACACTTCTTCCATTCTGCTAGATCCCTTGAATCAGATGTTGCTGGTTTCAAAATACCATTATCAATGAATTCCTTCAACCCATTATCCTCCAGTACTGCCTCCATGCAGTCCTTTTATGCAACATAATTTGAGGTTCCCTCAAGGGCATACTCGAGCCTTAGTCCATCAAGATCAATATTCTCAGTATTGAAGAAAACTTGCAACCTGATCTACAACCTTGAACCTCCTTCAATGCCAACTTTGAAATATTTACTCTATAGTGATTCCAGCTCTGATGCCATGTAGAAATTAATGTGTATATTCAATACTACTCATGAAATTTTCTAAATCACAACACTTGAAGCTACTCTACTGATCTGTGGAAGTTAATTCACCATCTAAAACAAGAATCATATACATGCAAAAGGAAACATCACACGTGCACAAAGATTTATCTAGGGGAAATAAAATGCTCAAAACCCCTTAATATCTATATTGTATTAATCATAGAATATAGAAGAAATTCAATGCTTGCTCAAAGTTGAGCACACCCTACAAGTGTATAGTCTATCATTATGCTTAATTTGCTAAACTTGTCCCAACACTTATCCAATTTCAATCCTTCCTAAGCTCTTATTTCCTTTCATTGTTCCCTTGTGAAATTTCCCCTATTTTTTATGAATTTCACACCAAGGAATTGCACAATAGTCTTAGGTCAATCTCCGACTACATTCACCACCTGTACACATGGGAATATGATACAACTGATAGTACATTTGAAATATCCATCTCAACAAAGTAACTCAAATTCTCTACATGCAACAATTATTTTTTGCGGATTGATCAGTTAACTGGTTGATCACTAAGTTTAGTTGAAGTTCCGCATCCATAGCTTGACCTCCATTGGGTCTTCTGATAGTTAGAACTAGTTGAACTGATAATAACTCAAATTAACTGAAATAGATTGCTACAAATTAGAAATCAATCATGTAGAACTAAATTCAATATTCCAAAACTTGAATTTACTGAGTTAAAAGAGTGACAAGAGCCATATCACCTCAGTTAACTACCTCCAAGTATTCTACTGAAATAGAAATTCAATTTTTAATCTAGTTTGACCAAGGAAAAGTCAAAAATAGATTTTCTTGCTACATTTTCAACGCGCCTTACATGGGCGCCCGTGCGACGAGTTGGTGGATTGGACCAATTTGGAAATGGGAACCCACATAACATAATTAAGGTCAGCCCATGATTTCCAATGAACAAGGTTCTGACAAGGGGGTCTCATAATGATTTTTAGAAAATTGACTAAATTAATGTTTAGGTGTTACAAGTTGATTTATAATTAATTGATTATGTAGCATGGTAGTAAAAAATGATAATATTTTATTGTAATCTATGAGCTAATGATTTATTTTTATTGATTTTCATGGTAGGGAGAACGTTTTCACCCTGGGTAAGGCCACACGAAGGTAGGGTGCCTGGGCGCCGATGGGGGTGTCGCGTGCTGGGCATGCCAAGGCGTCTGCCTGGTAGGGGCACCCATTCAACAAGTTGGTGGGTTGGCCTGACTTGGAAACAACTGCCTACACAAAAGAAGTTCATCCCATGACTGCCCATGAATAGAGTTCCCACAAGGGGGTCTCATAATGATGTTTATAAAATTGACTAAATTAATGTTTAGGTGTTAAATTTCAGTTTGTAATTTATTGATTATGCACATGGTACTAATAAATGACATTATCTTATTTTCATTGATTATCTTATGATTTGTGTTGATTCAAAGTGGCCAAAAACTGAAGTATGAACCGAAGTGCGACCATAAGGGTGTCACGTACACAACATGAATGTAAGCACCCTGGGTGCACCCACATGAAGGTAGGGCTCATGGGCACCCATGGGAAAATAGAGCATGCACAATGGGTGACAAAATGGGAAACATGATGGGAAAATTGAACGAGTGAAGTGAGCTAAGGGCATGATTTTCATGACAAGGGTGCGTGCCCTAGGTACCCAAAAGTGACTTGCACAATATGCGAATAGGTGACTGAGTTGGGTATGTCAGGTGGACCGGGTGAGTTGGGTGATGGGTGAATTGAGAAACACGAAAGTCAGGCAGACATGTGAAATAAGCAAGGAAAATATTTGTGAGTATTCAGGTGAACGATGACATATGAGAAAATGAAATCGATGGGAAAATTGATAGTGTTATGAGGATGACAGGGTGAACGCCCGCACCCTGGGTGCACCCACACATAGGTGGGGTGCCTTGGCACCCATGGGGGTGTCACATACTAGGAATGCTAGGGCACCCTCTTGGTAGGGGCACCAATGAGATGAGTGGTGGCTTGACCCAACTTAGCAAGGGGTTTATGCACAAAATAAGTAAGTTTGGCCCATGACTGCTCATGCCCACTCAAAGTGGTGAAAAACCAAAGCATGAAATGAAGTGTAACTATGGGGTTGTCGCATTCACAACATGAAGGCAAGCACATTGGGCATGCCTGCACAAAATTAGGGCACTTGAGTTCCCATGGGAGAATATAGCATGAATGATGGGAAATATGATGGCCAAACCAAACGAGTGAAGTGAACTTAAGGTGTCATTTCAATGATAAGGGTGTGCGCCCACATGAAGGTAGGGCAGATGGGCACCCAAAGGCAACTTACACGACATGATAATGGATGGATGAGTTGGGCACTTTGGGTATACCAGATGAGTTGGATGACAGGTGAACCAAGCGACATAATGGTCAGGAATATATGTGAAATAAGAAAGCACAAAACATGCAGGTGGTTAGGTGAATCATGACATTTGAGTGATGCAACTGATCAAAAAATTCATAGCTTTACGTGAATGGAAAAGAGAACTCGCACATGTTGTTCACACTCACATGAAGGTGGGATGCCTGGGTGCCCATGGCAGCATTTCATGTTGGGCAGGCTAGGGCACCGAGAGGGTAGGGGCACCTGTGCAACAAGTTGGTGGGTCGACACGACTTGGCAAGGCGCGCCCGCACAAAATAAGTAAGGTCATCTTTGTCATAATGTTGAGCCTATATAAATCATGGGTTGTTATATACCATGGCAAGTAACAAAAAAGTTCCCATAATGGGTCTCATAATGAATTTTAGAAAATTGTCTAAATTAATGCTTAGGTGTTAAAATTTGGTTTATAATTGATAGATTATGTAGCATGGTACTAGCAAAAGATAATATTTTGTTGTCATTGATGAGCTAATGATTTGTGTTGACTAATATATTTGTTACTCTACTACTAGAAGGTGCCACCATCATTATTTGGCCATCATCATCATTTGAAAGTGTTATCAGTTGATTATATAATTTTTTTTTCACTCTCTATTATTTTTACATTTTGGTGAATTGATTTCTAGAGGGCTACAAAATTCTCTTGAGCTAGTTGTGATGTGACTTGAGAATGGGTCCAATGTTGAATTTTTTTTAGTTTGTGCCCATATGCATTGAAATTTAACATGATTATGGTATACGCATGCATTGACAATATGGGATGGCTTTGAGACTCAAATATGACTCACGGAAAGAATTTAACAATCAAACGACAATCAAATTCTTGAATTCTATATAATTACTTAAGCAATTAATTATAAACCCATTGCAAAATGTATAAAAGGACTTTTGGAAAAGTGTATAATTTATTAATGAATTTTGGAAATTCATTAAGGTAAAAACATTTTCTTCAAAAAATCTGGAATGCTATGAACATAAGTATAATCAAAATGGTACTTAGAGTCAACAAATTAAAATATATAGTTGTTAATAGGACTTACCTAGGTGGTTGCCAGGTTGGGAGGCATGGTTGTTATCATCCCCACTTATTTTCAATTCCTACAAGTGACATGTTGAGCTTTTAACGAGTATATCATTGTAATGGCTTCATACTATCCTTGAAATGAATAGCTTGTGATATGTTGCATCAAACTATTTCTAAAACAAAGATTTTGTGATCTTTTCTTAATATTGTTTTTTCAAATGCATAAAATTATTAATTATATCATGCCATGACTTCGGATATTTCATGTCTATAACTCATGCGAATATAAATGTTTTATTTTCTCAACTCCATAAAATGACAAATGTTTCAAAGTACAACCTATATCAATCTACTGGATCTTAGTACAATCTCAAATTAAAAAAATAAAGTGTATACCTTAGGTTAAATCTCCCACATAACTCATTCCAATAAATAATCCTACATTTATGATACTATCCCAATGTGTATACAAATTTTCATGAAGAAATAATGATTAAATTAAGAAAATCATACTCTCCCATTTTATAGTTTGTAAAGGTGACTTCTCTTGTAAAGGATTTCTACATTCACAAGAATCTTGATAGATTGTCCACTAACCAATTTTTTTTTATTGTCAAGTGGTTTGAGTTCTCCAAATATTACATCAAGCTTGACCTGTGGCTTGAGAAATTGTGACCCATGCTCATCTAAGTTATCAAAATCACCGAGGGATCACACCCGACCTAGGCCACACCAACTCTTAACACAACTGAATTTTTCCCACATAGTTTCTAACCGATGACCTTCACATCGCGGAGTGACTTGACAATACACCCCATCACTGTCTATTCTATGCCCCATGGGAAACCAACCTTGTGATTGAATGATAATGTCTCAACCAAGGGAATTTAAAGGATTTTTAGGATGATTGGCAAATGCATTATACAACTCCACTACAAAACATGTTTTAGGGATACTATGTCAGTCTTTGCAAGCCAATGGAGAGGTTGATATATCAAATCACAAGACAATACATGATAATTATCATATTATGAGTCATGGATGCTTATGGCTAACTAGCGCCTTCTATTGAATATTGAATGCCAAGAATTGATATTATTTGTTTCAATATTTTTAGAAAATTGACTAAATTGATGTTTAGGTGTTAAAAGTCAGTTTATAATTGATTGATTATGCAACATGGTACTAGAAGATGATAATATTTTGTTTTCATAGATGAAATAATGATTTGTGTTGAATGATATAGTTTTTTCTCTATTACTAGGAGGTGTCACCATTATTATCACCTCCATAATTATCATCTAAAAGTGTTATTAGTTGATTGTATAATTTATTGTTTTGCACTATCTATTCTTGCAAGTTTTAGTGAATCAATTTCCAAAGGGTTGCAATAGTCTCTTGAGCTAGTCATGATGAGACTTGAGAATGGGGCCAACGTTGAAACTTTTTCACTTCTAGCTTGTATGCACTAAAATTTGACATGGCTATGGTAGATTCATGCATTAACTATATGGGAGGGTTTTGAGACTCAAATATGACTCACAGAAAGAATTTGGAAATTAAACGGCATTTAAATTCTTGAATTATATATAATTACTCAAGAAAATAATTATAAACCCATTGCAAAATTTATAAAAGGACTTTTGGAAAAGTGTATAAGTTAGTAATATGTTTTGAACTATTATTATTTTCTAAAAAGATTTTTCACCAAGTGGATAAAATAAGAAATATGTTTTGAGTTATTATTATTTTCTTGTTATATTTTAAACAATTAGTCAAAACATGTTTCATTCCATTCATCATGGTGTTAGGTATTTTTGAATCTTCTCTTGAACCCCATATATCATATTATTTGTTTCTACTTCTTGTTAGTTCCATGCCCACTTGGACATTTCTTTTACTCAATAGGTTCCTTGACATCTATCCTCCACCTTTATAGCTTTTATTCTCTCTTGGTTCTCTTAGTCATTGGTTAAACCTAGAAAACTTATATTCATCATACATTTTTATATATTGAGTTCCATAGGTCTAATTCCACTCAAACACGCATGCACTTATGATTTGGAACTCTCACTCCTACCTCTCTTTTGTCACATCGGCTTTTAGACCTCTTATACACTTCTAGATATATTTGTTTCTCTACTACCAGGAGGTTTCGCCATTATTCCAATCACCATCATCATCATGCAAAAGTGTTATCAGTTGATTTTATAATTTATTGTTTTTCACTATCTATTCTTTTCAAGTTTTAATGAACCGATTTCTAGAGGGTTGCATAAGTCTCTTGAGCTAGTTGTGATGTGACTTGAGAATGAGAAATTCACCACATATCGTACCAAATTCAAATCCAAATTCAAAATCAAACTTGGAAACTATGCTTATGATATGTTAAATTGACTTGTGCATGTTTAGGATTTTTTCCATGGTAAAAAATTAGCTTATAATGGTCACCTTGTTACTTTATCTCCAAAATCCTAATACATGTTGAAATAGTGGAAAACTTGCTAGTAAATTATTGATATCCAAGCATTGTAGATACATATAAGGATTAGTATATGAGTTTATATTCTTACTCAGTTAGCGAAAGTCTTATTTCTCCTTGACCCACTCATCATGCATCGGCCTTCATAGTGGACAAGTTGGACTAGACATCACATGTTCCATTGGTATGGCCTGATAAATCCTCCCATTTGAAGGATGGGCACTACGATACCTTGGAAACAATAGTTTCATTAGTTGTCATAGTTGATGTTACTTGGAAACAAGAACATGATATTTCATGGAAAATTCTTTTGTATACATTTAGAAATAAACTATGAAAATTCTTAACCATATAAACCCCTTTTTCTATTGGGTGTGGAGCCTGATTATCTTCTTTATTCAAAGGTATCATCATTTTGGACCCCAGTTTTTAACGAGGTGGAAACACCACCCATTTTATCACAGTCACCACCCCCCGGCAAAAGAGAAAAATAGATGTAAAATTTCCTTGTAAAATATTGTAATTTTGTAGTCAATCTGATGCATTCATTAGGCAGATGATTTGATGGTAGAATTTATGCTTAACTTAGGGTTTTTTTTTCCCTAAAAGGAAACCCCTCACTATATATGAGGGAATTTTATTGAGGCTATGTATACCTTTATTCTAAGCGAGAAAGAGAGAGGAGATTGTGTGAGAGCAAAGAGGAAATTACAACAGATTTTGATGTAGGTTGTATCTCTTCATTTTGCTAGATAATATAAAGGAAGGATTGTTTATTTCTCTATGGACGTAACCCAAATTGGGTGAACCATGTATATCTGTGTCTCTCTTATTTTATGTGTTTTCTATGTTTATGTTTCTACAATATTTTATGTGTTCCATTTCTCTATAATATATCATTTTTTAACAACTAGTATCAGAGCCAAAGATATATTTGGTTGATAAACTGGCAGGAGAGAAGGGTTCCTGGTTCAAGTGGGTGAAATGGACAAAGGTAGGTTTAAGGTCAATAAATTTAACGGTCAAAAATACCAGTTGTGGAATATGTATATGGAAGATTATTTTTGTTAGAAAGATATGTACCTTCCATTGAGCTGAAAAACAAAGAAGCCGACGAGTATGAAAAACATAGAATGGGATATTCTCGATAGAAAGGAACTTCGAAAAATACAACTATTCTTAGTGGCATCAGTAGCCTTTAATATTTCAAAGGAAAATAGAGGGTTTAATGTCAGCATTGGCCAAACTATATGAAAAACCCTAGGCCTCAAATAAGGTATTTCTTATGAAGTGTTTATTTAATACGAAGATGTTAGAAGGTGGATTTGTTGCTGATCATTTAAATGAATTTAATACGATTAGTAGTCAGTTAAGTTATATAGGGGTAAATTTTGATGATAAAGTTAGGGATATGTTATTTCTATGCTCATTTCCAGAAAGTTGGAATTATCTAGTTATGGCCATTAGTAACTCTATCTCTAGATCTAGTACTTTAAAGTTTGATGATATTTTCGGTGCAATCCTTAGCAAGGAAACTCGATGGAAAAGCTCTGTGAGACATGAAGTAATGCTTTGACTGTAGAGAGTAGTGGAAGAAAAATGGAAAGAGGAAAGAGCCTAGGATATCACAATAAGTCAAGGAAAGGCAGATCCAACTTCTGATCGGGGATAGTGTGCTGGAAATTTGGGAAGAGAGGACACCTGAAGAATGATTGTAAGTCTAAGAAGGGAAAAGAAGGAGACGAATAGCAAGGAAGAAATCATGAAGCGAATGTGACAGGTGATGTTTTGTAAGATTCTTTGATTCATTCATTAGAAAAATATTATTGATGCCTGGGTGGTAGATTCAGGGACCTCATTCTATGCCACACCTGATAGGAAACATTTTCATGATTATTTTCAAGGAGATTTTGGACAAGTTCATTTGGGTGATGATAAACCATGTAAAATCATTAGAATGGGTAACTTTTTCATAAAAAATAAGAATGGAAACCAATGGATAATTGATGACGTAAGACATGTTCCAGATATAAATAAAAATCTAATTTGAACACGAAAGTTGGGAGGTGAAGGTTGTGTAAACATTTTTACAGATAAAAACTTGAAGGTCACTAAAGGAGCCTTGGTAATAGCGAAAGGAGAAAATGTTGGTACATTGTATTTATTCAATGGTATTTCTAATTTTGTTAATTATTTAACCTCCACAGGAGTAGATACAACACTATGCCATCATAAGCTTGGACACATGAGTGAGAAGGGGATGCAGATTCTTCACATAAGAAATTTGTCACCAGGTTTGAAGCATGTTTATTTGGATTTCTATTAGAATTGTGTTTATGGAAAATAGAAGAGAGTCATATTCCTCAAATTTGGGAAAGAAAATAAGAGTGAAAAATTAAAGATTGTGCATAAAAATGTATGGGGACCTACTCAGGTATCATCTTGTGGTGGCTTTCGTTATTATGTTACTTTTATTGATGATGCAACGAGAAAAGACCCAGATTTATTGTATTCGAAATAAATATGATGTATTTGATACTTTCAAGAAATTGAAAGCTTTGTTTGAGAATGAGAAAGGAAAGAATTTGAAGTGTCTCAGATCATAAAATGGAGGTGAATATTGCAGAAAAGAGTTTTATAAGTATTGTTCAAAGCACAAAATTCGTAGAGAGAAGATAGTTTCAGGAACACCACAGAAAAATGGTGTGTCAAAAAGGATGAACAAGACAATCATGGAGTGTGCAAGGTGCATGAGATTCATGCAGGATTTCCTTTACAATTTTGGGTAGATGCTGTAGATATTTTTGTTTATCTAATAAATAGAGGGACTTAAAGTTCCTTGGATGGTGATATTCTAGAGGAGGCATTAACAGGTGAAAAGGTAAACTACTCATTTTTAAATACTTTCGATTGTGAAGACTTTATCCACATTAATAAAGAAATTATAACAAATCTTGAGGAAAAATCAAATAAATGTACCTTTATTGGATATGGTGTTAATGATTTTGGTTATCGCTTTTATGGATGAAAATCACAAAATCATTAGGAGTATATATTTCATATTCAATGAAAGAGTCTTGTATAAGGATCAAATGCAAGAAAAGAAATAGGAAAAATAGAATAGAGAATACATAGTTCTTGATGAAATCACAAAAAAAGTAAAGGTATCTCAAAATCGTAATGATCAACCTGAAAGTAGTGTTAGAATTCTACCAGAATAAGTAGACTCAATGATGAAACTCTCCTTCATTTTATTATGTATTGTTGTGTAGTTTTGGTAAACCAGAATGTTATGAAGAAGAAATGCATGTAGAAACCAAGAAGAAGTGGGAGCTAGCCATGAAATAAGAGATGGGCTCCTTGGTACATAACCAGACTTGGGACTTAATCAGGTTTCCTACAAGTAAAATAGCATTGAAGAATAAATGGGTTTACAAGTTGGAGGAAGAATATGGAGGTAGAAAAAGGTATAAAGCTAGACTTATGGTGAAGGGGTTTGCATAGAAGAAAGGTATAGACTTTGATGAAATATTTTCTCCTGTTGTTAAAATGATTTCATTCATAACTATTTTAAGTCTAGTAGTAGTAGAAGATTTTCATCTTGGGAAATTAGATGTAAAGACAACCTTTCTCCATGGGGATTTGGAGGAAGAACTCTATATGCAACAACCACAAGGATATGAGGTCAAAGGGAAGGAGAAACTTGTGTGCATGTTGGAGAAGCGCTTGTATGGATTAAAACATGCTCCAAGGTAGTGGTATCTAAAATTTGATAGGTTTATGTCTGAACAAGGTTATACTAGATGTCACTATAATCATTGTGTTTATCTCAAAAGGAAAAATGATGACAAGTATATTATATTGTTATTGTATGTATATGACATGATTGTTGTAGGGTATAACATGCATGAAATAAATGTGCTCAAAGGAAAATTGGAAAATTCGTTTGAAATGAAGGATTTGGGTGATGCAAAACAAATCCTTGGTATGAGAATAACTAGAGACAAGGAAAATAAAAAATTAACATTGTCTCAAAGTGAGTACATACAAAAGGTGTTGGAAAGATTTAACATGTAGAATGAAAAACTAGTTAGTATACCTTTGGCTATCCTTTTCACACTAAGGAGATGTGTCCCAAGACCCAGGAAAACATGGATTATATGTCTAAAGTTTCATATGCATCCGTAGTTGGAAGCTTAATGTATGCAATGGTCTACAAAAGGCATGATATTTCACATGCAGTGGGAGTTGTAAGAAGGTACATGAACAATCTAGGAAAAGAACATTGGATGGTAGTGAAGTGGATTCTGAAGTATTGGAGAGGTACCGCAAATCAAGCATTATGCTTTGGTGGTTCAAACATTTCTCTATACGGATATGTTGATGCAGATATGGTAGCTGACAGAGATAACAAGAGGAGAACCTTGGGGTATGTGTCTAATATAGGTGGAACAGTTTCCAGTTGGGTTTAAAAAAGGTAGTGTTGTTGCACTTTCAACAACGGAAGAAGCATATGTAATATAGGTGGAACAGTTTCCAGTTGGGTTTAACAAATGTAGTGTTGTTGCACTTTCAACAACAGAAGAAGCATATGTTGCTGCTCTAGAGGATAGTAAAGAAATGATTTGGCTACAAAGGTTTATGGATGAATTGGGTAAGAAGCAAGAGATGGGCATGTTATACAGTGATAGCTAGAGTGTCATTCATCGTGCAAAGAACTCAACATTTCATTCCAAGGCTAAACGTATACAGCTCAAGTACCATTTCATATGGTCAATGTTGGAAGATGGACAATTGAAGCTGGAAAAGATACACACTAACCAGAATCCTGCAGATATGTTAACAAAAGTTGTAACTAGGGAGAAACTGAGATTCTGATCGGTTTCAATTGGCTTTCAAATGATGAAGATGAGAAACATCTAGGTCCAAAGTGGAAGCCTTCTCCAACAAACGAAGCAGCGATGGAGTTTCTATAATCAGTCTCCAAGTGGGAGATTGTTGGGTGTGGAGCCTAATTATCTCCTTTATTCAGAGTTATTTCAGTGTTGGACCCCAGTTCATAACGAAATAGAAACGCCGCTTGTTTTATCACCATCAAGGGGGTCCAAAGTGGGGCGAAATATATTTTATGAGCCCTAAAAATATATGTAAAATTTCCTTGTAAAATATTGTAATTTCGTAGCCATTCTGAGCCATTCATTAGGAAGATGATCTAAAGGTAGAAGTTATGTTTAATTTAGGGTTTTTTCCTAGAAGGCAACCCCTCGCTATATATGAGGGAATTGTATTTTGGTTATGTATATGTGTATTCTGAGGTAGAAAGAGAGAGGAGATTGTGTGAGAGGAAAGAGTAAATTACAATAGATTTGATGTAGGTTGTATCTATTCATTTTTTTGGATAATATAAAGGAAATACTGGTTGTTTCTCCGTGGATGTAGCCCAAATTCGGTGAACCACATATATATGTGTATCTCTTATTTTATTTGTTTTCTGTGTTTGTGTTTCTGCAATATTTTATGTGTTCCATTGCTCTATAATATATAATTTTCTAACAACTCGCATCAGAGTCGAAGGCCTATTTGGATGATAAACTTGTAGGAGAGAAGGGTTCTTGGTTCTTGTGGGAGTAATGGCAGAATGTAGGTTTAGGGTCGAGAAATTCAATGACCAAAACTACCAGCTGTGGAAGATGCAGATGGAAGATTATTTGTATCAAAAATATATGTACTGCCATTGAGCGGAAAAACAAAAGAAGTTGATGAGTATTACAGACATAGAATGGGATATTCTCGACAGAAAGGAACTTGGAAAAATACAGTTGTGCCTAGTGACATTGGTAGCCTTTAATATTCAAAAGAAATGATAATAGAGGGCCTAATGTCGGCATTGGCCAAGCTATATGAAAAACCCTGAGCCTCAAATAAGGTATTTCTTATGAAGCGTTTATTTAATTTGAAGATGTCAAAAGGTGGATCTGCAACTGATCATTTAAATCAATTTAATCTGGTTACCAACTACTGAAGTTCTGTAGGGGTAAATTTTGAAGATGAAGTTAGGGATCTATTATTTTTGTGCTCATTTACATAAAGTTGGAATGGTTTAGTTATGGCCATTAGTAACTCTATCTCTAGATATAGTACATTAAAGTTTGATGATGTTGTTGGTGCAATCCTTAGTGAAGAAACACAATGAAAAAGCTCCAATGAGACATCGGGTAATGCTTTGACTACAAAGACTAGGGGAAGAAAAATGGAAAGAGGAAAGAGCCCAAGATATTGCAATAAGTCAAGGAAAGGCATAAACAAGTCTAGATCAGGGATAGTGTGCTGGAAATGTGGGAAGAAGGGACACCTAAAGAAAGACTGTAAGTCTCAGAAGGGAAAAGAAGGAGACGCGTAGCAAGAAAACAATAATGAAGCAAATTTGATAGGTGATGTGTTGCCAGATGCTTTGATTCTTTCATTAGAAAATATTATTGATGCATGGGTGGTAGATTAATTTGCCTCATTCCATGCCACAACTTATAGGAAACATTTTCATGATTATTTTTAAGGAGATTTTGGACAGGTTCATTTGGGTGATGATAAGCCTTGTAAAATCATTGGAATGGATAAAGTTTTTAAAAAAAGAAGAATGGAAACCAATGGCTATTAAAGGAGGTAAAGCATGTTCCAAATCTGAAAAATAAATAAATAAAAATAAAAATAAAAATAAAATAAAATAAAATAAAATAAAATTCTAATTTCAACAGGGTAGTTAGGAGGTGAAGGTTGTGTAACTACTTTTACAGATAAAACCTGGAAGGTCACTAAAGGAGCCCTGGTAATAGCAAAAGGAGAAAAGGTTGGTACATTGTATTTATGAAATGGTATTTCTAATTATGTTAATGCTTTAACCTCCACATGAGCAGATACAACATTGTGGCATCATAGACTCGGGCACATGAGTGAGAACGGGATGCAAATTATTCACTCAAGAAATTTGTTGCCAGGTATGAAGCATGTCGATTTGGATTTTTGTGAGAATTGTGCTTATGAAAAATAGAAGAGATTCAGATTACTCAGAGTTGGGAAAGAAAATAGGATCAAAAAATTAGTTCTTGTGCATACATATGTATGGGGAACTTCTCAGGTATCATCTCTCGGTGGCTCTTATTATTATGTTACTTTTATTGATGATGCAATGCGAAAAACCTAGATTTATTGTATTGGAAATAAATTTGATGTATTTGATACTTTCAAGAAATGGGAAGCTTTGGTTGAGAATGAGACAAGAAAGAAGTTGAATTGTCTCAGATCATATAATGGAGGTGAATATTGCAGCAAAGAGTTTGATAAGTAATGTTCAAAGCATGGAATTTGAAAAGAGAAGATAGCTCCAGGAACGCCATAGAAAAATGGTGTGTCAGAAAGGATGAACAGGACAATCATGGAGTGTGCAAGCTACATGAGATTGTATGCAGGATTTCCTTTGCAATTTTTGGTAGATGTTGTAGAATTTTTTTTTTTTATCTAATAAACAGAGGGCCTTCAAATTCCTTAGATGGTGGTATTCCAGAGGAGGCATGGACAGGTAAAAAGGTAAACTACTCATTTTTAAATACTTTCGATTGTGAATCCTTTGTCCACATTAATAAAGAAAATAGAACAAAGCTTGACGAAAAATAAAAGAAATGTGCCTTTATTGGATATCGTGTTAATGATTTTGGTTATTACTTTTATGATTATGAAAATCACATAATCATTAGGATTAGAGATGTCATATTCAATGAAAGGGTCTTTTATAAGGATTAAATGCAAGAAAAGAAACATGAAAAATAAAATAGAGAATACACAGTGCTTGATGAAATCACAGAAAAAGTAAAGGTGTCTGAAAATCATAATGATCAACAACAAAAACAACCACAATAGAAACATGTCCCTTAAACACATGAAAGTGGTGTTATAAGATCTACTAGGATAAGTAGACCCATTGAATGATACTATCCTTCATTATATTATGTATTGTTGATTGATTCTAGTGAACCAAAAGGTTATGAAGAAGCAATGCAGGTAGAAACCACAAAGAAGTGGGAGCTATCCATGAAAGAAGAGATGGACTCCTTGGTACATAACTAGACTCTGGACTTAGTCAGCTTTCCTGAAGGTAAAATAGTATTGTAGAATAAATGGATTTGGAGGTTGAAGGAAGAAGATGGAGGTAGAAAAATGTATAAAGCTAGACTTGTGGTGAAGGAGTTTGCATAGAAGAAAGGTATAAAAATTGATGAAATATTTTATCTTCTTGTTAAAATGACTTCAATAAAAACTATTTTAAGTATAGTAGTAGTAGAAGATTTGCATCTTGAGCAGTTAGATGTAAACATGACCTTTCTCCATGGGGATTTGGAGGAAGATATCTATATGTAGCAACCACAAGGATATGAGGTCAAAGGGAAGGAGAAACTTGTGTGCCGGTTGAAGAAGAGTTTGTATGGCTTAAAATAGGCTCCAGGGCAGTGGTATCTAAAATTTGATAGTTTTATTTCTAAACAAGCTTATATTAGATGCCACTCTAATCATTGTGTTTATATCAAAAGGAAAAATGATTAAAGTTCGATTATATTGGTATTGCATGTAGATGATATTCTTGTTAATGTGTCTAACATGCATGAAATAAATGTGCTCAAAGGAAAGTTGGAAAATGCATTGCAATGAAGGATTTGGGTGCTGCAAAACAAATCCTTGGTATGATAATAACTAAAGACGGGAAAAATCGCAAATTAACATTGTCTCAAAGTTACTACATACAAAAGGTGTTGGAAAGATTTAATATGCAAAATGCAAAACTAGTCAGTACACTTTTGGCTATCCATTTCAAACTAAGTAAGTAGATGTGTCCCAGGACTCAAGAAGAGATGGATTATATGTCTAAAGTTCCATATGCATCAGTAATTGGAAGCTTAATGTATGCAATGGTCAGCACAAGGGTTGATATTGCACATGTACTAGGAGTTGTAAGAAGGTACATGAACAATCCAGCAGAATAACATTAGATGGAAGTGAAGTGGATTCTCAGGTATTTGAGAGGTACTGAAAATCAAGCATTATGCTTTGGTGGTTCAAACATTTTTCTACAAGGATATGTTGATACAGATGTGGCAAGTGATAGAGATAATAGGAGGAGTACCACAGGGCATGTGTGTCCAAAGATGTAGAGTTTTTTTTTACTTTCAACAATAGAACCGGTGTATGTTGCTACTATAGAGGCTAGTAAATACATGATTTGGTTACAAAGGTTTATGGATGAATTGGGAAAGAAGAAAGAGATGGGAAGGTTATATAGTGACAGCCAAAGTGTCATTCATCTTGAAAATAGATCAAAATTTCATTCCAATACTAAACATATACATCTCAAGTACCATTTCATAAGGGTAGTGCTGGAAGATGGACAGTTGAGCTGGAAAAGATACACACTAGTCAAAATCCTGCAGATATGTTAACAAAAGTTGTAACCAGGGAGAAACTGAGATTTTTCTCGGTTTCAATGGGTCTTCAAGTATGATGATGAAGATGAGAAACAACCATATCAAAAGTGGAATCATTTTCCATCAAATCAAGCAGTGGTGGAATTGTTATAATCAGTCTCCAAGTGGGAGATTGTTGGGTGTGGAGCCTGATTATCTTCTTTATTCAGAGGTATCATGATGTTCGACCCCAATTTGTAACAGGGTGGAAACACCGCCCATTTGATTACTATCAGGGGGGTCCAAGGGAGGGTGACAATGATTTTATGAGACAACCCCCTGGTGGGGGTTTGGGGGCAGTGCCCCCAAAGCTAAAAATAGACGTAAATTTTCCTTGTAAAATATTAATTTCGTTGTCAATGTGGTTCGTTCATTAGGCAGATGATCTAACGGTAGAAGTTATGTTTAATTTAGGTTTTTTCCCCTAGAAGAACCCCTCACTATATATGAAGGAATTGTATTGCGGCTATGTATATGTGTATTCTGAGCGAGAAAGAGAGAGGATATTTTGTGAGAGCGAAGAGGAAATTACAGCGGATTTACTGTAGGTTGTATCTCTTTATTTTGCTAGATAATATAAAGGAATGACTAGTCGTTTCTCCTTGGATGTAGCCCAAATTAGGTGAACTAGTATATATTGTCAGGCCAAGAGTAACTCCATTTGTCAGAAAAATTGATTCATATTATTCCATTAGGTATGTTATTATTATATACAAAAGGGTGTGACTATTCAGTTCATCTCCTGATGACTGTTCACATTCCTAATTTAATTATTTACATGAATTCACCCAATCGTGAGGATTAGGTGTCAACATTCCCCCCCTTAATCTGAAGGGATGTTGGTGAGTCCAAGCATCATTCTGAATCTTTCAAGCTTTTCTCTTCCAAGCGCTTTGGTGAAGATGTCTACAATTTGCTCATTTGTGGAACAATGATGGAGATGGATTGTTTTGGCCTCAACATGATGTCGGATCAGATGATATTTAGTATTGATGTGCTTTGTTCGATCATGGAACTTTGGGTTCTTGGCCAACTTTATTGCAGAGGTGTTGTCAATCATGAGTGGAGTTGATTGTACTTGTTTTACCTACAAATCTTCAAGAATTTTCCTGAGCCACACAATTTCTTTTGTCGCTTCAGTTGCTGCCACGTATTCTACTTCTGTTGTGGAATCTGCTGGAACTAATTGTTTGCATGATCTCTAGGAGACAGCTCCTGATCTAAGACTCATAGCATATCCTGAAGTAGATACCCCGGTTTCTTTGTCTCCATCGAAGTCTGAATCAGAGTATCTGATTAAACTGAAGTCATCCACCTGTGTGTACTGGATTCCAAAGTCTTGAGTTCCCTTCAAGTACTTTAGAACTCTTTTTGCAGCAGACCAATGTCCCTCACAAGGCTTTTGCATAAACTTGGAGAGGATTCCAATAGCAAATGAAATGTCTGGTCTGGTGGTAGTTAGGTAGTTGAGACTTCCTACAAGCTGTCTATACTTTGTTGCATCCTCAAATTCCTTTCCTTCAATAGATGTGAGCTTCAAGTTTTGTTCCATTGGAGTAGTAAGAGGATTGCACTCTATCATGCCAAACCTATTCAACAAATATCCAATGTATTTCTTTTGATAAAGAAATATGGACTTTGGATGTTTGGTTACTTCAATGCCAAGATAGTAATGAACATAGCCCAAATCAGTCATTTCAAAACTTTTTCCCAATTCCTTCTTTATGGATGCAATGTAGCTTTCATTGTTCCCTGTCATTAAAAGATCATCTACATATACCACAAGATATACAACTGTTTTGCCAACTTTCTTGACAAATAAAGTTGCATCATCAAGTTCAAAATGATTGAAATTGAGTTTTAGAAGATGCTCAGTTAGTTTTTCATACCAAGCTCGCGGTGCTTGTTTAAGGCCATACAAGGACTTCACAAGTTTGCATACTTTATGTACATGTCCTTCCATAGCAAATCCTTTAGGCTGGGACATAAAAACATTCTCTTTTAGATCTCCATTCAAGAAGGCGGTTTTTACATCCATTTGATGGACTTTCCAACCGTTCTGAGCTGCTAGTGCAAAGAGTGTCTGGATGGTGGCCCATTTTGTTGTGGGGGAAAAAGTTTCCTCATAATTGACCCCTTCCTTCTATGCAAAACCTTTTGCCACAAGCCTAGCTTTGTGCTTGTCAAGTGAGCCATCAGCTTTGTACTTGTTCTTGTAGACCCACTTGCAACCAATTGGTTTGGTTCCAAATGGAGGATCAACCAGCTTCCAAGTGCCATTCTTTATGAGGGCATCATACTAATTTTTCATCGCTTCTTTAAAGGAAGTTGGTTCAAAATCTATAGACAAGTTCAATTCACAATCATAAGAAACATCCATATCAACAGGTGAATTAGAGTCATCTACATCACCTCCATTTTGTCGGTTTGAATTTCGGGTTCCTGTTTTTCCAATTTCATCGGGATGAACACTTTCAAGTGTCTTCGTCAGCCACTCTGGGGGACCTTTCTGAGATGGTCTAGGCTGCTCTGTTGATTGAGTTGGGACTGAATCAATATTGAGTCTCCCAATTCTATCAATTACATCACTTAAAGCATCATCCGTTGTTGGAGTTTCATGCGGGGGAGATTGTTCTTCAGAAGAAGATTCCACATGTTGATCTAGTATAGGAATCCCCCCTTCAAGATGTGGAATCTGATTATCAAATTCTTGAAATGATTTTTCTTTTGCGAATCTATCCAAGCGATCAAGTTGCCGCTCAACAACATTGTCAGTTTTGGATGATTCATGGAAAATTACATCTCTAGATACAACAAATTTCTTATTTACTTCATCATAGAGGTGGTATGCTTTGGAGGTGTTTGAGTACCCCAGGAAGATACACTTACGACTTCTAGCACCAAGTTTGTTTCTATGTACCTTTGGTATCAAAGCATAACAGGTGGAACCAAAGACCCTGAGATGTTTTACCAAAGGAATATGTCCATACCACAATTCGTAAGGAGTATTGTTCCTTATAGCATTAGATGGACATCTATTCTTTATATATGTAGCACATAGAACAGCATCAGCCCAAAACATTATCTTTACATTTTTGAAGAAAAGCATGGATCGTACCATATTCAAGATTGTTCTATTCATTCTTTCAGCTACACCATTCTGTTGGGGATTATAAGGCATAGTTGTTTGATGTTTGATCCCATGTTGGAGAAGATAGTTTTCAAATTCATTTGATGTGTATTCTTTTCCATTATCAGTGCGAATAGACCCAATATGAGATTGTGCATCATTTTCAATCCATTTATGAAAACTCTTGAATGTTTGAAAAGCATTAGATTTGTTATTTAATAAATAAACCCAACACATTCTGGTGTAGTCATCAATAAATGTCATGATATATTTATTTCCATTTGCAGAAGGAACAGGCATTGGACCACATAAATCTGAATGAATGAGTTCAAGCTTCCTATGTGCTCTTGAATGTGAATCATGAAAAGACTGTTTGCTATGCTTTCCTAGAATGCAAGCATCACATTGCTTAAGTTTCCTAGGAATTGTAGGCAAACCAGCAACACCATTTTTCTTCAATAAGTGGAGACTGTCATAGTTTAAATGTCCAAATCTAGCATGCCATAATAAAATTGATGGAAGTATACCTTCTTCATGATGAAAATTGTATGATAAATGTTGTGCATGAGCAGATGTTCCTTGCAGTTTGAGAAGCCTTTCTTCTTCTATTCCCCTCATGACAAGTGAGTGGTCAGATGCTTTTCTTACCTCAAGCTTGCCATCAAACATATGAATGGATCAACCTTGCTGGCGGATGTGGACCAAGGACAACAAGTTTCTCTTGAGCTGTGGGAGATATATAACATGATCTACAAGAAAGTCTGGAAGACCAGGCAGTTTAAGCCTGATTGTGCCAAGCCCTGATGGCTTGATTGTTGATTGATCTACAAAGTATACTACTCCATCAACATTGTCAGTGAAATCTTCAAAAAAATCTTTTCTATGAGTCATGTGACAGGTTGCTCCTGAATCAAGCAACCAATCATTTTTCCATGAAGCAAGTGAAGCATTAAACAAATCTTCTTTTACTACAATGTTACATTGTGCCTCAATATAGTGAGCAGATTCAGGTGCTTTACCTTTGTCTGTATCATCAGTTTTACCTTTCTGTTGATTTCTTTTCTGCTCAATTTTGTCCCATGGTAGCTTGCATGTAGAGGCATCATGTGATCCATTTCTTTTGCAGCGAATGTAGTGCAGATATGCCTTTTCTCCTTGAGAATGTCTGCCACCCCTGCCTCTGAAATATCTTCCTCTTCCTCTTCGTCCACCTCTTCCTCTTGTAGAATCTTGAGCAGGATGCTTTTCTTTATGAACAAGGCAGACAGTCTCTTCAGAAGATTCAGGGGCTGTCTTCTTTCCAAAATATTTCTCTCTTTCAGCAAACTTTTTCACAAGAGAGTCAAAGGTTATATCTTTGAGATTTCCATTTACTTGTAATGACTCAAGATAATTGGAATAAGTAGGATAGAGTGCCTTGAGAAAAGCAATAAGAGGAATATCTAGCTCAACCTTAGTGGAATTGATATCATGCATTATAGACTTTACTTCAGATGCAAGAGTAAGAGGATCATTATTTTGTAATTCAAGAGTGAAGAGTTTAATCATAAGTTGAAAAACTTGAAGTGCAGAATGTGAGTCATAGAGTTCTTTCAGCTTTTGTAAAGATTCAAAGGCAGTTGAATATGACGAAATATGGTGACTCACCTCTTCATTTACAGATGCTGCGATTAATGCATAAGCTTTGTTGTTCTTGTTTTTCCAAATGATGAGCTCATTGTCTAAGGTAGGTTGTACTGGGTCATTGTCTCCTTCTCTGACACACACTCCTTTCCACAACGCATTGAAAATGAGGGTGTGTTTTATCATCCGGGACCATTCAGGATAGTTCTCCTTGCCAGTGAGAACTATTCCCACCATGGATATGATTGAATGCATTCTGTAAAAAAAAATACTTCTGCTGATAGAAAAATACTTTTGTTGTTAATGTATAAAATTGTACTTTTTGTGGAGGAAAAAGTGCAGCTCTGGTGTAAAAAATTGTAAAAAGATTGCACTCTTATATATATAGGACAAAGGTATTACCAATTCCTATATGGTGGAGATGATATCACTCGTGCAATGTACCAAATAATACAATTTTTAAGCAATACATATGGCTATGTTAAAAAAATACATATGGTTGCCTTTCAAGACATATCTAACGTAGAGGTATCAACACCATTCAAAAGTACCATTCAAGGGTAGCGGCTTCTCCCACTTCAAACATTCATCGGTCTCTAGATTCTCCATGCATTCTGATGACAATCTCCCTGCAAAGGTATCAAAAAGACAATAACATAACCACGCTGTTACACAGTAATTTGTCACTGCCTTCCTGTCAGTCACCCTGCTGTGCCAATCACTAAGCTTCATGCCTTCTGAACTGGCCCAAAAAACCCATTTTCCTAAAGTTTTATTCACCAGCGCGTCTGTTTGCAAAATACCCGCGATGACTGGCGCTCCATAGTGTATCCCGCGCGCCGCCAGCTCGGAAGGACATCACTTTTCCGCGCTGGTAGCCAGCGCGCCTTTCCCGTGTTCTTCCGCGCTGACATGACTGTCCTAGTTATGTGGACGCGGCGACATCGCGTCAGTTTCCTCATAATCCGCGCTGATCCAGTTTGGGCGAATTTGTTCAAACAACCAGCCTTCCAGATAACTCCAGGCTTGGTTGTTAGCTTTGTGAATGTCGACTCCCTTCTATGGCATGTCTGTTCGACCCTTTGCAACCATTTCCCTCAAGGATAAGCTCATCCTTCCACCCTTTTAGGAGGCTCCTTCTCCTACATATACTTCCACCATTACCATGAGCAGCTAGTTAGACTTAGCTTGGAATAGCTTGGATTGTACAGAGCTTGTAGTGCTCAGATTGCTGCTATAGGTTTGGTGTGCTAGGTGTGGAAGTGATTGATTGCTTAGGGAAGGTTGTTTTGTGCTATTTGTGTGAGAGAGAGAGTTGTTTGTCTTGGGAGAATCATCCTCAAAGGTGAATGCTTGAGATACATGCTGACTGGCCCCTCCTGAGAAGGTTACCGACGTCAGAACATTTGGTTGTACTCTTCTCTATTCTGATTAATAATAGATGACTGCTATTATTGTTCCATTCTCATTTGTCTATGCAATGGTTAAATGTGAATTATGTCTTTTCTGACTGATGTATGGTTGCTTTTACTAGATTTCACGCTTGTGTTTGTTTCCCCTTCGTGTGTGCAGGTATCTATTCGCGGAGATCGCGGAGGATTGTGACCAGCCGAAGCGGAGGAGCGAAGGCAACATCTCTTCGTCAAACGACAGCGCAGGAATCCAAGTAGGTGCTCTTTACCTCTTGTTTAATTGTAATTAGGAACATGCGTAGCAGCATTGTGTGATTGTTGCTAGACCCCTGCTGGGCTAGTAGGGATCGCCTCTATCCGTAGAGGGGATTTACCTCTCCAACACACGCGTATCAGCTGTCTCAAATATTCACTCATCAGCAGCACATCAAAACAATGCCCAATCCTTTCACATCAGAATACACAGCAAAACAATGTCTGCCCCAACAGCATGAAATATGAAGCCATCGAAGTCAACTGGGCAATATTCATTCAGGCTGGAAAGTTCCAAGGAGAATCCGTGAACACTAGTGGCTAAGTAGTAGCGAGCAGGTAGACCGGAAATGGAAATATTAAGGTATTACAACAGTAATCAATGTATGGAGTATGGCAGCATGAAGCATACACAAGTATTTGTGGGAGCGGATTTATTAAAAACGCAGTGTAGTATTCAACGGGAGGCAATGCATAGTTAGGAGAGGGCCGAGAGGCTGAGGCTCCATATTGCAACATTAAACAGAGGTAATGTGAATTACAAGAGGTGGGACAACGTTGAGGTATGGAGACCAGGGCTCGTTTTCCGACAGCTATTTTAACTAGAAACGTCCAGCGTTCAAACCTATGAAACGTCCATCATTCAGACATATGATATCAATACCATATCAGAGCAACGTTCAATGGAATGGTGTGACATATCAAAGCAGCGTTCAATGGAATGGTGCAACTAGAACAAGTCAGAACCAGCGTTCAATTAAAATTTTAGAACATTCACAAAAAAATTTAACGTACAGTGCTTCTTTCAAGACAGAATGGGCAGCGCTGGACAGGATAGCGCTTCAGAAGAACAGGGCGCTGGTTTTATAAAAGGAATATGGTAGAACAGGCACTCAGTCAGTCAAGGGAGTTACAAAGAGCATGAGAGCAAAAAAAGGAGCTGGCTCTGATACCATGTCAGGCCAGGAGTAACTCCATTTGGCAGAAAAACTGATTCATATTATTCCATCAGGTATGTTATTATTATATACAAAAGGGTGTGACTATTCAGTTCATCTCCTGATGACTGTTCACATTCCTAATTTGATTATTTACATGAATTCACCCAATCGTGAGGATTAGGTGTCAACATATATGTCTCTCTCTTATTTTTTGTGTTTTCTTTGTTTGTATTTTTGAAATATTTTATGTGTACCATTGCTCTGTAATATATAATTTTCTAACATTTTGAACCTAGAATTGTGTGACCAGTCACTTCTTCCTCCTCAACCCACTCATCGATAGCCTTCATTCTGGACAAGTCGGAATCAACATCATATATATATATATATATATATATATATATATATATATATATATATATATATATATATATATATAGATATAGATATGAAATATTATAACTTTAAAAAACATTATATCTATGAAATATATAAACATAAAGAAAATGAAAACCCAAAAGTAAACAAATAATAATAATATAATTCATTATAAATAAATAAATAAATACCACATATATATACACTACATTTTAATTTTAGTTTATTAATATTTTCTTCTCTTCATCGTGTGCACACTCTTGCAAACCGTAAGTGTTTCTTGATGGCTCCTCCCTACATTCGATTATTGTAGACCCTAAGTGTTTCTTGCTGGCTCCTCCCTACATTTGATTCGCGCAGACCCTAAGTATCTCTTGGTGTCTCCTCCCTACATTTATTCGACATTCCCTTCCCTGCAATATCAACCCATATACAACCTAAGCTCGGCCTCGTTTTGCCTCATTCTTCCAGGGCATTCAATCATTCATCGAAGGTAGAGCTTCTTGAGGAAACTAGAAGGCAGGTTTAAGGGTTTGAAGAAATTCAGTGCAATGGTAAGTCTCTTGAACATATGAAAATATATGGTTTTCACATTCTTCACATTCTTTTCCTTCTTGTTGTTGAAATCATATTCAGACTCATGCATTTTCCCATTGATTGTTTCGTTGGACTTGAATTTGGGGAGATGTTTTTCTCCCTCATTTATGGTGTTGTAGATGGGAAATGACATAGATTTCTTCTATGCATATTCTTCAAAAAATGGAGATAGTCCCTACGGAAAATAATTTTCCTTGTCATCTTAGCACTATAACATGTTCTAAAACTTGTTACCACCTTTTCTAGGGCGTTTCCCCTTCCTAGACTTCTTACAACTAAGAAAGAATTTTGGTTGCTTTAAGAAAGCTCTCTCAGTATGTTCTATCATGGTTGCAAAACTTCAAGACTTCTCACTTCATATCTTTAACACCCTAGTAACTCCCTCTCCTACCTGAGAAGTTTTTTTCCAGAAGAAGTTCTTTCTTCTATGAATATTCTTGTAATGTTAGAGCATTTTGTTGTCATATGCATTTTGAACATGATATAAGCCTAGGTAATATGGTACCTTTGTTTTGTGCAGATCAAGATGATCTCAGTGGAGAGAACAATGCATATTCACGTATCCGCGGTGATCATATATAGTTGTAGACCAAACTCCAACTAGCCATTTAGAGGAAAATATATATAAATTATATGAAGATGCGTTATGGACCTAGCTAGTTGTTTTCCTCTATACTTTTACCTCCATATATCACTTCTTTGGAAATGGCTCTATGGTGTGTATAAAATTATGAACCCATATTTGAATATGAATCTCTTGTAGTATTTTTTTTAACAAGACAACTTGTGATTTCCTAAGATGAAATACAAGTTTTATTGTAGATTATTATTCAAGAATCCCTAAGTAGATATGGGATAAAGTCATTTATTCTTTCTTTTCATCTCTAGTGTTGTGAGAAAATAGATGGTCAATAGACAAAAATGTGGGTGAATTCTATATTGTAATTATGTGCTTTGGAATTTGCTAAATACCTGCCCTATTCATCATGTGTTGCATGATATGTACAAGTAGTAAAATAATTGTCTACTAGCTTTCTTATAACTACTATTTGTAAAGTGCATCTCAAGTGATTGAAGCCCTAATTTTCCATGGGTGTGACTGGGTGTAGAATTCTCAGTAATGGGTAGAAGGTGCATATTGTCACGCTTATGGGAATTGTTGATAGACAAAGTGCCACACAACATGTAAAATGTATTTATTGATAGCTTATGTGAGACTATCTTCTTAATCAACAATTCTACTGGATCCTTTCACTTACTAAGAAAACGAGATTACTAGTGTTATTTTCATCTTCTTTTCTTTCTATTATGGGATATTTCAGTTTCCAGAAGATCAATCTTAATTATGTCGAGTTGTTTAAAGATGCTACAATGATATAAATCACTTATAAATTTGGTGTTTTGCATCTTGTTCCAAGAAAACATTTAATAAATTTCATTTCAATTATGCCATAGACTAATTGATTTCTGGATCATTTCAAGCCTTTTGGTTATGATTTAAAATTATAATCTCCTTATGGAAGCCTAGTTTATATGGCCCTAGGCTTTACATTGTTGCATCTATTTCTCGTATACATTAAGATCTATCCAACAAGAGTTAAAGGAATCTCTCAAAAATATAAGTCAAATAATAAGAGATCAAAATAGTTGGAATTGAAATCAACTTAAAAAATCATGAAGGCTAAGATTTAAAGGAAATGGACCATCAACAATTTTTTGTTTATATGCAAGCTTCTCTTTCTCATTATTGTAGTGATTGTAATACTATGCTTTCAAAGAACTCTTATTTAATCTTGACAAGCCTTCCATGTTTCATTCATAGCCTATGTCTTCCATGTCAAACTCAAGGTGAATTTATCCTACAAAATAGCAACACACTTAAGTTTGACACTGGTGATAAAATTGGGTATAAGGTCATATTGGGTCATTGGCAAAATCCTTATTCCTATCTCTCTAGAAGGAAGTACTTTTGACTACATCCTTAGCAGCACTAGAAACTTTTGCATCATATGTAGGTCAATATTTTATAGGTTCCTTTGTTTTGTTTTTGGATGGAAAGAAACATATTGAAAGTTAAGGCTATGTGCTAGCTTGTGCATTTTTTGTGGCAAAGTTATTAGGATCCTTGTCACAGCAACAAGGTCATTTCAAACAACACCAGTTAGCTTCATGGTTCAATGCAGCATTGACAGATATTATATACTTTTCCAGTCAATCAAGACATAAGCATACAAGCAAAGAGATTATCAACTACATGAGTATAGATGTTCAGAATGTTGGAGCTTTCTATTGGCATATGCATGTAATATGATCTTTTGTTTTCTATTATGTAACTACTTGGAAAACATGCTATGATGATATTATGTATGTTCCAAGCATTACACTTCATTTCTATAATAGCAGGAAGTCTAGTTTTCATCGGGCAAGGTACAGATCAAATATTTATCTACAAGTTATTTTATTTGTCTGAAGAGTGAATATGTTGTAACTCTCTTTTACACCATAAAATATGTTACAAATTTTCAAAAATTTTCTAATTAATTTTGGGAAAAAACCTTAAGGTTTATGCAAATTTTATGGGTGAAATGCTATTAATGGTTTATATTTTTAAAAAATTAATATAAAAAATATTAGACTCAATGTCCAATCTCTGAGTTTATATGCCAAAGTTCATTATTCATTGGTGTTAGTCCACCAAAGAAGTTCCTATTACAACATGCCAAACCACGAGAAGAGAGCATAAAAAAGAAACAAGAAATAGAGAATCAAATGTATTTGGCTCATGAAGGAGGTCTTTCAAATTCTTTCTTTTACAAGGCCGTTATGAAAGAAGTTGAAGCAGACTAAAACTTACTCCAGAATATTTGGAACTCAATTTTAGTGAGGCCATTGCGAAGGCAGTCAAAACAATGATGAAAAGAGAAAATGTGACTCTCACCATAAAACTTGGGTATGCCATTGGCGAGCATGGTAAGGATGTTGATTGAAGGTCTTGCATGTTTCAACAGTGATAAGCGGTTTACACAAAGTCAATGAATATCTATGGTCAATAAAAATTGCAGACCTTGTCATTTGAAAGCTGCTTGATAAGAAAGGGGGGGTCTAAAATAAGTTGTTTCACCAAACCACTTGTGATTATGTGGCATCATTTGGATGATTTTGACACCCTCAAGTGAAAAACTACTTACGATGAGCAGTCCCCCCCTCAAAATCCACTTGTGGTTTCAGGGATAGCGCAAAGGTTAATTCTGTGAAGTAGGGTTTAACGTGGAAATTAGATCCTTATGTGTTGTGTGGGAATTATAGTCTATAGTGGTTTGTATTTTGGAATGTATGATTCTCTGAAGCCTATAGCTTTGATTAGTGATCTTTAGGATAACTTCCTTACAAGTTTTCTTCTTGGTTGGGGTATTACAATTGGTCCCCTATCCATAGTTATGACAATTTGCAGAGTGAATTTTACGTGGTTCTCATGCAAGCAATGAAGTTTTGGCTCTTGTCCATTCATCTGTATTTATTTCAACCCCTACAGAAAAAGGTTTTATTATTTTTGTGATTTAATTTCTCATTTGAGGAGTTTCTACAGCAGTATCCAAAACTGCAACCCCTATTGAGTGTGTCAAACTATTGATACAAAAACTAGGATGAAATACTAAAGTGTGGACATATTTCTGAACCATACATAGGAATTGGGGATTGTTTTATTAAAACAATGAAAGATGAAAAAGTTTCCATAATAATGATAGAAGGACATCTTCAAACTTTTTGGAAGGAAATTTTATGTGTGATCCAGGAGGAAAGAACCCATAGTCCTATCTGGAGGGTTAAAATAATGCAATCTAATGTTTACAAAGAAAACATAGTCTAATGTACACAACACACAGATTTAATTGGCATGGTAATCAAAGTTGCAGATTCAAATAGTATCCGTGTTGGTCAATATGAAGAGGAGTCTATTCCAAAAGACTGTGCACTGATTGTTTGGACAAACCTTGCCGAGACTATAGAGAAAATCAATGACATTGAGGTGCTTGATAGAGTGTTCTTTCATGGTGATATTGTTGCCTTAGCTTCAGATCCATCGAGATAGATGGGCATGGTGGTTAACGTGGATCTTACACTAGATTTGTCAACTCCCACATCAGTTGCTATCAGAAACGTTTCCAGTAGAAATCTTCATCGAATAAGGGCATTTGCATGGGGTGATTATGTAATTCATGGGCCTTGGCTTGGAAGAGTTGATACAGTGGTTGATGATGTGACAATTATATTTGATGATGGATCAAAATGTAAACTAATGAAGGCTGACCTGATCGCCTTATTCCCATCTCCAAGAATCTCCATTATCCTTACGTTCCAGGGCAGCGTGTCAGGGGCAGTTCTTCAGCAGTTTTCAAGAATGGTATATGGCTGTGTGGTGAATGGAAGAAAAATAACAAGGAAGCTACAGTATGTGATGTGGAACTGGGATCAGTTTGGGTCAACTGGATTGCTGCAGCGAATCCTGGTTATGATTTTCAGTCAAATATCATCCCTGAAGAGCAACAAGACCCTAAGAAGCTAATTTTTTTTTTTATCACATACTAATTGGCGGCTAGGTGACTAGTTCCTGTTTCCTAGGATTTCATCGAGGAGGCCAAAAGTTACTCTGCCTACCACAGATGAAAATTTTGTCCATAGTGAAGATAAAATTTTGGATGGGGTGCTATTTGCAGGCAACAAAAAGATTAAGGTTTGGTTATCAAAGGAATGTGTTGAAATTGCTGAACAATATCTTGTTGACCGTAAAGGATGGATGGAAGCCTCAGTCCAAAAGCTTTTAGATGGAGAGATTTGGAGCAATATTGCACTAGTGATCTCACATTTCAGTCTTGAGATCATAGCATGGATAATTTGATGCATGGAATTCCAATGAGCCAGTCTAGAAGATTCTCGAGATGGGTGGAAGTGGAGTAGAGAAACAAGATGAAGGTAAAGGGATTCAAATTAATGTTGTAGCTGAAATAAAGGATATTCTACTTGCCAAAATAATGAAGCAAGTGATATTGGTTTCATGCATCTTCACTCACCAAAGTGGCCCATGAGATAGTTAATGTCTAGTTTTTATGTCTAGAACCCTGTCAAAATATGGGTATTTCTCTCAGCATATTGTCTAAATGTTGGAAGTCAAATAGTATTTCTTCTGAAGTTACAAAGTATGAGGATTTCACAAAGGTGTTTACTTACCACAAATAGAGATTCATATGATGACCCTGAACCAAAATGTCCTAAGGTGCTTGGGGATGTAGTGAAGTTGTTTGCTGAACCTTTGGTGATGGATACAATATTTGATTTAGAATGTGTTTAGAAACTAGTATGCAGAATCTTGGAACCCATAGTCACCCCTGAAACCCTATGAATTCAAACTGTAAGGGAACTTAGTGAGGTTTTTGAACACCATAATTTGACATTGAATATTACAGGTTATGGATAACCATGGCTACTTATTGAGTTCCCTTGGCCTTATCTTATGGCCATCCATGGTGTTTATGTCTAAAATTGTTCAGATATTATATTGGCATATTTCTGTTACTACTATGTTAAAGTGTTGTAGGTGTTCAACTGGTAGCGAGCCTTCCTAATGGTGTGGTGTAAGAAATGTCATCTACAAGGCTGGAAAATCGAATGTTTTTTTTGCAAGAGAAATAATTAAAGAAGAGGGTTTTGGTGACTACATTTTGAAATCCATGACAAATGCAAATTTCTCAGCCCTTTCAAAGTCAAATGCTGACATCAAATATTCAAAATGTAAAAAAAAATGAAATGAGATTTGGAAGGGTAAGAAGAGATAGATATTCATAAAAAACGTTTTCTAGAGATCAAAATGAGAGAGTTGGTTTTAAGGTTTCAAGGAACGGATTTAAAAGCTTAAATTTTAGATGACAAATAGCATCATCTATAACCAATATCTTTAGGCAATAAATCAAAATTTGAAGACACCTAACATCAAAATATCAGTAGATTGAGGATCATTTTGCAGATTTCCAGTAGTCAGTGAACCAATCCTAGATTTCAATGCATGATACTTGCAAACAATTCAAACTTTCCAGCATATAAATTAGAGATATTATTTTATTTTTTGTTATTGTTCAAGATTTTATTCCATAATTATTGTAACAATTTTGGAGATATTTATTCTATATATTTTTTCATTAGTAATAAACAAGGGTTGGATTTTAATGCCAAAACCTGCCAGCTTTGTAAAACATTTATTACAAAATTCTTAATTAAATCCTTTTAGCTCGAGTTCATGACAGAATTTGTGATTCCTATATGCTTTTCTAGTGTTTTCATAACATATTTTTGCACACATTCAAAGTAACATAGGATATTCTGGATATGAATAGATTGAGTTTCAATCTCTCTGAAACTCCCTGCAAAGTTATAATCATTTAAAGAGATTAGTTTATTTCACAGTCTGTCTGAGATAGCTCCTCTACATATTCTAATTGTTTCCTTTTGTCATCTCTTGAATGTGTTCTATTTGTTTTTAGAAATCTTCTACATACATCCATTGTCTGGTTGATTAAGTAATATGTATGACTGCTTAATTATCATGAATTCTTTCATATTCTTCTATCAAATTCTGTAAAAGTCAAGTTATTCTGTCAAACTATATGTTGACACTTTGACCAAGGACTCTACAAGAGAGGGATTTATTCATGAACAAAGATTGTGCAATAATAAACAACCACCCAAAATAAATCATAAATCTAGCCATTGTGCTTCATAGACTATTGTTCAGTAATAGAGAGTAGTGTTAAACAAAGCCTCGTAACAATTGAGGGAGCCCCCTCTAGTTCAAGGGCCAACTTGAACCTAAATACTGGTCGATTTGGTTTCTTGGTGTATTTTTTGCAGCCAAGGAACGCCTATGAGAAACAGGTACAACAAAATACATGAATATGGGTAACACATTTTTAATGAAACGTGGTGATGGAAATTTGATTTTTTTCATATTTTTAAAATTTTCAAGCCCTTAATTTTCATATACACCTTCTAAATTTTGATGTGTAATGAAAGAAAACTTTGTGGAGAAGTTTATTGTCTTGAGGGGTTTTGAAGGGTTTTTTTAATGAAAAACAATATTCTTGTCAGGGAAGAGTTTCTTCATCCAAGCATGTGTCCCTCTTTAGACAATGATGATGTCTAGCTAATAGGATACCTGGATGAATCTCTCTCCAAGGATCATATTTATTATAGATAGTTATCATAATTATGTCGTTGCAAATCTCAAAAAATTTCTCTAACAATGATACAAGGTTATATAGTGGCAACATGATAGAAAAGAGTAAGTATTCTCTCACAATTCATAACATTTATAGTCATGAATTTGGAAGTCTACATCCACCATCATTTGAGATTAATAATAGGCCAGATACCTCTCATGTGGCACTTAATGGTGTCCATATCATGACATGTAGCACTATCAAAATGGAAGGTGGTTCAAGCTCTACGTTTGGCACTCTTCATCCTTTCCCTCCATCGGAGTGGGATTAGGGGCTGAAGAACATAGAGGATCATTACTTGTTCCAAAACCAAGCCATAATAGTCATTGATAGCACAATGCCAATCAAATCCCATGGGAATAATATTTCTCTTGTGGTAGGAAAGAACATTTCTCTCTATCAATTTGAGGAATTTCTCAACAAAACATTAGTCAATAATTTCTTCAATTGATGTGTTAATATAGGTCATTTGTCTTTGTCAATGCAATAATTTGGGTTTCTTTTTCTCATGTATAGTTTCATTAGTCATTTCATGTTGAGAGGATGGTATGGTTTTATCCTTCTATATGAGGAGGAAGCATGGAAGATATTGGCCCAAACGTGGCTTATGAACCATTGTTTTCTTGGGCTTATACTATGGCACCATTTCTTTGATGTGTGGATATGTATAAATCATATAATGTTTTGATTGGGTAAAATTTCCCAATATCCCACCTGAATGTTAGGGTTTCCTTTACCCATGAAAAATTTCATTCATGTTCCATATTTGATCGATTTCTTAACCTCTAGTAGGAGGGACCCATACCTTCTTAGACCCCAATAAATGTATCAACATTTTCGGGGTTTGGGGTTAATCTTGTCATTGATAGGGGTTGATTAACATTGGATATAAGTCAATGAAAATTATGTCTATGAATGTTATAGGCATAGGAGGGAAGCCCAAAATATTATTCCTCTAAAGTTTAGATGGGTTAAAAATCATATATATAATTTTTCTACATGAACCCATGACTAGTTGTTATTTTGTGATTAGTATTCTAGGGACAAATTTAAAGGTTGGCACTTTGTGGGCTAGATTCCTTTGGATTTTTGGGTGGATTTTTTATTTTTTTTATAGGGAGTCCACCCAAAAATCCAAAGGAATCTAGCCAAAAATATCAAGTAGCATCAATATTATTTAACTCCTTCCAACAATAATAATGAAGCTAGAGTGATGCAATTGAATGAGGCATGGTGTTTCAATCACCCATGGCCTTCAATTGTAGAGACATTTTCATAAATTTTCCTTTTATTATGAAATAAAATAAATTTTAATGATTATTTCTGTCATGTGGAAAGAGTCGACAGTGTGGACACAACCGACCTCCCTAGAAGCAAAAGCTTTCTAGTGACAAACAAGACAAATAAACACTACCTTTCTCTAAACATGCATTGCGAATACAAGTAATCAGGGATCTTTAACATACCTTTAGTCCAACGCTTTGTAGCAGTCCAGCTTCGCCGATCCGGATGAGCTCCTCCTTCTCTTCGAAACCTGCATTCACTAACAAGCCAAAAGATTGAATAGCACCTGATAAACTCATAAAACAATACATATCCATCATACAGACCAAGGAGTATATGAAACAAGTCATGAATAACAATCTGTTGAGAAAAATAAGTTCATTTATATTAAGAGGTAACAAAAGGAACCATTACAACCTGAGCCTTGGTGTTGTGCAAGTCCCTCCTAGGGTCCAGCAAGAGTTTTCCTTTACTTTGATCAGCTCACCCACTCTCAAATAAGGCTAGGAAAGGATGGGAATCTCTCCTCTCAAGCTTTACAAGGGAGTCCTAATTGCAGCAGCATCTACCCTTAGGAATGTTCAGCTTTCAACCTCCCCTCCCTTTGGCCCAATGCCTGTATTTATAGTGCTCTAGAGGAAGTTATTCAGGTCCACCATCAATGGGATAAGCCCCTCTTTGGATGGGATAGCTCCCCTCTTGATGGGATAAGTTCCTCTTTGGTAGGGATACATGAACCATCTAGAGGCGCTTCATACACGTCAAACAAGCTTCTAGAATACTCTAGAAATGACCACAAGTAAATTTTTGGGAGTGCAACTTGTGCCTTTTGACCTTTACAGGAGTACACACCCATTGCTTTATAGACAGAGCGTACAAGTACGCAGGTATTGTGAACTTGGGGTGCGTACACGTAGGTAAGGCTAAGAGAAACTGCGTACCCAGAGATATATAGATTTTTAAAGACTTTCTCTCTTTCTTGGAGCTTGACATGGAGAGCAGAGGTATGAGGCTTGCCAAGGAGGATAGTATGACAGTTGATGAAGCCATACTAACTGCAAATAGTCATGGTGACAAATTTTAGTGTAACAGATTGCCCCCTAAAGTGAGAAGCCTGTAGTAGATTAGGGTTTCATATTATCTAGGAAGGGTGAAGTACTTTATCATTTCAAGGATTATCTTGTGGAGAGCCCAGTCGGAACCTGCAAGTATTCAACACAAAATACATATATATGATCATATCATCGCTGAGGTAGGCATTCCCATACTCAGATTGAAAACTTTAACTAATTGACTATCTACTGCTCTGATACAGGAATGATTCTGCAGTACATCATAATCATAGACTTTTGTAGACACAGTATGGATGTAGCCATCTGTTTATAATTAGTCTACTGTATAATGAATACAAAACTCCTCGCAGCCTGGATGGTGGAAACTAGATCCAGGGTCTTCATTTCTACTTCCCGAACAGGTACGATTCTATCCATGTGAATAAATGAGTTCATGTCGAACATGGTAGAAACCACTTGATTACCAGCCAATGATGTAAAATGTTAACAAGCGTGAGAGAGACCACCAGTGATGTCAATGGTTCTCAAAGTACCCAGTACAATCCATGAGATGTGAATGAATGAGTTGATGTCGAACATTTCACGGAATCCTTCGATCGAAAGTCAATGATGTAAACTGTCGTCAAAGGCGAGAAACCTGCCATTGATGCATGCAGAGTTCAAGGTACTGACGATTCCTAGGTCATATTTCTAGATAATGTGCTGATGTCGATAGAAAGCGACCCATTGTAGGCAAGCCCACAACACGAAATCATAGATCAAGTTGAAGAAATGTAGCTGTAAGGACTGACTCAGGGATGGTCAAAATGGATGACGAGTATTTTGCAGATGAATGTTTATTGCAGAGACCTCTTGAACACATAACAACACGACAGATGGCTTGGTGATATTTGACCCAAAGTTAATACCTGGCTAAAGACTTTCAATGTGTTTGATCAACTGTGAGGCAAAGGATTTCCCAACCCAGGTGAATGAAAAGTGTCGTGTTCAAGAGTGGTAATAAGGCTTCTTCTGAGACAAAGGATAACAAATGGGCTCATTTTTCTCTCCTTTCCCCCACCATTTCTGGCAAGTACCTCTTTATTTTTTACAAGCTTGAGGAGGATAACATATGCTTGATTATAAGCTCATCCTTCGGATGAGTCCAACTTAGTTTTGATTCGAACCCTAAGAAGGAGTGGTTCGTTCCTGTTTGTAATCGAACAGGTCCTTTACTGTGAAATTTTAACGAGTCCAGTATAGGAGAAACTCGACGTTTTTCATTTTTAGAGAGTCTGAAAAAACTTAAGAAGACTCCAGGTTGAACTTTTTCGTAAAGTTGTGTCTCCCAAGCCCAAAAAAGTATAAAATAATACTTGAGAGAAACGCTTAGTCTTGCGACCAAGGAGTACTTTCATGATTAGTGCCTCTGACCTGAAAAGTAAAAAGCGATCAAGGACACGTCGTTTTATTTCCAGTATCGAGTTTGAAACGACAAAAACCCGGCAATCTTTTCCTGTTTTTACGGTCAGAAAAGAGCTATAAGGGGACCGTCTTTTAATTCCGTTTTAACGAGTGTAAAAGAAACACTCGGCAATCTTTTCATGTTTTAGGAGTCAGAAAAGGGCTTAAAAGATGACTCTGATGTTTTGGTTCGTGAAAAATGATAATTTTCCCTGAAAATCCTTTTGTCCTGCACAAAAACGACACATTACTCATACCTGTTTAAGATAAGCAAAAATGCATTGAGAAATATCCTTCCATGGTGAAAAATAAACAAACTTAGCATTCATTTATCCAAAAAACCTATAAAAAGACCTTTTACCATGTCATTTTTACCATTTTACTGTTGAGGGAGAGAAAAGGGTTTTTGGCAAGAAACTTCCCGTGGACTTTGCGGAGAATCCGACCGTCGGAATCGAGTGCCGTCTCTTTCAGGTATTTCACAACATCCTCCTCTTTGTTTTCATCCGTTTAGAATTTCATTTTAAGCCCTAGTTTGATTTTTTGGGGGCTTTGGGGTTTTAGGATCCGCTTTTCGGGGTACGCAGGTGCCCTATGGGCGACCTGCATACCCCGACATTTTCGTTAATGGAAAAATGGCAGGAGTACGCAGCCTACCTTCAGAACAGCTGCATACCCACGCTCTGTTTTCTGAACGCGGGGTGCGTACTCCGAGCAAAGTGAATTTAAAACCCCAATCTCAAAACTAAACCATTAATTTTTGATTCAATGAATTCTAATGAATGTCTTCTGGTGTGTAGATTGCCCACCATGCTTGATTGGCGCGAAAGAGAACATGAAGATGTCGATTTGGCCGCAATAGATCATCAACCTTCCATTGACGTTTTGAAGGCATGCGGTCTCTACAAATACTGGGCCATACCTGGCATGAGGGCCCAGGTGCGATTCTTAAAATGGTTGGTTGAAAGGTGGAAAGTTCAGGATCAATGCTTCCACATCGGAGGGCACCAGCTCGAGATAGAGCCCTCACACATATATTTTCTCATTGGTTTGCCTAATAGGGGCGAGCAACTGACTCTGTCCGGGACTAGGCCGGGTGGCCAATCCCTTGCTAGCCTCCGGCTAGAGTGGTGCAATAATCAGCACCAGGAGAAAGGGATAGAAATCAAATACATATCCCTGCCTGAACTTATGGTAATTGCCTTTACAGTTACCAGACTCTGCGGCGCAGCTGCTTTGCATATTGCCACCGGGTCCCAAATGCGGATGGCGATTGATTGCTACCGAGGCACCATTTTTAATTGGTGTGACGCTGTGTTGGCCAATATGAAGGGCCAACTGACTAGGGCAAAGAACGGGAAATTAAAGACCTTTGGGTATGGGCCTCTAGTTGTGAGCTTTGCCCTAGAGAGGGTTTCGATGCTGATCCCACAGCATCTCACTATTGCAGCTGGGCCTCCTCGGGAGCCAAAGTTGATGCAATTGGTTGCGGTGATGGCCCGGCATCTTGATGAGGGAGCGGGAGTTGTCTGATTTCATGCGGGTTACTTTCACTGGTTGGAGGACCAGGTCTTTGCGATCCAGGATTTCCCTTATGCCGGAGTAGATTTTCGTGGTGATCCGGACATGGTTCTTCCACAGGGAGAACAATGGGACGACAGAGGTACTTCATTTTTCACAAGTTTTTAAATTATTTACTTTTTTGTTTGTTTATATCGTCTCAAAACTGACAGTGACAATTTTCAAAATGCAGATGTAGGTCCATAGCGTCCGGCCAATCTTCGGCCATTCGAGAGAAGAGTACCAGTTGCACCAACACCGGCCCCACAGGATGCGGCCGCAGAGACCTTAGCCGAGTTGGAACAGGACCTAGAGCGTCTCACGGCAGACATACCAGAGACGACTATAGACGATATTCCTATCCGACTTCAGCGCCATGTGGTCGCAGTCCCAGGACCTTTCAGGAGGTTCCTGTGTAGGGTAGCGCGGGCAGTGGTCTCGTATAGAGAGCACCACCAGTGATTGGCTAGTCACTTTTTGTAAACACACGTGACATTTTTGGTTTTTTGTACTTATCATTTTTGCCGATCATAAGGTGTTTTTAAACCTATGATCGAAGACGATGTATATTTTTGACACACTCCTATCTATATATATATCATTATTACCAACTTATCTTGTTAAACATGTATGATGAAATGTTTTTAAATTTACATTTATGATTATCGCAAATGTCTGTCTAACATTCGAGAAGCAATTGCATCTGCTAATGTATTTAATGACCTTGGAATATGCTGATATTCAATGTAATCAAATTCACGTTCCAAGAGGCGCACTCTCAAAAATAACCTTAATAACACTGGATTTCTAATGGCATATACTCTATTAAGTTGTAATACAATGAGTTCAGAATCTAACCTCACTATCAAACTCCGAATCCAAAATGAAATAGATTCAGATAATAACTCAATCACTGCACTGTATTCTGCAATGTTGTTTATTGTTTGATCGAGGCTCACCCCATGCATAGAAACTAACTCGTCAGAGGGCGAATAGATAACCCAAGTTGCAGAAGAGATATTCTGTGTACTACGACAAGCACCATCAGCAAATCCAATGTACGTTTGGAGAGGCGTCGACATCTGCAATATCATGAGTAAAACCAAGATAAGCCAGAATAACGACGAAAACACACTTTCTAAGCTAAGCACACTGTCTATACTAACAAACACACCAGCTAGAAAGAAAAACTAACCTAACTAAATCTCCATACCCATGATTTAAGCATAATACCTCTTTAGGTAAAGTCCATTTCTGGGCTTACCCAAAGAGTCCCCATCAAAATCTACCAGCTCATAGGCCCCTTTTGCTATCTTTCGCTTGACAATGTAGGGCCCATGCCACATAGGAACGAATTTTCCAGCACCTAATTTATCGTTAGCTTGATCATATAATAGCACTAGGTCTCCTTCCGAAAAATTACGAGGGGTCACGTTGCGATCATACTGAGCTTTCATCCTTTTTGCGTGAGTCTCGATTGCCAATGCAGCGTCACGTCGAGTCTCATCTAGTTTAGCTAAGTATAATAGATGCTTCTCCTCTTTGGAAGTAGCTGGAAGTAATTCGATATCCATTTGAAGTGATGGGATTTCGCATTCAATGGGAAACACTGCTTCCAAACCATAAACTAGTTGGAAAGGAGTGAACCCTGTTCATGTTTTCACTGAGGTTCGGTACGCCCAAAGCGCTGAAAATAACATGTTTTGCCAATTCGACCGATGAATACCAATGATTCGTCGGATCATGATAACTAAAACTTTGTTGATAGACTCAACCAGGCCATTGGCTTGTGGATAATAAGGAGTAGAACTATCATGACGTAAACCAAGCTGGCCTGTAAGTTCTGTCATCATAATGTTTCGAAAATGGCACCCATGGTCAGTGATTATCGCTTGTGGGACACCAAACCTAGCAATAATATGATTGAAAACGAAAATCGCAGCTGTCTTGCCGTCTGCCTCGAATGTAGGCATCGCCTCGGCCCACTTAGTAAAATAATCAACCGCAAGGATGATATACGCATGCCCCCCAGCCGAGTGAGGGTTACATGTAATAAAGTCGATACCCCATTTAGCAAAAGGACCAATGGCAATTATAGGGTGGAGAGGAGCAGGTGGTGCGCGCATCTTGCGATCAAACACTTGACAGTTGTGGCATTTTCGGACCGCAATGATACAATCTTTAAACATGGACGGCCAGAAGTAGCCAGCACACAACACCTTCTGGGCTGTAGCATACCCAGACATATGACCGCCACATGCTCCAGAATGACAGTCATTCATAACCCTTTCTGCCTCTTCATGAGTTAAGCAACGACGAAAAACCAAATCTGCCCCGCGACGATAAAGAGTATCTCCAATAATTATGTACTGTTGGGACTGGAATCGAATTTTCCGACGTTCCGACTTTGAAGCTTCGGGCCGAAAGGATTGGGTTTGGAGATAGACGATTATATCCCCATACCACGGATCTAAAGTGCTGATGAGAAACAAAGATTCGTCCGCAATGGGTTCCTCTGCCACAGTTTCCGTGTCAGCACGCGGGAAGTCACACATCAACTCTGCAAAAACTAAAGATTTCTTAGACTTAGATTTTTCAAACTCCAAGTCGAACTCTTGCAAGATAACAATCCATTTAGAGTACTTGCCCCCTAGCAATTGTTTAGTCAAAATGTAAATCATAGGGTTGCAATCCGAAATGACTGTAGTTTTACGGAGAAGAATGTAATGACGAAAACTTTGGACAGCCTGAATAGCTGCCAAGGCCAATTTCTCCACATGTGAATATTTTAGCTCAGTGGGATTTAACATCCTACTAAGATAATATATCACATGTTCCGTTTCGAATTCATCTTCCTGTACTAAGACCATTCCAATGGTGGAATGAGCGACGGCGAGGTACAAAAAGTAATCCTGGTTGTAGTTGGGAGGATGCAGCAACAGTGCATGGGTCAACGCGTGTTTTAGCGCATCAAAAGATTTCTGAGCTATCTCATCCCAAGAGAATTGAGCATTTTGTTTCAACAACCGGGTAATCTCGGCGTAGTTAGGAATGAATCGGCGTAAAAAGTTTTCTTTCCCTTGCAAACTTTGGAGTTGGCGCAGACTCGAAGGAGGAGGCAATTTGATGATAGCTTCGACCTTCGAGGGATCGACGTGAATGCCGGCTTTTGAAACTACAAATCGCAGCAATCGTCCCACTTCGATGCAGAAGACACATTTTTGTGGGTTCAACCGTATACGATAATGCCTACACCTCATAAAAATTGCTCGTAAATGGACAAGGTGATCAGCTCGATGTAAGGAGTGAGCGGGCAAATCATCGAGATATGGTTGCACAATGTGTTTGATGTCATGAAATGCATAAGACATCGCCCTTTGAAAAGTGGCTCTGGCATTCTTAAGCCCAAAAGGTAATTTGCAATAAGCAAATGTCCCCCATGGACAAATGAAAGCCGTTTTTGGTTGATCGGCAGGTAGAATATTGATTTGGTTGTAACCGGAAAAACTGTCCATAAAGGAAAATATTTCACTGCCGGCACAATCATCAATTATTTGATCGATATAAGGCATTGGATAGTTGTCCTTGGGACAAGCACGATTGATATCCTTATAGTCGATACATATTCTTATTGTTCCCTGCTTTTTATTAACCGGAACAATATTCGATACCCAATCCGTTAACGGGATCCGATAAATGAAACCTGCTTTCAACAGCTTCTCAACTTCTGCTTTAATTGCAGCCGCTTTCCGAGGGTGTATATGACACAGACGTTGCCGAACGGGTTTAGCGTCCAGGTAAGTCTTGATTTCATGAACAACAATGGAGGGATCAATTCTTGGCATTTCCTCATAGGACCAGGCAAACACGTCACGGAATTCTTGAAATAGGGCCTTGTATGTTTGAATTTCGTCATCTGAACACGAGGAACCTATATGAATGTGTTGAACAATTCCGGAATGTCAATGGGAATAGTGCGAGAAACGTTTCCCAAATTCAGCTCTGAATCAGGATGTTTCATTGGACTCTGAGCGTCTTTGACATATTCTGCTGCAAAGATTGATGAGAAATCGTTTTCAAAACGATCATCCTCAGGTAAAAACGAAGATCGATGATGGAGATCTTCCCATGGTAAATCGTCTACCCACAGGACTTCACAAGTTGTTCGTCAGATGACACAACTTCGGGAAACGTTATTAACTCCGAGGTTGACGCGAAAAGGGATTCCTCACGGACCACATTCATTTGGTCGATTTTGGTTGAACTTGTGTCGGAAAAAGATTGCACGGCTTCATAGGCAATTTCATATGGACTCAAAGGCATTGCATCACCGAATGAGTCTATCTCAGATTCAGATGGGATAATCCAAGGATCATCGTAAATAATAGTATCTAATGTAATCATATGAATAAATGCGAATGAAGGGTCTGCGTTGGTTGGAGGAAAAGGAAAAGTTCCCAGTAAACCGGAATCTTTAACTAATCCTATGCCAACATCCTTATAAGGGATAGTCGTTTTACCAACATGCTAGATACTCTCTGAAGAGTCTGGGTCAGATGAAAAATAAGCCAGCTGGTCTATGGTTACGATCTTGCCATTGTGTGGAAACTTTATTACTCTGAAGACCGATGAAACGACCGCTGTCATAGCGTAAGACCAACTTCGACCCAAGAGAAGGTTGTAGTCTAGAGGGGCATCAACCACCTCCACATCTAGACTAACGGTTTTTCCTTCAACCCCTATAGGCAAATCCTGTAAAATGCCAAATGGATGGAACCCACGGCCATCAAAGGCCTTAAGAATTGTCGGGGATTGGTTCAGCGAAGGAGAACCAAGCGATCTCCAACACTGAATCGACATAATACACGTGGAAGCTCCTTCATCAATTACAGTCCGATGAATAGGCCTGTTTTTGACTATCACTGGAATCTGGAAAGCCATCTGATGAGGGAGACGTGATGTACTATTTTCTAGATCAAAGATTATCAGGTTCGGGTCCTGAAAATCAACAGCTCCTATAGCCGACAAAAGTAATTTTCGCTGTGCTGGGCATGATTGCAGCACTTCTAAAGCCGACATTGTTGAGGGTGAAACAGCCAAATCCTCAACAATGTTGTAATTATGGGCCGCTCTCGCATGTGGATTGAAAGCAGACCTTCGAAGTACACCCTTGGCGGGCGGTTTTATTACTAAGTCAGGGTTAGGTTTCTCGATCTGTAGTGGATTGGAACCGGGAGCTGAGGTTGATGGATTTGAATGAGAAGATTCTGCTTCTTTCGATCCGTCAACAGGAATTTTACTACCATAATCGTGTGATCGAGTCACAATCCTTACATGAGACATCATCAATATGGGTTCTTCAATGGCACTCGAGGAAGAACCTATCATCTTACTCTCCTGCTTTGGAAATGGATTTTTCAAAACAGCAGGAGTTGAGGAACCTTTGACGATTTTCACAACCTCGGCCCGATGGGGGCAATCTCTTGTAAAATTATCCTCTTCACAAATAAGACAAGGATATCGAGGTTTGCGCTTTTCGTCATTGGTTTCCGAATTTTTTGTTTTCTCCTTTGGAGTCTTGTCTGCTTTACCCTTCTTCTTACCCTTCTTCTTCCCACCGTTTTTTGATTTAGCCGTAGATGACTCTACAGCGTGAATATCGGCGGAAATTTCAGGAGAAGACTCTCCTGTTGGGGAATCTGGTAAGGTTATAATGGGCGAAGAATTCTTTGAAGATTTCTTCTTGCTTTTAGTATTTACCGTACCAATCATGCCATCAGCAGCATGAGATCCCGAAGGAGCAGCAGCAATTTGATTTGACTTTGGAAGATCTTGGATCTTTTCATGTAACGTACCTGACTGAGTGTAGACTAAGTCAAGGTACTACACTTGAGCAATTACTAGCTCCTCAGTAACTACTCCGGCCTTAGCTACGTCTTCAGTAATCTTTGGTAATAATGATTTAACAAACCATTCAGCTAAGATTTGGTCCAGGATAAAAACTTTCACTAATCGCCGTCGACGTCTCCATTCATGTATATGATCGGAAATATAAGTGGACGTCGCCTGTTTTAGTGAAGTTAGTAGCTCCGTGCCATTATCATATCTGACCGGCAACTGAAAATGAGTTAGGAACGAGGTAGCTAATTGACTAAAATTGTAAAAAGAGGCCCATGGTAACTCAATGTACCACTTGGCCACGAGACCAATGAGCGTACGCTGGAAAAGACGTAAGCGGATCGAATCATCCGAGATGGAATTTGAAGCACACCAGAGGTGGTAAGTCATCACATGATTGGACGGATCTTCTCCAGACTTACCTTCGAACTTGGGTATATCGTTGGGCAACTTATTTGGCATTGGCGGCCAGAACGGAAGATAATTTATTGGATCGTTCGTTAGGCGCGACAAGTCTGGTAAATCCAAAGTTGCGATAAACGGTAATTGCCAATTAGGATCCCTAAAACTATGGGTCACAAGACCAGTCCCAGGAGGAGGATATCCTGGATAACTTGGAATAGATATCGCATTCGGGATATTGTATCCTCCTGGAAAACCAGGATTAACCGGACCGTACTGGGGTTGCTGAGGTTGTTGATAATTGTACCAAGGATACGGTTGATACTGGTAAACCGGCTGTTGGACAGCAGGCCCGTATTGGTACTGTCCCTAGTACGGTTGATAAGTGAATTGTGGTTGACTAGTGACAACCGTACTTAAACCAGGTTGTCCTACAGGCATCTGAACCGTAGTTTGAATCGTAGATCCAGACAATGGTAAATATGTCTGAGGAGTAGTTGCATAGACAGTAGAAACTGGAGCTGTCGATACTCCAGAAGCAAGTGTGGTGGAAGGAGCAGATGTTGCGGTAGTTGCAGCAACCGTTTGAGATGGAGTACTAGGTGCAATTGGCGGCTGAGTAACTACCGAAGGTACAGAAGTTTGAACATTACACTGGACCGGTTGCTGGGATGGACCAACAACTAAGGTTTGTCCAGCTTGAGATGACAACTGTACACTTGGCTGCAATACCTGTTGAGCTTGCGATGGATCCCACACTATGTTCATTCCGGGGTATTGACCCATGACAGGTTGAGGATATTGAGATCCATAACCGGATTGAGGATAGGATTGATAACTGTAAGGCACAGTTCCCGTACCTTGAACATATGATTGACCTTGAGGTGGTTGATAACCTTGACTCGAGTATTGACCTTGATGTTGATAACCTTGAGGTAAATACTGATACTGGGATTGACCTTGACCTTGAGGTTGATACCCTTGAGGTAAATACTGATACTGAGGTTGACCTTGGGGTACATATTGAGGCTGGGGTTGACCTTGAGGAATGTATTGTACTATGGGTACATATTGTCCTTGAGGTTGCCCCCCAGACGCAATTTGTGTACCTTGAGGTTGCCCCCCAGGCATTAATTGAGGCTGCCCCCCAGGCAGTAATTGGCCACCTTGAGGTTGAGAACCGGGAACTGAACCTGACATCATGTAAATGTCTCCTACACCCAACGGTTTATTACCATTGTTTCCAGCTAATAACCCATGTTCAATGGGTTGAGGAGATGCTCCCACAAAAGTACCAGAAAGTGACTGATACCCGGAGGGAACAGAAGGACCGCCATACAAGAAAGATTCAGGAGATTAAGTGAACACGGACGACTGACCAGACATATTTATAGGAGTATAAATACCTCTAGGTGGAAAAGGAGTATGAGGTGGAGAAAAACTTATCCCTGAGTTGTCTAAATAATTGGTTAACGAAAGGTACCAAGTAGTACTTCTAGGAGGACTGTAAAAGATAGATTCACGCTCCCTTAGATCAATAGTAGGTTGATCTTCAAGGATAGATACGCCAAATTCTTCCTCTGGAGCAAGTTCTTCAATAGCTATCAAACCAGCAGGAAGATTTTCGGTGATGACTCTTTCTACCCTAGGTGAATCAGGTGCACTAGAAGTTGGAGTAACAGGTTCAGATATTTCAGGTTCTTCACCTATATCACTAGTAGATGAAAAACTACCAGCAAGCTCGGAAACTGCAACAGCTTCAGGATTATAACCTGTTTCTAGACCTTGGTAATCTGGATGGACTACCAATGACGATTCTCCTTCTTTAGGTGAACCTACTTTACTGCCACTAGGAGTTACAAGGACCTTCAAACCTTCGTAATGACTCGGGACCTCTTCAGGAGGTTCGCCCCGCAATCTACGGGACTTCCTCAACAAATCGGCCACGGTAACAATCTCAGGAGACTTGCCCCGAAGTCTACGGGACTGTCTCGGTAATTCAGCCACAGTTAAAAACTTTTAACTACTGCACATGCACACAAAGTAAAATCTCAAAGCAAACCACCTAAACTCTCTAAAGAACCAAACAAATTTGAATCACACGCCTAAAGAATCTAGGGCGTCAAACCATACACAAACAGTAGCCTTCCGGACCGAAAACACTAGTTGGAGATGAAACCCAACATCGCCGAATTCAGTACAGAAGTGGTGGGCGGAACAATTACCCTGACAACCTGCTTAATGAATAGACCGGCACAAGTTCCTCCACTCTAACCGTCTCGAGTGAAGTGAACCCCCCGGAAAATCCAAGTGAGTCTAGCCGACGTCTGCTCCAGGTACAGTGGGATCTTCCCTCCACCGTCACCTCGGTAGAATCCTAAAGATAATGGTCACTAAGGTTACCAACAGCAACAAATTCACCTGGGGGAATAATCTACACTCCGACAGCACGCAAGGGCAGAGTATCAAGCTCAATCCCCTTGCCGGCTCCTTGACAATAATCCAAGGTTTACCGACAAGTGACCCCTGGCTCCTCGACAATGGTTAATCCGAGGTTTACCGTTTGTAATACGTGCATGTCTGGCGTCGTTCCCAACGAGGGAGGATTGATCCCCTCACTAGTTCGGACACGAGCTCGTGCTTCTCCTTTAAGAGGAGCTTTCCCAGAGTACAAATGAAACAGTTGGATTTATCCTACCACAAGATGAGCTACTTGTTTGATTTTGCTGTCTTGGAGAGTTAATTACTCTCCTACTCCAAGACACTAGCTTGATCTATATTGGTGTTTCAGAGCCCTAGTAAATAAAAGTTACTAAGTCGATTTTACTTTAAGCGTTAATTTTTATGGGTTTTCTTTAAGACAAAAGGTAGTGGAGATGAAACTAATGGTGTGTAGACTCGACCGAAATCCACTAAAAAGATGCACTTAGGATGATTTATACTAATTTTTCCTTTTTCAATGAATTCCCTAGCTAAGAGAGTTGGAGAATGCAAATTTGATATAAAGACAACTTTCTTGGCAATGAAAAACAAAGAAACAAACTCTTTATCTTTTCAAAACATACGACACATGACCACTAATCACTTCACGAAAGTTCCTTTTTCTTTCAAAGTCTCAAATGCTACCAAAGCAAACCTTCCTTCAAAAGATATTTTTTGTATTTTTTCCTAATTAATAAAGCATGTAAAACTTACTTTAACAAAACTCAAAGTTAAAAAAGCTATGGCAATCAAATCAACTCAATTTCACTCAAAAGCAAATCTAAGAGAAAAGCACCTAAAAGTAAATCTAACGAGTCAAAAGCTTACTAAAGATGATTCCTGGATGTTTTAATCAGTCAAAATGTAACTAAGGACTAGTTAATGCAGAACCAAAAACCAGTCAAAAATAAAAATAAAAATCTTTTGTTCTTTTCTCAAGAATAAAATTCAAAGTTCAAATAACAAACTTTTTCGAGATTCGCAAAGAGAAGACGCAAAGGTAGGTCTCTCACAAGGGTGAATTCTATGACAGGCCCGACTCCTAAGAGGACTGAACAAAACCAAGGAGATCCAAAGTTTGACAACCTCTAACGCCAAAGTCACTACAGGACTAGTTAAAAATCAAACCCTAAGGAAAAACCTCTATGAATTTCACTAAAACTCTCGACACTGACGAAACAAGCTTAGGTGAAGATTTATGGCAAAAAACCAGTGGATCTGGGCAGAAAAAACAAATTAAAAACAAAATCTAAAAGGCAAAAAGAAGAAAATTGAAATTTTCTTAATTTTGACAGGGTACGCAGGCGACCTGTTTGCACAGGTGCGGGTACGCTCTGTGCACAAAGCAACAGTGCGTATAGGTACGCACTGTGCTCAACTCAGAGGCTGCGTACTTCTAGCAAAACAAAGAAAAACTAAAATCTAATTTAACCCTAAGCTAGCCCACCCAAACACACAGTCAGATAGCCAAAAACCAGAAAACAAATGACTTTTCTCAGATCAAAATTACATACAAAGGAAAAAACATTCACATCAATGGAATCCCCAGTATGGTCGCCATTTTGTCATGCAGAAAGAGTCGACAGTGCGGACACAACCGACCTCCTTAGAAGCAAAAGCTTTCTAGTGACAAACAAGACAAATAAACACTACCTTTCTCTAAACATGCATTGCGAATACAAGTAATCAGGGGATCTTTAACATACCTTTAGTCCAACGCTTTGTAGCAGTCCAGCTTCGCCAATCCAGATGAGCTCCTCCTTCTCTTCGAAACCTGCATTCACTAACAAGCCAAAAGATCAAATAGCACCTGATAAACTCATAAAACAATACATATCCATCATACAGACCAAGGAGTATATGAAACGAATCATGAATAACAATCTGTTGAGAAAAATAAGTTCATTTGTATTAAGAGGTAACAAAAGGAACCATTACAACCTGAGCCTTGGTGTTGTGCAAGTCCCTCCTAGGGTCCAGCAAGAGTTTTCCTTTACTTTGATCAGCTCACCCACTCTCAAATAAGGCTAGGAAAGGATGGGAATCTCTCCTCTCATGCTTTACAAGGGAGTCCTAATTCCAGCAGCATCTACCCTTAGGAATGTTCAGCTTTCAACCTCCCCTCCCTTTGGCCCAATGCTTGTATTTATAGTGCTCTAGAGGAAGTTATTCAGGTCCACCATCAATGGGATAAGCCCCTCTTTGGATGGGATAGCTCCCCTCTTGATGGGATAAGTTCCTCTTTGGTAGGGATACATGAACCATCTGGAGGCGCTTTATACACGTCAAACAAGCTTCTAGAATACTCTAGAAATGACCACAAGTAACTTTTTGGGAGTGAAACTTGCGCCTTTTGACCTTTACAGGAGTACGCACCCATTGCTTTATAGACAGAGCGTACAAGTACGCAGGTATTGTGAACTTGGGGTGCGTACAAGCAGGTAAGGCTAAGAGAAACTGCGTACCCAGAGATATATAGATTTTTAAATACTTTCTCTCTTTCTTGGAGTTTGACATGGAGAGCAGAGGTATGAGGCTTGCCAAGGAGGATAGTATGACAGTTGATGAAGCCATACTAATTGCAAATAGTCATGGTGACAAATTTTAGTGTAACAATTTCTGCATTGAGTTCTTAAATATGTTTAATTGAAATAATTTTCTCCTAGGGTATTTGATATTGCAGAGTCTAAGTTTTTTCAAAAGTTTGTTGTTGCTTTGAAATGAGATTGATGAGAAAGGACAATTTCCATTTTTTTTCTCTTGAAATGGAGAATGATCTCGCTACAATTTCTCTGAACTTTCTGTTGGTGTCTAAGTGTGAATAAACTATTCCACCTTTTTTCCACATTAATTTATCAATCTGGGTGCATACATTTTTCAAGGTAATGCGCAAGGCATATGAACGGTCAAGGTTACAATATAACATAAACCAAGGATTCACAATTAAATAATCAAAGCATCGATGTAACAGTAATTAGAAATAAATCACAGAACTTAAAAATGCATCCACAACAATTAATTAAAGAGTTGTAACAACAATGAGAAATTATCACATAAAATAAGAAACAACACACATAAAGAAAATACAGAGCACCTGATCAAGAGAGCGGGCCCAGCTCTCTGATCAGGGCTACGTCAACTCATAGTCAGGAGAAGAACAACAAACTTGCTCGTATTCAATTAATATATGAAGAACTGTTACAATGTCTGTCTCTACACCACTAACCCTTTTTCATAGGAATGAAACCCCTTTTATACAAATACATGGGAAATACATATTCCCCCAAATCCAGCAACTAATGCCCAAAAATATACAACTGTTACAACAACAACTATTTGTTGAGAGAGAGAGAACAATAAATATCCGAAATAAGCTTGTGAGCAGTCGAGAGTTGGTTATGTTGTTGCAGCATTGCCGAACAGCTATTGTAAACACGGGACTGCTACTACGAGATGTGAATGTGATACCTGTTCATCAAAATCTATGGAAATAGAAAATTTTAGTAGTTTGCATAGGAAAAACCCCATGACCTTACTTCATCAATTAAATATTCCAAGAGAAGTTAGATGGGAGGTTTACCTTTTAAGTTTATCACAATTAATGCATATCATTGGTGCGAAATGGATGAAAGGATAGGTGAAAATGTAAGGAAAAGATAGGAAGATTTGGTGCCCAACATCTCCCCCCAAGTATTCTTCTGCATGTCCTCATGTAGCTCACCACTTTCGCAGGTCTGGGTTCGAATGACTGTAGTCAAAGTGGAACTGGCAGAGATCATACTCACCTTTCATATATTTTCCTGGGGGCTTGTATCCTTCTGTGAGAAGAACATCCTTCCACCAATCATTTGGTACATTGTGTGTCAGGGTATAATGCTCTACTGGCAACCAAATGATGGGGAACCTGAACTGGAGTCCCATCCACCGGACCCTGCATGAATGGATGCATGCCACATATCTCAGCACCCAACTTAGTGCTTGTGCAAAATTTGGCACCCCAAAAGGTTCCCTATTCTGTACAATCGTAGGTGATATCATCCACCTCTTTTGACAACTATCGAGGGCCTCATCTTGAAACATGACTATTTGTTTGAAACAGAGGTCAATACACCACTTATGTGTCCTCAGCATCTGTTCTTTATTTCCCTTAATTTCTAAAAATGTAGTGTGCTTATTATACATCGTCACAGATTATTCGTTCTCCCTTCTTATCATAATAGACTTCATGTTTTGATTCAATTCAAACATATTAGAAGCCTTCTACCAATTTATACGGTTGATAGTATAGGAGGTAAGAGCCCTTAAATGAATGTCGCCCACATATGGGACTGGGTTAAACTCTCGTTCCATGCCCGGGAAGTATCCATGCATATAAAGCTCACACATCAGATGTTGGGTTATCATGTCATGGATTCTCAGTATACAGAGGAACTATATAGAATCCTTGATCTCATGACTAACCTCCTTCTTAATACTTTCCAAACAGAAGAAAAGAAATTTCTCATGAAGGAATAGGGCATAACTATAAGCAGGAGGGTGACATGCCATTACCTATTGTGCCAAGCTAAACATATTTTCTTTGTCTTTCTTCAATTTCAACAATTGTCCTTCCAATCTTTCCACTTTGAGCTGTTGCTTTTCATGCCTTAGTCGTAATATGTCCACTCATTCTATATACTCAAGGATATCCTGGGATGATTGTTCTTGGACCCTTTTCACCTCATGTAATAGGCTGCGGCAGATTTCCAATTTTGAACCTCCACTATGAAAAAGAATTCACGGTCGTCGAACAAGTGTTCGATAGAATCCATTTGGGTGGCAGCAAAGGTTGTAGGTACATCATCTATCTGTGTTTCTACTTTGGCCACCATAACCTTATGCTTCTTAGCCCACCGTTTATACTTTTGTACCTACTGCTCAAGTCGATGAACATGTATTCTCAGCCTTTGAACATCTGTTTTCAACCAAATTGTGTCTCTGAACTGTAGCCGATAGCTCTTTTTATGGGGGCGGTCTCCTCTGCTCGCATAGTTCTATCCATTCTTGCTTAAAAATAAATTCATATGGCCCTGCAGCTATTCCAGAAGGTGGTGGATTACTTGGGGGAGTATCCACCAGTCCATCTACCAGGCTTCCCTTACTTGGTTCCCCTTTCTCAAAAGCATTCGCTTCTTCCTCCCTTCTAGACTCTGGGACATCTGTTATCTGAACAACACCTTCTTCAACCATTCATTGTTCCTGTTCTCCTGCAAGGTTTTCCTTCTCAATTTGTTCTTCAAGATGGCCTTGCTAAGAATCAACAGCCAACAAACTAGTAGTGGTTGAACCCTTTACCGAACCATCAAACTTCAAAATTGGAGGAACAACAACCTCTTTTTCTGAGCATCGGGAAGAATGAGACACTATTGCTCCTCTTGGTATGGTGGCACAAAAAGGAGAATGGAAGATGTTCTCTTCCTGGCCTATACCAGCCCTACATGTTACCTTGAGTTCCTTCCCTTCATTAACCAAGATTCTAATTAGGCCTGAGGCTCCTTCCTGTGTTAACTCCTTTCCCATGGTTGACACTGGTTCTTGTGGGGCAGTGTCAACCTCAGCGCTCATTCTTTCCCAATTCTTGGGGACCGTATGGGTTGGTGGTGGTTCTTATGTAGCACCACCACCCATATCCAATGCTTCCTAAAAAGTGATGCTAGCATTGTTTACCCTTTCACCCCATTAATGAAAGTGGATTCTTGTATCACTGTGTCAATCCCATCCATCATGTCCATGATTTCCTCCTCAATTGGTTCCACAATTGAGGTTGGTTCTTGTGTAATAGCCTCAGCTGTAGCACTGACTGTCTCTACCATTTCAAGCTCCTTTTCTTGCTCCATTTCTTCTTCTTCCATTTCCATCCCTTCAGGCTCTTCTTGGTCTAGATATTCTTCCTCTGCTGCTTCCTCCTCCATTCTTTCTAGCTCTCCTTCTCTAGCAATGATAGCAGCTGCTACTTCCTCTTCTGTTGATTTCTAAAATATCGCCCAAGGAATTTGAAACTAGGTCAATTCATGCATGAACAGTAATCGAACCAACTCATGATTGGTGACGACTGCTAAGATCTGTCGCGAACGCTGAGTGGACTGTGCCATCAATTGGAGGCTTTTCAGCAAAAGTAAGGGCATGTTCGGAGAAAATACTTCTGCCTGTGGAAACCGAAGATGAGATAACATCTTGAAATGATACTTCAATATAGTGGTGAACCATCCTTCGCATGTTATGTATTTCATAATAAAACCTGCTACATTGCCCCACGAATACGGAAAATAATTCCGATCATACCCTCGGCCTTTTTTAAGGACGCTCTCACTAGCTTGCAAAAATAATTCCGGAAACTCTGGGAGGGGAGATTTCTATGAAAACCAACTTTTTCCTTGCTGAGGTAATCCATTGATTTTTGCAATAGCTTCCTCCGTGACAAGGATTTCTATCCCTCTGATCCAAGAGCAATTCTCATTCAAATTGAGTGAAAATTCCACTGTAATCCCCTCATCGAATCCCTGAAATCTGTTAAAGTAGACATCCCAACCTGCATTGATAAAATTATGGCACACCTTTCTATTGTTATGGACTAGGGTGGTATCCTTTGGCTCGTGACGCACTACCAACCCACTCATTGTTGTAGAAATAGTAACAGCACTTGGATGTAGTCGATTGTTGGGGAGAGAGTAACATCAACTAATTCAACAATAATAGTAACAACATGGTGGAATGCGGGGTAGAAGGCGGTGAAAGCAGCCAGTGATTTTTTTGAAAAATGCAAAGGATTATGGTGAATCATGGTAAGTGCAATGAAATGATTATGGTAATTAATTCATATGAATTCGAAAAGAATAATTGGTTATGAGAATGTATGTAATTCAAATTCCAATGCATCGAAATGATTATACGAAATGAAGGGATTTATGAGTGTGCTGTTCGCACGAGGTTTAATAATGATATATGATATGTCATTAATGTGATTTTAAAATATGTTGTTGTTAACTTATGATGGCACCCCCCAACTTAAATGTAGCCGTCCACGGCACATAAATGTCTCGATGATGGAATATTTTAATTGAATCCATAAAAGTCAATGGAGACATACCTAGTGACCTACCTGGTGGTGGAGTAATGATAGAGTAATCGGTGGAGTGACAGCAGTGGTGGAGTAATAGCAGCGACAGAGTAACAGCATCCGACACTTAGAAATTTTTCCAGGAATAACATCAGTGACAAAGTAACAACATCTGACATTTACAAAATTTTCCAGGAGTAAAAGGAGTGACGAAGTAGCAACACACAAGGAGTAACATCATCCAACACTTAGAAAATTTTCCAGGAGTAACAGTAGAGGTGGAGTAACAACAACGAAGGAGTAACAGCATCTGACACTTAGAAAATTTTCCATGAGTAACAGCAGTGGCAGAGTAACAACACCCAAGGAGTAACAACATCCAACACTTAGAAATTTTCTAGAAGTAACAAACAGTGGTGAAGTCACAACACCCAAGGAGTAACAGCATCTGAGACTTCGAAAATTTTTCAGGAGTAACAGCAGCAGCGGAGTAATAGCACCCAAGGAGTAACAATATTCGCCACTTAGAAATTTTCTAGAAGTAACAGCAGTGACAGAGTAACAACACCCAAGGAGTAACAACATCTGACACTTAGAAAATTTCCAGGAAATATCAGCAGCAACTATTACTTGGAAAATTTGTTAGCTCCACATTATTGTAATTCGATAGTACTTCTTGAAAAAAGACAAACAAGTATTTACAACATATTATTATTATATATATATATATATATATATATATATATATATATATATATATATATATATATATATATATATATATATATATATATATATATATAGATATATATATATCTAGGAGAATGCAGAGGAAGCATTCTCTGCATGAACAACCATCAAACCAGATTTACTAAAGAGATGTTTGATGAAGGCATCCCTAGAAGTTGGATGGTGGTATAATTTCAGACGGTGTCCGTTCATTAAGAAGGAAGCATGAGTATCATCTATTGTAACCAATCTGACTGTTCGATTGTCAAACACAATATCCACTTCATACAGCCCCATCTAGTGAGTGCAAAGCTTCCCTTTAAAATATTTAAAATGGGAGTCATAGAGTAGTGCCAAATCTCCTTTATGAAACACCTTATTCTTGATAAATTTATTGTGCCATTTCATTCTCTATTGTTGGATAGCAGTAGTTTTCTGGACAACCATTGAATGGATTTCATCTAACTCATTTAGTTGTTCCATCCGGTGTTTCTGGGCCTCTGATAAGTCCATTCCTACTTCCAACACTATTTTGAGCATGCTGATCTCAAATTATATCGGAAACAAGGCGAATTTCCCATAGGATAACTCAAATGGTGAAAACCCAGTTGTGTTCCACCTTGTTGTCCTATATGCCTAGAGAGATTCAGGAATTTTCTGAGACCAATCCCAACAATGGCTTGCTATAGTCTTTGTCAAGATATTTTCCAATACCTTGTTTGTACTTTTTGAGTTGTCCATTCGCCTAGGGGTGGTATGGAGACGTCACCCTGTGTTTGACTCCATATTTATGCATAAGCTTTTCTATCATGTGGGATGTGAATTGTGCCTGTCCATCTAAAAGAATCTCCCTTGGAGTACCAAACCGAGCAAGAATCTCTTAAAAGAGAAAATCTGAAACCACCTATTCCATTGCTTTCGCAACAGCTCTGGCTTCCACCCACTTAGTCACATAATCAGTGCAGACCAAAATGTGAAACTTTTGATGAGAAGGTGGGTTAAAAGGTCGAACGAATTCAATTTCCCAATTCTCAAAAGGCTTGAAGACTATTTGGGGCTGTAATGGCATTTCATCAGACTTTCCAGGCTACCCCATGCATTGACAACTGTCGCATCCTTGGACATAATCTCGAGCATCCCGAAAAATAAAAGGCCAATAATATCCCATTTGCAACACCTTGTGACCTATTCTTTTATATGCAAAAATTCCCTCCACAAGGGCCATCATGGGCAGCCTTCAACATCTCATAAATTTCATCCTTAGATACGCAGTGCCGAATCTACTAATGTCAAATTCTTGAAGTAACAGCAGACATCTTGTAATATGACCAAGAGTAATGGGTTTATTCATCAGATACTCGACTACTACGTGATCATGTGTACAAAGGTATGATACCTAGTAATATAATGCTAGAACTTGTTGATGGCGTAGATAATAGCAAGGAATTCTTTTTCAATCACTGTGTAGTTTAACTCGGTAGGAGCCAAGTTCTTACTAACATAGTAAACTACATATGACACCTTGTCTACTTGTTGTCCCAAAACTACCCCAAATATTGTCTGAGAGGCATTAGCATGGATATCAAATGGTAATGTCCAATCTGGCCCTTGAAGGATCAGAGCTCTACAGACAAGTTCCTTGATCTTCACAAAGGTTGCATCTCAATCATCTATCCACACAAAATTTGCATCTTTTGTCAGCATTTGAAAACGTGGATGTGCTATCTTAGCAAAATTTTCTATAAAGTGTCTGTAATAACCAACACAACGGATAAAACTATGTACCTGTGTTGGTGTTTTAGGTATTTGAAAGTGCAATATTACCTCTACCTTAGCTGGATCCATCTGAACTCCAGTAGTGAAAAGCAAATGTCCCAGAACTATTCCTTCCTCCATCATCATGTGGCACTTCATTGTACTCAAAGAGACATGCATCTATTTACATCTTTTAAGAACTTTTTCTAGATTTGCTAGCCCTTCTTCAAATGAGTTCCTGTATGGAGTAAAATTGTCCATATAGATTCAACACTATCATCTACAATATCAGAGAAAATCCCTAAAACTTCCCTTTGGAATGTTGCAGGCACATTACAGAGACCAAATGGAAGGAATCGGTATGCAAAAGTTCCCCAAGGGCACATGAAAGTGGTTGTATCCTGATCCTCAAGAACTATCTAGATTTGGTTGTATCCACTAAACCCATCCATGAAGGAGAAGAACTTCTTCCCAGCCAAAGTATCCAAGACTTGGTCAATGAATGGTAAATGGAAATGGTATTTCTATGTTGCCTTGTTTAATTCTCTATTATCTACACATATCTCCCATATACCATTTTTCTTGGGAACAATCACCAACAGGGAAACCTATTGGATGTCTGAGATGCGGTAAATAAATCCTACATCCAACAACTTTTGAAGTTCTTCCTTGACAATGTTTTTCAAAGCGGGGTTCATTCTCCTTTAGGGCTATCTCACAAGATGACAATCCTCTTTGATGTATATATGATGGGTACATAGGTTTGCATGAAACCCCTTCATGTATGTATAGTCCCAGGTGAAGGCTTCTTTATGATTTTGGAGAACATCTAGAAGCTGTTTTGTCTAGGATTTTGACATATTTGGGTTAATATTTAGGGTATTTCTTGGCTCTATCTCTATATAAATGCTTTAATGGGACACAATTATAGGTATTTCTTCAAATCCATCTGTTGTTTCAATACTTTCTTGTGTTTCATAGCTCAAGACAGATTCTAGAATTCATTGGTTTGAATATGAAACAAAACAGAGGTCGCTAATGAAGGTAGTAATTGTATCATCCTAAGTTTCTGTTTTCAGTTGAAGGGCCTGCCCAATAGTAAGAATTGGTCATAATTCTTCATCTTCTGACCTAGACTCTTCCTTTGGTAGAGGTTTCTTACGACAAGATGGTTTCACTGACAGGCTAGGTTCTACAGGAGGATATAACACAAGGTTTTTAGTAACCTTCCCATTTGAGATAACCATATTTCCATAACGACACCCAACGTAAGCATCTGTGGTTTCCAACCATGGTATTCCAAGAATCAAGGGGTGGCCACCAGATGGAGACTGCGTTTGCAGCACTAAGAAATCCATAAGATAATGCCATGAATCAACTGATATTGTAATGTATTATAACTTTCCTACTAGTTTGATTGTAGATCTATCTTCTAATTCTAACACAGTAGGTGTATGTTTGAGGTTTCAAAGACCCAATGTATGCATGGCCTCAGCAGGGATAATATTGATAGCAACACCCATATCTACCAGTACATTCAGAATTTCCACTCCATCAATTTGTACAGTTAGAATTGGGTTCCTCAGATCCCCATATTTCGTAGGCATAGCCTTCCCTAGCATAAAATATGGTAACTTTCCCATCACATGAATAGTGAGTGGGTACCTTGATCTCTTTCTAGGCTTTTTAGCACAATATTCCCTAAGAGTTTTTGCATATATAGGTACATCCCTCATAGCTTGTAACAGGGGAATCTTAACAAACAGATTTTGCAACTCTCCTAAAAATTCAAACTTAGCTTGAGGGATTTGTTTACTCAAGGCCAACCTTTTAGGTGTAGAAATTCCCACTGTAGATCAACAGATTATGCAATATACTAAAGCAAAATACAAGATCTACTTCTACAACAAACTTGCGAAAGCTTAATCAAATATGAGCAAGATCAAATAGAACACATATAACATATGAATAGAAGTCAATCACACATGAGCATAGAAGAATACTCTGGGGAAAGCCTCAGCTAAAAACCCGGATCTCTATATTATCATACGAGTGGAAATATGTTCAAATTACACAAGGAATTAGCTCACAAGCTATCATGCTCTCTTTGTAATCGAACAATACAACGCATAGGCTGAATAGACACAAGATATGCCTTCCCTCAGCCCTCCGAGCCTCCTATTTCCTTGCGCAGTTTTCCTTGGGGTCCAATACTGCCACTTCTGTGAATTAGACTCATCACACACTCACTAAACCAAAAGTAACTGCGTAATCTCCAAGGAATGAATTCCTTCTGCATGTAAGAGATATCCTCCATGGAATATTCCTGCAACTGATATTACATTGTCCCATCATCTGATCTCAACTGGGTCTCTGTCTGAACTGACATGCATCAGTTATTTATGAGAGAATATTTAGTTATCTAAAGTGCAGCAGTTACATGGATCCATGCATTACCTAACTAGACTCACAATTAGTTCAACAAACTATTTGAACTAATCTAACTGGACTTAACTCAATTAACTAAGCTAAATAATTACAACTCAAATTACAACTCATCCTTATCTCTTTAACTAAGGGATAAATTCCTCAATTAATGGGATAACTGTTGCATGTCCTCACATAGACTTCATGTTTGATTTTCTACAACTAATTAACTCAAGATGAATTAATTAATTATTTTAAAAACAGCTGCTAAGATCAAATTCGAATTTTACTTCTCTATTTTAGTTTAGGGACTAACTAAAATGGGAAGGTATAACGAAATGCTATTTATGGCAATGCCATTTTTAGCACTTCTATATTTCATATTTCTTGTTGCTATTTTCAACACTCCCTCTCAATAGGAAAGGGATTATCAGTAACCCCAATCCTGTCTCTGTGGAACTTGAACTTACATTTTCACAATGCCTTAGTCAAAATATTTGCATCCTATTCCTCAGTCGAAACATACAACAACAACATGATCCTGTTGACCACACAGTCTCAAAGATGGTGATATCGGAAATCTATGTGCTTGGACCTGTCATGAAAAACTAGATTCTCAGAGAGTTTGATACAACTCTGATTATCGCAGTAGATCACAGTTGGATCCATCCTCTGACCAAATAATCCCACTAGAATTTTCTCCATCCAAATGGCCTCACATGCAACCTGACTAGTAGCCATGTATTCAACCTCTGCTAAGCTAAGTGCAACTGACCTTTGTTTCTTACTGTACTAGGAAACTGCAGCTGAACCAAGGTTTAAGATTCCTCTAGAAGTGCTCTTCTAGTCTTATGGACTCCCTAAACAATCCGCATCTGTGAAGCCCTAAAGCTTCACTCCCTTTGTCCTTCTGTACCACAATCCAAACTAAGATGTGCCTCTAAGGTATCTCAACACATGCTTCACTACCTTTCAAAATAGCTTGGTAGGCTGAACCATAGCCTGACTCAGTTGGTTCACCGCAAAGCATAAGCCAAGTTGTGTGTTCACCAAATACATGAGTGAACTCACCAGCTACTGATAAATAGTAGCAGCTACTACCTCACATGAAGTAGCATCCTCCTTCCTCCAGCTCCCAGCTAGAGGAGTCTGCATGGGCTTGCACTTCTCTATGTGAAAGAGCTTGAGTATCTCATTGGCATACTTGCCTTGAGACACAAATACTTCCCCATCTTTCTGCCACACCTCCATGCCTAGAAAGTAGTGCATAATACCCATGTATTTCATCTTGAACTCTCTTGCAAGGTCCTCCTTCCAAGACTTGATCAACTGAGCATCACCTGTCAAAATCAGATCATCCACATAAAGAACAATGATCAATGGCTTACCTTCTACCATGATGTGGTAAAGGTTCACATCTGCTTCACTCTTGGTGAAGCCCAACCCAATGAAATAACTGTCGATCCTGGTCTACCAAGCACAGTATGCTTGCTTCAGCCCATACAGAGCCCTCTTGAGTTGGCACACATGCGACTCATGATCGAAGGTCTCAAAACCTTCTAGCTGCTTAATGTACACCTCCTCCTCAATCTTCCCATTGAGGAATGTTGTCTTCACATCCATCTGATGGATATTCCAACCCACCTGAGTTGATAGTGCCAACATCAATCTGATAGATGAGTATCTTGCTACAAGAGCAAAGGTCTCATCGTAGTCAATCCCCTCGACCTATGAGAAACCTCGAGTAACAAACCTTGCCTTTTGTTTCTCAACACTGCCATTAGCTGCCTAATTTACCTCATGAAGACATTTGGAACTAACCACTGACTTGTCTTGAGGTCTTGGGACAACATCCCACACATCGTTCTAAATGATAGAGTCATACCCCTCTACCATTGCATCAACCCAGACTGGTTGTTGCACTACCTCCTCGAATGAAGAAGGTTCGGACTCTACACACTCCCCAACCAGGGCCATGTACCCAGTGTATCGCTCAGGCGACCTCCTCTGTCTACGCTGAGAACATGGTTGTCCCACATTCTCCCACACATGCAGCACCAACCTGTCAGCTTCCCTTGAGCATTTCCACCCATCTCTGGAAGTGTCGGCATGAGTGGATGTCTCCACTCCTGGATCCTCTGCATGCGGTTGCTCTGCATCAATTTGAGGCTCCTCCTCCATAGGAATTGAAAGTTCCTCCTATGCATGCAACTTGAGCTCCCTCTCAAGTGATACTCACGTGGATTTCTGCTCGTCGAACTTCAGATCCTTGCGTATCATTGTCCTCTGACTGGTAGGTAGGTACACCCGATAGCTGTGGGGTGTATCAGTGTACCCCATAAGTAATCCCAACATAGTTGTTGGATCTAACTTCTTCTAGGCATATTTGGTCACATGACAATAAACTAATGATCCAAAGATTCGGAAGTGACTCACATCTAGTCGCTTCCCGGAAAAGGCATCCATAGGTGTCTTCATTCCCAATATATGGTGCGGGCTTCTGTTCTGCAAGTATATTGTTGTATTGCATGCCTCAACCCACAAATGCAGTGGTATGCTTTGGTCATGCAACATCACTTGAGTTGCTCCCACAATCGATATGTTCTTCCTTTCAGCCACCCCATTCTACTGTGGGTTATGGGGTGCTGTCAACTCCCGTTTAATTCCTTCTGCAGTGCAAAAGTCCTTAAACTATTGGGAGGCATACTCTCCACCACTTTCACTACGCAAGGTTTTTATTTTCTTTCTAGATTCTTTCTCTGCCAAGGCCTTAAAATCACAAAACCTCAAGAAGGTTTGATCCTTATTTTTCATAAAGTAGATCCAGCATCTACGAGAGAAATCATCAATAAAAATAACATAGTACCTTTGTTTAGCGGTGGTGGCTGTAGAGAATGGTCCACAAACATCTAAGTGAGCTCGCTCTAGGATTGCTCCAGCTCTACTGTCTTGATATGGAAAGGAAAATTTCGCATACTTACCCAAGGTACAACCTTTGCATGTACCTGTCTACTCTAGTTTTCCCTTGGGAAGTCCGGTAGAAATCTGTTGCATGATCTTTAGGGCTCCATGGTGCAAGTGGCCCAATCTTCTATGCCATAGCTCATCAACATCTTGGCTCTACACCATCTCAGCTTTGGAACTCAATGCAACACAGTCGTCTACCTCCAACTTGTAGAGATTCTTTACTTGAATCCCAATTCGCTTGGTCTGTCGAGTGTTGATATGCCTCAGGAATACCTTTCCTTTACTAAAGACTACATCATAGCCTTTATCTTCTATCATAGCAACAAACACAAGATTCTTCTTCAGACTTGGTACATACTTTGCATTAGTTAAGATGAGAGGAGCTCCATGCTCCCTCTGAAACACAACTATACCTTCACCTGAAACATGGTACTTTCCATCATTGCCCATCTCGATCTGCATCTGGAGATCCTTCTCCTCCAAGGTACTAAAAAGATTCTTGTCACCTAACATGTGGAATGAAGCTCCACTATCCAGGTACCACACACATCCCACCATGGATGAAACCATGCATGCGATAAGAGAGAAATCCAACTCAAAATGTGAGGTCAGTGCCTCATCATTAGATCCCTTCGAGGATCCCTCCTTCGATTTATTCTATGGACAATTTTTAGCATAATGACCCACTTCATGACAATGAAAGCATTGCACTTTTGATTTGTCAAACTTCTTCCCACCATGGGAAGAACTGGATTTAGGATGGGACGCCTTCCCTTTCCCTTTCCTCGCCTTACTCGCTAAGGCTAGATTTTCATCATCATCTTGCTTTGATGAGTATCCATCTCTGGTGCTTCTTCTTATCTTCTCCTGCATTAGATCTAACCAAAGTTGCTTCCAATCTAGTAGGTTTTCTCTTCCATTAACCTAGTCTTGGTAGCTATGCCAGCTCTTAGGAAGATCGAGGAGTGCAAGACTCACCATGTCATCATCGACTGTCATGATCCCTACACTTCTAATCTCATCCCTGCAAATGGTGATCTTGTTTAGATATGTAGAGATCGTGTCGCCCTTCTCACACTTGATTTTCCAAATCTTGTCTTTCAGTGCCAGCTTCCTCTGATCACTGCTATTTTGATATAGATCTTTCAATGTTTTCCACATCGAAAATGGTGTCTCCTTCCCATGGAGGCTCAAGGCAATGTGGTCTCAAACTTCGTCCAGGAGGATTCTCCTTGCTCTAGCCACACATTTCTTCCATTCTACCAATTCTGTAGCATTAGCTACTGCCGGCTTGGGGACTTCTTAATCATTGAAGTCCTTTAGACCGTTTTCCTCTAATACTGCTTCCATGTGATCCTTCCAGGCTATATAATTTGAGCTGCCATCAAGGGAATACTCGAGTCTTAAACCGCTGAATGCCATTAGTGAAATTGAGATGTGATAAGAACTCGATTTCTATAATCATGAACTTGAAACTTGAAACTGATCCCTTCTTTGTATATTGTTCTTCGTTATGATCACCTTTTCTCTAATACCATGTAGAAATTCTCACTATAGATCAACAGATTATGCAATATACTAAAGCAAAATACAAGATCTACTTCTACAACAAACTTGTGGAAGCTTAATCGAATATGAGCAAGATCAAATAGAACACATATAACAGATGAAGAGAAGTCAATCACACATGAAAACAGAAGAATACTCCAGGGAAAGCCTTAGCTAAAAACCTTGATCTCTGTATTATCATACAAGTGGAAATATGTTCAGATTACACAAAGAATCATCTCACAAGCTATCCTTCTCTCTCTGCAATCAAACAATACAGCTCATAGACATAATAGACACAAGATATTCCTTCCCTAAACCCTCCAAGCCTCCTATTTCATTTCATAGGTTTCCTTGGGGTCCAATGCTGCCACCTGTGTGAATTGGCCTCATCACACACTCACTAAAACCAAAAGTAACTGTGCAATCTTCAAGGAACAAATTCCTTTTTCATGCAAGAGATATCCTCCATGGAATATTCCTGCAACTGATAGTACATTGTCCCATCATCTGATCTCAACTGGGTCTCTGTCTAAACTGACATGTATGAGTTATTTATGAGAGAATATTCAGTTATATCAAGTGCAACAATTACATGCATGCATGCATTAACAAACTAAACTCACAATTAGTTCAACAAACTATTTGAACTAATCTAACTGGACTTAACTCAATTAACTTAGCTAACTAATTAAAACTCAAATTACAACTCATCCTTATCTCTTTAACTAAGGGATAAATTCCTCAATTAATGGGATAACTGTTGCATGTCCTCACATAGACTTCATGTTTGATTTTCTACAACTAATTAACTCAAGATGAATTAATTAATTATTTTATAAATAGCTGCTAAAATCAAATTCGAATTTTACTTCTCTATTTTAGTTAATGGACTAACTAAAATAGGAAGGTATCCCGGTTATTTATGGCAGTGCTATTTTTAGCACTTCTATATTTAGCATTTCTTCTTGTTATTTTAACCATCAGGATAGGGCGGGTCAACTCGGTTTTCTTGAGTAATTAGTAGTTGAGTAGGTGTTTGATTGTTACTAGCTTGGTTTGATTTCTCTTCAACTATTTCCAGTTCTTTAACCTCACTGTCAACTTGTTCAATAATAATAGGTGAGGGCTGAGAATCTACTACCCACCCGGATCTCAAGTTCATCTCATAAAGTTTTGTGGTAGAGATATTGTAGGAAGGTAGGTTGAGGGTGTCAGCTTGTTGAGCCCCTTTGTTGTTAGGATTCAGATTGGGTTGGATAGGAAGTTGAGGGCGAATAGGCATATTACCAGGAGGGATGTTAGAGGGAAACTAAAGTTGTTGTTGTTGTTGTCATTATGATACAGATTTGGCTCTATGACACAGGTGTTGTCCTTGATGGAAACTCACACAGATGACAGATCACAATTCAGGCTCATAGAATGAAGGAAGACAGGTATACATAGGTTCCCCATTGACCAAGCCGCGTGTACACGCGGGTTCACAGACCAAAAGGTGTGTATAGCATACACACCCACTTTCACGGAAGGAAAGCCGCGTTCATGTTGGAAAATTTAGTTTTGGTCTATGGTATTTGGTCCATGGTATTGGTCTAAGGTATCTTGTCTGAAGTGTTGACCCCAGGTATTTGGTCCAAGGTATTGATTCTAAGTGTTTTTGGACCATGGTATTGAGTAAGGCCTAAGACTATAAAAGGAAGAGAAGATCATTAGGAAAAGGCACTCATGAATTGAATATCTAATGAAGAGAAAGATCTAGAATACAGTTATTAGGTTATGGTGCACAGCTAGATCTGAATCAAATATGCACCTGAGCACTTAATGAATGATAAGTTCTATTGATGGGTCAAGATCTTAAGGCTTGAAGAGAAGTATCTTTGTGTGGTTTTGATCTTTTATCGGAATAACTTGCGCATGTTGTAATCTATAAATATGATGATCTGGATATAACTGATGTCTAGAATTGTTGTAAAGTTTAAATCATCATTTACAGATCTGTACGTAGGTTCAATTTAACAAAGGTGCGTATACACACCAGTTCTACATATCAGAACAGCATATATGCAGGTTGGCCTTGAACAAATGACGTATATATGTAGGTTCGACACATTGAAGTAGCGTATATCTCATAAAATATGCTTTAGCTACTTCTATTTGCTGTTGCAGTGTTCTGGGTTTTGGCTTGGGTTCCAGTTACTTACTGTATTTGGGTTACAACATTCTGAGAAGTGATTGATTGATTCAGTTTTGGTTGGTGCAAAGGATATTGGTTGATGCAGATATAATTGTTGGTTCATTGATGTTATTGATGGATCCAGTCTAAAAATTTATGAAATGTGGTCCCTGAAAGAAAAGAGAAGGTTGTACCCTTTTGTAGGCATGTACTAACATACTAGTAAACACATCGACTAGTACAAGAGCTAGGGGGTTGTAGCTCCCTTCCAGGAGAAGCTGGAGAACGAGAGAAGGTTGTAGCCTTCTACAGGTAGAAGCCTGCGTACTAGTATAAGACTACACTAGTACAAAAATTGTAAAAAGAAGTTTCTTATTAAGAGAAGATAGAGATGATTGCAACAAGTGGTTTTCACCCACATTGGGTTTCCACCTTATATCTTGTGTTCATGTGTGTATGATTTTCTGTTCCATTTTACTGCACCTGGTTATTGTTCATATGGTTTTGATGCACTAATTAAAGGTCAACATATGAAAAAATAACTAAATCATAAGTTTGCAAGATATACATTGGTTTCCTTAATAAAAGTTGTGTATACATGCAAGTTCCATTAATTGAAGTAGCATATATGAATCTGAGTATGGAAATGAAATATCATTGACTTGCTAATACTAATTCATCCCCCCTCTCAGTATTATTTCCAACAATTGGTATCAGAGCAGGTCCTTCAGAAGAAGCTTGATCACTTGAAGGAAGATCTATCATCATGAGTAACTATGAAAGAGAGGGATCCATTAGACCACCAATATTTGATGGGAGAAACTTTGTTTATTGGAAGGTAAGAACCACAACCTATATTCAATGTCATGGAACAGATGTTTGGGAAATCGTGGATGGAGGATATACATTTCCATCAGCAATTCCTACATATACGACATGTAAAAAGCAATATGAAACCAATGCCAAGGCTATCAATACATTATTGGGGAGTCTGTCACAATCAAAATTTGTCAAGGTTATGCAACTCAAAACCACCAAAGAAATATGGGACAAGATCGTTCTAAGCTATGAAGGAGACAATCAAGTAGAATGTGCAAAACTACATTCTCTCAGAATTCAATATGAAACTCTCAAAATGCACAATGATGAAAGTATAGCTAATTACTTCCTATGTATAGATGAGATTTTTAACTGCATGAAAAACTTGGGTGAAGAGATAAAAGAAGTTACTTTAGTTGAAAAGGTTTTAAAATCCTTGTCTACTAAGTTTGAATCAAAAGTTTCTACCATAGAAGAAAAGCAGGATCTTCAGAGTATTACTATGACACAACTACACGGAATCTTAACTACTTTCGAAATGAGAAAAGGAGGTCCATCAGATATTAGAGAAGTCGCATTTAAAGCTTCAAGAAGAGAAGAGCTCAATGAATCAGGACATATTTTAGAAGGAGAGGAAAAAGAAAAATTTGTCAAGAACCATCAACGAGGTTCTGGAAGATTCAGAGGTAAAATACCTTTCAAATGTTTTGCCTGTGGAAGAGTCGGTCATTATGTGGCCAAATGTCCTCATAAAGAAAAGCTTGATAAAGGTAATGAATTATCAAAATGGAATAGAAAACAGAATGTAAGTAAGAAGAGCTACTATACACATGAAGATAGTGATGGTTTATCAAATAGTGATGAAGATGAAAATAGTAATGACTATAGACCTCTTATGGCTGTTGAAGATGATGATTTCTTGGATGCTTTAGATGAAGATGACCTTTATGAAGAAATCTCTAAACTCAAAATATGTTTAGAAGAAAATAATATGATTATAATACTCTGACATTCCAGCTTGCTGAAAGAGAAAAACACAATGAAAAACTAGAATGTGAAATTTTGGGTCTAAGAAAAGATATTGAAAAAATAAAAGCTCTCAGTCTCAGATTTGCTAAAGGATCAAAAAATTTAGATGAAATTATCAAAGTGCAGTTCTCTCCTCTGATAAAGACAGGTCTTGGATATACTGAAGAAGCATCTTAATCACAGAAGCCATCAACCTCCACTAAAATCTATCTTGATGCAGCAAAGAGAAGTGAACAGTTTGACAATTGTCATCAAAGGCTAAAGAAGATCAACAGGTAAATCGAGTTCAATCCACTTCAATGATGAATAGAAGTTACAACCAACCTCAGGTAAATTGTACTCAATTTTCTTTAAGAATGAATGTCAATGGAAACTACAATCACCAGGTCAGTAGATTCGATAATCACAGGAGCTTCTTTAATGGCCAATGTTTTTCATGTCATAACTTTGGACACAAAGCTGCTCAATGTGTTGCCTACAAGACCATCATGACTAGAGAAGCACGAAATCAAAGGAATGTGACAAGGATCATGAAAAAGACCTAACATAACTTTTATCTTCTTGAAAATGAAATAGAATTCTCTATCTGTAACAACTTCGGTCATGAAGATTCTGAATGCAGGAGAAAATTTTGGGAAACATCTCAGAAGGAGAAAACTTCATTGAGTCCCAAAATATGGAGAAAGAAAGAACCACAAATAGAAAGATGTGGTATGGCCTTGTATGCAGAAGGACAATAAAATCAGTGGTACATCGACAATGGATGCTCGAAACACATGACAGGTGATAAAGAAAAACTTTAGTCATACAATGCCTTAGAAAAGAAAAGAAGGTATCATTTGGAAATGACACTCCTGCTGTCATAAAAGGTAAAGGTTCTGTTCTCTTAAAGGAAAAGGTTAAAGCTAGGAATGTTGTGTATGTTGATGGTCTAAAACATAACCTATTGAGTGTTGTCAAATGTGTGGTAAAGGAAATGAAGTAGTATTTCGATCAAATGGATGTGTTTTATGTGAGCTTGATACAAGAGAAACCATGATCAAAGGCATAAGAAATCCAAAAAACTTATACATACTCAAGGGAGGAAAACAACAATGCTATCTAAGCAAAAATGATGAACACTAGCTATGGCACAGAAGATTGGGGCATCTAAGCTTCCCACAAATAAGGAAAGCATGCAAATTCCAGGTTGTTCATGATCTTCCTGATATCAGCATTCCAAAAAATACAATATGCAAATCATGTCAATTTGGTAAGCAAAACAAAGTACATCTCCCTGAGAAGGAAGGATTAGCTAGTAAGCCTCTCGAACTTGTTCATACTGATTTATGTGGTCCATCAAGGAAAAATTCACCTCGTGGAGAAGAATACTTTATATTGTTCATTGACGACTTTTCCAAAATGTGTTGGATAGGACTTCTAAAGCATAAAGATGAAGCATTTGAAAATTTCAAAGCCTTCAAAGCTTTGGTTGAAAATGAATCAGATCGAAAAATCAAATGCATCAGATCTAATCGAGGAGGGGAATTTACCTCAGATGAATTCTTTGACTTTTGTGAAGAACATGGAATAAAAAGAGAATTCTCCACCGCAAGGACTCCTCAACAAAATGGAGTGGTAGAAAGGATGAACAAAACTGTTCAACAAATGGCTTGTGCCATGCTAGATGAGTCTAGAACTCCTACAACCTTCTGGGGTGAAGCTACATTTGCTGCTGTCACTATCCTCAATAAAGAAAATGTTCAGGTAAACAGCACTCAAACTCCACATGAACTTTGGTATGGTAAGACTCCTACTGTAAAATACTTCAAAGTTTTTGGAAGCAAATGTTACATCAAAAGGACTGATGAAAAACTTGGCAAGTTTGAACCTAGAGTAGATGAAGGCATTCTTCTTGGTTACTCTTCCCGAAGTAAAGGATATAAGTGTTATAATAAAATATTTGGGAAAATTATAGAAATTATTGATGTTGTGGTTGATGAAGTAGGCAAAAATCCAAAGCAGGTAAAAATCGAAGAGTGTGAAGAAGATGAGGATTATCCTTCCACATCAAATCAGACAAATTCTAAAGAAAAACCCAATGAAGCACCAGAAGAACAGATAACAGTAGAAGAAAAGAATCCATCCAGGTATGTTCAGAAAAATCATCCAGAGACTCAAATTTTGGGATAGATAGAGGCAGGTGTGCAAACAAGAAGAACTATTATAGAAGCTTCAAGCTATCTAGCATTGCTTTCCTCCATCGAACCTCAAAATGTAAGTGAAGCATGCAAAGATGAATGTTGGGTCAAGGCCATGAATGAAGAACTTGAGCAAATTGAAAAGAATAATAGTTGGGAATTATTTCCTAGACCACATGATAAGAATATCATAGGAACCAAATGGATATTTAAAAACAAGCTGAATGAAAATGGTGAAGTTATCAGAAACAAGGCCAGACTTGTCTGTAAAGAATATGCTCAACAAGAAGGTATATATATTGAGGAAAATTTTGCACCTGTTGCTAGACTTGAAGCCATAAGAATGTTCCTTGCTCTTTCTAGCTTTCAGAAATTCAAAGTATATCAAATAGATGTAAAATCTACCTTTCTTAATGGAGACTTAGAAGAAGAAGTATATATTGAGCAACTAGACGGATTCATCCTTGGAAATGATCCAAAACTTGTATGTTGACTCAGAAAGGCTCTCTATGGTCTAAAACAAGCTCCAAGGGCCTAGTATTACCATCTTGAAAAATACCTCCATCAACAAGGATTTTCAAAAGGATTAGCTGATAGAAATCTATATACAAAGATTGATAATGATAAATTGCTAATACTTGTAGTGTATGTTGATGATATCATTTTTGGTATCAATGAGGAAGCCATGAGTCAAAACTTTGCTTTGGTAATGCAACAAGAGTTTGAAATGTCCCTACTTGGTGAGCTCACATATTTTCTCGGCCTACAAGTTCAAAATAATAAAGATGGTATTTTTCTATCACAAACCAAGTATCTCAAGCAGATCTTGAAAAAATATTGCATGGAAGATTCCAAACCAGTATGTACCCCCATGGTAACAGGATGCAGTCTCAGCTCAGATGATGAATCAGCAGCGGCACATCAACCAACCTACAAATCCATGATTGGCAGTTTGCTTTATCTAACAAGCACCCGACTCGACATCATGCATGCAGTGGGAATAGTTGGAAGATTCCAAGCAAATCCAAAGGAATCACACCTTTAGGCAATCACAAGGATCTTCAAATATCTTTAAGGAACTCAAAAATTTTATTTATGGTATCCTAGGAATACAGATCTTACACTTCATGCATATACAGATGTAGATTGGGCAGGAAGCATGGATGACAGAAAAAACACTAGTGGTGGTGCATTCTATATGAGTTCCAGATTAGTGTCTTGGTTCAGCAAGAAACAAAGTTAAATTGCATTATCTACAGCTGAAGTAGAATATGTGGTTAGTGCATCATGTTGCACATAAATCCTTTGGATGATGCAAACATTGTAAGACATTCAGATCACATGTACTCCACCCATCTCCATTCTATGTGATAATACAAGTGCAATCAGTGTTTCAAAGAATCTATCCATGCATTCCAAGGACAAGCACATACCCATCAAATATCACTTTCTACGTGAACAAGTGCTTGAACAAAAGGTCAAATTGGAGTATGTTCCCTCCAAAGAATAGGTTGCTGATATATTCAACAAACCACTGCCCAGAGAGATATTTGAATATCTCATATAGAAGCTGGGAGTAGTTGATGCATCATCTTGCTGTTAAAACTTATCTATTTTAGAGAAAAGTGGTTGTACATGAGTTTCATGAAGCATATCCGCGTACATACGCTGGTTACTGTGGATACAGTCACATATATGTTGGTTTGAATAAAAACAGAGGATGAAAGGTGTTTGATATGGGTCTAATAGTGATCATCTGGCATAGGTTCAGGGGGAGCATATACTTATAGTTATGCATTGTTGGCATTATCTTAGAAGATCTTGGTACAAATTCACAGTTATTTTTTATTCAGGTGGAATAGGTTCAGGGGGAGATCACAGTTGCTGCTCTAGATGGTGCTTGACAGATGCGGCTAATGATAGTTTTTGATAACTATCATAGTCTTGCTTTAGATATTTGATCTCTATGTCATGTATATCTTTTATTGTCAAGGGCATGAAATGACCTATTTTGTTTCCCCGCTATGCATGGGATGGATGATGTAATGTTCTAACATGTATAAACATTTTTTATATACCCACTTGGTTGGGTGGATGAGTCAATCTTGGTATATCCCCACTTGGTTGGGAGATGGATGTATGTAGGAGTCATTAGTGACAGAAAGGTCATTTATGGTGTATGTATAGAGTCATCGTTTTGCAAACCTTGCTTATATTCTGGGGGAGCATGGACAACACACTTTAGCATATCAAAGAATTCAACATGTACTCAAGGGGAGCATAACCCTTTACCCTTGATGACAAACGGGGAGAGTGACTTGGGCTTGCCATCAAGTCCAAAGGGGGATATTGTTGGCATTATGATACAGATTTGGCTCTATGACACAGGTGTTGTCCTTGATGGCAACTCACACAAATGACAGAACACTATTTAGGCTCATAGAATGAAGGGAGAGAGGTATATGCAGGTTCCCCATTGACCAAGCCACTTGTACATGCGAGTTCACAGACCAAAAGATGCGTATAGCATACACACGCACTTTCATGGAAGGGAAGGTGTGTACATGTTGGAAAACTTATTTTTGGTCTATCGTATTTGGTCCATGGTATTTTGATCCGTGATATTGGTCCAAGGTATCTTGTCCGAAGTGTTGACCCTAGGTATTTGGTCCAAGGTATTGATTCTAAGTGGTTTTGGACCATGGTATTGAGTAAGGCCTAAGACTATAAAAGGAAGAGAAGATCATTAGGCAAAGGAACTCATCAATTGAATATCTAATGAAGAGAAAGATCTAGAATACAGGTTATTGAGTTATGGTGCATAGCTAGATCTGAATCAAGGATGAACCTGAGTGCTTGATGAAGGATAAGTTTTATTGATGGATCGAGATCTTAAGGCTTGAAAAGAAATATCTTTGTGTGGTTTTGATCTTTTATCTGAATAACTGGCACATGTTGTAATCAGTAAATATGATGATCTCGGTATAACTGATGTCTGGAATTGTTGTAAAGTTTAAATCATCATTTACAGATCTATACGCAAGTTCACTTTAGACGAGGCGCATATAACGCTGGTTCTACATATCAAAATAGCATTTAAACAGGTTTGCCTTGAACAGACAGCATATGTACGTAGGTTCGACACATTGAAGTAATGTATACCTCATAAAATATGCTTAAGCTACTTCTATTTGTTGTTGCAGTGTTCTGGGTTCTGGCTTGGATTCTAGTTACTGTTACTGTATTCTGGTTACAACATTCTGAGAAGTGATTGATTAATTTAGTTTTGGTTGGTGCAAAGGAGATTGGTTAATGCAAATATAATTGATGGTTGATTAATGTTATTGATGGATCTAGTTTGAAAATTTATGAAACGTGGTCCCTGAAAGAAAAGAGAAGATTGTACCCTTCTGTAGGCCTGCACCTCTGTACTAGTAAAGACATCAGCTAGTACAAGAGCTAGGGGGTTGTAGCTCCCTTCCAGGAGAAGCTGGAGAATGAGAGAAGGTTGTAGCCTTCTATAGGTAGAAGCTTGTGTACTGGTATAAGACTACACCAGTACAAAAATTGTAAAAAGAAGTTTCTTATTGAAAGAAGATAGAGATGATTACAGCAGGTGGTTTTCACCCACATTGGGTTTCCACCTTATATCTTGTGTTCATGTGTGTGATTGTTTGTTCTATTTTACTGCACCTGGTTACTGTTGATATGGTTCTGATGCATTGATTAAAGGTCAACATATGAAAAATTAACTGAATCATAAGTTTGCAGGACACATGCTGGTTGCCTTAATAAAAGTTACATATACACGCAAGTTCCATTAACTAAAGCAGTGTATATGAATCTGAGTATGGAAATGAAATACTATTGACTTGCTAATACTGATTCACCCCCCCCTCCCTCTCAGTATTATTTCCAATAGTTGTGGTATCGATTGGGGAAACTGTCCAGGAGGAGAGGTTCCATGCCAATTCGAGGCCCATGAAGAATTCAAACTAGTTTGCGGAGCTCACTATTGCCAGGGTGGAAACTAATATTGAGGCCACATAGGTGAATAAGGCATCGACTAAGGACCCATATTAAAATTGTTAAAATACTGAGATGGATCCCAAAACATACCTTGATTTACGGTTGTGGCCGAGGTTGCCATGGAATTTTGATCCCATGAAGTATAGTTGATCCACCTCTTCGCCTATCCCTTGAAAGACTACCTTCAATCCTGGCAAGAAGGGGCATGAACTTGTTGCAAGAATCAGCTCGTAGATTGTACATTCTTCCATGGAGTTCAATGGACATTCTCTAGGTGGATGTTTCTTTCTACACTTCAGGAAAAATATAGCCATAGTCTTTTCCAATTCCATATGCTTCTGTTTTACTTGCAGTGTGTCTATCTGTGTAGATAGGGTACTTAAGATATCAGTCCTTAAGTTATCGAGCAGATTTCCAATTTCTGTTTTCGTGACACCTCCACCAGATAATTTTGTTGACCGAATTCCTTGTTTATTCCTTGCAAATCCCCTCGAGCACTGGGTGCACAGCTCACAAATGGTATGGAAGCCCTCTTTTGATATATCTCCCTTTCCTACTATGTTTAACAATTCCAGAGAGTCTTCTCAAAAATCCCGGAGAAGGATAATTTTCAAAATGTCCTTATCCAAGTTAAAGTGACCTAACCTCTGTAGTGTGTACTTAAAATGTTCTGCACAATCCTCCATATTCTTGTCTTCCTTCTGCATGAACTTAAAAATTTCTTCCTTAATATCCCGAGATTTGCAGTAATCTTGACACTTCTCCAGAAAAGACGTTTTCATCTCATCCCATGTGGAGATAATCTTTCCTCCTAGACCCATAAACCATCACAGGGCTTTCCCTTTTAACGTAGCAGGGAACATTTTCAGTTTTTGTTCATCGGTTATGTAGTCATATCCCCGACACACAATATCAAATTCAAAAAGGAACGTGTCGTGGTCTTCAGAAGTCAGCCCGTGAAAGCTAGGTAAAGCTGCCAAAGGAATGGGCTTCGTTGGTGCGCCAGTCCCAAGATCCCCAATTGGGAAGTCAATATTAGAGGTTGTGGCCTCCATAAATATTCTCCAATAATCATTGGGAATTTCAACAAGTTCTACAGGGAATGATGGAGGGGGTCTTATCACGGAAGTTTGAGTTGCCTTAACAGCACTCCCCCTATCCCATGGTGATATAATACCCTTACAAATCCTTCCTCCCTACCACAATGGCTTAATTCCTTAGACCCCTTCCTTGCAACTTCTTCTTCCCTATTGGAAGGGGTTGGTTCCTCAGATCTTCTGCTTACAACTTCTTCTTCCTCTATTACCAGAAGCGGTACTCCTTCATCAAGTACATTGTTGCATACTTCTTTAGCTGCTGGAAGGGTTTTTTATGTTAAATCAATAGGAGGTACTGTAGATAGCATTGGTTATTCAACAAATTGTCCCTCTGATTTCTTTCGAGTCCTCGCCATCACAACAACACAATAAGATGCCTCTGATTTAGCTCTTGTGATGATTTGTTGGATGTAAGTGTTCCTTCCCAAATATTGTCCTCCTTTCTTCCGGGCTTTTCCTATGCCCCTTTTATTCGAATCTTTTTTCATGCAAATTGGTAAGAGAGAAACATCTAAATTAAATCACCATGATTAGGACCTGGAGCACAGTGTTAAAAGACCATTCCTTCCCTAGGATGAGAGGTTGGCTTTTAACAGACAAGAAAAGAAAATGACTGAAAGGAAATCTAAGGCTCAGGACCTGGAGCAAGGTGTCAAAAGACCATTCCCTCCCTAGGATGAGAGATCAGACAAGAAAAGAAAATGACTGAAAGGAAATCTAAGTCTCGGGACCTGGAGCATGGTGTCAAAAGACCATTCCCTCCCCAGGATGAGAGATTAGGTTTTAACAACTCAGGAAAATTCAGAACAATCAACCAAAACAAAGCGATGCAAGCCCAAAAACATTAAAAAGCAACAGAAATCAAAATACTAAGCTCAGGATTTAGAGCAGGGTAGCACTTCCCTCTTTAAGATGAGAGATTGATCCTTTGGTCAATGCAGATCATGTCTTGCACCTTGTTAGCCTTCCCCAACAATGGCGCCAAAATGTTGGTGTCCAAGTGTGAATAAACTATTCCACCTTTTTTCCACATTAATTTATCAATCTGGGTGCATACATTTTTCAAGGTAATGCACAAGGTATATGCAAGGGAAAGGTTACAATCTAACATAAACCAAGGATTCACAGTTAAAGAATCAAAGCATCATTGTAACAGTAATTAGAAATAAATCGCAAAACTTAAAAAGGCATCCACAACAATTAATTAAAGAGCTGTAACAACAATAAGAAGTTATCACACAACAAAAGAAACAACACACATAAAGAAAATATGCAGCACCTGATTAGGCAAGCCGGCCCAACTCTCTGATCAGGGTTGTGTCAACTCACAGGTAGGAGAAGAACAACTATGTTGCTAGCATTCAATTAATATATGAAGAACTGTTACAATGCCTATCTTTGCACTGCTAACCCCTTTTCACAGGAATGAAACCCCTTTTATACAAATACATGGGAAAGACATATTCCCCCAAATCTAGCAGCTAATGCCCAAAATTATACAACTGTTAGAACAACAACTAATTGCTGAGAGAGACAGAACAATAAAGATATGAAAAAAGCCTACGAGCAGTCCGGAGTTGGTTATGTTGTTGGAGCATTGCCGAACAACTGTTGTAAAAGTGAGACTGCTGTTGCCAGTTATGAATGCAATACCCATTCACTGAAACATGCAAAAATAGAAAAGTTTAGTAGTTAACATAGGCAAAACCCCGTGACCTTACTTCATCAAATAAATATTCGAAGAGATGTTAGGAGGGAGGTTTACCTTGTAAGTTTATCACAATTAATGCATATCATTGGTACTAAAAGGATGAAAGGAGAGATGAAAACGTAAGGAAAAGATATGCAGATTTGGTGCCAAACATTTTGTATTTTGCTGATAAATTCATTTTTCTTCTTCAAGCATTCACAATAGTGAGCACAATAACAGTGCTGAAGGATTTAAATAAATCCTAGTGATGCAGTGAAATTGGTACAATATTTGATTACTTGCTAAGATAGAAGTCTTCACATGGAGATTGCCAATAATAAGGTTCTAAAGTAGAACTCATGATGCTTCCTGATGAAAGAATATATAAACCAAACATAAACATATATCGATTTTTCTCATCCACTTTGATGTCAATGTCTTTTATTTTGCTTCCAAGTTTATATTTGGATGGCTCTCAGGTTTTATACATCAGATGTTTAATGGGGATTATCATAATGTACATTTATGCATTCAAAAAATGAAGAATTTTGAGAAAAAATGATGATGCAATTATAGAATGAGTTATGCTTAATTTTCAACATTATTTGAATAGATATGTAATTTTCTTAGAAGTACTAGTATTGTATCTACTTGCAGAAATTTATATACATGTTTATGGTTGGATATATACATACAATATATATTTACATGTGTTATGCATTGGTGCATACATCAGTAAATATTCTCAATAAGACACATGTTAGACCAAATTGTGATAAGAAAGCTTATGAACAGTGGCACGGGAAACCAACAACAATTAAATATTTAAAGTATTCAGAAGTAAACAAGAAATCCACCCATGCATAAAAAATTAAACCTGTAAAGCATTCAATGCATAAACATGTAAATAAATTTATGCAAGTAGAGGCAATACTAGTATTGTTAATACAATTGCATATCTATTCAAATCATGTTGAAAGTTAAGCATAACTTGTTGTATAATTGCATCATCATTTTTTCTCAAAATTCTTCATTTTCTGAATCCATCAATGTACATTATGATAATCCCTGTTAAACATCTGATGTATAAAACCTAAGATCCATCCAAATATAAACATGGAAGCAAAATCAAATACATTGACATCAAAATAGATGAGAAAACTCTATATATGTTTATGTTTGGTTTATAGATGATTTCATCATGAAGTATCATGAGTTCAACATCAGAACCTTATTATTGGCAATCTCCATGTGAAGGCTTATATCTCAGCAAGTAATCAAATATTGTACCAATTTCACTGCATCACTAGGATTTCTTTAAATCCTTCAACATTGTTATTGTGCTCATTACTGTGAATGATTGAAGAAGAAAAATGAGTTTATCTGCGAAATATGAAAGTTTAGAGAAATGATTCTCCATTTCAAAAGAAAAAAATTGGAAATTATCCTTGCTCATCAATCTCATTTCAAAGCAACCACAAACTTTTGAAAAAAATTGATATTTTGCAATATCAAATACTCTAGGAGAAAATTCTTTCAAATAAACATATTGAAGAACTCAATGAAAAAATAGGCATTTGAATTTATTTTATTGCAAAATAAAAGGAAAATTTATGAAAATGTCTCTACAATTAAAGACCATGGGTGAATGAAACACCATGCCTCATTCAATTGCAACACTCTAGCTTCATTATTATTTTTGTAGGGAGTTAAATAATATTGATGCTACTCGATCAAAGTAAATTTATGGAGGAAGTTTTGCAAAGCATCATCTGAGTTGAGGTAGTGAGATGCAATTTAAAGTCATTCATCCATAAAACAATCAAATGTTGAATAGGAGATTTCCAGTGCATGCCATTGAAAAGGGAATCACTAAGCATTGGTCATTTTCCTACACTAAAATCTTTAAAAGAAAAAAATGGGGGGCCGGGGGATACAAGAAGGAAAATTAGAGAAAGTAAGCATAAAAAAGAAAATTGGTATCCATCAAAGAAAACCAAGCACTCAAAATGATTTCTATATATCATGATAAGGTACTAATAGTAAAAAGAAAAAGTAAACCCTCCTCAATTGCAATTATGAAGGTCAAGAATTTGACCAGAGAGAGTATATGTGTCAGGGACATAAATACACCACCATACATTTTATTGACAGCTAGTGGATTGGACCAATGTTAAATAATGTATGCAACAAAGGAATAATTGTGTGCAGTGGAATAATTGTGTGCAAAGGAATAATTATATGCAACGTGCATATAATGGCAGCGTTTCTATTGGAAAAGTTGTATTTGATTCCCTCAACATTAATTACTTTGCAGCAACATTAGTCACTTATCAGTCAGTTGCAAAAGAATTAAATTTTTGTATGTTGGCGTTGGTATGGATATTTTGCAATGGGATTGGCATTTTAATACAGGTAGACATTAGGTTATTATGGTGTGACTACTACAAATGCGTTCAACTATTATTAGCATTATAATATCTTGCCAGCATTCCAAAGAATGCAGTTCAAATTTCTAAGATAATTATTAATACTCATAAAATTTCCTTTGATTTCCTGACTGTTGGTGGATCGTTAGGTGGAAAAGTCATGATCGCGTTATAATATCCACCTTCATAGATTGTATCCGAAGGCCCAATAATTTTCACATTCCATCCAAAATCATTGGAGTCGTATATACTATTGACATATTTAATAATCTTTGGCAGGTCGATTTAGGGTCTAATATATGGCAACATTATTCATTAACGCATTATCATTATTCATTATCCATACTTCTCGATGGCTAGTAGCTCTCAGAAACGTCAATAATATTACCAAAAGTATGTATATAAAAGATGTTGTTATGCTTCCCGAGGACGGGGTGGTGTTGCTAATTCAGATGCCATTGCCACTCAGGTATGTAAGTTCTATTGATATATTCCCTCCTAAGTCAGCGCTTCATTGTGTTTTCTCGGACCAATTTAGCGCACCAGTGAAGGAAATATATTATTTTGGGGGAAGAGTGGCCATCAGATGCCCGCTAGGAGATTTCAAAAATTTGTCTCTATAAAGACAATATAGAACACATATTATTATTGTCTCTATAAAGACAAGAATTATTGTCTATTAAAATACAATTTCATTTGTCTCTCTAGAAACAACTTCATTTGTGTCTCTTTAGAGACAATTACATTTTTGTCTTTTTAGAGACAATAGCTAAGATTAAAAACATATTGTCTCTATAGAGACAATATATCGTCTCTATAGAGACAATATGCCCATAATTAAAACTATTGTCTCTCTAGAGACAATATAAAAAATTATTAAAAAATAAATAAATAAAATCATAATTCAAACTATTGTCTCTCTAGAGACAATATAAAATATTATTTAAAAAATAAATAAATATAATCATTTTGAATGTCCTTTCAAAGTAGTTTCACATTCAAAGTTCACAAATAGTACTCATGTATGAGAGAAACCACAAATAGTACTCGTGTATGAGAGAAACCACCACATAAATTTGTGTCTGATAGAAACCAACGCATATGGGTTATTAATATTACCTTTGTTTAGCAAGAGGGGATTCAATTCGTTATTAAATTTACGCCCAAGTTTTACTACTTAAAATGGAGTCAGATGTTTGGATTTAAGATGCTACCTTAGCTTTGATAAGCATTCCATCTCCTAGTTTTACTATAGTTAAAGAAGAATCTGTAGACTGTTGAATGGAAACGACTTTAGATTTAGACAATGCGAATCCTTATGCAGAAATCAATCGAGAGCTCAATTAATGAAATGGCGATACCTTTGTGTGTTCGATAGACAACATACCCACAAGAATACCCACGCAGGCTTGATAGCCATAGTTATCAATTGTACAAGATTGTAGGAATTTCGTTGGTGGCACGTATGGGTTAGTTTTATGCTTCAATCATGTTATCAAAAATATAGCTTCATTGCTCAACTGGATTACGCAGTATTATAGAGTGAGTATGATATCTAGAACTGGATTACACAGTATTATAGAGTGAGTATTCTTTCGCTTGAACGGTTTGTAATGGAACGTTTTTATGCCCGCCCAGTTTTTTGCTATAGCAAGTATGGATCCTTATATTTCATAAAACCAAAAAAAAAGTAGTGTACAATTTTACATGCAGGGAGTACAAGAACTCCAGGTCAGAACCTTACGGTTATACAAAGAAACCCAAACCCATGGAAAAACGAACAACAATGCAATCTGGCTTCCGGAAAGCACGTGAACTAACCGACAACACCGATTTAGGAAAAGCCCTGTTCATCTGAGTCGTCCAATAAAAAGCATTAATATCGACGGTCGAGGTGGATATCGCTCCGTCAAAAAGATCGAAGTATAATAGTCCTACCCCCCAAGTTGCACGAACCACCGCAACCGTCGATCGTCGTTGACTAAATCTAATGGATGATGTTGATATTTCAAGGGATAAGAAGGGTCGTCGTTAGTGAGCAGGGAAGAGCGGTTTTCGGAACCCTCTCCTTGCCACGTGTTTGAGGGTGAGTGGCATCGATGCATTTTCATCAAAACCGCTTTCCAACAGAAAGTTGTGCGATCATCCAGAAACCGCCTGGGGGGGGCGTAAACCATGCCGAGACTCCAAAATTTTGAAGTATCGTCCGCCGGAAGAAACAGGGCTCTATCTGCGCTTGTGGATCTTTCTTGCCCGAACCTGGAACCCTGAATAGATGAGGGGTTTGTCACTGAATGAAGATCTGAGGGACTCGTTTCGATCCCCACGATAAACAGAGAGCATCCTCTTGTTTTCTCTGGGAATATGAGCGGCCAGACTAGGTATTTGCCACGCCACAGAACCATCTATCTGATAATGATGACACATGCAGATGTTGAAAGAAAAGGTTGAGTCAAATTGATCCCTGGTCCCAGGCTCTATCTTTAAACTCCAGCTTATCATTTTCTGCCTGTTCCTGAACAACCTCCTTTAACCTGCTCTGTGGCAGCTCATGCCAATTTGATGCCACTTTAATCTCTGTGCTGATAACACCCTAGTTGGCAAGCAAATCAGCCACTTTGTTCGTTGACCTACGGACATGCTTAAAGCCAACTGTACGGAGGCTTTGAAGTGGTGTTGGATCCATTGAAATCCTTGATCATTGTTATTTTAACTTCTTTTTCAAAATATATTTTATCAGTGTTGAAAATTAATACTCTGAACAGACTCATCACAAATATTCTTTAACTAATCACTTATCAAAATCTTATGAGGTTTCTTATGTAGCCCATGAATTATTTTGATTTTAACCAAGTAAGACTCGCTTATTACGTTTGATAACAAAGGCATTAGCAATGGGTTCTACAGCAACCCACTTCCCTTTTCTAAGTACTTGCAAACCGCTGACATCGCCTTGCATTAGAACAGTGATGCCACCTGCATCTGAATGGCTTCTTAAAGCAAGGGTAACATCTAGGTTTGGGCATGGTGGATAGTAATTTACAAGTAACAACTTTCTGTGTTCCCCAAAAATATTATTCAAGTAATAAAAATGGAGTCTTAGAGCTTCAGAAATTGTAGCCAGCAGCCTTAAACACAGTGCCCTCACCTCCACAGCGAACTTGTATGCAATTTCCCTGTAACAAAAGCTTCAATATTATATTAAGCCAAACGAGTTATGATTTCTGCTTTAATGGTTGACATAAGGTTTAATGGCTACCTATAGGCTGCAAGTTTTTTAGGCCAAGAGTCGATGACTTCGTGTAAAGGAAAACAAGGGTGTCTCAGATAGTCCCTCCAGTTAAGGACTTCATCTTTGTGAATATTGAAGCTTGTAGCAAGCTAAGCCAGTTGCTTTAGATCCTCTGAATAGAGGCATGCACGATCTTCCATTGGCATTTCGAAGAATTCTTTGGCGATTCCCATCATGCTTTTCATCACCCTCTCTGGTACCTCATGGTTCACTATCTGATCATAATCATGCAGCTTCAACCATATTAATACTGAATTTGAACAGAAATATTTTTAAGAATTAATGTTCATAGTTGAGATTTTGGAAGTTTATTGAGAGATATTATGAGATTCAAAATTCAAATCTTAAAATTCAAAATTCAAATCTTCAAAACAGTTTATATCGCAATATCATGAGATTCAAAATTCAAAGCCTCATGAATCCAATCCCTTCCACAAAAAAATCATAACTTGGGACACTGGAGATAGAAGGTTGTACCTGGAAAAAGCCATCCTCCTCACATGCACGTTGTATTTGTTGTATGACAGTGGTTCTGCTAGGGCCATCCAGGTGTTTCAGATCCACCACTGGAATGCTCTCGTAGAAAGATACCTGAGACATGTTGGGTTGCTCCTCGGGAGGCAAAATATATTTGTTCTACACCTCAACATTGTTTATTCCATTGCACATTAGTTTCTAACCACCATTAGCATTGGTCTCAGTGTGAAGATCCATTCTAGAGGACATGCATCTTTCTTTCCTCTTGATGTTATTGCAAATACAATCTTTCTTCCGTACGGATGTTGGATGACTTCTAATCGAAGTTAGAAATTGCAAGTTCGCATTGCAGAAATTGCAGTCTGTAGAGCCCCGAATGGAAACAGAGGCTATACGTAGGGTCAACCAATAGTTTTTACCATGGAAACATTGACAGTTGCAACAGAAAGTGTCCCGGATGAAAACAATATTGCAAAGGGAGGATTTGGCCCGTATACAAGGTATTAGCGCTTACTTTATAATATCATTTATTTTGATAGTCTAGCAGGTAAACTGTTCATTGTACAAGCTTTATGTAAACCAATTTCAAAGTTAAAGTAAATCCTCAGACATAGCTAGAATTTTCAGAGAAAGTTTTAGCAAGCCATAATATATTACAAGCAATAATCATTGCAACCAGCATTTCCCCCAAGAGTACACAACAAAAAGGCACTTGAACATTCTTGAAATATTTGAAGAGTACAAAAAGTTCTTGTGCAAAATGTGCAAGAGTATATAATGGAAAAAACTGTCTTAGCATATAAAAATAGTTCTCTAATGGAGTTGAACTAATATAGGTTAGCCAACTCCACCGATGAAAACATCTACATAGTACACAAATCACATATAGAGAGATGCGATAATGTTATTCTAAACCCCAAATACAAATCAGAATTAAATGTTGGAACTCAAGAGCAAACTCCAATGATACAAAACTAATTGAATCCACCAATCCCTAAATATGCAAAAGCATCTTAACAAAGCTATTCAAAAGCATGTTGCATCATCATCGTCATCTGGAAGGGGTTGGGCTACAGTTGCTGCAAGTTCTGCCTCGTACCTGAGAACATAAAAGATTGTAAGCCAAAGTTTCAATCTTTTAGAAATGGAACAAATTATTTCAATAAAAGTTAACAAAAAATAATAAGAAAATAGCATTCTACTTACTGTTGCTGGGTTGCAAGGTCTATCTGAACCTCAGGAGGAGCAAGAGCAGGTGACTCCACAAAATGAAGGTTTGGATCCCTATAAAAATAACCCATTATAGAATCAATGCAAATTTTTTAATATAACATTCATATTAGGGAGCATCAAAAACTAGATTAAAGGCTCACCCTGAGAGCTTCCATGCCAAGTACAGGAATGGCTTCTCAAAGTTGTAGTTACTTTTTGCAGATATCTCATAGTACTGAAGATTCTTCTTTCTATGAAAAGTAACTTGCTTAGCTTTCACTTGCCTATTCTTCACATCAACCTTGTTTCCACAAAGAACAATAGGAATGTTCTCACACACCTTGAAATTCACAAAGATATTTAGCTAATTGGTTCAGGCAGTTGTGCCACCACACAATTAAGGAACCTTCATTTCTACTTAGAGATCCAACTCCTCTGCAAGAGAGATACCCGCAAAGATCTCTGTGCGACGTTGGGACATTCTTGTAAGTCAATCATGCACTAACATCAAACATGATAACTTCACATTGCCCATGAATACTACAAAAAAAAAAATCCCAATCAATAAATAAGAAGGAAAAAAATAAATAGAAGTGGAAAAACACGGAACCCTCGCCAATTCAATCAAGAAAATGCCAACAGAAACAGGAAAATCAAACCAGTATTGATCAAAACAACCAATAATAGTCTGCCTATAAATTCAAAATTAAACTAAATTAAAATTCAAATAAATATAAGTGGAAAAATACAGAACCCTCGCCAATTCAACGAGGAAAATGCCAACAGAAGCAAGAAAAGAAAACCAGTATTGACCAAAACAACCAATAACATAGTATGTCTATAAATTCAAAATTAAATTAAATTAAAAGTCAAAATAAAGAGACATAAACAAGTAAAATAGAGTGCTGATAAAAAGGAACCAAAAAAGGGCTCATAGTTGCTCCATGGTCATTGATATTGAGGTTAAAAGGTGTTGCTACTGAGCCCACACTACATACATATCAACATGGGAAAATAGAATTGATAAGTCAAAAGTTCTCTTGGGATCGATCCAAGTTTAAATCCATGTAGGACCTTTTTAAACAAAAAGTTGAAAAGGCATCCCAAAAGCTCAAATGTACAGTGCTCCAATCAACACGTGTCTACTACACCTGCAGAGGATGACAGAAAACACTACTTTCGTAAAGTCCCAAGAGACCTGATTTCAAGTGAAAATCAAAATCAGTCTAGCAAAATACAGAAATGGGAAAATAATCAAACTAATTATTGACGTACCTTAACCACATTTCGTCATTAAACCTTACTTGACTGAGCTAGAAAGTTGGGTCAGCATTTCATCCTTGGCTTTCTCAACTTGACAAAGCACCACGGCCTGCAAATCATCAAATCATCAATTCAAGTATCATGGACTGAATAAACATTGAGATTTTGTATGGTTGTATTGTGTGCTCATCCACATGGATGTCTTACATTGGGAACATTTGCAGCAAGACTATTCAGAAAAGCTTCCACATAAGCACGGACTTCTTGAGCCATCATTCTGAGCTCCTCCTCTGGATCTACAGACCTTCTTACCATGGTTTCCTAGATTATAAACAAGAAAATCAAACTGAGGTTGAATAATATGTTGGGAAATAATTTTTCTATTCTCATCGTTGTATATGGTCATGGTCTCCTAGGCTAAAATGTGTATTGATTCTTAAATTATTTAATAGCAAACATTTTGATTATGTACATGTGCAACCTATGATGGAACTTTAGTGCTTCATTGCCTATATCCAAGTGTTTCAATACAAGCTATAGTTGTTCACGATTATACTTTGGGTTACATAAAGTAGTGTTGGCCTTTGGCCAGCTAAATATTGCCTACCCTCTACCTTATATCTATTTAAGTTTTAACAGTGGAAATAGTTTGTCTTGAAGATCAAAGAAAACTCAAAGGATGTTAGTCCTAGCTGAAAGCAAAGACTAGCAATCTATTTTCATTTTCTGCTAAATAGTTCTCTACCAGAGAAACCATATTTTTTGGTTACTTGTAACTATTCATAAGTCGAACAATTGTCCAACAACACAATGCCTACTTATTTGCAATATAATTGTCCAACAGAAAATAATGTGACTAGCATGCATTTGAATGCAGTTTACTAATTTTTTAACCTTAAACAGACATGTGAGTACTCGATAACATAAATAACAAAGTAAATATAACATGTCCTCCTACTAACACAAGATGTGAATTGATACTCTGTTTCAATTTCTGAGATGAGAGAATTACTTATGAGAATATTTAAGATATCTGCACATTCAAACTGAGGTGGAATTCATCGAATGTTTAAGTTCCCTCCCTCCCTTCAGAAAACCCAAACAGAAATCATTTATTGGTCGCCCGAAGGATGAAAACATAGACCCACGGACAAAAAAGTAAAATATTGAACAATCTACCTGGCTGGTGGGCAGGTGAAGCAGATGATAATTACTACTGAAAACACTATAAGTCCCATCCATCTATTCGATTCCATGATCTCGACATGCCCATGCCCTATCCATTTTTTTCTGCTGGAAAAATAAATAAATAAATAAACACCTGAAAAAATAGAAAACCATTGGAATCAGATGTATGAAATCAAATATTGTTAATGATTAACATATAGCATCACAAAATAGATACAACAATGTCAAGTTTCTTGTACAGTCCAATCATAAGGTGCTTTAGAATAACAATTTAACATCTGGTAGAGTAGATGAAATGAGAATACTATGAATAGAAATATCTGCAAACAAAATCCATGAAACATTCTTCTTTCTCATAGCATACCAAGAGCCATTCATGGATATGCTCATGATCCCATGATGTTTATCAACTACTATGATTCCTTCTGACATACATACCCCACTCTCAACACTTCTAATTAATGAATATGGTTGGTTAGAACTCTGTGAAATGAATCAGGACCAATTTCTCTAATTAATTTAGATGTAAGGTATCAATCTACACGTACCTGGTCATCTGGAAATAATATATTGATGTGCAAAGCAACTCACAAATCACAACATATCTATTTCATGCCCTGCAAAAACTTGTAAACTCAACCACTGAGATAAAATAATGAAATTAAACAACATTTTGAACTGTTAAAAATAGAAGGAATGAAGGCCAAGTACTATGTAATCCACACAGTCCACCAAGTGAAAAGGTTAGCTGGCCTTGAGCTGCTGTTATCGGGAAATCTAGTGTCTATGTAGAGTTGCTAGTCCCACTAAGACTGGTAGCTATCTTACAAACAAATAAACTAAAACTACTTTCATTTTCCTTTATGAGAAGTAGATAAGAGGGGAGCAAAGGAGACCAACCTCCGTCTTGCGCTTGGTTCCTTGCTTGATTCCTCTCCCTTCTGATAGATCTTTGCCACTCGCTTCCTCGTCTACACAGCTTCAAAGAGCACCTGTGGAATCAAAGCAGCATAACACTATCCAAGAATAGAGATCTACTATCACAAACAATATAGGACCAGATATATATTGACCACACAAATGCATATATCATCAATCATACAAGAATGTGGAGGAAGACTTGAATAGCTTTATTAATATCAAGAATAGCAAAGAGGATTACAACCAATTGTTCTGACCTAGCATCATCCTCTCAGTAAGAAATCCCTTATTCACCTCATGAAAAGCTTAGATCACCCAACATTATGATGTTACACCAAGAAACCAGCAGCACTTCCTCACAAGATACAAAATTCCAGCCTCTGGATCTCTGGGATGAGGGATCCATATATAGATGATTGCAGGGAGGTGATCAGCTTCTGAGATTTGATTAGTGTCCTCTCTCTGATAGTTCTTGATTCCACTTGGAGATTGATGATCTCTTACTCATCCCTTGGCGAATTCAGAGAGGCAAGTGTCATAGGAGAAGTTTCTGGAAGATTCCATGTCAAACCACCTTGCAAACTGTCTCTGCCATTTGTCCACTCTCGCTCATTGCACCCTGCAGAAGAGATATCTAATATGCATCACACCTTTTACTCTGGGCAGGTGGGATGCATCGCACCTTCTGCACTGGGTAGTCTGTATGGTCCAGATTTGACCAGTTCTAAGCAGTTTTCTGTGGAGAACTTCTGGTAGATGATGTAATCAGCTGACCTTGTTCCTTTAGGGTGTGAAACAACACTTTTAGGGACTTAGGAGCCCTTGGTTTATGGACATATATGATTGGCGTTGCAGTGCCCAAAAATTTCTATAATAGTTTCCCCCTAAAGCATGAGATCGTTAATCTTTTGATGTCGGGTGAAATGCTTTATCATGAGGATCCGAAGTTTTTTCGAGTTGGAAGGCGACCTGTAATAAGATACAATACAATACATTATCTTCATAATATTTTCATGATCTAGTTGAGGCGGGCATTCCCATGCTCAACTTTATAAATTCATTTTCATGTACATAAGACAGACAATCGTCTGTGTTCAGACTGATGATTCTGGTAGAGCCATCATCCCTTAGATTGGATGATTATCTGTGCAGCAATGATGTACATTTGATGTCTTTATTTTCCTGAATATATATCGTAGCCCAGATGGATGAAACTAGATCCGAGGTCTTCAATCTCATTCGATCTTCACTCAAAGTACAAGTCGATCCATGTGAAAGATGTTTTGGAGTCGAACATGGAAAGACATCGCCTGATTACCAACCAGTGATTTAAGTTGTTAACGGGCGCGAGAGGAACCATTGATAATGATGATGACCCTTAAGGTAGGATAGTACAATTCACGTGGTGTGAAAAAGGGACTTGGTATCGAACACCACGCAAAATCTTTCGGTCGAAGGCCATTGATGTAAACCTGTCACCGGAAATTAGAAACTTGCCATTGAGGCATGCAAGCTTCAAAGTACTGAAAGGGTTGTTGCTAGATCGACTTCCCGGATAATGAGCTGATGTTGACAAGAAGCGATCCATCATAGGAGGGCCTTAATGAATCCCACATCTATGACACAGAATGGAGCAAATGATTTTAATGGAGGTGAAAACGATCTGATGATATAAGGTTCAGGGTGGCGGTCATGAAAGAATGGAGCGTAAATGTATTGTAGCGGATGAGACACAGGTGAATTATCTGAGCGACTTCTCTTGAACATACCGGCGACACTGACATGATGGATTGGTAGCGTTAACGCAAAATGTGGATGGTGTGATGGACCAATGGTGATATGACCAGTGAACGAAACAACCCAACCCGACTCAGATGCGAAGTGAAAGTGTCATGCTCAAGAGCGACTTGCTACCAATAAAGTTTCTTCAAGTTTTCTTCCCAATTTTTCCCCAGTCATTGCTGACCAGTACCTCTTTATTTTTGTCAAGCTTACGGAGGATAACATATGCTTGTTCTATAATTTTCCCTTCGGGCAAACCCATCGCTATGTTTTAATGAGCTTAGCAATAGTGAAACTCGTTCTTGTCTGTATGGACAAGTTTGTCGCTATTCGGTTTTAACGAGTTTAACGACAAAGATAACTCGGTCCTTTTCAATTTTAGAGAGTTTGAAAGGGATGTAAAGAAAACTCCAATAATCCTTTTTCGTCTTATAATCCCTTAAGTCCGAAAAAGTATAAAATAATACAAAAGGGATGAATTTTCGGTAATTTTAACGAGCCAAACAAAACAAGCGCTCGATCTTTCTGTGTAATAATCCCTTAGGTCCAAAAAGATTAAAATCTAGAGGAGGGATAGCACTTCCGGTCACTTTAACGAGCTGGAGAGGCTAATTTCTCGGCAATATTTTCATATTTTACGAGTCAGATGAAAATAGCTTAAAGGTGACTTGCTTTTCGAGGAATTGGTGATAAATTCGGGTAGCGGCAAGTAAGGTTTGGAATTTTCCAATCACGGCAGTGTCACAAGGATGGCTAACAGGATCACTCTTCACAGTTGTTCCTCAAAAAGGGTAAACAATCAAATGGAGGTGATGATGAGAACATGACCAAGGCTCAAAGTTTGATGATAATGCATTCACAATGGTTATTTACTGGAAATTGGTTCATTTTTTAATGAATGAGCTTAAACTCTAGGGGAAACATTTGCTCATTGCTTATGTTTAATTTTTAACGAGCTTGAACTCCACATAAAAACTGCTCGATCCAGTCGTATAATAAGGATGTCTCATCTAAGATGCCATTTTTTATGGAGCTTGCACCTTACAAAGCTTTGCCCCGCATCCTTTCTTTATGCAAGTTAGGAAACGACCAATCCTACGAGTTTAAAGGGTTAGAGGACCTACAAATTTAAAAAATAAATGGTCGCTCTTCGCTTGCATGCCAAAAGGTTTGCATGCCCCCAGGTATAGCGAAAAATTTCCAGGTTACCAAAGATTGTTCCATCCGCACTGTAGACAAAACACTTCCTCGGTGATGTCTACTGAAATAGACAAAGGTGAGCGGCGCAACTTGCCTCCACTCACATAAATTTGACGGAGGAATATTATTCCAGTCTAATCCATAAATCAATCATATATCCTTCATGGAAACCTACCCTAAACCCAAGGTTTTCCTGTTGAAACAGACCAGGGTGCATGCCCCCTGGGTTTCAGTCATGTCCTCTCGAATCACTCGCGCTCATAAGGTGGACGGACTGGGGATTTATGAGACATTCCTTGCGTGAAAAGACCATTCAGGGATGGTATCTGACTATTTGTTATGAGTGAGCCTGGGAACGAAAGCTGGTCTATGAGCTTGACCACTCTTCCTTCATGCGGAAAACACATTACTCTAAAGAGCGAGGAGACAATGGCTCCCATGCAATAAATATAGTCGCATCCAAGGAGTAGATTAGAATCTAGGGGTCCTTGGACTACCATTACGTTCATGTGAATGGTTTTCCTCCTCAATGTTATCGTCACATTGGGAAGGATCCCTAATGGTCGACTGGTTCCTTTGTCAAAGCCTGTTAGATTTCTCATCTCAGGCAAAAGCGATGGCGAACCAAGCTCTTTCCAAGCAGTTTAGGAAAGGATACTCACAGAAGCCCCTTCATCTATGATGGTACCGACCATGACCATTATGTATATTTGTGCAATGATTCGAAATGGTACACTAGCCGGTAAATGGGGTCTGCCTAGTAGATTCCAATCGAAGGAAACAACTAGGTTGCTTGGAGGTGGGACCGAATAGACAGCCGGATATGACTCTGACGAACTTCATCGAAGTCTGTGTTTAAGAAGAGAATTTGAACGTTGTCGTTCTTGTTCTCTCCGGCGACTGCATCATCTGAAGATGGACCCTCTGAAGGCAAGACCGGGTAAACTGCCGTCTCGACCTTTTGACTTTCCTCTGGTGTGGATTCAGATGGTTTATCTTGAATTATAGACGCTTCGACTGACCACAATGGCATGTCAATCGGATTTTCAACTAGTGATGGACTTGACAAGAGTTTCTTATATCTAGGAGGAAGCCATAATGGTGAAACCAGACGGTCGTCCAAAACTCTTTTAGCCTCATCTAGGAAGGGACAACGGTGGACGGTGTGATCGCCTTCACACAGTTTACAAGGGAATTTGCCTTTCCTTTTCTATCCCGACACTTTGCTTTCACTAGTTGACGGTGTACTTTCAACATGATCATCAAAGGTTGTTGACATCGGATTGTGAAAACGAGGAGACCAGTCCCTGAAGATTCGAGGGATGCAAGGACAATCTCGATGATAGTGATCTCCTTTGCAAATGAAACATGGAGATTTAGGCTTTGACAGTGTAGTGTGTGGATTTTCGCTAGATGATGCCTGGTTGCCCGTTTTCGCCTTTGGCTCCTTCTCTTTATTCTCCTTCTTAGTTACTTGATTTTTGGCTTTACCAGCTCCATCAAGCGAAAAGGAAGGAAGAGAGGGAGAATTGGATGAAGTAGAAGGTTGGGGGGTAACTCTGGTGTCATCTAGTTGTTGAATTTATTGCTCAAGAATCACGGTGTTCTGAACGACAGAGATCGAGAAGAGCCATAAGGGCAGGTTGATTGTCAATCCTGGAAGCGACAATGTGGACATATGGGGTGCACCAACATCTCCCCAAGAGGAGAAAGGACTAGGATTTCCTCCAAGGGTAAATCCTTGGTTGGTGGACTCCATTTTTGTCAACCTAAGACCAACGTAGGAAAGGTGACGTTTATTCCAATTAAAATGAATTTTATACGCTTTGACACAACTTGTTTTTTCAATTTTTAAGAGTCGAGAAAAAACAAAAGATAACTCTAGTCGCCTTTGATTTTTAATGAGCTTGAAGTGACAAGTGCTCAGATGGACCTTTTCCTTTAAGGAGTCTGAAAAGGAATGAAAGAGACTACTCTGGAAGTCTAGATAGAAGGATTACCAAACCAATCACAAAACTGCAGAATAATTTTTATGGTACGGTAGTCAATCTTCCTGAATGTTGTGTTCAGTGCATTGTGATCGATAGGGCGGTAGACATGGCTTCCTATGGATAAAGGATATAGCCTATTATGGCCTCCCAATATATACTCGATAGTACATGGGAGCACAAGTCCATACTGGAACTCGTTGTCTCAAAGTGGAGGAATCACCCAACCAACAATGAAAACAACAGTTACCAGGCTTTACGACGCCGGAACACGTCTCTAGCCTAGACTTCTAAATGCTGTGCGTTAGGTTCCAAAGCGTTTTTAGATTCATTAAATTTATTTTATAGTTGATCTTGTTTAAGAAATTTGTCTTTCAGATTCACTGCATGATGTAGATATACAATTCCTAAAATGCAATCTAAGATGATAAGCAATCGTTTAATCTTCTTTTTGCAATGAAAATCCTAGCTACTAAAGAAAGAGAGATGATATTCTTTCAACATAGAGCAGAGAGCACACACTATATGCACTGTCCTAAATCAAACCAACAAATAGTCTAAATGCAAATGCACATGCATGTATTTGTTTTCAGCCTTCTTAATGTGTGAATGATAAAAAGAAAGCTAAGCGCAACTCTGAAATAGTTTTCAAAGCGACATTACTAACAAGCTTCTTTTCAAGACAAAATAAAGACAATGATGACACTTTGCGATTTTAAATTGAAAGCTTGCTTTCGACACTTGAAAAAATATTAATTCAAATCAAATACAAGAGTAACAATGTAATCGACTATCAAGAACAATCAGATTCTCTTCTATGACTGAAAACGACACTTGTGACATTTTCAAATCAAGAAATGACAGTTCAATTACGCTACTTCTTTGTAAAAGAGAACTGAAAATGGCTCACAATACATAAAAACATTTACAGTTCTTTGCACAATGGATGTGGAATAATGGCAAGGAAGGGGGTTTCCACAGAGGTGTACTGACTACAGACAGAAAAAATCCTGAATAGAGCTGAAAAAGTGAAGAAAAACCAAAGTCTGGAGGCAAAATTAACCTTCTCTGACCATCTCACCTGTTACACAGAGATTCCAGTATGCATCCCACCTACAACACATGGGAAGTGCGATGCATACTGATATCCTTGAAGAGAGGGTGTGATGGTACAGTGCGAGACTTTTGATCCAGTTCTTGATCAGAGTTTGCAGCACAGTTCAGGGATTTAGACCGAGCAAGTGATAATCAGTAAATAAATCACAGGGGTAGATCTAAGGAGGTTACTAGAGCCACCACAAGGGCAATTAGGATGTTTACAAATCAATTGTTCAATTTATGAACAAAACCCGGAGATAGACTGAAGCAGCATTGATCTACTCTGCACTTGCATAGCAAATGCAGTTCGAAGGCTAGCTGGCTTGACTTCAGGCTCCGTCTGTAAGTTTATAAAACAAACAAGTATAGAAAAGCAAACAAGCTATTCGTTCCCCAGCGGAGTCGCCATTTTGTTATCGGGAAATCTAGTGTCTATGCAGAGCTGCTAGTCCCACTAAGACTAGTAGCTATCTTAGAAACAAACAAACTAAAACTACTTTTGTTTTCCTTTATGAGAAGTAGATAAGAGGGGAGCAAAGGAGACCAACCTCTGTCTTGTGCTTGGTTCCTTGCTTGATTCCTCTCCCTTCTGATAGATCTTTTCCACTCGCTTCCTCGTCTACCCAGCTTCAAAGAGCACCTGTGGAATCGAAGCAACATAGCAATATCCAAGAACAGAGATCTACTATCACAAACAATATAGGACCAGATATATATTGACCACACAAATGCATATATCATCAATCATACAAGAATGTGGAGGAAGACTTGAATAGCTTTATTAATATCAAGAATAACAAAGAGGATTACAACCAATTGTTCTGACCCAGCGTCATCCTCTCAGCAAGAAAGCCCTTCTTCACCTCATGAAAAGCTTAGATCACCCAACACTACGATGTTACACCAAGAAACCAGTAGCACTTCCTTACAAGATACAAAATTCCAGCCTCTGGATCTCTGGGATGAGGGATCCATATATAGATGATTGCAGGGAGGTGAGTCAGCTTCTGAGATTTGATTAGTGTCCTCTCTCTGATAGTTCTTGATTCCACTTGGAGATTGATGATCTCTTACTCATCCATCGGCGAATTCAGAGAGGCAAGTGTCATAGGAGAAGTTTCTGGAAGGTTCCATGTCGAACCACCTTGCAAACTGTCTCTTCCATTTGTCCACTCTCGCTCATCACACCCTGCAGAAGAGCTATCCAGTATGCATCGCACCTTTTACTCTGGGCAGGTGGGATGCATCGCACCTTCTGCACTGGGCAGTCTGTATGGTCTAGATTTGACAAGTTCTGAGCAGTTTTCTTTGGAGAACTTTTGGGAGATGATGTAATCAGCTGACCTTGTTCCTTTAGGGTGTGAAAAAACACTTTTAGGGACTTAGGAGCCCTTGGTTTATGGACATATATGATTGGGGTTGCAGTGCCCAAAAATGTCTATAACAGCTGCATCTGTGACTCCAGGAATATCAGTCACTATCCTAAGTGAGATCACCAATACAAAAACAAAAATTATTATTTATTCAACTTATTGACCATTATCTTAAAACAACTAGAAATAACCTAGTATAATCCAACATACTTCCATTTAATCTAACATAAGAATGTACAAATCTATATAATCTGTAAGAATATCAGTTCCATTTAATCTAACCTAAAGATAGTATAAATCTATCTAAACCTCGAAAATGTCACACCTCAATGCTTAAAAGTCAGTATTTAAAAAAACTGACAAAAAAATCTTGGTTCAAGAGTTTATCACCTTAGGTAAAAACAACTAAAAAAGTTAAACAATTAAAAAAACTAAAAAAGTTAAACAAAACAAATTAACCTCACAAGCTAGAAGAGACTAATCTTAACTAAACTTAAAACCAAAAAATTTTAGACCTAAAATGATTCATCCTAACTTCATGTTATCTTTAAGATGATGAGAACAAAAAAATTACTAAAACAAAAAATATTAACCTATTAAACTAGAATATATTAATCTTCATCAAACCTATTAAAAAAGCATCTTAATCTCAAAGAATATATCAACTTAAGCAAAAGACAGGAGAAAATAAATAAATAAACCATCTTAACCTAATACACTATGATAGAATTTTCTTAACCATTAAAGTTCACAAAAATCCATGATGTATTAAAGCCATCCATGACATATTAAAGCCAGATGAAAATTAGAGTAGATCCAACTGAACTATGATCTATCCATCAACCAGCTGCAAACCTCAAAGAGATACCAAATTATAAGAAAAACTATGAATAAACTCCCATTACCAATACCAACCAGCATTATATCCATCTTTATCAATCTATTTTTAAGCTGGGTGCAAAGTTCACTGAGATACCAAATTTAAAGAACTACCAGACAAAGCATAAGAAATTGATAAATGAAAACAGCGCAGGCTAACTGGAAACATTGTAAGACATTGATCTGTAAAAGCACAGCCAAATAAAAAGCAGGTACATGAGCCAGAGGTTTACTTTTTCATTTCAATCCAGAATAATAAAAACCATTTGCAAAACTGCTATGACAGAAAATAATTTTTGAACTGAATTGGACAGAAAAAACACATCTAAGGATGGCACATGCATTTTTCAGCAGATTTGCAGCAACCTCAGCTCAACCATATATTAACAGCCAAGTTGGACACTAAATTGGTGTCTGATCCCCCCTTGTTTGTGAGACAAGGGATCTCATCCACATAGCAATTTGACTGCTAAAGTCTACCATACATGTTAGGGAACCTATCTACTTTTTGTACATTGACGAATCAACCAAATCTGAATCTGAATCTACTGAAAACTTCAAAATATGTATCATAAAAGTAGCCTAGGGTTTATTGTCCATTATCTGAAACTTCTTCAAAATCTCAATTGCTTACTTACCTGTGTTCGAGGACCAGCTCACCTCAACTCAGCCAAACCTCCAACACCAAGAAATAATAGATGTCAACTTACTTGCTAGTTTCTTATTGCACCATGGGATAGAGTTTTTTAAACTACCTGTTAGGACCAGGTAATCTACATACAACACAAATATAAGCATATCAAATTTATCATAATCAGACAAATAATAAAATTTAGGACCTGCAACAGTCTTAGTGATGCCCATAATCTATAAGTACTCATAAATCCATGAGTACCAAGCACAGGAGGCTACTTTAGCCCAGAAAGGGACTTCTTCAACTTGCACACATGGGTATCCCATCCTAACTAATATATTATATTTGAACCCAAGCTGAAACAAAACAATGAATCACTCTTCTTGCCCGCTACATCTCTCGCCCTGTCAAAATCCACTAAAGCATGCAGCAGCTCAAAGCACTGTGCCAGTGTGCCCTTTAAGTACCTCGCATACCTCAGACCATGGAGCATATTTGCAGCAACCTCAGCTCAACCATATATTAGCAGCCAAGATGGACACTAAATTGGTGTCTGAGCCCCCCTTGTTTGTGAGACAAGGAATCTCATGCACACAACAATTTGACTGCTAAATTCTACCAGATATGTTAGGGAACCTATATACGTTTTGTACGCTGATGAATAAACCAAATTTGAATCTTAATCTACTGATAACTTCAAAATATGTATCAAAAAAGTAGCCTATGGTTTATTGTCCATTATCTGAAACTTCTTCAGAATCTCAATTGCTTACTTACCCCTATTTGAGGACCACCTCACCTCAACTCAGCCAAACCTCCAAGACCAAGAAATAACACATGAGGTGTATGTCCTTCATGTCAACTTCACTTGCCAGTTTCTTCTTACACCATGGGATAGATTTTATTTAACTAAATTTTAGGACTAGGTCATCTACATACAACACAAATATAAGCATATCAAATTGATCATAATCAAACAAATAATACAAGTTAGGACCTGCAACAGTCTTAGTGATGCCCATAATATATAAGTACTCATCAAAAAAACAAAGTATCTTCAAAATTTGTTTTTTTGCACACATAATTAGTTTATGTTTGGACCCTCACAACCTAGTGCGCTCCTTAGAAGCTAGAGCAATGCACGTTCAAGTTATTAAAATTTAACACATATCAATCCTTTTTGTCCTCTTTTTGGGAGGCGCTACATTAATTGTGGGTGTGGAATGCTCATCACATTGAACACCTTCCTCATTATTTTTGTCTCCCATTCGCTGAAATTCAACAATGGTTTCCTGCCAAGGTTCAGGAATGAATATTGGATGATTTTGTGCAACAAGCAAATCATCATATGCTTGTATCTCCTCCCCATGCTCACTCCCAAATGTTTCACCATATTCCTATACACAACACACTTTAACTTGTTATAATAACATTAAAACCTCCAATTGATTTATTGCATTATTCATATAATATTATAAACAACTAACCTCGGATCCATAACCAGTAATTAATTTTTCCCCTCGATTTATCATGTGTTGGCGAAGACCTTGGGAACCATGTAATAAAGCATATTTTAGGTCTTCCTCTGAAGCTTCCTTTTGAAACTAGTGAACCTACATTAACAAAGATAATCATATCTATAAGGTAAAATAACTAATAAGATACAATTAACTCAACGTGACCATGGTTACTTTGCCTAAAATAGAAAATATAATAGATGGAAAAATCACTTACCATACCACCACGAATACTATTATATCCACCAGAGCCTAATTTGTGAGATCCAATTTTTGACACCCTAGCTTGGGTTGCTTTTCTTGTATCTCGTAGGCATCTCTTAGCTCCTCCTTGTGCAGATGGCGTATAGTTTGGATTTCTAAGGACTTTCCTCTTAAACTTGGCATCCTTCATAAGTTCATCCCACGTCACTTGGTTTGTGATCCAAGCTGGATGTGGATACATCATATTTTTTGTCAACTTTGTCCTTAAATTGGACCTCTTTGAGTGCATGTATTTACTTGCAATCTGTAAAATAAGTTCCTTATCAAATCTAGGATTACCAAATGCTATTACTACATCTTTAAATAGTTCCTCGTTTTTTGCATTGGCTTGTTTCCTCCAATCCGGTTGGATGGTATTTCCAAATAATTGTTCTACACGATGAAAAATAAAGTGATAAAATTTCAGCCTTGTTTCATCCTTCAAGACATTTCCTTCTGAAGTGAGCAAGATTGTAACTTCTTGCATTCCTTTTGTGGTCACTGATGATATTGTTGTAGTCTTGGGGATTGAGGAAGGTTCCCTTATAGATACATTAGGCATTGTGTCACTTACTTCTTGCATTTATAATGAAATTGTGGAACTATTAAGAACCCAACCAAAATATGAAACTATTTTTCATTTCTAAAATAATGATCCTTGTTACACAGTAATTTGTCACTGTCTTCACTCCAGTCTTCCTACTGTGTCATGTGTCCAAGTTGTACATGCTCATGTTAGACAAATTCTCTCTGATGCTGCCAAATGACCCACTTTTTCAAAGGTTTCTGCCTCATCGCGTCTGTTGGCTAAATAAACGCGCTAAAGGGCGCTCCAAAACAGTCCAGAAGTGCTGCCATCGCGGAAGTACACCTGATTCCCGCGATGGTTAGATTTTATGTGCCAGCGCGACTATCGCTTGTAATCCTGAGCGATGATCTGACTAGCTACGTTATTCAAGAGCGATGTCAGCGCGGAATGCCATTTATGTGCCCACGATGATCCAGATTGGGCGAATTTGTTCCAACAGTCGGTTTTCCAGATGACTCCAGACCTGGTTGTTGGCCTAGTTTATGTCACCCTCCTTTCTCTGGTGTGGTTGTTCTATCATTTGTGCTACCTTCCTTGGAGATAAGCTCATTCTCCCACCTTTCATGGAGACTCCTTGTCCTATTTAAACTCTCACCATTGCTATGTGCTGCGAGTTTGGAGTTCTTAGTCTTTGGAATGGTTGCTAATAGTGTTGTTAGTATTTATGAGTTTGTTAGACAGCTAGTGTGAGTGTGACAAGTGTGGGATTGTTGATAGCTTAAGGAAGGCTGTGAAGTGCCTTTGATCTTGTGTAAAACTTGTGAATGAGAGAGACTTGTGTATTGGGAGATCCATCTTCAAGAGTGAATGCTTGAGGAACATGTTGGCTTGATCCTTCTGAGAAGTCTTGTGACGTCAAGACTTTGGTTGTAAGCTTACTCTTATTTCATAATTAATGCAATCAATGATGTTTTCCTATGTCTTGTATGTAATTTACTTAATATCTCATGACTTCTTGACTTTGTGAGTAAATAGATCATTGTTGTTCTGGTTATGTGCTTTGTTGTATTTCCTTTGCATTGTTTCAGGTTGATTACTCATTGGGAGAAGGAAGCAGAAGCTGGAGAAGCACAATGGAACTCCATCGACCACCATTTGAGGTAGGCCTCCAACTATGACTATTTAAGGAAAGTTATTTTTGATCTATCCTTGTTTGTGACTAGACCCACCCTAGGGCTAGAGGTGTTGCCTCTGTTCGCAGAGGGAACACTTTCCTGCATCACAAATTGGTGACTCCACTGGGGAAGAAGAATATGAAGAAGATGAAGAAGAAGAAGAAGTCCAATAAATGTGAGGCCACCTGTGCAGCTACTGTTATAAGTACATCTCGAGTCGGAACACCTTCTGCTCCTTCGCGGAAGGTTAAGTTTCCTTGTAAATTATGCACGGGTGACCATATTCTTTGTGATTTTCCTGGCATTCCCAGGATCCTAGAAGTATGGTCTCATGATCCAGCCTGTCCCTCATCATCCTATGAAGCTCATGACGATGCCACCCTATCAACTGCCAATGGTAAGAAGACAGGGAAGATTCGATTCCACTATAGGCTATGTGAAGGCAACCATCCCCTTCACCTTTGTCCACTCATGGATAAAGCATCTGCCATTTTGGAAAGCCTTACAGCTTCTTCACCCCAACTTCCCATTGGTTATTAGAGGCTCTCTTCAGACCCTCTACCGATTGACAAAGAGATTGACTTAGATTCTTCTCTTGTTTGTCCTCCTCCTTCCAAGCCTAGCTGTGCTAAGCCTGTTCCAGACCAACCATTGGTCGGAGAGAGTGCCGACTTGGGTTCACCACCTGTTGATCACTTTGTTTCAGAAGAGCGTCATGCTCATGTTCTTCTCATCTCATCAGATTCTCCTAAGTCCGAGAACGACACTCCTATCCTAGCTGATTCGGAGAGTCCTTCTTCGGTTCCTGTAGAGCGGGGGGGCACTCATACGATTCCCCCACCAAGTAGTTTGGTAATTTCCTTCGACTGGAGTCACTTGACTACTTTCTGCTTTCCATCCCATGTGCCTTTCTAGATTACAGTACATGCCTATGATAAGGAAGTACCAGGCACTGTCTTGGATGAGGGTGCATTTGTTAGTCTTATGCCTTCCACTACTTGGCAAGCTTTGGGTTCCCCACAACTTGTGCCGGTTGCACAAATCTGTTAGCATTTGACAGAGGAACCAGTCAACCATTAGGGATCCTCCCAAAGTTTCCTGTTACTTTGGGGGGAAAAACCATCTATATAAACGTTATGGTTGTCCAAGGTGCTTTAGATTTCAGTCTTCTCCTTGGTCGTGACTATGTTTATGTCATGGGGGCCCTTGTCTCTTCACTTTTCCATGTGGTTTGTTTTCCACATGACGGAAGAGTGGTGACCATAGATTAATTATCATTCTTTAGTCCCCCGGTGCCTCCTGCACAGCTGTCATCCCCTCTCGGTTTTTTCTCACAAGCAGTACCTTCCTTGCCATAGGTCAATTATGTGGCTACCCGTTCTGTCTCCACCTCTGCTGATGATCATGTAGATGGTCTCGTACATCGTTACTAGGGGCATTGGAACCCGATATGTCATTGGTGCATCATGACATGTATTCCTCCCAGTGTGTGTTTCTTCCATCTCGCGAAGACCTCTTGGGAGCCATGTGCTCGTATGGCCCATGAGCAGGTGTCACAAAGATAGTTTGTTCCTGTGTCAACCTCGTTAAAAAATGAAACAAGGAGTTTGGAGCACAGTTCCTTGTCTTGTGTCAAGCTCGTTAAAAAATGAAACAAGGGTTATGAGGATAGTTCTTTCACTGTGTCAACCTCATTGAAAAATGAAACAACTCCTCCTATTCCAAATCGAGTCTTTGATTAAGATCTCGTAAAATCCAAGTCGAGTCTTTCCAAGATCTCGAAAGTGAACATTCATTCCATCCACCTCGTTGAATGCAATGAAGCTTGGGGGGCATGTACCTTGATTTGCGTCATTATGCTGGGGGCATGCGAACTTATAACAAGCATAGGTTTTCGTTTCAAGCTTGTGTAAACGTGAAACCGAATCCAAGCAGAGTTCTCCATGGTTCAAGCCTATGTAAAAATGAACCCATACCTGATTTACATCTCGTGATTGTCAGTTTTATCCACTAAATTCTGCTAGATGAGCCTTGGTTGTTTCATTCCATTGCCACCATCTCTTTGGCCGATCATATGATTTCACTTGGTTGTTTTTCCTTTCCTGAGGAACCATAGTGATGAGTGGTTTATTAGCTAGCCTCTTGACCATTACATGTTTTGAGTAGTTCCACCATTTCCGGAACTCGTTGCTACCCTTTATACCACTTGTTCCTCTAGGACGAGTCTCCTTTAAGCACTTTTCTAACTCGTAAAAAATGAAAAGATTGCAGAGTATTTTTCCCTTTTTAACTCGTTAAAGAGAATATAAATGGAGGTATACTTTCAGCTCTTTTCCAACTATTTAAAGATGAAAAGATAGCCGATTTTTCCTCTTGACTTGTTAAAAGGAACGAGAGGCGGTCACCTTTAAGCTCTTTTTTGACCGTGTAAAAATGAAAAGATTGCTGGGTTTTTGTCATTTCAAGCTCGTTACCGGTTATGAAACGACATGCTTCCGACTGCTTTTCTACTTTTTTGGGTCGAAGTAACTAGTTACGAAAAGTACTCCTCGATCGTAATGGTCAGGCGGTTCTTTCGGGTATCGTTTTATACTTTTTCGGGCTCAAGAGACACAAATTTATGAAAAAGGACCCCCATCGAGTTTTCTTTTCCGTCTCTTTTCCAAACTCTCTAAACATGAAAAAGACTCCGAGTTTTACCTATGTCAGACTCGTTAAACCCTGACGACATTGGACTCGTCACCATGACGAGACTCGAGATTCTCCTTCCTAGGGCTCGTTAAAATATTACAAGGTTGGACTCAACAACAGGTTTATCATTGATTGTCTATGGCATCTAGTCACTCTTGAACATCGACACTTTTGCTTCTTGTCAAGTTGGGACATCCATACATCGTCATTTGGCCTTCCACAGGTTTGGGTTATCATTCTAGCCTCATTTCATCCGATTCATGACGTTTCCATCGAGCTTCTGATCTCTTGATGCCTGAATGCTGCCACCCCCCTCTAGAGTCGTGTCACCAATATGTTCAAGAGTATAATCCTTCTGCAATTTACACCCTCGTCTTCTCCTCTGATACTCTTTTTCGCCATCTACCACTTGTTCCTTATCTCGTTTCGTTGATGGGGGAAACATGATGGCCCTCCTATGACGGGTCGTCTCCTATCAACATCAGCTCATTATACAGGAGATTAATCTAGAGATCCCCTTTGGTACCTTAGAGCTTGCATGCCTCAATGGCAAGTTCTTCACACCTGACAGTCGACTTCCATCATTGGTCACCAATTGGGTGATTCCATGAGTGTTCGACTTCAGCTCCTTCTTCACACTTTGTGGATTGTGCTAGCAGTACCTTGAGAACCATTAGCATTATTGGTGGTTTCTCTCGCGCTTGATAACAGTTTTCATCATTGACCAGTAATCAAGCGATTTTCTATCATTCTCGACCTCAACACATCTATTCGCATGTTAGGATTTGTACTATGATCGGATGGGTTCAAGACCCCGAACTCAGATTACACATGTTCGGGCTATGTGGATTGGTTTATGATTACATGACTCATTGATGGATGGCTGCGACCATGCCTGAGTATTCGTGGATGGCTGCGACCATACCTTTATCATCATCATGGTCTCATTAACTGGATGGTTGCGTCCATACCACAGACCTGTTTCGTATGTATTTTGGATGGTTGTGCCCATGCCTAGACTACATGTACTTCGTCATCAGAGATATCAGTTTTACTTGCGTGTAGGTTCTTCTAGATGGTGTTCCAGTTCAGTCAGTTTCATAAAGAATTTCACCCCTCCCTCTCTCTCGGGCTTCATACTTTAGGGGGCATCTGTTACACAGTAATTTGTCACTGTCTTCACTCCAGTATTCCTACTGTGTCATGTGTCCAAGTTGTACATGCTCATGTTAGACAAATGCTCTCTGATGCTGCCAAATGACCCACTTTTCCAAAGGTTTCTACCTCATTGCGTCTGTTGGCTAAATAAACGCGCTGAAGGGTGCTCCAAAATAATCCAGAAGCGCTGCCATCGCGGAAGTACACCTGATTTCCATGATAGTCAAATTTTATGTGCCAGCATGACTGTCGCTTGTAATCCTGAGCGATGATCTGACTAGCTAAGTTATTCAATAGTGATGTCAGTGCGGAATGCCAGTTATGTGCCCGCGATGATCTAGATTGGGCTAATTTTTTCCAATAGTCGGCCTTCCAGATGACTCTAGACCTAGTTGTTGGCCTAGTTTATGTTGCCCTCTTTTCTCTGGTGTGGTTGTTCCGTCATTTGTGCTACCTTCCTTGGATATAAGCTCATTCTCCCAACTTTCATGGAGACTCCTTCTCCTATTTAAACTCTCACCATTGCTATGTGCAACGAGTTTGGAGTTCTTAGTCTTTGGAATGGTTGTTGATAGTGCTGTTAGTATTTTTGCATTTGTTAGATAGCTGGTGTGAGTGTGACAAGTGTGGGATTGTTGATAGCTTAAGGAAGGTTGTGAAGTGCCTTTGATCTTGTGTAAAACTTGTGAATGAGAGAGACTTGTGTATTGGGAGATCCATCTTCAAGAGTGAATGCTTGAGGAACATGTTGGCTGGATCCTTCTGAGAAGGCTTGTGACGTCAAGACTTTGGTTGTAAGCTTACTCTTATTTCATAATTAATGCAATCAATGATGTTTCCCTGTGTCTTGTATGTAATGTACTTGATAGATCATGACTTCTTGACTTTGTGAGTAAATAGATCATTTTTGTTCCAGTTACGTCCTTTGTTGTATTTCCTTTGCATTTTTTAGGTTGATTACTCATTGGGAGAAGGAAGCGGAAGCCGGAGCAGCGCAATGGAACTCCATCGACCACTGGTTGAGGTAGGCCTCCAACTATGACTGTTTAAGGAAAACTATTGTTGATCTATCCTTGTTTGTAACTAGACCCACTCTAGGGCTAGAGGGGTTGCCTCTGTCTGCAGAGGGAACACTTTCCTACATCAAAAATTGGTAATAATCTCATTCTCCCACCTTTCATGGAGACTCCTCCTATTTAAACTCTCACCATTGCTATGTGTTGCGAGTTTGGAGTTCTTAGTCTTTGGAATGGTTGCTGATAATGTTGTTAGTATTTGTGAGTTTGTTAGATAGCTGGTGTGAGTGTGACAATTGTGGGATTCTTGATAGCTTGAGGAAGGTTGCACAAATGATGAAACAAACACACCAGAGAAAGGACGGCAACATAAACTAGGCCAACAACCAGGTCTGGAGTCATCTAGAAGGCCGACTGTTGGAACAAATTTGCCCAATCTGAATCATCGTGGGCACATAACTGGAATTCCGTGCTAACATCGCTATTGAATAATGTAGCTAGTCAGATCATTGATCAGGATTACAAGCGATAGTTGCGCTGGCGCATAAAATCCGGCCATCGCGGGAATCAGGTGTACTTCCGCGATGGTAGCGCTTCTGGACTATTTTGGAGCGCCCTTCAGGGCGTTTATTTAGCCAACAAACGCGATGAGGTAGAAAACTTTGGAAAAGTGGGTCATTTGGGAGCATCAGAGAGCATTTGTCTAACATGAGCATGTACAACTTGGACACATGACACAGTAGGAAGACTGGAGTGAAGACAGTGACAAATTACTGTGTAACAATCCTAAACATAACAAATGAAATTATAAAAAAATAAAATAATTTTACCTCTTGATCTCTTGCAGGAGCTACACTCTCCAACAATGACATTTCCCATAACTGAATTTGTTCAATTATTTCTTGTTTGATTTGAACATTTGTAGGAATATCTGGTAGGAGCCTTAACATTCTTTTTTCTGAGTCTATAAGACTCCTCAAAGAAACTTGTTCTGGTCCTGGTGGGAGAATGCTGACTAGACCCACATTTGATGTAGAGGGCATGTTATGGGGTTTTGGTCTAGGTGTAGATGGCATAACATGACCCTCTATACCAACTGTTGTGGAGGTAAATCCTCTCTGCGGACAGAGACGATCCCTACTAGCCCAGACCGGGTCTAGCAACAATCACACAATGCTATCACGCAAGTTCCTAATTGCAAATACAAAGTAGATGGTGAGAACCTACTTGGATTCCAACGCTAGTGTTCGTAGAAGAGATGTCGCCCTCGTTCCTTTGCCTTGGCCGGTCACGATCCCCACGATCCCCATGATTGGACACCTGTACATGCAAAGAACAACACGAAAACAAGCATAAAATCTAGTAGATGCAATTATATATCAGTCAGAAAAGATATAACTCAACATCAAACATGAAACAATGAGAGTGGAACCATAATGATAGTCATCTATTATTGATAAGTAACAAAGAAGAATACAACCATTGTTCTGACGTCAAATCCTCCTTTGGTTGGGTGATCAGCTACACAAGTCTTGCAAAGCTTGTTGGGATGAGGAACAAGCCTCTCTCTCTTTGGGTGACAAGAATCCCCTTACTTAGATTTTGGCCTTATGGGTGCAAAGAAGGCTCTTGCAGCTTCAAACTTTCTATCACTATGCTAGGACCAGAACTACTATAACTAGCTTGCTCAAGGCATAGAGGCAAGCTTTTATAGATAGAGAAGAAAGAGATAGGATCAACCACATTATTCATGGGATTGGCTTTATCACTTGGAAACTTCCATGAAAGGTGGCAAACCACTTTCCCTTCTATGGAGATTCGAAGCCAAACCATCCTAGCTCAACATAGATTCAGTTGGTGAATGGGTTGAAGAGAACCTTCGAGAGTTTGGTGGTTGAAAACTTTACTCAATTCGGTTGGCGCGAGTGCGACTCTGAGACAGAGCACCAATAGCGCACCCTTTTTAGAGGATTTCCCTCATTGGCGCGGGCAGTGAACTGAGGACCTACGCTAATGCAAAAAGAGCTGTTTTCATGCAGATTTTGCAAGAGATGTCTTCAGGGAAAATGAAGCTCATACTTAGAGGAATATGATGCAAGTGGTTTCAGGTCATGTCACGTCTCACAGGTCCCGGAATGAGTCCTCCAGTGTATGGGTGAGGGGTAAAAGGGACGGTGACAAACGGTGACAAATTACTGTGTAACAAATGCCCCCTAAAGCATGAGGCCCGAGAGAGAGAGGGGTGAAATGCTTTACAAGAACATGCGTGACTGAAAACACGGCCGCCGGAGAACCTGCGTAAAGAAGTAAAACTGATATCTCAAGTACATGATGTATGTGGTATGGGCGCAGCCATCCATAATAGAGTACATAACGATCTAGATCCAAGGTATGGACGCAGCCATCCAAAGAGGATCGATAAATAGACTCAGGCATGGTCACAGCCATCCAGTAAATGAGTCATGTAATGATCATAATAAGCCACAAATCGCAACCTGGATCCCAATAGACAAAATCCAGGGTCTTGCGCTCCATCTTGACCCGAACAGAGTACAAGTTCAAGCATGCGAATACATGAGCCGAAGTCAAACATGCATGAACATGAGGTACCACCAATAATGACAATGGTCCTCAAGGTACTATAGGTACAATCCACGGCGTGTGAATGAGTGAGCTGACGTCGAAAACCCGTAGAATCATTCGATCAGAGGTCAATGATGAAAACCTCTCGTCGAACACGAAGAACCTGCCATTGAGGCATGCAGGCTCCAAGGCACCGAAGGGAGTCTCTAGACCAGTTTCCTGGATAATGAGCTGGAGTCGACAGGAAGTGACCTTGATCAAAGGTGGGCCATAATGTTTCCCACATCATTGACACGAGACAGAGGAAAGATGTTGTGGTGATTCAGAATTATGTGAGGCATCAGAGGGAGGTTGTATTTTAGCAGAGGTCAACTTCTCTTGAACATATCGGCGGCACGACAGCAGACTTGGCAGTATTTGACATCAAATGAGCAGAGGTCATGGTGACAAGGCAATGAGCAGATGAGAGGTCAAATAGGATAACCCAAACCCATGGAGGCTAATGTGAAACAAGATGAGATGTTCCCACCCAGACACGAATGCAGACTAGTGCCATGTTCAAGAGCGACATACTGCCGACACGATAATGATTATGGATCCATTTTCCCCACCATTTCTGGCGAGTACCCCAGTTATTTTTAACAAGCTTGACGGGGATAGCATATGCTTGTGGGTGTCAGTATGACGGAATCCGATGTCATTAAGTTTTAACGAGCCTGACAAAGGAAGAACTCGACGTCTTTTCCTGTTTAAAGAGTCTGAAAAGACAGCAGAAAAGAAAACTCCAGGGGGGTCCTTTTTCGTAAAGTTGTGTCTCTCGAGCCCGAAAAAGTATAAAACAATGCTCGAAAGAACCACCCGACCATTACGATTGAGGAGTACTTTTCATGAGTAGTGATATGGATCTAAAAAAGTAAAAAAGCGATCAACATCATGTCGTTTCGTAACCATTTACAAACCTGAAACGACAAGGGTCCGACGATCTTTTCATTTTTACACGGTCGGAAAAGGGTTTAAAGACGACCGCCTCTTATTTAGATTTAACGAGTCAAGAGGGGAAACCCGGCAATCTTTTCATTTTTAGCGAGTCAGAAAAGAGCTGAAAGATGACTCCATAGTGACTTGTTCGTGTATTTACCGAGTCTGAAAAAGTATAAAATACAACTCGTTTCACCATCGATGTTGCAAAAAGGACCTGTCATAACATCAATAGCAAGCGTAAAATCCATTTTCGACCAAAAATATATTAAAATATTCAAAAAACAACTCTTTAACCCTAATTACAAGTCAAAAAGTCTATAAATATGGTGAAAATGTAAAAACAAAATTACCTTTTACTTTTTACCTCTTGCATAGTGGTGGTGGTCCATTTGGGGAGCAAACTTCGAGCAGCGATTACCGCCAATCCGGGCAACCATTTGAGATTCCGCCAGTTCCAGGTAAGGGGCGCTCTCTTAAGCTTCATTTCCATACCTGTTTTTATTCATTTCGTTCCTGAATTGAGCCTCCACAAGGGGGATTTTAAAATTTAGGGTTGCACCCCATTGGCGCGAGTATCCGGCACGAGTCCACGCCAATGGGGTGATTTACCCAAAGGTACCGCGCCATTAGCGCGACTGTTTTAGAAACAGTCGCGCCCTAGTTTTTCACTTAAATTTTCCCATCATTTTTGAAATTTTTCCGGTGTATATGCTTGCCAGGGTTTCATTAATGATTTATTCATCCTTGTGGGTGCAAGAAATACGCAAAAATTCCGGTGGAATGGAAAGAACGAGAGCATGATGCCGTAGACGCCTTAGCCATCGCGGATGAGGGATGCATGAATGCTTTGAGAGACTGTGGTCTCAAGAAATTCTTCCTCACCTCCTATCTGCTAGCTCAACCAGAGCTATTACAGTTTATAGTGGATGCTTGGGATGTCGATGACCAAGTATTTCGACTACGGGATCAGACATTAGAGTTGGATGTATCTGATGTGTACTTCATTACTGGGCTGTCACGGAGAGGGGCGAGCCCCATTCTGATCGGAAGCAGGCCTTCCGCAGAAAAAATAGGTGAAGTGAAGGCTCGTGTGTGCCCAGAGGCACAATTTGGGAAGAACAGCACCAAGGTGGATATCGCCACCATCCATGATTTGGTTCTTAAGGTGATACTGTTCACCATCACACGTGCAGCTGGGGTACAGGCGCCCCATGAGGCCAGCAAGAACCATCTGTTACTGGCGACAGAATGTCTTAGCCCCACCGTTTTTGACTGGGCTACAGCAGTGACTATAAATATCAAGAGGCAGCTTACAAAGTGTAAGCGCGGGGGAGTGAAACAGTTCGGGTATGGTTCGATTGTGGTATCGTTCTTCTTGGAACGATTACCTTTATTCCAGTACCAGGGAGCTGTAGTAGCGGACCCATTACCACGAGAGCCAAGGATGGCTCGCTGGGTAGCATTGATGCCTAGAGGAGGAGGGGGCCAGCAGATGTCTTCGCGGCCCGAGTTCTTCATATGGCTTCGCCGCCAGTTGATCGTGGTAGAGGACTAGCCATACGCGGGAACCAACTTCATGGGGGACCCAGACCTCCCACTGCCAGAGGGGGAGGAATGGGAAGAGGAGCTAGGTATGATCTTCTCTTTTTGGTGTTTTATGTATTTCCATTTTTTTTGTCAATACATGCATGTTCTGATGAAAATTATATGTATATGCAGATGTGGGCCCGGAGCGACCAGCCGGCTTGTCTCCTATAGCACGGAGAGACCAACCTGCAGCTAACCCTCAGGCAAGAGGTGCCATGGGGGAAGAGCTGGTGTAGAATCTCGAGGGACTTACCCAAGGGATTCCAGGCTATGCTAGATTGGTGGACATGCCCTTTGCATACCAGAGGCATACAGTGGGGGTGTCGACTCGCATCCATAGTCTGCTGAGACGTTTGGTGCGCGCGGTGGTGTGCTATCATGAGCACCACCACGAGTAGACTCCTAGGTTTCTTTCATGCATATTTTTTGAGGGACATGTTGTCCGAGGATGTATCAGGATGAACATGTATTATTTTATGAGTTTTGTAACGCACGCGGTGCAAACATTATGACACACATATATACATACATATGCCTATGGTTTATTATTGTGCTTTTATGTGCTTGCTTGTATAATGTTTTGATTATAAATTACGCAAATGTCTATCTAATGCATGATTGGCCAATGCATTAGATAATGTGTTTAATCGTCGTGGAATATGTTGATATGTGATGAAGTCAAAATTCCTTTCTAACAATTTAACACGTAAGTACAACCTTAAAATGTGACGGTCTCTAACGGAATATCACCCATTGAGCTGATGGACAACAAGTTGAGAGTCTAGGTTAACAAGCAACGTACGAATACCGAGATTAATTGCCTCGGCTAATAATTAAATAACAACGCTATATTCAACAACATTGTTTGTAGTGCAGCCTAAACAGACACCTTGAAGATCTATCAACTCACCGTGAGGGTCGTAGATCACCCACGCCGCAGAGGACAAATTACGAGTGCTGCGGCAGGCACCATCAGCGAAACCAATGTAAGGTGCACCAGACATCTGCACAAGAAGCAAAAAGACACAATAAGGGGCGATCACACTTTCACAACAAACCAAAAACATGAAAACTCACACACACACACACATGCATGTACAAATCGAAGCGCATTAAACTTGAGAATAAGGGGATGGGCATGCCCCCCAGCATGGTGTCTCAATTTGAGGTACATGCCCCCCCAAGCTTCAGTCCATTGAAAATAGAGTGAAGGTTGTGTTGTGCCCTACAACAACCCCCCATTTCATAACATTTTTATCACAAACAATTAACATATGAAATGGGTCCCTTTTAAAAAATTTAATTGGCATTAATGAATTTGTTCGAAAAAGGTATGATAATCAAATGAATTTGTTAACAAAAGCCTTTTTGAACAAATAATAAGCAATTTTTGGTTAAGTCCGAAAAGGCAATCGCAAGACCGTTTGCTACCTTGGTTCTTTCCGATGCGATATCGCTATCGGCCATCGGCGATAGCCAATGCACACACAGAAAAAGCACACATCTTTTCCCCGATGCGATATCGCTATCGGTAGTCGGCAGAATCCCATACATTTTCATAAGACGTTCAGATCTTTTCCCCGATGCGATATCGCTATCGGTAGTCGGCAGAATCCCATACATTTTCATAAGACGTTCAGATCTTTTTCCCGATGCGATGTGATATCGCTATCAGTAGTCGGTAAATCAATTGATATGCATTTAGGGATTATGTTCGCGCGCTAATATGATACAATGTCGCAATCGGCATTCGCCAAGATCTCTCCCAAATGATAATGTCACTCACACTCCCGATGCGATGCGATGACGCTTAATGATGACCAGAACTCCTAATAAAAGGATGATTATTTCAAAGCATTAAAGTTATATTTAAATCTGATTTCACAAAAGCACAAATTTCAAAATGCCGTTAAGTAAAGGGATAAGGTAATGCATGCGTATTTAAAGCTTTGCCCCTTCGAATTAACGAGCAATTACGATTAGACCTTTGAAGAAATCTATTGCACGCTTTAAGGGGTTATTCGGTTTAATAACTTAAGTAATGGTCATTTATGAAGCTGCAGGCCGTAAAATCACCATCATTGCATCTGCGGTGCCCTCTCAAATCATTAGATCCACAGCCACTTTTAGAATTAATCTCACCACGCTTCAAGTTATATATCTATCCCGTTATGGATCGTCATCGTTATTTCTTTGTTACGATTTCTCTTGCATTTGTGTAGAATTCAACCGAGAGGAGTCTGAATATGATGGGAAAGAAGTTCAAAAAGGTGGCAGGTTCTACTCCAACACCTGTCTCAGGCCAAGCTGCTATGGTTTCAAAGAAAGGCTTAATCTCAGATACTACATGCACTGGTCTTCCTGGTACTACATGGCAAGGTACATACAATTTGCTAGAAGCAGAACAACCAGAACAGACAGTAACAGAGGCTAGTGTGGATGAACTAAGAAAGTCTGAGGCAACTCTTAAAGATTTGGCTGACTCCTTTCTGCACAGAATAGCAGCCAGAGAACAAGTCTTGCCTTATACTGATGTGGTACGTTGGGCAATTGAAGAAATTACTCTCACTGATAGAACCTTCCATACTAAGGATGGAAGGATTTTCGGTTCCTTCAAGCCTGATGACTTGAGACGGATGTATCATTTGCCTCAACCCGAGCTAGTCTATAATAGAGCCTTTTTGGAGAAATTCACGAAGGAGAATGAATCGCCATCCGAACCTCTCCAAGAGTGGAGGCAGAATCCAACTAAACACAAGCATGATATGTCGGGTAAGTACTCCAATGCTTCTTTGGCTTCACCTTATTGCTACGCCGGGATTATGATGTGTAGATTGTGGGGATTTCATGACTCTGCAAATATTCATATTGATATGGTTCCTTTAATGGAAGCAGCCGTCAATAGTATAATCATGGATTGGGCCACTATTTTGTCTGATAAATTGGTCATGGCTATTCGTGAGTTTAGGGCCAAAACCAGAGTCACTGAGAGAAAAATCCCACCATTCTATTACTCCGCTTACATTATGGATACCCTTTGTTTTAATTCTGAGTTTCCTGTCCTTGGTTGGAGATGGACAACCCATGACCCAACACCCATTCACTTGTACCATCGGAAATTGTGGAAACCCTCTCACAAAGACCATTTATATCAAATCTGCAATGGTTTTATGGTTCCCGTTCACTATTCTATTTTTGACAGACCTATCCCTAGAATTTCCTATGAAGCTTCTTTTGATCTCCCAGCCGTAGCCCATTGGTTCGGCGAAGAACATTTTACCTATATTAGAGTTTTTGGAAGCAAAGCTAAGCCACATGTCCTCCCCCTGTACGTCCCAGATAAATTGTTAGCCCGGGAAATCTCCTACCAGATTATGTCTGAGGGTGTCACACAAACTCTCAAAGAGGAGAAAAAGAGAGGATGGCCCTCTTTTCCTTTAAGAATTGGAGTTTATACGCTGCTGAATTACAAGCATGCAGAGAAGGAAGCAGCAAAACTCCAATTGATATCCCTGGCTTCTATTCCAAATAGACTCTATGATCCAAAAAAGACTGCTTTCATTGCCTTGGAACAGGCCAAACTGTCAAAGGTTGTTCATCAAGAAGACCAGTTTGACGACCTGTTCATGAGTGCCGATTCAATAAGCCAAGTCAGACAACTTGCTAAATTGAGTTATGAAGATGAGGAGTTAACTGAATTTAATAAACTTAGAAAACAAAGGTTGCAAACTTTGCCTCTAGATTTATTATCCACAGCCCAAACATCCTCCTCAAGCGAGCTTGGTCAGCAACAAATACACCTATCTCCTGTTACAACTAAAGAATATGATAGACAACATGAGGAAAGGCAAAACAAGCTGCAAGCAGAGAAGCATAGAAAGGATCAAATAGAAAGGCAGCAAAAGGAGTTAGAAGAGCAAAGAAAGCAAAAGGAGTTAGAAGAACAGAGGAAAAGAGAAGAAGAAGAGAAAGCAAAGAAGGAACTGGAAGATAGGCAGAAAAGGAAATTGGAGGAACAGCAGCAAAGAGCACATGAGGAGCAACAGCGGAAGGCATTGGAGGAACAGCAGATGATTGAACGGGAGAAAGAACAAAGTGAGCAAATCTCTACTGATCCTGAATTAATTAAAGAATGGAACCAATTCGATTCCATCATAAGTGGTAAGGAAGCCTCCAAAGACTCAGACGCCTCTAAGACTCCCAATACTACTTCTTCTCCGGTTCTAGAGGGAACCAGCGGCTCACCCATGGTACAGAATGTAGAGGTAATCACTCAAGACCCATCCGATCAAATTGATCTTCAGGTGGAGGAAATTCCTCCTCTAGACATTTTCTACAGCCCAAAGCATAGAGCCGTTGTAAGGCGCTCGAGGAAAAGGCGAAGGCTTGATCAACCTTCTATTTTTCCTGAGCAAACAATCACGGGCAATGTGGTCTGGAAGGGAGAATTGGATCCCTTTGAAGATCTGACAAAGCTATCGCAATTTGCGGGAGCTTATTCAGCGGCAACTATTGACAAAGCATCCGAAGTAAGTCTTCTTTTGAAGACTAAAGAGCATGAGATATACGCATTACAAGCAGAAGTGATAGAGGCAAGGAATAAGGCAGCACAGGCAGAGGAACAATTGCTGGCCCAACAACAAGAGAATCATTTGTTAACCCAGCAAATTGAACAACTGAGGATAGACCAAAGTGACATTCAGAAAGCAAAAGAATTGTCAGAGGCATTATCCCAGTTGAAGGCATCGAATGAGCTGATGATACAAGCTAAAGACGAGCAAATAATTCAGCTATCAGCTCAGCTTGAAGGTATTAAGAGCGCCAAGAGTATCAATGATTTCAGAGCAGAGGCAACTCGAATAAACAGCGCACTGATATCTCAAATCAGGATCTTATGCCAACAACTTGTTGAAGCTGAGTCACTGTGTGAAACATCTACAGCAGTGTGTCAACAAATCGAGAAAGCCAGAAGTAAGTTGGATCAGGCTGAAGACGATATAACAGAATATACTGAATGGCAAGACTCTCCAGAAGGGCAAGCCGCAAATTTCTCCCGAATCTGTGTAACATACAAGGACATACTCTTCATGGAATGGAACACACAGATGATGAAAGCAGAAAGAGCAGCCTCCAGGTGCAAAATGATTGCCAGTAACATGATCAATCTAGTCAATGATACATTGTATCTGGCAAACATGATTTCACAATGCACACCTGGAAACATAACAACGGCAAATATGCTGGAGCTCAGGAATTACCCTGATCTGGAGAAACAAGGGCTGTTAATTACTGGAGTAAATACCTTGACCGCCGATTCATACTGGCTTTTCCTGATTAAACCACATTCTCAAAGGTCGGCTCTTAATTGTCTAACAGATGCTCTCCGATACCTGATTGCCGATATTCGAGATGCCACATATGATGCACAGCTGACTTCACGCCTCAATACTCCACCAGAAGTAGAGCCAATGCTGGCGATATGTCAGCAAAGGAGTAAAGGCAAAGAGACCTCTGACTGAAACATCGCCGCCGACTGCTGAATCACCAAGATACAAAATGATATTTGTTAATGCCGATTTAGTTGTTTTTCAGTTTTAGATATTTAGATATTTTAGATTAGCATAGTATTTATAGACCCTTTCATTGTTTTGGAAAGGGTCGTAAAATTTTGTAAAAGACTTAAAGGCTGAAGTTTGCACTATTGTGCTTCAGTCTATATTCTTTTTGAAACTCGACCACTGGTTCTTAATTTTACTTGGAAGGCTGTTTTAAGTAAATTGTGCACTATTGTCGTTTGCTTGGAATGCTTTCTGGTCTGAAGGAGGAACCGCGACATAGCGATTAATATATTGGATTGATCAAACAGCTTGCATGGTACTATTATCTGTATCTGTTCTCTTTTCTATTATATGAATTGTTGTGTTATTACTTTTGCTATTGTTGATTACATGTATGCAATATAACAGCAAGTCTGCATTTCATATCACTATTGAATGTTTTGTGATTTGTTATCTCTTTTAATCATGCGTGTAACAATGATATAAATGACTGAGTACAGTAATTCGCTATTATCGCTCTGCATAACTACTTATGCAGAGCAATCTTAAATGATTTAAACATTTATGCTTATTGTTAGTGTCATCTATATGCCTGCCAGTAAGCCTAAATTATCAAACGTTGTATTCAAATGAATCAATAAGTCCCGGGATTAGCTTATAGTTATTATATTTCTTTTGTAGTTTATTTATTTATTTATTATCACCTTACATCATAAATCATTCATTCATCCCGTTTACTTATAATCTTTGGGAAACTGGTCCCATTATCCCCAGTCGGAGCCACTATTCCAAACGGAAAAGGAGCTGCACTAAGTTCCGGACCGGGTGGTTTCCCCGATGTTGTTGCAACGAATTTCGGGGCATCAACATTTTTGGCGCTAGAAGGAGGGCCATCGACTGTGAATGGCAAGTAGGTCCAAATCTGCAAACCATTCTAAGAGTAATTCTCCCTCCAAATCCTCTTCACCTTCTCAATCACATGCTGGTTCTCCGGCACACAATCGAGAAAAAGAGGAATCAACCACCACTGCTCATACCCATCATATTTCAGAACATTTAAGTCTTGAATCCCCTGAAGTTCAGTCTCTTATCCATAAACTTCAGAGCTTCTCGATTTCACCTCAGAAATCTGAAGTATCACAAAGCAGTGTGACCTCGCAGTTAAACTTATCCCATCCACTTACCAGACTTCAGAGCGAAAAACTCGGTATCGAACCTACTGAGTTCCCTTTACCGAAAAGGAAAAAGGCTAAGAAGATTACTGAAGTATCTGATAGTGAAGATCTTTCTTCCATATCTTCCATCTCAATTCCTCCTCTGCGAAGTCAATCATCCACTCCTCCGTTACACATTGTTGTTCATCAGGGAATAAGTACTACAGCATCTCAAGCTACTCTCGCTCCAACAACTTCTTCTCCTCAGTCATCTGGAATACCAATAGTAGTAACAACTATTATCGCCAGCATAATGGCAGATCCATGGACTACGCCAGGTGCAGTCAATATGCCCGGACCATTACATGATCTACCTGATGCTCCCGAAAAATGGTTGCCTAAATTTAATCCAGATAACGGAACACAAGCTGAAGAACATATTAACAATTTCATGTTAGCAGTTAACTTAAAAGGAGTGACAGAACAAGATGTTGTTGTCAGACTTTTCCCTTATACCTGCAAGGATCGGCAGGATCCTGGTACTTCTCATTACCTTCTGGTTCTATTACCAGCTGGACCACATGCCAAGAGCAGTTCCTTACCAAATATGGAGATGACAGGTCTCTAGCGACTTTAATAAACGACCTCTCCAATTTGAGAATAGAGCATAGGGAACCAATAAAGGAGTTTAATGCTCGATTCAACAAACTCCTAAATAAAATCCCCACCGCTTCGAAACCAAGTGAACAAATTAGGAGCGAATGGTACATTACTGCCCTCCCTTCCAATATAGCTATTTTTGTTGACAGGGCTGGCAAACCTACCTTAGCTGAAAACATGAAGGAAGCACTTGCAGTTGAAAAGCGTATTAATGCTCTAGAGAAGAAAGCTGCCTTGGAGGATAGAAAATCCAAAAAAGTTTCATTTAAAGAAGATTCTAAGAAAAAGACCCCAAAGGACCCATACGACATGGAAGGTTTACAAAAGGTCCTTAAAACATTGTCTAATGAAATGGTTGAAATTAAAAAACAGGTGGCCGAAACTTCGAACAAAAGACCATTTAGAACTTTCAAGAAAACTGAAACAAAGCCACCCAATGTTATATCTAATGCAGACTCTGAACAGGAAGAAGAAGAAGAGGAATTAACCTCTCAAACGGATGATGAAGAAGAAGTAGTTGAGTGTCACGGCATGTGGGATTTCATACTCCCAAATTCTGACACCGAGAATCAAGAAGAAGCTTTTCCTGTTACTACAAGAAGTAAAATCGCTTCTGAACCTACTCAAACAACTACAAAAAAGAGGAGTGCAGGTGCTGCCACACCAAAAGAAAAAGTTCTTCCAAAGAAGTCTCCGGTAGCAGCCCCTCAAAACCAGCCTCCGATTTCTAACTCTCCTTCAACATCCAAGACACTAGTGGTATCTGACTCCATGGAGTATAATATTGTTGATGATATGAAAAAGACTAAGGCAAACATAACCATGTTTGAACTAAGTAAGTTAAAACATCAGCAGAAATTACTCCTAAGAGAATTTAACGCTGTCCCCTCTTCTCCTCTTCCCAGTTCAAAAGCTGCTAATGATTCAGGACAACCCCCTCCAGATATGGTCGAAGCTACCGATTCGGTTCTGATCGGAGATAGATCCAATTCTCATACCCCACCTTTCTTGCTCACCTATGAAATCTATAATCGAAATCTGCATAACTGTTTAATTGATTCAGGGGCTTCATCTAATATTATGCCAGCTTCAGTTTGTTCTAAACTGAACATAGAACCCCAGAAGTCCGCAATTCATATTGTACAGTTAGACAGAACCAAAGTACAGGTTATTGGAGAAATTAATTCCGTGACTATCAGGTTGTCTGCTGATCCCAGAATAGTACAGAGAATAGATATTTTGATTGCTGACATACCTGAATTCTATGGTTTAATTTTGAGCAGAGATTGGTCTGAGAAACTGCATGGATACATTTCCACGGATTGGTCACATATGTGGCTCCCCTATAAGGGTAAGCCAAATCAAATAAGGATCGACCGTGAGAAACACATGACTCACACAGTAACCGATTTCGAACAAGAAAACCAGCCTGTGGCCTTCAACAACAACATTTTGGGAAATTATTCCTCAGAATCATTCTTTGGCAACTTTGTTGCCCAACCTTCCCCTTTTTTAGTTAACCATTGTACATCTCAAGTAGAAAATTTTTCACAAACCAATTTATCCAAATGCTTCAACGAAAATCAAAAAGATGTAAATACTTTTGTTGATTCTCCTTTATTTTGGTCTTTGTATTTTGATGGCTCTAAGTCCAGTGAGGGATCAGGAGCAGGTTGCATCTTGGTTAGTCCGCAAGGCAAAAAAACAATGCTATCCTGTCGATTAGAATTTGAATGCACCAATAACACGGCCGAATACGAAGCTCTAGTGCAGGGACTATATAAGGCAATTGACCTTAAAGTCCAATATATAAAAGTATTCGGTGATAGTGAGATCATTGTTAAACAGGTAAGAAATACAATTCATTGCCTTTCAAGCCACCTTAAGCATTATCAATCGCTAGTGCAAGATCTTACTTTGCATTTCTCAGCATTCAACATTTCTTCAATTCCAAGATCACAAAACTCGGCAGCTGATTTACTAGCCAACGTAGCTTCCAAACTCCTCCCTTCCGAAGACTATAGCCTTGATAGATTTTCTATAGAATTAATTTTCAGACCTTCAGTTCCCGATAACATCACTAACTGGAGGGTTTTCAACCATGACGAGGACATCTTGCAATTCTTAACCTCTGAAAAGTCTTATGACAATCAAATCATTGAAGAGCATGACCATGATTCTCAAATGAAAGAAACATCTCAAGATAACGCGATTCCTAAGCCTGTAGTAAAGCTCGAAGACCTTTATGACATTAAAGATAGGTTCAAACCTGTAATTAATGCAAAACTCCAAAGCTCTACTCTTAGGTTTGAATCAATCAATTTGGGAACAGATCAAGCTCCTCAAAATATCAACTTAGGACTAGGACTTTCTATAGAAGAAAAGGAAGCATTCATCAAACTCTTAAGGAAAAACAAGCAAGTTTTTGCTTGGAAGTATGACGACCTCAAGACATATGATACATCTATCATACAACATACTATTCCTATGCTTCCCGATCAAAAACCTATCCAGCAGAAGTTAAGAAAAATACACCCGAATTTGGAGAGCCAAATAAAGTCGGAACTTAATAAGCTCCTAAAAGCTAAGATTATCTTCCCTGTCCGACACTCAAACTGGGTCTCCAATATGGTCCCAGTCAGGAAGAAAAACGGCGACATTCGAATCTGTATTGATTTCAGAAACTTGAATAAGGCAAGCTTGAAAGATAATTTCCCACTGCCTACCATGGAACAAATCCTCCAATCGGTAGCAGGATCTGAATTAATGTCCTTTCTCGACGGTTTCTCAGGATATAATCAAGTGTTGGTCCATCCTGATGACCAACTAAAGACTACATTTAGGACAAAATGGGGAACTTATGCATATCAAAAGATGCCTTTTGGACTCATAAATGCAGGAGCGACATTCCAAAGAGCCATGGATACAGCCTTTAGAGGGTTAATTAATCGGACAGTAGTCGTCTACCTCGATGATATTACTGTGTATTCTAAAAAGAGATATAACCACTTGCATGATTTAAAACAGATTTTTCAACGATGCAAAACATATGGTATCTCTCTCAACCCGAAAAAGTCTTTCTTTGCTCTCAACCAGGGTAAGCTTCTAGGGTTTATTGTATCTAAAGATGGCATTTATGTAGATCCTGATCGAATTAAGGAAATTTCTGAAATTCCTTTTCCGCACAACAAAAAATCGATGCAGTCGTTTCTAGGGAAGATTAATTTCGTTAAACGATTCGTTCCAGATTTTTCACAGATTGTACTACCACTACAAATGATGATTAAAAAGAATTCAACCTTCAGATGGGGAATAGAGGAAAAGCAAGCTTTTAATGATATTAAGCAATCAATAATCAATGTCCCAGCTCTGAATACTCCAAATCTTTCTAATCATTTTATATTATATACCATTGCATCTGACTTATCTTACGCAGCAGTGCTCACCCAGTTGAATGATGACAATTTGGAAGCGCCCATCTCGTTCTTCAGTTCAAACTTTCAAGGCGCCGAATTAAACTATTCCGATATTGAGAAACAAGCTTTTGCTGTCTTTAAAGCAGTCAAACATTATCGACCCTTTCTTTTAAAAACCCATACTAAAGTGATAGTTCCTTTCTCAGCAGTTAGGCAACTATTAATCCAAAAGGAATTGGGAGAAAAGAGGGCAAATTGGGTCGCAGCTCTCCAAGAATATGATCTAGAAATAAAGCCAGAAAAGTTTGTTAAAGGTCAAGGTTTTTGCAGGATATTAGCAGGAGCATCAAACATTCCGGAATCAAGTGATACAGAGCAAACCCAAGAAGTTAATCAGCTAAGTATTCCTGATTCCGAATCTCAATATGCAGATCTGATCTTTTATTTAAAGAATGGTTATGCACCTACCAATTTGTCCTACAAAAACAAAAGAGCCATTAGATTGAAAGCTAAGAATTTTTCCATTATTGGCGATGTGCTCTTCAGAAGAAACTATGATTCTGTCCTATTAAGATGCCTTGAGAAACCTGAAGCTCAAAAGGTTTTGCAGGAGCTACACGACGGACCAGCAGGAGGACATTTCGGAGCTGATACAACAGCTCATAAAATCATTCATGCTGGATACTATTGGCCCACTTTGTTTAAGGACGCTCACGAATATGTAAGGAAATGCATCAAATGCCAAACTGCCAGTGGAAGACAACAAAAACCAGCTTTCCCTTTGCAACCAATCAACATTGAACAGCCTTTTGAACAATGGGGATTGGACATCATTGGAGAAATTCATCCTTCTTCTTCCAAGCAGCACAAATATATTCTTACAGCAACTGATTACTTTACAAAGTGGGTAGAAGCAGTTCCGTTAAAAACAACAAACTCTGAGGCGATCATTGAATTTATAGATCAGTTCATCATTACCAGGTTTGGTGTTCCAAACGCTCTCGTCTTTGATAATGCTTCCTACTTCTCAGGTAATGCAATGATTGATTTCGCTATCAAAAGGGGATTTAAATTAAAGTATTCTGCTAATTACTATCCTCAGGGTAATGGCCTAGCAGAATCAACAAATAAAAACCTAATCAAGATCATTAAGCAAACAATCGAAGAGAATCATAAGAATTGGCATAAATCCTTGGTATTTGCATTATGGGCTGATAGGATAACACAGAAAGCTTCCATAGGTACCTCTCCGTTTAATCTTGTCTATGGAAAAGAAGCAATCGTACCAACCAATCTTCTTTTTCCATCTCTAGCCCTAGTGCAATTTATTGACGAAATCCCTTCTTCCTCTATCCAGTTTAGATATGATCAAATTCTTAAACTTGAAGAAGAAAGGGAAAAAGCCAAGGTTACACACGCTAAACATCAGCAAGTCATTAAAGCAGCTTTTGATCTGGCCTCATCTAGTCCTAAACAATTCCAAGTCGGAGATCTAGTCCTGAAATGGGACAAAGCCCATGAAGACAAAGGTAAACATTCCAAATTTCAAAAAATGTGGCTCGGACCATTTCAGATTTGTGAAAAAGTAGGCCATTCCACTTTTATACTGCAAAATCTATCAGGGGTGAGGGATTCTCTCCCTGTCAATGGTCTAATCTTGAAGAAATTCTTTAATTGAGGAGGTAACCCCTTCTCTATGTAGTTTGATAGTTTTTATATAGATTGTAGGATTTGTAGAAATAAGGACGTGGGACATCTTCCATTGACCTTTCGCTGTAATTAAAAGTTGTCTTGCCACTACACTATTAATATTTACTTTTAGATAATAGCGTCTTAAACTAAGAAAGATCATTTCTAGGAAATTAGACATCTTTTTATTCTGAACATCACAGTCTAACTTTTGTAAACTTCACTCTGAACGAAGTTCTACGAGTCATCTTGAGGTTTCAAAATAAGTCTCCAAAGGTTATCTATATTAAAAGAGGGGCTAATCCATCTTCAGCATCTTTAACTCTTAAACCTGTCATCCGTTTACTCTTAAGAAGATAGTTGTTCATCCCATTCACTAAAAGTTTATGATTTCTCAGAGTGTAATTCTAAAATATAAAAGATCAAAGATAAGAGGTCTTATTACAAGCCTGCTTACCATGTTCATAGGAAAATAATTTAACTGACATTACCAAAATTGCATACCAAACAGGGTAATGGCTTGAAATTTCAAGACAAGGGGTCTCATCACGAGCCAGCTTGTTCAGTTTGATTACTACTCGTGAATGGCATTGTCGTTATCTGGCCACCAAACCAGGACAATGGCTTTTATCTTAAGCAAAGAAGAAAGTGAAATTCAAAAAATACAAAAATATCTTTTGAATTCATTCTGTTTAGTCACACTCTTAAGTGAATGGATCAATGGACAATGACATGGTTAAAAGGTAACCCTGCCAAGACTATGAACGTTTGCTGGCAGCAGAGGCTCTACCTGTGACAGAGGAGTTTATTTTTAAAAAAGCTGATATGGAGAAGTTTTCTATTTTACTTTTATGAACCAATAAGGACTTGTTTCAAAACTCAAAGTGTGTTTATAAAAAGAGGAAGTCAAATGAAGAAACCTGTTTTATTCAGAATCAATAGACATCTAGTTATATTAGAAGTTTCCTTTCTTTATAAAGATTCTATTTGAAAAGGTGTAAGTATATTTATTAGTCCAGAGATAACTGGTTCTACCAGCGAATCGCCAATTGTTGTGCCCTACAACAACCCCCCATTTCATAACATTTTTATCACAAACAATTAACATATGAAATGGGTCCCTTTTAAAAATTTTAATTGGCATTAATGAATTTGTTCGAAAAAGGTATGATAATCAAATGAATTTGTTAACAAAAGCCTTTTTGAACAAATAATAAGCAATTTTTGGTTAAGTCCGAAAAGGCAATCGCAAGACCGTTTGCTACCTTGGTTCTTTCCGATGCGATATCGCTATCGGCCATCGGCGATAGCCAATGCACACACAGAAAAAGCACACATCTTTTCCCCGATGCGATATCGCTATCGGTAGTCGGCAGAATCCCATACATTTTCATAAGACATTCAGATCTTTTCCCCGATGCGATATCGCTATCGGTAGTCGGCAGAATCCCATACATTTTCATAAGACGTTCAGATCTTTTTCCCGATGCGATGTGATATCGCTATCGGTAGTCAGTAAATCAATTGATATGCATTTAGGGATTATGTTCGCGCGCTAATATGATACAATGTCGCAATCGGCATTCGCCAAGATCTCTCCCAAATGATAATGTCACTCACACTCCCGATGCGATGCGATGACGCTTAATGATGACCAGAACTCCTAATAAAAGGATGATTATTTCAAAGCATTAAAGTTATATTTAAATCCGATTTGACAAAAGCACAAATTTCAAAATGCCGTTAAGTAAAGGGATAAGGTAATGCATGCGTATTTAAAGCTTTGCCCCTTCGAATTAACGAGCAATTACGATTAGACCTTTGAAGAAATCTATTGCACGCTTTAAGGGGTCATTCGGTTTAATAACTTAAGTAATGGTCATTTATGAAGCTGCAGGCTGTAAAATCACCATCATTGCATCTGCGGTGCCCTCTCAAATCATTAGATCCGCAGCCACTTTTAGAATTAATCTCACCACGCTTCAAGTTATATATCTATCCCGTTATGGATCGTCATCGTTATTTCTTTGTTACGATTTCTCTTGCATTTGTGTAGAATTCAACCAAGAGGAGTCTGAATATGATGGGAAAGAAGTTCAAAAAGGTGGCAGGTTCTACTCCAACACCTGTCTCAGGCCAAGCTGCTATGGTTTCAAAGAAAGGCTTAATCTCAGATACTACATGCACTGGTCTTCCTGGTACTACATGGCAAGGTACATACAATTTGCTAGAAGCAGAACAACCAGAACAGACAGTAACGGAGGGTAGTGTGGATGAACTAAGAAAGTCTGAGGCAACTCTTAAAGATTTGGCTGACTCCTTTCTGCACAGAATAGCAGCCAGAGAACAAGTCTTGCCTTATACTAATGTGGTACGTTGGGCAATTGAAGAAATTACTCTCACTGATAGAACCTTCCATACTAAGGATGGAAGGATTTTCGGTTCCTTCAAGCCTGATGACTTGAGACGGATGTATCATTTGCCTCAACCTGAGCTAGTCTATAATAGAGCCTTTTTGGAGAAATTCGCGAAGGAGAATGAATCGCCATCCGAACCTCTCCAAGAGTGGAGGCAGAATCCAACTAAACACAAGCATGATATGTCGGGTAAGTACTCCAATGCTTCTTTGGCTTCACCTTATTGCTACGCCGGGATTATGATGTGTAGATTGTGGGGATTTCATGACTCTGCAAATATTCATATTGATATGGTTCCTTTAATGGAAGCAGCCGTCAATAGTATAATCATGGATTGGGCCACTATTTTGTCTGATAAATTGGTCATGGCTATTCGTGAGTTTAGGGCCAAAACCAGAGTCACTGAGAGAAAAATCCCACCATTCTATTACTCTGCTTACATTATGGATACCCTTTGTTTTAATTCTGAGTTTCCTGTCCTTGGTTGGAGATGGACAACCCATGACCCAACACCCATTCACTTGTACCATCGGAAATTGTGGAAACCCTCTCACAAAGACCATTTATATCAAATCTGCAATGGTTTTATGGTTCCCGTTCACTATTCTATTTTTGACAGACCTATCCCTAGAATTTCCTATGAAGCTTCTTTTGATCTCCCAGCCGTAGCCCATTGGTTCGGCGAAGAACATTTTACCTATATTAGAGTTTTTGGAAGCAAAGCTAAGCCACATGTCCTCCCCCTGTACGTCCCAGATAAATTGTTAGCCCGGGAAATCTCCTACCAGATTATGTCTGAGGGTGTCACACAAACTCTCAAAGAGGAGAAAAAGAGAGGATGGCCCTCTTTTCCTTTAAGAATTGGAGTTTATACGCTGCTGAATTACAAGCATGCAGAGAAGGAAGCAGCAAAACTCCAATTGATATCCCTGGCTTCTATTCCAAATAGACTCTATGATCCAAAAAAGACTGCTTTCATTGCCTTGGAACAGGCCAAACTGTCAAAGGTTGTTCATCAAGAAGACCAGTTTGACGACCTGTTCATGAGTGCCGATTCAATAAGCCAAGTCAGACAACTTGCTAAATTGAGTTATGAAGATGAGGAGTTAACTAAATTTAATAAACTTAGAAAGCAAAGGTTGCAAACTTTGCCTCTAGATTTATTATCCACAGCCCAAACATCCTCCTCAAGCGAGCCTGGTCAGCAGCAAATACACCTATGTCCTGTTACAACTAAAGAATATGATAGACAACATGAGGAAAGGCAAAACAAGCTGCAAGCAGAGAAGCATAGAAAGGATCAAATAGAAAGGCAGCAAAAGGAGTTAGAAGAGCAAAGAAAGCAAAAGGAGTTAGAAGAACAGAGGAAAAGAGAAGAAGAAGAGAAAGCAAAGAAGGAACTGGAAGATAGGCAGAAAAGGAAATTGGAGGAACAACAGCAAAGAGCACATGAGGAGCAACAGCGGAAGGCATTGGAGGAACAGCAGATGATTGAACGGGAGAAAGAACAAAGTGAGCAAATCTCTACTGATCCTGAATTAATTAAAGAATGGAACCAATTCGATTCCATCATAAGTGGTAAGGAAGCCTCCAAAGACTCAGACGCCTCTAAGACTCCCAATACTACTTCTTCTCCGGTTCTAGAGGGAACCAGCGGCTCACCCATGGTACAGAATGTAGAGGTAATCACTCAAGACCCATCCGATCAAATTGATCTTCAGGTGGAGGAAATTCCTCCTCTAGACATTTTCTACAGCCCAAAGCATAGAGCCGTTGTAAGGCGCTCGAGGAAAAGGTGAAAGCTTGATCAACCTTCTATTTTGCCTGAGCAAACAATCACGGGCAATGTGGTCTGGAAGGGAGAATTGGATCCCTCTGAAGATCTGACAAAGCTATCGCAATTTGCGGGAGCTTATTCAGTGGCAACTATTGACAAAGCATCCGAAGTAAGTCTTCTTTTGAAGACTAAAGAGCATGAGATATACGCATTACAAGCAGAAGTGATAGAGGCAAGGAATAAGGCAGCACAGGCAGAGGAACAATTGTTGGCCCAACAACAAGAGAATCATTTGTTAACCCAGCAAATTGAACAACTGAGGATAGACCAAAGTGACATTCAGAAAGCAAAAGAATTGTCAGAGGCATTATCCCAGTTGAAGGCATCGAATGAGCTGATGATACAAGCTAAAGACGAGCAAATAATTCAGCTATCAGCTCAGCTTGAAGGTATTAAGAGCGCCAAGAGTATCAATGATTTCAGAGCAGAGGCAACTCGAATAAACAGCGCACTGATATCTCAAATCAGGATCTTATGCCAACAACTTGTTGAAGCTGAGTCACTGTGTGAAACATCTACAGCAGTGTGTCAACAAATCGAGAAAGCCAGAAGTAAGTTGGATCAGGCTGAAGACGATATAACAGAATATATTGAATGGCAAGACTCTCCAGAAGGGCAAGCCGCAAATTTCTCCCGAATCTGTGTAACATACAAGGACATACTCTTCATGGAATGGAACACACAGATGATGAAAGCAGAAAGAGCAGCCTCCAGGTGCAAAATGATTGCCAGTAACATGATCAATCTAGTCAATGATACATTGTATCTGGAAAACATGATTTCACAATGCACACCTGGAAACATAACAACGGCAAATATGCTGGAGCTCAGGAATTACCCTGATCTGGAGAAACAAGGGCGGTTAATTACTGGAGTAAATACCTTGACCGCCGATTCATACTAGCTTTTCCTGATTAAACCACATTCTCAAAGGTCGGCTCTTAATTGTCTAACAGATGCTCTCCGATACCTGATTGCCGATATTCGAGATGCCACATATGATGCACAGCTGACTTCATGCTTCAATACTCCACCAGAAGTAGAGCCATTGCTGGCGATATGTCAGCAAAGGAGTAAAGGCAAAGAGACCTCTGACTGAAACATCGCCGCCGACTGCCGAATCACCAAGATACAAAATGATATTTGTTAATGCCGATTTAGTTGTTTTTCAGTTTTAGATATTTAGATATTTTAGATTAGCATAGTATTTATAGACCCTTTCATTGTTTTGGAAAGGGTCGTAAAATTTTGTAAAAGACTTAAAGGCTGAAGTTTGCACTATTGTGCTTCAGTCTATATTCTTTTTTGAAACTCGACCACTGGTTCTTAATTTTACTTGGAAGGCTGTTTTAAGTAAATTGTGCACTATTGTCATTTGCTTGGAATGCTTTCTGGTCTGAAGGAGGAACCGCGACATAGCGATTAATATATTGGATTGATCAAACAGCTTGCATGGTACTATTATCTGTATCTGTTCTCTTTTCTATTATATGAATTGCTGTGTTATTACTTTTGCTATTGTTGATTACATGTATGCAATATAACAGCAAGTCTGCATTTCATATCACTATTGAATGTTTTGTGATTTGTTATCTCTTTTAATCATGCGTGTAACAATGATATAAATGACTGAGTACAGTAATTCGCTATTATCGTTCTGCATAACTACTTATGCAAAGCAATCTTAAATGATTTAAACATTTATGCTTATTGTTAGTGTCATCTATATGCCTGCCAGTAAGCCTAAATTATCAAACGCTGTATTCAAATGAATCAATAAGTCCCGGGATTAGCTTATAGTTATTATATTTCTTTTGTAGTTTAGTTATTTATTTATTATCACCTTACATCGTAAATCATTCATTCATCCCGTTTACTTATAATCTTTGGGAAACTGGTCCCATTATCCCCAGTCGGAGCCACTATTCCAAACGGAAAAGGAGCTGCACTAAGTTTCGGACCGGGTGGTTTCCCCGATGTTGTTGCAACGAATTTCGGGTCATCAACAGGTTGTCATCACGGTTATTGCGCTCGAATGACCTCATATCACCCCGAGGTTCTATCCGATGTCCGGAAAGCGTTTTAATAGGGGCAAGATTCGGAGGTGGAAGGGGAAAGACACCCATTAGGGCGGGATCTTTAAAGAGCCCAGCTCCCACACTCTCGAATGATTTAGAGGTATGCTCCACGAACGGCACATTACCTTCGGAAGAAGAGGTGAAGAAGGAGAGCTGGTCCACCGTGACAATCTTCCCTTGATGAGGGAAACGAATGACACGGAAAAGGGAGGAAGCCACGGCTTGCATGGCATATGTCCAGCTACGTCCGAGGAGGAGGTTGTAGGTAAGATTAGCGTCGACAACTTCGACCTCCACTTCTAACGTCTTCCCTTCCAAGGAGATGGGCAAGCATTGGAGGATACCGTAAGGACGGGACTCTCTTCCATCAAAGGCTTCTAACGTCATAGGAGACTGGCTCAATGTTGGAGAACCAATAGCTTTCCAGCAAGCAACAGACATGATGCAAGTTGAGGCACCTTCATCAATGGCTGTACGATGAATCATTTTACCATTGATGATGACCTGTATAAGGAAAGCGATTTGGTGAGGCAGTCTCGGTGTATAGCCCTCGAGATCAAAAGAAATCAGATCCGAGTCAGCCGGGTCTATGCCACCGATGGCCGATAGCAAGGACTTCCTCTAGGAGGGGCAGCTCTAGAGGACTTCTAGAGCGGACATAGCAGACGGAGCCTGGGCTAAGTCCTCAACAATGCTGTAGTGCTGAGCAGCACGAGCATTCGGGTTGTAAGAAGATTTCCGGAGTACACCTTTTGGAGGGGGTCAGATTGTCGTCTCAGTGCTAGGTCGTTCGATGTGGAGTGGACCAGAACTGGACGGAGGAGCGCTAGAGGGGGCCTCCGACTCTTTCTCAGCATGAGATGGATATTCTTTTGCTCGAGTGGTGACATGGATGGGGATCGTTCCAGCCATGAAGACTTGAGATACGAATGAAGAAGAGGGTTGCAATGGATCTGCCACCATTTGAGTTGGCTGGGAAGGAAAAGGTTCTTTAAGCACAGCAGGAGTCCCAGGAGAACCTTTCAATAATCGACTAACTTCAGACCGCCTAGGGCAGTCTTTAGTGTAGTGATCCTCATCACAGATGAGATAAGGATACTTAGGTTTACGTTTGGCTCCTTCCTCGGGTGGAGGCTTAGGGGAATCTTGTTTGGGTTGTTCGGATTTATTCTTGGCTTTCCCTTTCTTTTTCCCTTTCGAGGATTTATCTGCCGTGGTGGATTGAATGGCGTTTACCTCGGAGGTACTTCCAGAATTAGATTGAACCTGAGAAGCATTTCCATTAGAAGCATTCTGTTTTTGCTTCCCAGGGTTCGCAGATTTCTTTGAAGACGCATTTACAGAGCCAATAACCCCGTCAACAGATGGTTTTGGTGGAGCTTTGGATGTTCCGGGTCTCGGGGCGTCTGGAAAATAATCATATAAATTACCTGACTGAGAGTATACTAAGTCAAGATACTGAGCACGCGCGATAGCTTGCTCTTCAGTTACACAAGCTACCATGGCGATGTCTCGCGCGATTGCGGGGACAAAGGAAGTCGTGAACCAATCGGTCAGGAGCTGATCAGGAATCCAAAATTTGATCAAGCGACGACGCCTTCTCCATTCATGTATATGATCGGATATATGCGTGGTCGTGTCCTGTTTGAGAGACGTAAGGAGGTGTGTCCCTGTCTCATACCGAATGGGTAACTGAAAATGAGTTAGGAATGCCATAGCCAGCGAGTTGAAGTCTTGAAATGTTCCGCGATTCAACTCAATATACCACTTAACGGCCGAGCTGGTGAGAGTCCTTTGGAAGAGGCAGAGCTGGATAGATTCATCAAGCCATGAGTTGGATGAGCACCAAAGGTGATAGGTCATGACATGGGCTTGAGGGTCCTCACCAGCTTTGCCATCGAATTTCGGGTAGTCACCGGGTATCTTAGTTGGAACTGGTGGCCAATATGGATTATGAAGACTGGGATCATTTGTCAACTTGGACACATCTGGAAGTTCCAACACCGCTAAGAAAGGCAACTGAGGATTAAAGGACATTTGTGGCTGCGGAAGAGAGGTATTACCAGGGTTCCAACCAGGTGGTGGTTGCCCCCATGGACTTTGTCTGGATGGGCCTGGCCCATAAGGGTTCTGCCCATAGGGATTTTGTCCATAGGGGTTCTGTCCATATGGATTCTGTCCATAAGGATTCTGTCCATATGCAGACAGTTGACCCTGGGTCTGCCCCCCAGCACCCCATGGATTAGCAACTTGACCTGCAGGTGCAACGTACTGATAATTCTAGTAAGGAGTGACCTGCATCTGTTGATAATTTTGATAAGGGGTAAACTGAGTTTGCCCCTGGGGTTGCTGGTAGCCAGACATTTGCTGAGCTCCATACTGAGCCTGATAAGAAGGCTGCGCTTGATAAGAAGGTTGGGGTCGTGGCCTACCTTGCATTTGATAACCAATTTGAGTTTGGGGCCCAGAAAGATGTCCTTGAACAGGTTCGGCTTGGACCATCTGGCCGGAAGGTTGGCCTGGTTGGGTTTGGGACAGACCCGTTTGCCCAGAAGGATGTGCTTGCTGGGTACCAGGTTGTCCTTGAGCAACCAAGGGTTGTCCTTGCGGAACAGATGGTTGAGCGGGCTGGACGGCCGGTTGACCTTACGGTTGGCCAGCCTGTCCAGAAGGATGACTAAGCTGGGCAGTGGGTTGGCCTTGCTGCGTAGAAAGCTGACCTGCTTGCCCAGAAGGATGACTAGACTGAGCAGTGGGTTGGCCCTACTGTACGTAAGGCTGCCCCCCTTGCCCAGAAGGATACCCCTGTTGGACTGCTGGTTGACCTTGTGGAATATAAGTTTGTCCAGCTTTTCCAGAGGGATAACCCTGCTGGAGACCAGGTTGGCCTTATTGGATGTAAGGTTGTCCTGGTTGTATAGACGGGTAACCTTGCTCGGTACCAGGTTGCCCCGGATAACCAGAAGGTTGACTCATATAGGTAAACGATGGACCACCAGTGGCCGAAGGTTGTCCCTGATAGGGTTGTCCTTGTGGGCCCCTAGATTGTCCTGGGTAAGACTGGCCATAATATGGCTGCCCTTAGGGGGCTTGCACATAAGGTGGCTGGCCTTGGTTAGGCGGTCCTTGAAGCTGTGCAAGCATTGCTTGGCCTCCATGAAAAGAGTGAGTACTAGGGTCCCAAGTAATGGATAACGGTACCGAAACCTCAATGAAAGGTTGAGTAGGCAAGGGTTGAGAAAGTTGAAGGTATTGACCAGTAGAATCGTAATAAAAGAGTGGACCTTGCGCGTTCGGATCCTGAACAGCTTGCCCATAGGCATCATATAGCCCCCCTCCTGGAACAGGACTAGAAGAGGGTGGAGCACTTTGTGCAGGGTGGACAAATCTAGGTGAGAGTGCCGACTGGCCATTACTCACTTGACCGTGAGGGGGACCAGCACCAATGTTCAAGGTTGAAGACGTTGTTACGGCGCTAACAACTGGAGTTGAATGCGCTACACAAACAGTTGGATTTGTCGGAACTGAAGTAACCGGTGTAGAGGAGACATGTGAAACAAAAGCTCCCGTGGTGGGAGTGATATGGGGATCCCACATGGTCGAAGCAGGGATCCTGGCACTTACTCTATCCCTCAATGATTGATAGCGTGGGGGGAGTGGAGAAGTAGCTGGGATGGGAGTGTCGATATTCGACAAAACAGGTGTCTCACTCACTCTAGGAGATGTCTCATCCATGTGAGAGGTAGACATTGGAGACGAAACACCAGGGGGGGTAAACGGAATATCGTCCTCGTCAGGCTCCCAGACCGGGTTCCAATGAATTTCGTAACCTTCGTTGTCCGGAGCGTGAGAGTTGATCGGTTGGATACTCGGGATAACAGGAAGAGTATCACTTACAACCGGTACCTCAGGAGCGGTGGAAGGCAGAGACGCTTGATCACTTGGAACGGGAGTCGACGGTTTAGCCAGGATGACAAACTTCAAACAAGACCTAAGGGAATCTAACGATAAAGGACCCTACTCAAACTAACGCACACAAGATCTAACGAGGTAATGTTTATCGTGGCCAAATAAATTTTAAGACACAAGGACACAACTTGACCTTTTCATGTTTTAAGAGTCGAGAAAAGGACAAAAAGGTGACTCTAGTCTCCTTCGAATGTTTTGTGAGCCCGAAGTGACAAACTGCTCAAGTGAGCCTTTTCTTTTAAGGAGTCCGAAAAGGATCAAAAGTGACTACTCTGGAGAGACTAGGCAAAGAGTTTACCAAACAAATCCGTAAAACTGCATATACACCTTGGCAGTCATATGAAAACCAAGGACTTCCCGTACGACAGTCAATCTTCCCGAATGTTGTGTTCGGTGCGTTACGGCTTGTAAGGCGGCAGACACGGCTTCCTGTGGATAAAGGATGATAACCTAGTGGGGTCTCCCCTATATACGCGACGGTACGTGGGAGCTCAAGTCTGTGCTAGACCACTATCGAGTCACAAAAGGAGGAATCACCCAACCGTAGTGTGAAGCAACAGTGACTAGGTTTAACGACGCCGGAGCACGTCTCTAGCCTAGACCTATAATTAGTGAGCGTTATGTTCCAATGCGTTTTTAAGTTCATTCAGTTCATTTTATGGTTGATCTTTAGTTAAGTTTCGATTTCCAGGTCCTACCGTATGTGATCTCTCACAATTCCCTAAATGCAAGCTATATGCCAAAGAATGTCATTTCGTTCGATGAATACTAACTACGAGAGAGTTGAGAATTTTTCAAACAAAACGACCATAATCAAGAAGCACTCTAATGCAGCTAATGACAAATAAACGAAACTTTTCTTTGTTTTAAACCACTTAATCAATGAAAAGCTTCTAATTTCAATTAACTAATGCAACGCAAAAGAGATTATTCATTTTTATTTTTCAATGACAACGTGCACTAAACAAATTTTGAGAGATAGTAACACCGAGCAAAAGATCAATTTCACTCAATGAGAACACTATCGAATCCCCAAAACACCAAAACAGTCCTTCAAACCAAGAAGAAAGCACAAAGACCTCTATGAGCTATGTAATCTAAGCCCAAACGAAGCCAAGTGAAACCCAAGCGAAAAAGAAACCAATCACTTGGAAAAATATTTAACAACTACCGAGCAAATGCAAAAGTAATCACAAAGTAGACTGGACGATCAAAGAACCCAAGACTCCTACGGAAGGCTCGATGCACCAAGCCACTAGATGCCCTAGGGCTAAAAAGTGTAATCGATAGAAAAAGGAAAACACCCGAAGGATGAAGGTCTAAAACCAGTCAAACCAAGATCAAATACACTCCAGTAATTGAAAAAGACACAGCAAGACACAAAATCCAAGCTCAGAGGGCTTAAGGACAAGCAAACTGAAAAGTTGACAGGCCTGGCGCGACCGTCAGGCTGCAACTCGCGCTTTTATAGGATTGGCGCAGGTTGTCTTTGAGCAACTTGCGCCAATTGGTGAGACTATAAGGCTAAAAAGCGCGCTAATCAAGTTGGCTAAGTCAAAAACAAAAGCAAGCGACTCAGGGCTTGAAGACAGTATCTAGGCAAACCAGGAAGCAAGAAATAGCAAGAAATCCAACCCAGAAAGCTATCTAAGCAATCAAAGCAAGAAAAACCAAAGAGACAAGACAAACTCCAAGTTGTTTAGTCCGTAAACCAAACCAGAGATTGACTGAAGTGGCGTTGATCTACTTTGCTAATGCAAATCAATAGCGTTTCGAAGGCTACCTGGCTGTACTTCAGGCTCCGTCTAAAGTTTACAAATCAAACAACAAGATCTCCCCAGCAGAGTCGCCAAATTGTTGTGGAGGTAAATCCTCTCTGCGGACAGAGACGATCCCTAATAGCCCAAACCGGGTCTAGCAACAATCACACAATGCTATCACGCAAGTTCCTAATTGCAAATACAAAGTAGATGGTGAGAACCTACTTGGATTCCAATGCTAGTGTTCGTAGAAGAGATGTCGCCCTCGTTCCTTTGCCTTGGCCGGTCACGATCCCCACGATCCCCGTGATTGGACACCTGCACATTCAAAGAACAACACGAAAACAAGCATAAAATCTAGTAGATGCAATTATATATCAGTCAGAAAAGATATAACTCAACATCAAACATGAAACAATGAGAGTGGAACCATAATGATAGTCATCTATTATTGATAAGTAACAGAGAAGAATACAACCATTGTTCTGACGTCAAATCCTCCTTTGGCTGGGTGATCAGCTACACAAGTCTTGCAAAGCTTGTTGGGATGAGGAACAAGCCACTCTCTCCTTGGGTGACAAGAATCTCCTTACTTAGATTTGGCCTTATGGGTGCAAAGAAGGCTCTTGCAGCTTCAAACTTTCTATCACTATGCTAGGACCAGAACTACTGTAACTAGCTTGCTCAAGGCATAGAGGCAAGCTTTTATAGATAGAGAAGAAAGAGATAGGATCAACCACATTATTCATGGGATTGGCTTTATCACTTGGAAACTTCCATGAAAGGTGGCAAACCACTTTCCCTTCTATGGAGATTCGAAGCCAAACCATCCTAGCTCAACATAGATTCAGTTGGTGAATGGGTTGAAGAGAACCTTCGGGAGTTTGGTGGTTGAAAACTTTACTCAATTCGGTTGGTGCGAGTGCGACTCTGAGACAGAGTGCCAATAGCGTGCCCTTTTTAGAGGATTTCCCTCATTGGCGCAGGCAGTGAACTGAGGACCCGCTCTAATGCAAAAAGAGTTGTTTTCATGGAGATTTTGCAGGAGATGTCTTCAGGGCAAATGAAGCTCATACTTAGAGGAATATGATGCAAGTGGTTTCAGGTCATGTCACGTCTCACAGGTCCCGGAATGAGTCCTCCAGTGTATGGGTGAGGGATAAAAGGGACGGTGACAAACGGTGATAAATTGCTGTGTAACACCAACAGATTGTGTAAAGGGCATGTTATGGGGTTCTGGTCTAGGTGTAGATGGCATAACATGACCCTCTATACCAACAGATTGTATACTTGTTGGAGTCACCCTAGAAACATCCTGCAAGGCACAAATATAAATAATAAGATGGAATAACAGATGAATAATGTTGAAATATGTAACTAGGTTCAGTCTTCATAATGACATATCTAATCACAATTCTATGTAATTTATGTAAAAAAAGGAAAAAGAAGATTATTTTTGTTATGACTGAGGCATGGGTTTGATGAACACATGAAGAAGCAAGTCCCATTATAGAATGAAAATATCTCAGAAGACTCATTAAAAGGAGGTCATGAAGGTGGCAAATGATCAATGAAATGTATAGTAAAGTTACAAATAATCATGGCAACCAAAATACTAATCAGTACAGATAGGTGTCCATGAGGTATGTATAATAATTTTCTTTTAAAGGGTCCATCATAAGATGTAGTGGGGTTGAATTTATGGGTTTATATTTTAGGAAATACCCTAGTATTTAGAAGGCTTAATATTAAGGTATTTGTTCCCTATGATTTGATTTCTAGGGCATGGGATAAACTCCAGAATGACATAAAGGGAAAAGAGTATGATCTAAGGTTTGAATTTAAGAAACCCTAAAAAGGCCTCTTGATTACATAAAAACCCTAAAAAAATAACTTGACATCATGTTTTGGAATAATATATTGCTTGGGTTACTTGTTAAAATAGTATTGTATGTACAAGAAGAAAAAAACGGATGGGGTGATCCACTTGAAGGCATGATGTAGCTCTTCGTAACACCTCATAAATCTTGGAGTCGTTGTGCAAAAACTTTACTAAATATATGCCCTAGATTTCTCAACAAATAACATAATCAAACTCACATAAAGAAATGGTTGAATCTTACATATTGCATAATGTTAGATGTATATGGGGGCATTAATGATCCCTGCATGCCAACATTGGTTGTATTGAGGGGCATAAATGAATCCTGCATGCCAACAAAATGCATGCTTAGTAAAAACACAAATATTAAAAAATATATATAGTGAAATAAGTTAACTAAATGCACAAAATATTGATCAAGTTTTACCACTATCATTACCTTAGATGTTTTATAAGGTGTTATAAGGGTTCGAATGACTTTAGCGATTGCCTGCATTCCACAAACATAAATTAGCACAATATCATAAGGAATATAAGATAATTGAACATATAAAAGACAATATTCAAGCTTACCTCATGCATCATCATAGCAGTGTCATTCCCTCGTGCATTTGTTAACATTTCCATAAAAGTAGTGAATGTCATTGAATCCCCCATAGTAGAATCGGTAACACCCATGGGTACATTCTTAAAAAAACACATAATAACATAAAAATAAGAAAACCTTGATCAAAAAACCGATAAGAAAATAGAATTGGTAACACCAAATATGTGTTGAGTGAGCATGAAGATCTGTCCAACACTTTTAGGCAAGCTTATCAAAGTGTTCCAACAAGCGTTTAACTAATCACAAACAAACTTTTGAAGTATCATTTTAAAGTTATTTCTAAAAACAAATCCAACCTCTAACTAAATCAACAACATAAATAATACAAATACCAAAAGCAACATAAATACCTGGTCTGCCATTTTGTAAGAATAAGGTAATAGAAATCTACGAAGAAAAGTTTGTGGACACTAGTTAGGATCATTACATAAATAAATGTTGAAATATATGAAAACGTGTAAAACCATAAAATTATTCTAAAATATGTTGGTTTAAAATTCTATGCATGTAAGACTAATTTCATTGAGGAGTTCTCTAGATTATATTACAAAGGGTAATGCACTGTCTTAAATTGTTGTCACATAATGCAAAGTAATCTCTGTAGAATATCTCCTTGTTGCCCATTAAAATTACTTCACTATCTCATTGCAGCCACAATCAACTCCAAACCAGACCTTGCTTGCCTCAAAACCCCAGACCATACCTCAAGATGATTTGCTACCACATAAAAACCTTAGGGGTGATTCGTTGCCACAAACAATCCCTTATAGGTGGTTCACTGCCACAATTGATACCTCAGGGATGATCTATTGTCATCAACAGTGCCTCAGAGGTATCTTTCTATCTCAGAATTGCTTCATAGACATATTGCTACCACAGTGAAGCCTCAGATTTAATGTGTTGCTATAGTTAATGCCTTAGAGATAGGCCAATGCATCGGATAATGTCTCAGGGATGATTTGTTGCCCATATAATGCCTCAAGATAGTTTGCTGCCACAGTTAGTGTCTGTTCGATCATTTATATAACAACATTCAGAAGTCGGATTAAAGTGAGAGATTTTAGAAAATTAAATGAAAGTCCAGTTGGTTGACTCTTTGCAATTATGGATTGAAACCAACGAGTTTCCATATATGGTGCTCAAAAAATAAACAGTGTTCCTAACAAACAAGCATCATTTTGTATATAAAATATTTAAATAAATTATCACCAGTTTATATTAAACTGTGAAATCAACATTTGAAAAGAAATGCATATGAAGAATATTAAGCATGCATCGAAACTACTAATCAGAGTCCAAAGAATTATTATGGTAGATGAAGCGAGATGGTGTGCTGCCTTAGAAGAGCGCCAATATGCAATAAAGAACCCTGAAATATGCTTGGAAAATGAAAAGACATAAAATAATGAAAAACATTGGTGGCAGAGAGGGTATAAAAACTCAGAATTATGTTTAACCCTCCAATATAGTTAACCACACATGGAATAAGTGAATTCAAATGAATGACAATGCAGTGAATGCCCATGAGCTCTGGTTTCATCAATTCATGAGTAAATGTTGGTGTGGGATTAAACCAAATAATGCCAATTTCATGCCTCATACTTCTCAAAGACCCAAGCTACAAATATCATGGCTTGGTATTATACCTATGTGCATATTTGTGGAGATTTGAGATGTTTATAGGAGAATCAATCATATTTCCATAACACCCCTCTAGAACCTATTTAATGCTAATTAATTAGAGTCTAGTGCCAAACACATGATCACATATCCAAGCAAAAGATCATCCTAGTGCATCTCCTAGAATGGTGGATATCAAGTGACTCAATGTGGCCATTTATTGCACAGAAGTTGAAATATATAGCAATGAGCCAATGGGGCGTTCATTTTCATAAAAGGATGACCTCATTTCTCAAAACACACCCAAAGGAACTAGGATTGTTACAATGTTGTATGTTGGGTTAGGGTGCAACACTATCATGTTATAAGACACAATTGCATATAAAAGGTTATACTCCATGGGATACATAAAGAAAATTCCTTTTCTTGTCTTAATTAGAAAGGAGATAGTTTTTCATTGACAAGAAAGAACTTTTATTTAGAAAGGAGGCATCATCCAATGAAGTTTGAGATGGTGAATAATGCACCATACAATACATTTCAGCTACTTCTATTCAGGAAAATCCCATCTCACTTGTTAATAATGAAACTCACAAGTATGGGTTTAAGAATTTAGATGCAATTGAAATATATCAAGATCATGTAGTTGAAAAAGAAGAGCAAATTGAACAGGTTTACAAAAGTGAAACTCACAATGATGAAGAACGAAAATCACATAAGAATTATAATAGTAGCCAAAATGATGGTTGTCCCATGTTGTCTAATGCAGTTTCTTTGAAATTTGGAGATCATCAATTGATTCATTCATCATACGATGAACCTCAAGAAGCTTATGAGAATATTTGAGTTTTAGATGTTGGTCTACAACCTCATAACTCAGTTAGTGAGGATGAAGTTCATGAAGACAAATTTAATTATTTAGAGTCCAGACAATGACAAACAGTTTTATGGCCTTGATGAATTGTATGGTTCGAAAGTGGATAGTGTCTCTAGTATGTATGAGCCAATGCCTAGTGTTTCCCAGCATGCAGGTGAGTCATCTCATTACAAGGTTGATTGGATTCATGTCTACACACAAATAGAGAGTGATACTTCAAAGCAGAAATTAAGTTTTTCATGTAATTATAAAGAAACAGAACCAAACACGGCTCAGGAAATTGTTGATAATAATCCCCAATGCCTACATTTATACCATGAAAATAATCCCAATTCCTACATCTATACCAATGAAACAGCTACGCAAGGAAAATAATACCAATGCCAACATCTTTGCAAGGGAAATACATCAAATTGAAAGGAAAATACCTATGGAAAATAAACCCTTTACTATCTTCCTTGAAACTTCTAGCTCAGCTTCGAGTTCCTTTGCAAAATAACAGTGAAAGCTGCCCCAACATATAAAAACTAAAACAATTTAGTGCCAAAAAGATTTTCGGCCTCTATACCAAAAAAGTTTCAGTCATTTCAGCTGTCTTGTTTCCATTTTAAGATGGCCTAGCCCGTTGTTTCCTGTTGTTTCCTGCCCATGTCTCCCACTTTTCATAAGAATGAGGGTCTTAATATCTATCTCCCACCACCCACGAATAAATGAGTATGCACTCTAGTGTTGTTGGGACTCATGCCCTTAATGCCCATCACAGAAACCCTAGTCTCATGGCTCTCAAACATTGGTGTTTGTTTGTCTCTCCATTTTCTCGACAAACCCTCCATTTCAATGGGGCAAATGAGGAGGAAGGTTTGGTTGTAGAAGCAAAGGTGTTGGTTCATTGCAGTGTGGAGGAAGGTTTGGTTGATGAAGATGCAGCACCATTTTCTAGTCGATTCGTAATGGAAAGTCGTGGCAGGAATCAGGTAGGGAATGGAGTAGTTCTGCCAGGCCCACCGCTAGATTCTGTTCCATAAATTCCTCCCAAAAGCCCAATTTCTCGTGTTGTTTGGAGAATCCCTCTGGAACAAATCGAGGAAATTCTTGTTAGAAAATTATATATTACGGAGCAATGGAACACATAAAATATTGCAGAAATATAAACACAGAAAATGCACAAAACAAGAGAGACACAGATATACGTGGTTCACCCAGTTTGGGCTACATCCACCCCGAACAACCAGTCCTTCCTTTCTATTATCCAGCAAAATGAAGAGATACAACCTACAGCAAAACCGCTGTAATATCCTCTGTTTTCTCTCACAGTCTCACCTCTATGTTTCTCGCTCACCGAATACACATCTGTCACACAGCCTCAAATACAATGCCCTCATATAAAGAGAGGGGTTGCCTTCTAGGGCAAAAAACCCTAAACTAAACATAAGTTCTACCGTCAGATCATCGGCCTAATGAACGGCCCAGATTGACTAGAAATTACTATACTTTTACAAGGCAATTTTACAACTGTTTTTAGCTTCGGGGGCACTGCCCCCGAAACCCCCCGCCAAGGGGGGGCTCCCCACGGCAGCGATTATTTTACGGGCGGCGTTGCCGCCCCATTTTGAACTGGGGTCCAATATGCCAGTACTATAGAAGATAATCAGGCTCCACACCCAACAATTCTCTAGCCATATCTTAGCACAACATAAACAAAGTGACATTGGTGTGGCACTGTGACCATCTTCATGAATCTGCAAACATTTCTCAATCTTTTTCGTTCCTATGTTCCTTGCAGAAACCCTCTCTGTTCCTTGCAGAAACCCTCTCTGCTCCTTGAAACCCTCTATCTTTTTCGTTCCTCTGTTCCTTGCAGAAACCCTCTTTGTTCCTTGAAACCCTCTATATTCCTGCAATTGTCAGTCCATAACTAGTATGCGAGGCACCAAAAAAGATCTAACCAATTTAGAATCATACCACGCACCAGGCAAAACAAAAAGGGAAAGGCCATACGCCAGACTAAAGATGGCCACACACAGCTACAAGGATAAAAACTGAGATCCACTCGTAGAATAATACCAAAATGATGTTATGAATCATGAAGACATCTTACCTGAAAAACAAAAGACACACGTAGGGTAGCTGGACATAGGGAATGCCATGCATAGAGACATGGGTCGTAGCCATAAATCAAATCTAGAGAGATATTCTGCATTCAAAGCCACGCACCGAGAGATGGTTCAAGCCATAAGGCCTCGCACAGAGAAGCAGAGTTCTCATGTACTTGTGCTTCAACTTCCATTTTCACTCAAACAACTTTATCCATCACTGCGAGCCACTGAAATCCTACAATTTGGCTGTGTACACATGTTCTCTAAGATAGCATTAACCGATAAACACTTAATTAAATAAGTTTATTTAACAACTATAGAATAGTAAATAAATAAATAAATAAATAAATGAATATTTATGTTTATAAATAAATAAATAGGAATAAATAAATAAAAATTTAACCAATATTATAATAAAACCCCTTTACCTTTCCCTAATGATTTATTAAGTTAATTTATCAACCATAGAATAATATGTAATAAAAATAAAATAGAATAACATTCTTAGTATTAAATAAATTAATTTAATAACCGAAGTAAATCTTTCTTTACTTATCCCTAGTATATAAATCAATAAAGAATTAAATATATTAATAACCATAGAATAATATATGAATAAATTTTTTCTTTAATTTAACATATTTTTATTTTGGAGTCAAGAGGGTTCTGAAACACGCGCTCTGCTCCCGCCACCACCTGCAAACATTAGGTCTGAACCGATCTTCGGCTGCTCAGGATGGCCCCTCCGGAGGCTTTGCCGGAGGAGGTAGCTCACCAACACGCCTTCTCTGCCTTGATCAAGTCCATGCCTCCTTAGCGAGCTCGCCCTTCAGTCTCAAAGTTCGTGAAAAAACTTGATGGGTTACAGGAAGTTTCTCTCCCTCCAACTTTGCCCAGAATGGTTGCTCTTGCCTTGGCAGAAAAAGGACTTATTGGGAAATTTATAGGACTTTGGCCCTCTCCAAAAACAGTCCAGAGGTGGGTGGAAAGGAATTGGAAAAACAAAATACAAGGGAAAATCTCTATCAAATTTTGTGGAAAGGGATATTTTACATTTCATTTTGAGACAAAGGAAGACAAGGATTTAATCTTCCGTAATGGGCCTTATTTCATGGATTCCAGAGGTTTATATTTAAACAAATGGACTCCGGATTTTGACCTAGAGCTTGATATTCCTAATGCGGTCCCTGTTTGGGTCTGGCTTCCTCACCTCCCCTTGCATTGCTGGGGAGACGAATCTGTGCGTGCTATTGGGAATGTTGTTGGGAAATACATTGATCGGAGTGAACCGAAAGATAATATGCAGGTCTGTGCCCGCATCTGTGTAGAAGTTGATTTGGGTAAAGGCTTGCCAGAAGCCATCAAGCTCAAGGTTGACGACTGAACACACATTTAGCAGCTTGACTATGAACAGATCCCCTTCAAGTGCAAGGTACGTCATGAGTATGGTCACTTTTCTAATCATTGCACTAAACTTTCTAATGTAGAAAATAATCCACAAGAAGAGCAATGGGAAATCGTTAAAAAGAAAAAGACAGCCCCTAATCCTAAACCATCCCATGAAGTAGGTCCTTCCTCTCGACCTCCCCCAATTTCCCCTCCCTCTTCTCCCTCGCCTTCATTTCCTCCCCCTTCTTCCCCACAACCTCCCCTATCTTTTGATTGCCAGCCGGATCCCCTTACCTCTTCTCCCTCTTCCAATCCCTTTCACATCCACTCTCTTCCCTAGGAATCCCCTCCCTTGATTCAAACTGATCCTACCTCTTCTCCCCTTCCCCAGGTCATTTCCTTTTCCCTCTTGTCTAATCCTCCCCCCCTCAGAATCACCAGAAGAAATTCCAAGGAGCATGGATCCATTCTAGACAATCAAAAGAAGCCTGGAATAAGGTCTGCCAAACAGTACAAGGATGAAAATTCACAAAAAGACATAGCATTGGGGCTCTAGAACACCATTGAATCATATATTCAAGGACCAATAGACAAAGACATAGCAAACAAAAACAAGGGATGGAGAGAAACTCCTCACACCTCTCACCTGAAATGATTAAAATCCTCTCATGCAATAGCAGGGGACTAGGGCACCCCTCCAAATCAAATTCCTTAAAAGATCTTATTAACCAAGAGAAACCAACAATTGTTTTACTCCAAGAAACAAAGCAGAGATGAGCAAGATTATTGAACAACATAAGTGCTACAAAGGATGTATATGTGATTCCAGAGGAGCCTCAGGAGGAATTGCTATACTTTGGCTTTAAGATGAATGGAACAGCACAACAGAAATAGTAGAACAGCATTAGGTCAAGATTGTAGTGCAGAATATTATCAGCAGTCAACAGATAGTAATTTACAATGTTTATTTCCTGAATCATTACAGGGATAGAGAAGTTTGCTGGGACTCTCTTAGCAATAATATAGCAGAAGAAAACAGCAGCAACATCATTTTAGGAGGTGACTTAAACCTCATTTTACATGCTAACGAAAAATGTGGAGGCAGCTTCAACCCAGATCCTTTTAGAAGTCAGTTGGAAAATGTTATGCAACATGGTGATCTTGTCGATATCATTCCAAAGAATTGTAAATACAACTGGAGTAATTGCAGATTGGGGATAAATAATATTATGGAAAGGCTCAATCGAATCCTGGTAAATGTATCCCTTCTCTCCACCTTTTCAGCTGTCAACGCTTCCATCCTTCCTTTTGTTGCTTCAGACCATTATCCCACTGCTTTAACCCTTGAATCTCTCTGCCCCATGGGCCCTCTCCCTTTTAAATACAGTCCTTTATGGAATGACATTGAAGCAGCCAAAGTGTTGGTCCAACAAAATTGGTGCCAACATGTCGAAGGATCTCCAAGTTTTATTTAGGAAAGCAAACTTAGAAATGTAAAGAATGCTCTCAAGAATTGGGCAAAAACCAAATATAAAGAGCCAGAAGCAAAGAAAAGAGAAGTGAAAGCCAAAATTGAAGAACTTCACTATGCACTAGGAAAGCAAGAATATTATCAAGCTGAAAAAAATCAAGAAGAAAATCTTTACAGTCAGCTAAACAGTATCAGAAGAGAAGAGGAAGAAAAATGGCGAATTTGGTGGGCATCTGCATGCTTGTTGTTCCAAGTACAAATGCCATTGTTGAATTCCATATCTATAAGCCTGTTGTTATGAATGTAGCTTTTGAAGTGCGTGCTTTCCCAGTCCAGCTTGATCCCTCCTCCTCTTTTTTCCTCCAATCTTGTAATCATGTTGAAGTCCCCTCCTATGATCCAAAGTGGGTGGGATCTTTCTGAGTTGATCTGAGTTAGGGTGTTCGATGTGTCTACATTGTTTGTTGCCTCCTGGGGGAAGTAGACATTAGTTAAGTGTCCGTGAACATTTTTCCCTATTAAATGAAACTTAGCCTGAATAAAGTGCTTACTGGCATGTATGTTGGTAAGTGTTATATCTCTATCATCCCAAACGATGGCTAGCCCTCCTGAGGCTCCCATGGCTTCCACCACCACTTCTTTGCTTCCTGGCCACGCTTTGGCAAGGATCTGATCCAACGTTGTGGAATTACACTTGGTCTCCTACAAGAAGAGAATTTGAGGCTTTTCCTGTTGTAGAATGTTCTTTATTAATCGTCCCTTCCCCGGGTTGTTGAGCCCTCTGATGTTCCATGAGATGAGCTTCATGATTCATGATTGGGAAGGGGATTATAGTATTTGGTGAGCATGAAGTATCTTCCAGATTCCACCAGTGTCTCCCCTATGTGGATGGTTCTCCGAAGATCAGTTTTCTGTCCTCGTTTCTTGTTGTCTTTGAAGATATTTCTTCCATCCCAATGACTACTAGTTTGGATGCCTAATGATCTTTGCTTCTGTGCTCTTTAGAGAATTACTTCTAAGTTCTCTAGCTGTCACCCAAGAATTTTGTCATATTCCTTTTTCTTAAAAGCCTGTTCAAGTCCCATTATATTTAGATCTCCGATGTCGAAGCTCTCCGGTTCCTCTTCCATGTGCTGTACTATTTCCTGCTCTGCCTCTGTATCATCTACAATCGTGAGCTGCATCTGGGTGCTATCTACCTCCATACCTTGAGCAGTCCTTTTCTGCATGTTACTGGGAGAGGGCATTTTGGTGTTCGCGGGTTGCTTAGAAGTGAGGGATTTCTTTGAGCTTGATGGAGCAGAATGGGCGGAAGTCTTAGGAATGGCTTCAGGTTGTTTTTTATTATTTAAAATATGAACCTCTGGCTGGAGCAAGATTTCAAAGTTGTTGCTTGTTGAAGGCAAGGAGGTGCTGGTGACAGGTTTTTTGACTGAGGCAGAGGGATTTTTATGGGTCTTTTTGCGATTGGGAACTTTTGTGAACCCATCCGAGTCGGATTTTTCCATTGAAGGGGTGGTCATGGATTTCGTATTGGAGGGACAATCTCGGAATAAATGGCCCAGGGCGTGGCATTTTCGACAGCGGAATGGTACATGCTCGTAATCTATTGTTTGTAACCATTCATAATCATCATGGTAGAGGCTTACCGCGTCTGGGAGAGCTTTGCTGAGGTGCATTTATACACAAATCCGTGCATAGGAGGTGTATCACTCCAGCTTTGTCTCCTTTGCCATTTTGATGAATTCACCTAAACCATTCCCAATGTCTCGCAAAGAGTCTTCATCCTAATACTCCAGAGGGAGAGAATAAAGGCACAACCACACCAGGGCCTAGCTCAGATATTCTTTGTCTGGGTTAAAGTGCTCAATCCATCCTCCTAGGCGTAGCCTTGCTACATTGAAGAAATATGGTCCTCCATCCAATACCCTATTTCAGTCCTCCAGACAATTGAAAATGGCAATAAAGAAGCCCTTAGGCCCTAACTGCAGTGTTATGTGCCCTTTTGGCTTCCATTTGGCTACGATCCAACCGTGCAAAGCTTTCTCCGTTGGTCAAAGGCCTATGAACTTTCCTATCAAAGCATGATCCCTCATAAACTAGATCTGAGTGTTGATGCGCTGACTTAGGAGCTCGATTTTGGGTCTATCAACTGCTACCGACTTGTAGGTGTTTGACATCACTCATGGTTCTTCATTTGTGTTGTTATTCATTGGCGTATTTTCATTCTCTATTGATGTATCTTCTAGATGGTCCATCCTGACATTTTCAGTTTGTCGCAGGTCATTTTCCATATCAGCGGGGGGAGGCATCATGTCCTCCCCCTGAGGGGGTTCCATTGCGCGATAGTTGTTCCTTATTGTGCTGTAGTTGCCTTATGGTTGAAGGTTAATGGAAAAACGATGCAATCTGTGAAGGTCTGCCAGTTGCAGAGCAGCGTCAAACCCTAAGCGCTCTGCTCTCCATTTATTTATTTTTTACATAAATAGTTAGTTTTTATTTAAAATTCAGAAAATCAGCTTCCGAGAACTTTAACACTGAAACCCTGTATTTCCTTGTTACAGTTGGCGGGGAAAGAAGATTTTTCTTTTGAATAGTCTGCTAAATGAGTTACACTGTGAATGCAGATAGAGGCTTGAAAAAGAACTTGATTTGGTTTCAGAATGGTTCCTTGAAATTCCGCTGCTTTTGCTTTCTGTGACATAGCTCTGCTTCCTAGCTTGCGGAGAGGAGATCCAAGGCGCGGAGTGCCAGATCATCCCAAGAATCACTGCGTTTTCTTTTTGAAATGTCTGGCAGAGTGTTATATAGTGTTCAAGAATGCCAAGAGCGGTAAATTGGCCTTGAAGAGGCCCTCGTGAACTCCCCAGCACCTACCCAGACGCAGCAGTGAGTTCCAACGACAAACAGAGATCGAAAATGCCACGGTTGCGTTTTGAATTTTCCCTTTTGGATGAGTCCGTGTTTCCTAATAGCAGCCAACTCAAAATGATTCGATCCCGAAGTCTGGAGAATCTGAATCAGCAAAATGCTCAAAGGAACAGAGGCCTAGACAACTTTATAATTAAGGAATGCTGCAGTCCGATTCAACATCATTTACTAACAGAGATCTCCCACTCCTGAGAGAGCCTAGGTTGGCTACCAAGTCTACCTGTGAGTTTAACTTCCTCAGAATATCATAGAAGGAGATTTTGTGGAACTTGGGAAACAGTAGTTTGATTTTTTTGAGGATGGGGGCTAACTGCACCTGAGAAAGGATCTTTTGAGAGTTCATAGCCTATATAATTAGTCTGGAGTCTCCAAAGACTGAGATGGAGAGGAAATTCCTCTTGATAGCAAGATTTAGACCCTGCCACAGAGCAAGAGCCTCTACTTTGTTGTTTGTTTCATGCCCCAGACCCCAAGCAAAGCGCAACTAAGTTGAGCCACCTGGGCATAAGATAACTCCCCCGCCACCCGCCTTTCTTGGGTTACCTTTAGAGGCCCCATCGAAGAATAGGCAATGATCATCCAAACCAGATCTCCATTTGATGAATTCCTGTTTTGCAAGATGAATTTCCCAATGAGAAGGGGCTTTAGCAGGAGGAATGGATCTATTTTGATGATTTGGAACAAGCTCTTTTAACCATTGATCTTCCTCGCTGTCTAGAATCATGCCATTTCTTATGGTGGGTTTGGTTTCTAAGGCCTTTCCCAGCAAAGCTTTGATCTTAGTGATAATTCTGATCAGGTTACAACTCTCCTCCCTAAATATTCTATTGTTCCTATCCAACCACAATTTGTGGCATGTGAATTTGGGGATCCACATCCAACCAGTCTTGAGAAGGCTTTTTTGGAGAGACAGAATGGGGATAACTTGGCCTAGTTTCTTAGCAGGTCCTGAATATTTCTTGGAAGCTCTATTTTGTCAAGTCCTAACATCAGGACACCCTTCCAAACTTCTTGAGCAAAAGGGCACAATAAGAACAAGTGGTTAGTTGTTTCTTCATTCGATGCACAAAGAGGGCACCTGGAGGGACCTTCCATTCCACTCTTCCTCAGGTTATCTCTAGTGAGGATACTTTTATGTGCCAGAGTCCAGCAAAAGAAGTCAATTTTGGGGAGAGCAGGAAAAGAATAAATAAATTTCCCTTGAGTTGGCTCTGGGGGGACGCTAGGGATAGCCATCATACTTTTGTAACCTTCTGCTACAGAGTAAGAGCCTGAAAGAGAACACCACCCTCTTTTGTCCTTAAAAGAGGCCTTTAAGGGAGATTTTCCTTGGAGAAAATCCAACAATAAATTGGTTTCACCATCCAGCCAATGAGGGACCTCGTCCAAATTCCAACCATCCCATAGACTTTCGGCATCATTTGTCCAATTGGAGATGTCCCAAAGGGTTTCCAGATTGCTAGCCCGAAGCCAAGCTCTGATATTTTCCATTTCTGCCATCTGATTCAAAGGCTGATCTCCAAGAATCAAATCTTCCCAAATTTTTATTTTTTCTCCCATTATTGGGATCCAATAAAGCTTATGACTGAAAAGTTTCAAAGCTGTGAGACAGAGTTTGAAAACTGGCGATCCTTTCAAAATTCTAGGAGGTCGGTCCAAGCACCTCAAATGCTGCCCATGAAAATATTTTTTCCATAGAACTCTCTTGCTCCAACTAGGATTCCCATAAACAATGTTCCAAAGGAGCTTGGAGCCCAGAGCAAGATTTTGGGATACTAGATCCTGCATTTGGAGACTTTCTTCCAAGAATGGCTTCTTAATAGTGTCCCAATTAACTAAATGGAGCCTTCTTTCATTATTTTTCCCTCCCTCCCACAAAAATATTCTCAGGAGACCATCCACTTTACCAATAAAGGTTTTAGGGGCTAGTAGAATGGAGTTTTGATAAGCTGGGAAACTTATGAGAACAAATTTCATAACGATTACCTTCCTAGCATTATTCAACCATGAGGTTCCCTAAGCTTGTATTCTGAGTTTTAGCTTGTCTAACAGGGGCATCTAGTGAGCTACCTTAGGATTTGATTTGAATATTGGGATCCCAAGATATGTAAATGAATCCCAGGCAGGGTTCTTTCCATTTCTAATAGCCTTGCTATGTCTGTCAAATCTTTGATCGAGCAATTCTAGCCATAGATCATGCTTTTTAGATAGTTAATCTTGTTGTCTGAAACCTCCCTATAAATGTATAGCTCCTTCTTGAAGGTTCTCGCAGAATTTATGCTAGCTCCTCCAAGAAATAATGTATCATCAGCAAACTGGGCATGATTTATGTCTTTAACATTGTGAGCCATTCTCAGGCCTGGCAGAGTTTGGATCTGTTGACAGTAGTCTAGCTAGAAGTTGAGCACCGAAGCTTAAATGGCATAAAGAAGCGGGGACAAAGGGAAACCTTATCTTAGTCCCCTCGAGGCCTGGAAAAATTCTGTTGAACGACCATTAACTAGAGGCACTATCCAAGGGGAGGCAATGCAAGCTTTCACCCAAGTTATGAGAACTTTTGAGAAGCCAAATTTCTCCATCACAGAAAATAGGAAATCATGTCTCACCCTGTCAAAGGCATTTATCAAATCTAGCTTAATCACCGTGCCTTTCTCTTTTCGATGATAGCTTGAATGAATTGCTTCTCGCACCAGCACAATATTGTCAAGAATCTTTCTCCCTTTTATGAATCCTCCTTGGTTTTTCAGGGATGATGACCGGCAGAATTTTCTTAATACGGTTGGCTATTATTTTTGTAATCAGCTTATAACTTGTATTACACAAAGAGATGGGCTTGAATCTGCTGAAATCGGCGGCGCCTTTGCCTTTCGGAATCAAGGCAAGGAAGGCCGAGTTGGTACTGCCTCCAATCTTGGTGTAGGTCTGAGATTTACGGATCATTCTCAGAAGGTCCTTTTTAATTGTAGGCCAACAAGTCAGGTAGAACCTTGCAGTGAACCCATCAGGGCCTGGGGCTTTATCCGGATCCATGCAATCCAAAGATTCTTTAATCACATTCATATTAATCGGAGCAGTCAGCATAATATTGTCAGAATCTTGAACACAGTGAGGAATAAGATCAATCGGATAGGCTTGAGAATCGATAGGAGGGTCTTCCGGGGCAGAGTAAAGATCTTTGAAGAAGGAGTGGGCTGCTCACTTTATGCCTTCAGAATCTTTAACCACAGTGTTTTGATAGTGAATTTCATTTACTATTTTGAAGTGCTTGCGTGCTTCAGCTTGCTTATGGAAGTAGCTTGTATTTTTGTCTCCGGCCTGTAACCAAAGATTTCTGGACTTCTGTCTCCAGAACTCTTCTTCATCCCTACTTGCTCTATGGAGATCTTTTTGCAGCTCTACTTCTTTTTGAAGAAGGATTTGAGTTACATCAGAATTCTCCATTGTTAATTGATGGCCTGCTAAACTGTCATGCATCTCCTTTCTTTTGGCGGTGGGTGTTTTCAACCTTTTAGCCCACTCCTTGAGCTCCCTTTTAAGTCTCCTCATTTTTTCTTCCCACACAAAGAAAGGGGATCCTTGAACTTGTCAGTTCTAGGCCTCGGAGACCACCTCCTGGAATCCTTCTTAATGAATCCATAGAGAACTGAATCTAAAGGGAATGGGGCCAAGATTTCCATCCAAGGAGAGCTCAAGCAGAATGGGTTTATGGTTAGAGGTGTAGTTCGGCAGAATTTTAAAGGTGGCCATTAGACCACAAGTCAAGAAGGAGGATTGGACTAGAAATTTGTCTAGACGATCAGTAATGTGGCCGAGGCCTATCCTTTTCTTTGACCAGGTGAATTTCCTAGATGTGGGCTTGATATCCTCCAATTCCCAATCTAAAATGAGGTCTTCAACCCATTCTCTAGTTGGGTCCTTGACCAGCGAGCCCCCCTTTTTCCTTTTTGCAGCTAGCATAACATTTAGATCACCTACGATAATAATATTTTCTGGGTTCTGCAAGAAAAGATAGGACCGGAGCGAGTCCGAACAAATTTTTTTCTCAGATGGTAAGACTGGAGCATAAAGATTGAACATACTTACTTGGTGTCCAGATTCTTTATGGAGGAGCTTAGTGAGTATCCAATGGGGGCAACATTCTTTGTGAATCAGATCATATTTGGAGCTGTCCCAAAAGGAGGCAATCCCTCCAGAGGCGCCTCTGGCATTGACTGCTCTCCCTTGGCCTTTATGCCAGAATGCTTTGCTTGATGAGAAGGATTTCAGGCAAGTACATCCTTACAATGTCTTTCAGAGCTTCTTCTTTCAACCTGCTGCCTAACCTCTACAATTCTAGGAGACGTATTTCATTATTTACTGGCTTGGAAGGTTGTGGCTCCTTTTGGAGCCTGACCATACTTGCGCCTAGATCTGGTATTCATCATTCCTTTGAGAGTTTTCTAAGAGTCTTGGAGAACATCCAGATAAGTTTGTTCCTCTCTCTGTTTCTTCTTGGACTTTCGACCCTTGGCTGACTTGATAGGAGTAACTTGCGAGCTGTCTGAATCTGAGACTCCATCTTCTGAATCTCCCTTAGAATCGGAGCCCAGACTGATACGCTCCTTGTTTTCTTCTTTTTCCGCTTGTTAATCCTCTGATGGAGGAAGAGTTGACTTTCCCTCTGCTTCTTTCACTTTCTTCAATGGGTTTTCTGGTTCCTCTTGGGTTCCAATGGCATCTGCCTTTACCCCAGAGGAAGAACCCTCTTTTGGAACTTCTTTGGCTTTTGGTTTAGGCCGGTGCTTCGCCAATGGCCCTGAATTTTTCTTCTCAGTTGGTTTTGGGACTGCCTTGCCCTTTTTGATTTCTTTCCATCCTTCTTTGTCCACTTTGTCCCAAGTTGGAGCTTTTGGGCAATTTTGTTGGAAGTGTCCATGTTTGTGACAGGTTCTGCATTTGAAAGGCAGTTGCTCGTAATCCAATTTTTGATAGTGATGCCATTTTCCGACTCGAAGTTTTATCGCTTTGGGCAGTCCAGCTTTAAGATCGACTTCCACACAGATTCTTGCGCAAGTATATTGGCCCTTGTTATCTGCTTTGTCAATGAAACGGCCTAGGCCATTTCCAATCTTCTGCAAGGTGTGATAGCTTCAGCAATGGATCAGAATATTGGGAAGCCAGACCCAGACTGGGACCTCTTGAGGGGTATCGATTGAGGGATCGAAGTCGGGGGTCCACTTATTAAGATACAGACCCTGATTTCCCATAAAATACGGACCGTTTCTGAAAACCAAATCTCGATCTTCTTTGGAGGTGAACTGGAAAATGAAATACCCTCTTCCGACAACATAGCAGATCACATTGTTTTCTACTTGGGGCCTCCAGTTGCATTGGATCCAATCATCTGTTGTTTTTGTAGAGGGCCAATGTCCCATAAATTTTCCTACCAACCCTCTGTCAGCCAGGGTTAGGGTGATTTTTATTGGTTGGTCTTCTGGCAGGGCGATCTCAGGAATTTCCTCCAGTTTTTTGATGAATTTCAGGAGTTCTGGAATCAAACATTTCTTCCTTTTCTGTGAGAGAAATCTTCTGAATGTTTCTTCTGAAGAGATTGGTGGGGTGGGAGAAGGCTCCCCAACCCCAGGCGCACTCATGGCGGCGGCTACGCTCTTCTGCGGTCGCAAAACCCAGACGTGGACGCTATGCCAGCAGCAGCACTAGCCGGAGGAGGGAGGCAGAGCCCAATTGCAGGGATGCCGGGAAGGATTGAGAGCCCAGCAGCAGGGGCTGCCAGACAGGGGGCCCGTGGAGGGCCGCAGGGGCCAAGGAAGCAGGGGCACAGGAGCTCTAGTTTAGAATGCGCACGTAGATCACCCTGAAACTCAGCGCTGCCCTCCATTTTCATTCGAAGTGAAATATCATATTAAACATAGGTTTGATCTAAAGTGGTCATTGTATTAAATATAAAATTTTGTCTTAAAATATTTTTGTCTCAAAATGCTTTTGTCTTAAATAAAAGTTTTGTCTTAAACTATTTTTGTCTTAAATATAAAGTTTTGTCTTAAACTATTTTTGTCTTAAATATAAAGTTTTTTCTTTAAATTTTTGTCTCAAACGTCTCAAAATATTTTCGTCTTAAATTATTTTTGTCTTAAATATAAAGTTTTGAAAATATTTTTGTCTCAAACTACTTTTGTCTTAAACTATTTTTTTCTTAAATATAAAGTTTTGTCTTAAAATATTTTTGTCTCAACCTATTTTTATCTTAAAGTTTATATTTAAGACAAATCAATTGATATTAATTTTTAGTATAAAATAACTAAAATAAAAAATAAGTTTTTGAGACAAGATTTCTTTTGTCTTGTTGAGATTTTTCTGTTTTAGATAAAATAGGAAAGAATCCCAGTGTGTGACAACAATAGATATCTGTTGCTGGATTAGCTCCAGGTTGTTGGGAGAAAATTAATGCATCCTAAATTTGATGTGAGAGGCAGTTAGATTCTCCTTGCTATAAAATAGGTTGTCATACGGATAGCTGAGAGAGAGTGTGAGAGTTTAATTTATGTAATCTCCTGTTTAATTAATGAGAATTTGTCGATGCCTTAGTTTGGTGGACGTAGCCCAGATTGGTTGGGTGAACCACGTTAATTCCTGTGTCCCTGTGCATGATTTTAATTGCTGTGTATATATTTTATTGTTTGTTGTGCATCTGATTTCCAACAAGTGGTATTAGAGAAAGTTGGAGGCAAGATTGGACTTGCATATTGGAGGTGCTGAGATTGCGTGCTGGAGGTGCGTATGACTGGAGCGTTGTGCACACCAGATCAGCGTGGACCTGCATGGAGAAATTCCAGCGTCTGCGTGGAGAAATTTACCAGCGTCTGCGTGGACAAATTTTGTCATTGCAATACGTATCAATTCCAAAGTGCTGTTAGCACATCATTGAACAACAAACAACGTGGGTATGTATTTACAAGCAGCGTGAATATGTTGTTTTCTAACACAACGTGAATATATAACTAAAAACGGCGTTGATACATATTAAAACGGTGCGGATTTACATTAAAGGCGTGGTTATGTTATATATCAGCGTGGATGTGTATTGAAAACGGTGTGAATTAAATTTAAAAAAAACCTGCGTGGGTATATATATATTTCCAACAGCGTGGATATTGGTGCGTGGGAATATATATTAAAAACAACATGGATATATTTTGAAAACGACGTGGATCTATTACCAACAGCGTGGAGATATATATATATATATATATATATATATATATATATATATATATATATATATATATATATATATATATATATATATATATATATATATATATATATATATATATATATATATTTCTTTTGTTAAAAAACTAACGGCGTAGTTATATTTTTTTTAAAACTGCATATAGATGCGCTGTGTTTTATATGTATATGGTGGGCTACTGATTGGTGCGAGTTTCATTAATAACAGTCGCGCCAATAAATCAATTAAGTGCGCCAACCATTAAATTAACGCGAAAACGATTTAAGTATGTGCGCCAATGCGCTAATGGGCCGATTGGCGCGTATTTAAGTGCGATTCTCGCGCCAATTTGTCATTACTTAGAGCGATTTTTTAAAGGCGCGGTCCAGGTGCTGATCAGCATGCGCCAAGTGTTTTTTAATTTGAAATCTGCGGTTTAATCAGCAAAAGCACCGGGGGTTGTTGGTTTTTTGTTTTAAAGGCGAAGATAATCTGAGGCATAGGCATTTATTGACATTCAATTCTGTTTTTCCTTAAATTGAAATTGGAGATTCTTTGTTTTAGACGAGATGGCGAAAACTCAGAGTGCCCAATTCGAAATCGATAAATTTAATGGCAAAAGTAATTTCGAGATCTGGAAGGTAAAGATGCATGATCTGCTGGTATAGCAGGGCGTGGCGAAGGTGTTGTTGGGCAGGTCCAAACTGTCGTCCCCCGTGACAGATGATGAATGGTCTGAATTGGATGGAAGAGCCTTGCGCGGAATTCGGTTGTGTTTGGCTGATGATGTTTTATTTAACATCGTGTCAGAGACGACTACAGCTGGTTTGTGGACGAAGTTGGAGAAGCTATATATGACAAAATCCTTGACAAACTGGATTCTCCTGAAGCAGCAGCTTTACGATTTGCGGATGAAAGAAGGTACCTCGATTACTAATCACCTGAATGTTTTTAATACCTTACTGGTGCAATTAGACAGTCTAGATGTGAAATTTGATTCAGAGGATAAGGCAATAACTCTATTGTGTTCATTGCCCGAATCCTGGGATCACTTTGTTACTTCCATAAGCTTTAGTACAACAGACATCCTTGAGTTTGACGATGTTGTTGGAGCCTTGTTGTCTGAGGAGACGAGGAAGAGGTCGAATGCAGACACCTCTACATCAGAGGTAATGATGGCCAGAGGTCGCTCAAGAGAGAGACACTCCGGGGGCAAGCATAGCGACTCTTGTTCGAAGTCCAAAGGAAAGAAGACAAAGGTAAAGTGCTGGCATTGTGGCAAGGCTGGACATCTGAAAAAGGATTGCTGGAAGTGAAAGCAGGTTGCTAAAGAAGGCTCTTCGACAGAAAAGAAGGAATCCAACACCACAGATACAGGTTCAGTATCTGGTTCAGGTATGAGTGATGAGGTATTGTCTGTTAATGTTTCAAAACATGATCAACATTGGTTGTTAGATTCCGGGGCATCTAACCACATGTGTATTCATAAAGATTGGTTTAAGACATATAGATCAGTTGATGATGGAGTCGTGTACATGGGTAATGATGTCACTTGCAGTATTGTTGGAATAGGAAGTATACAACTGCAAATGTTAGATGGCACAACTAAATTGTTAACTGATGTGAGACATGTACCAGATCTAAGAAAAAATCTAATTTCATTAGGAGCACTGGATATGAATGGATATAAAACTGTAATTCAAGGTGGAGTTATGAAAATCTATAAAGGTATTTTACTAGTGATGAAGGCTAAGAAGGTAGGAAATCTTTTTCAATTAGAAGGTAGAACTGGGTCAGATCATGTGTCGGTGTCTGAACAGGACAGTAGTTCCATTCGCCTATGGCATCAAAGGTTGGGCCATATGAGCGAACGAGGGTTGAAAATTTTGGCTGACCGCAAGTTGCTTCCTAATCTAAGATCTGGAAAGTTAGATTTCTGTAAACATTGCTTGTTTGGAAAACAGAGTAAACAAAAGTTTAAAACAAGCAAACATACTAGTAAAGGAATACTTGATTATATTCATTCAGATGTTTGGGGTCCAGCCCCTACAGCGTCATATGGTGGCTCGTCATATTTTGTATCGTTTATTGATGACTTTTCTCGGAAAGTATGGGTCTACATGTTGAAAAAGAAGTCTGATGTTTTTTACAGTTTTCAAGCAGTTTAGAGCATTGGTAGAAAACAACACTGGTAGAACTATAAAATGTTTAAGAACTAACAATGGTGGTGAGTTTACTTCCAAGGAGTTTGACAGCTATTGCAAGGATGCAGGGATCGAGAGACATAAGACCATGGTTTATACTCCTCAGCAAAATGGAGTTGCTGAACGCATGAACAGGACTCTTCTAGAGAGAGCAAGGTGTATGCTGAGTAACGCTGGGTTGCAGAAGGAGTTGTGGACGGAAGCAGTGGCAACAACTTGTTATGTGATAAACCGATCTCCATCAACGGCGATAGGCTACAATATTCCGCAAGAGGTATGGAAAGGACACCCTTGTGACTATTCTAAACTCAGAGTGTTTGGTTGTGATGCATATGCTCTAGTGCCTAAACATCAGCGAACTAAATTAGATCCGAAATCGAAAAGGTATGCCTTTGTTGGGTATGGTGACGGAACAAAGGGATTTAGATTGTGGGATCCTACTACCCGAAAAATCATCATCAACAGAGATGTAAAGTTTAATGAATCCTCTCTTGTACAGTTAGATGTAGATAATAAATTGAAACAGGATGATGTATCTGATTTTCAGCACATTCAGTTTGACAGCACTTCTGATGATAGTATTGATGACCATAGTTTAGATTCAAGTCATGAACAGGTTTCAGAGTCAGATTATGAACAAGGTTCAGATGGAGGTCATGAACAAGTCTCAGATGGTGATCATGAAGAAGTTCCTACAGAGGGTAGACAGCCAATTGTGGAAGCACCAGAAACATCCTTAAGGAGGTCTACAAGGATCAAACGTCCTCCGAGAAGGTATGATGATTATGTTACTTCAGTTGCTTTGACCGCTAATGATGATGAACCTTTGTGTTATCAGGAAGCTGTAGAAGGTTCACACAGTGACAAATGGAAAGCAGCTATGAAGGAGGAAATGATGGCCTTAGGTAAGAATGGCACATGGGATCTGGTTGAACTTCCCAAAGGCAGGAAAACTATTGGATGTAAGTGGGTGTTCAAGGTGAAACGAGGTGTGAATGATACGGAAGACAGGTACAAAGCGAGACTAGTTGCAAAAGGGTTTTCTCAGAAAGCTGGCATAGACTTTCATGAGATATTTTCACCAGTGGTTAAAATTGTTTCAATTAGAATTGTGTTAGCATTAGTGGCTTTGCTTGATTTAGAGTTGCAGCAGTTAGATGTTAAGACTGCATTTTTACATGGTGATTTAGATGAGGAAATTTATATGGAACAACTGGAAGGGTTTGTTCAGCATCGCAATGAGAAATTTGTCTGCAGGCTCAAGAAGTCATTATATGGCCTGAAGCAGTCGCCTCGGCAGTGGTATAAGAAGTTTGATTCTTTCATGTTGAGTCAGAAATATGTAAGAAGTGAATATGATCATTGTGTTTACTTTAAGCAGTTGAATAATGGCATGTTCATTATCTTAGTGTTATATGTTGATGATATACTTTTAGCAAGCAAAAGCATTGAAGAAATCAACAGGTTAAAGACTCAGATGGCAAGGACGTTTGATATGAAAGATCTAGGAGTAGCAAGACAGATTTTGGGCATGGAGATTTTCAGAGACAGGGGCAATGGTAAGCTGTGGCTATCACAACAGAAGTATGTTGAGAAAATACTTTTGAGGTTTGGTATGAATAATGTGAAGCATGTTTCAGTCCCTTTAGCTTCCCATTTTAAGCTTTCTTCGAGTTTATGTCCTAATACAAATGAAGAAAAGGATTATATGTCTCGAATTCCGTATGCCAATGTAGTAGGATGTTTGATGTATGCGATGGTGTGTACGCGACCAGATATTTCACATGCAGTTGGGGTTGTCAGCAGGTACATGGAAAATCCGGGTAAAGAGCACTGGTCAGCGATAAAATGGGTGCTTCGGTATTTAAGAGGCACAAGTAGTTATTGTATTACTTACAATAAGAGTAGTGAATCTGTTTGCGGATATGTTGATTCTGATTTTGCAGGTGATTTGGATAAGAGAAGGTCAACTTCAGGATATGTCTTTACTCTTGCAGCTGGAGCTATTAGCTGGATGTCAAAGCTACAAAACATTGTTGCTTTATCCACTACTAAAGCAGAATACATTGCTGCTTCGCATGCTTGCAAAGAGGCGGTTTGGTTGAAAGGTTTGCTTGGTGAGTTTGGTAGGTTACAGGACAACATCAGGTTACTTTGTGATAGTCAAAGTGCAATACATTTGGCTAAGAATCCGACCTATCATAGTAAATCAAAGCATATTCCAATTAAGTACCATCTATCATAGTAAATCAAAGCATATTCCAATTAAGTACCATTTTGTAAGACAGGTTATCACTAAAAGGGGCGTTTCTCTTGAAAAGGTGCATACAAAGGAAAACTGTGCAAACATGTTCACGAAACCAGTTTTGTTAGCGTTGGTGTTTGGCTTCTCTTGGCTTGCAGAAAAGATAAAAATAATAAACAAACAGGGCATCAAGCTAATTGTTGTCAAGGTGGAGATTGTTGAGATTTTTCTGTTTTAGATAAAATAGGAAAGAATGCCAGTGTGTGACAACAATAGATATCTATTGTTGGATTAGCTCCAGGTTGTTGGGAGAAAATTAATGCATCCTAAATTTGATGTGAGAGGCAGTTAGATTCTCCTTGCTATAAAATAGGTTGTCATACGGATAGTTGAGAGAGAGAGTGTGAGAGTTTAATTTATGTAATCTCCTGTTTAATTAATGAGAATTTTCTGATGCCTTAGTTTGGTGGATGTAGCCCAGATTGGTTGGGTGAACCACGTTAATTCCTCTGTCCCTGTGCATGATTTTAATTGTTGTGTATATATTTTATTGTTTGTTGTGCATCTGATTTCCAACATGTCTTAAAAAAATGTCTCCAAAATGCCCTTGCTGTAGTAGTGCCATGATCACTCTCATAACCATTCGTAAGAACAAGCGTTTCCAACTTCCTTCGGTAATGTATTACGCCTAATGATATATTTCCCATATTACAAAAAAAATTGAGAAAGCTGTAACTATGCATCTGCACCATGGTATTGAATGGAGAAAAATTTCTCGAGTTGAGAAAATAATAAAGATGTCTCTGAGACATTAACTTACAGGTTTCACAAGCTATTGATGGTGGATCCGAACAAAACTTGACTTGAAACTGGTCCTTGCTTAGTTGGGTGGCTTATTACAATCACCGCTATTGACAGAAATAATAAGAAGAAGACATGGCTCGCATGGGGAAGGAAGGAAACAACCCCATCACTATTCACTAAAGAATATTTGCCTCGGGTTCCTGATAAAAAACGACAAATGCTCGCACTGTATGATGAATATGAACATGATCGAAGCTTCAGAATATGGATGGATAGGCATACACTAGATCTGGAATAGCATTAGGAGAGAGTGATCTACACTATCAAAACAACTCATTACATCGACAAAGAGAAAGTAATCAATTTTGTGGTATCTGAATATGGTAAAGACAGACGTTCTAACACCCTTTCGACACCAAAACCCGTGTGATGCACTCACAAATACGATTTGAAACCGTTCAGAAAGATTGGTTTGGTTATAGCCCTTAATTTTCTGGGTTTATTTGGCTTGTGATAGTGTAGCTTATATAAAACAACTCACTACATCAGCAGAGAGAAAGTGATCAATTTTGTGGTATATGAATGTGGTAAAGATAGAGCTTCTATCACATTTTTGACACCAAAAACCGTGTGGTGCACTCATAATGGGATATTGAGATTAATAATTGGAGATCTCTCCCTCTTATTTTTATATCACGCCAACTAGAAATCTTCATAATCATGTCGAACATTTGAGATTCCCCTAGTTAATGTTTATGTGTCATTTTTAAGTAAAGTGACTATTTTCCTTAGTGATGCTGTAAACCTCCTTAAGGTTGTAGTTGAAATAATCAAAGGTATAAGTAGAACTACGTTAATGAACATGATATTTTTGAAATATGGAGTGGATATAAGATGTTGAAAAGTTTTATCCAAATAATAAAGCCATATCATCTTTAATGTTGTAATGAATCCTAGTGATGGTATAGTTTCAGTTAAAGAATAAAGTTGTATCATAATCAAAGGTTGGATACAATTTAGACTAGAGGGAAAGAGGCATCATGAAAGGAGTGCATATTAAAGATGCTGCAATTTTTTAATGCTCAATATAATATATTTCTCGTGCATACCATATTTTCCTTATAAACTGTTCTCTCAATAGTATTATGTTAGAGTGTTCTCATAATAATGTGTTGCAGCACTGGTATTGAGTGTCTTTCAAGAAGCATTTATATATCATATGGAGTAGCATTCATTTTGGAGAAATTTCAATCTAGAGGAGCCCTAATAAGCCATTTGGAGTGGCATTCATTCAATGATAGTGTCAACATTGTTTATGCAGAACAAGACATTGTAGGTTATAGATCATTAATGAAATGATGATAGCTACACTAAGGATATTTTTACAGGCTACAAGACATTTATAATCCCTTTCTGTTGATGTCAAAGGGGGAGGTAAGTAGAGGTTATGGTCAGCAATGAGAAATAAGTAGAGGTTATGGCCAGCAAGGAGAAATATCTTTCAAGACAAAAGGAGGAGGATGAATGAGTTGCCATCAATGCCAAAGGGGGAGATTGTTGGCAATATTGGCATTGATGTCAAGATTAAGCTAATTGATTAATGTCGATAAATTTTATTGATGTCACTAAGCACATTGGTGATAATTTATGTTGAATGGAAAGTGTACATAAATGTTGAATGTTGAATATAAAAGGTTGAAAGTGATGTGAAGTGCAAAGGCTATGCTAATCAATGTGAAAGCTAAACATTGAGACAAAAGCTGGAATACATATATTTGTTTGAACATAAAATGTACATAATCCAAATCTGATTTGTTTCTTGTAATTATTACTGAATGAGTTATTAGTTTAGCTCTATTTTATATTACAGATAATTTTCAGAATTGAAAATGAAAAGACAAGCTTGTGAGGATTTTTAGAAGTCCAAGGGACTATGCTTCATTTCATATTACTCCAAAGAATACAAACAACCAAGAGGGCTTGCTTATAAAACATACAATGTGGAATGAAACTCATGATCTTCTTTTGGAATGGAAGTGATCTACATGAGAGAATGAATGAGCAGTAGCAAAAGAGCAGAAGAGTGAAAAGAAGCATTTCACCTGAAAAATTGACAGCTAAATTGGATACGAGCTAACCAACATTTGTGACTTGAGAAATTTATGTTCATTTCTATGTGGAAGCTTGAAAAAGAACATGTTGCAACATGTTGAGGTAGGAACCTCCTGTGGGTTGTAGCGTGCAAAAAAACTTGTGGGAGTTGGAGCTTCCTTTGAGGTAGGAACCTCTTGTAGGTTAGAGCCTACAAAAATCTGATGTAAAAAGGAGTAGCAACTTGCCTTCACATCACTTTCAGCCTAAACTTCATGGTTTTCTCCCTTTGAGGTTTCCACTTATTTCTGGTGTCTTCATGTGTTTATCTTGCATGTTGTGTGAATGCTTGAATCCTTGGTAAACAAATCTGCAAACCTCTCCCCTTGAGCTTTGCAAAAGGAATTCAATAACTATTGAGCACAAACATAAATCATTAACTGCATAAAAAGAAGATTAGGTTGAGCAAAAACAAAAAAATTAAATTACTGATTCACCCTCCCCCCAGTAATTTCCCATTTTAAATATAAATTATTGATTCACCCTCCCCTCCCCCCCCAAGTAATTTCCCATCTTAAATATCAAACCAAACTAGATAAGGTACATATAAATTGGGGCCCTTTAGAGTTAAAACCATAAGGATTGTGGGGTCAGACTCCACCATGAGGTTGAACTAACCAAAGGTTTGGGTGGAGCTCTTGCAACAAAAGGTAAGTGCAAGTCGGATTAAGGTTGGACTAGTTCGAGGCCTGCAACTTTTGGAGCATATGCAAGAATAAGTGGTTAAAGGGGCCAGATGTAGGTCAGGCTAGAGGTGCGCACTGACAAACACTAGTGTGGAGGTTTGGGGGTCTAAAACCTTTGTCGAGTGCAATTGCATAAGAAAGGTCGAATCTCTGAAAATCAATATATAATGTGAAAATGGCTCATGAAACATTATGGGATGGTCTTATGGGCCCATGAGGATTAGTGACATGGTATATACTATTTGGTGGTATCCATGTACACATTGGCATCTGAGATGATGTGGAACTACTAAGGTGAGTTGGGGTTGCCACGTGGAAACCACATGGCAGAGCCTTGCATATGTGGTAGGGTTTAAGTGGAAAAACTCAAAATAATCATAACTTTTGATATGGGTATCAAATTTGAATAAAATTTATATCGTTGAAAAGCTCTCAATGAGCCAAACGTAGTGGTGTACTCCAATGTTATTTCTACCAACTTTGGTAAAGGAAGAATTTATCACCTCATTTCCATAATGAAACCATGGAAGTTGGGTTAGAGCAAAGTAACACCTCCCATTAGGTTTAGTAAGAGCCCAGGCATGAGAAAAAACATTATAATTTTCTAGAACTTAATAAATTTTTAAAAATTCAAATATTAGAAAAAAATCACAAAAAGATTATAATTTACATTTTAAAAGTATTAAAATTTTCTAATATTTCTATACTTAATAATACTAATCCATTAAAACAAAATTTAAAAAATATTAACAATTAGTATCAAAGATTTCGCCTTTAATGCATGTTAAAATTTAGTCTAAGAAATAAAATGAAGAACAATACAATGAAGAAAATACATTTTCTATCCACTTAAATTCATCTAATTTTATTTCACTTTTTAGAAATATCAAGGAGATCATTGACTTCATTACTAAAAGGGTTCCTTCATCATTTTTTTCGTAAATTTATCAATAAATTTGTATTAATAGCAAAGAAAGAAAGTTTACATTTGACTAGAAAGATTCTATTTACATCGTTTCCTCATTACTTTCAAGAACAGTCCTGTGGGTGGACGTGTTTAGAACTTATGAAAAAACAAAAGGATAGAGTTGTGGAAGACTAGCATTTGTACCTAGCCATTCTTGCTATGATAGACTTAGATACGTGTGCTACTGTATACTAAAACAAGAAAAGTAAACTATGTACTCTCTCTCTCTCTCTCTCTATATATATATATATATATATAGAGAGAGAGAGAGAGAGAGAGAGAGAGAGCTGACCAATCCCAAAAGTAGCCCACTTTCCGTTAATAGGCCAGCAACCTGAATTCTCATTGGTCTTTTTAGTCCAGAATTATGACTAGTGATGTGGTAGTAGAGTTGGCTTGAGGGGAGGCTTGAGCTGGAGCATTGATGACTGCTAGTCCTTCTTGGTGCTCATTCGACTCAATGTTTGAATCTGAAACTACATAACATTCTATGTGAAACAATCGAACAATTATATCATGCAAACTATATCTGATACCCCTGAGGATGTGTTTGATGTCTTTTTGACCTACAAAGAGTTTATAGTTGTCTACTTACTTGTCTCTGATGACCATACTGAGAAGAGTTTCCATTTGACAAACACATATAATTAGAACTTTAGATAAGTAAATGGTTAAACATGCTACGATAATCATCAAAAATCATTGCTTATCATACAATTATATATTTTCTATTACTCCTTTCCAATTTTCTTTTATCTACATTTTCCTTTCTTTTGGAATAGTAAAAGATAATGAAGTTACTAAAAAGTTACTATGATTATGATCATACAGGTTACTTTAACCCAATATACCTAGAACTAGGGACTATTTCTCCATGTGAATATGAGAAGGGGAAAGATGATGAGGTGTGAAAAGAATGTTATAAGTGCCAAAATCAAGTGAATCCAAAGGTCTTGGAATAATAGCATAAGCAAATCAAGCTAATGGAAAGGTCTTAGTGGACTAAATTAATGACACTCTTGTAGAAAATGTGGCAAAATATTCCTTTGAGAAAAAAGCATAAATAATAATACTTTAGTAAAAAGTATCCTTTGAATATAATGCCACAAATAATAAATTGTCCTCTCGTGGGCCTTAGGGATAAAAACAACCTTTCAATATAATATCAAAAATGTGGAATGGTTATGGGTCCTATGATAAGAAAGGCATATATAAAGTGGTCGAGACAGACGCAAATATGAGAATAAGTGAAAGAGAATCTGAAAAGTATTAATAATGATAATGATGAATTAATATGTTCTCGTGACACCCACTAAGATCAAACTTTGGAATTACAATGTTCTTACTATTACTGATAATGTTTTTTTAATTAATATTCACAATTGTATTAATATTCACTATCTCCTTTCTTGAATTACAATGCTCTTACTATTACTGGTCATGTTTTTTAAATTAATATTCACGATCTCCTTTTTTGAATTACAATGTTCTTACTATTACTGGTCATGTTTTTTAAATTAATATTCACGATCTCCTTTTTAGAATTACAATGTTCTTACTATTACTGGTCATGTTTTTTAAATTAATATTCACTATCTCTTTTTTTGGAATAATAGCGTGTAGGTCGTTGTTCTTTTCTTGCAAATGGAGGATGAGTTGTAAAAACTTAAAGCACTCGATATATATTTAAATATTTGCTCATGTTATATTATTAGTGTTTTTGGATTAATTATTGCTGCTTTTAAATGGATTAAATATGTGAAAAAAACTATTAATTTATTAGGAAAATGAAATATGTCATAACAGGATTTCTGAAAAAAGATTTCCCTTTTTAATAGTACGTTATGACATGACAGGCTTTTAAGAAACATGATGGTTATGACATGTTCTTTGAAGATTCTCGCACCAAAGCATTAATCCATCCAATTTGAGCCAAATCTCATTCTCCACCTTGATTGTTTGATAAAAAGCAGATTTTGCCATATATATTACTTACATTTTTAAAGTATCCTCGAAAGTTGTTATATTTTGTATATTTATTAAAGTATTCTACGACTAAAAAAGGTATTGCCATGTGATTGTATAAAGGGATTAATAACTAATTAATAATTAAACAAGGTATTGCCATTTGATTGTATAAAGGGATTAACAACTAATAAATATTTAATAATTGCCATGTGATTGTATAAAAGGATTAATAACTCACTAATAACTAAACAAGGTATTGCCATGTGATTATATAAAGGGATTAATAACTAATAATTAATAAATATTTAATAATGAATTTATAATTTAATAATTAATGATTTTATAATAATTAATAATTATAATAATTATTTAAAAATAATTATTATAATTATTTTTATTATTAAATAAATATTTGAACCACATTGGTTGGTTCGAAACATGTGGACTAAATTATCTCTATGTGATTTTTGCCGAAGATTCTTCTCTAAATATTATAGAAATTTGTTTTTCAATTAATCACATTATGAGATGAATCTCATTAGTTGATTCGAAACGTCGACTAAATCCTAATAATGTGATTAATCTAAAAGATATATTTCTACATTATAGATCACAAAAGTCTTAGATCTAAATAAATATTGTTATTAAAATTATATCCTAATAATGTGATTAATCTAAAAGATATATTTCTACATTATAGATCACAAAAGTCTTAGATCTAAATAAATATTGTTATTAAAATTATTATTATACTTGCGGCACACATTGTATTACTCATTCAATTTTGCTTTGACTGTTTACTAATTTGTTTTTGACCAAAACTTTATGTTGCCCATCTATAGTTTAACGTTGCGAATTCAATTTTTGTTATTGTTTAAATTTATTTATTTGTAAGGTCATTGGTTGAGGTCATGTTGTTTCGTAATTTTCATTTATATTAGTTAGTGATTTTTTGTGTTTGGTTTTATTTCCTTTTTATTTCATGTTTTCAATTTTTTTCCTTCTTCTATTATTACCATTTTCATGAACTATAGATTTTTTATCGATATTTTCAATATAATGACTTATTATTATATTAAAAACATATTTCGATAAATTTAATTCTAAAAAATTATATATATTAATACAAATAAAACACATATATGAAATATAAACATATATAAAATGAACATATACTTTAAAGTGTATATATGTTAATATAAACAATATTAGTTAATCATATTTCTAATTTTTTTTATTATGGCATTCAATAATACACTATTTTATTAGTTGTTTTATTTTGTGATGAAATCTTTATCTAATATTTTTTTAGTTTAATTAAGCTATATTTAAGCTAAGTGGAGGTACTAGCTACTATGTAGCCCTTGTTATTCATTAATATTATTACTACTGGGAAAAAAATATTGTTATTAAATAACTAATTTATATTGCATAATTTAAAGTTTATATTTAATATTAAATAATAATTAATATGAATTAATAATTTTTTTAATTATAATGATAATAATATTATTTTTTATGGTAACAACCTTTTTTTGGTAATATTATTTCTATTATTATATACTTATCAATGGTAGATAGAAATGAAGCCTTCCGCTTATATCAATCACCTTAAAAATTTTAATGTGGTTGTGCTAGTATTTACATTTTTAAAGTATTGTAAAAAGTTGTTAGGTTTTGTATATGACTAAATAATGTATTTCCATGTAATTGTATAAAAGGACCATCAATATATATATATATATATATATATATATATATATATATATATATGGATAATTTATATTAAAAGTAAAGATATTTTTATGTGTTTTAGATTGGTATAAAATTTATATTAATAAAAAATGTGATTTTGTGTTTTAGATTTGAACAAAATTTATATTGATATGAAAGGAATTAGAAATGTTTTAATCATAATAAATATTCTTTCTTCAAATATATTATATATAAAGATGATATTAAAATATTTTATTTATGATAAATTATTTTTTGTTATTAATATTTTTTAAATGGCATATGTTAATTTTACTTTAAGTAATAAAGGAATTAGACATCTCTTTTTTAAAATTTTATATTAGCACAACCACATATATGCCAAAATCTTATATCAATCACATGCACAACCACATTAGTAAATATGGTTGATATTATTAATTAATATTACTACTATTATTGATTAATATTATTATTTTTATTGTTAATTAAATTTAATAGCATTATTAATTAATAAATATTAATAATTAAGTAATTAATTCATAATACTTAACTATTAATAGTAATTAATTAATAATTAATTTAATAATTAATAATTAATTCATTAATTAATTATATTATTTATTACATAAATAATTAAATAAAAATAATTAATTAAATCATTATTAAATAACAAATTAAATTATTATTATTATTTATTAATACAAATAATTAATAATTAATTTCTACTTCTTCTTCTTCTTCTTCTTCTTCATCATCATCATCATCATCATCATCATCATCATCATCATCATCATCATCATCATCATCATCATCATCATCATCATCATCATCATCATCATCATCATCATCATCATCATCATCATCATCATCATCATCATCATCAGTGTATGTTTTAGATTGGTATATTAATAATATATAAAAATTCATATTGATATGAAAGGAATTATACATTATATTATGAAATGATATAATATTAAAAAAAAATTAAAAATATCTTATTTGAAATAATATTAAAATATTTAATTTTAAATGGATAATGAAACATTTTATTTATGCTTTTTTTGTTATTAATATTTTTTAAATAATATGTTAATTTCATTTTTAAATAATGAAAGAATTTAGAGATATTTTTCGGCGAAAATCACATGGAATACCATTTGTCGACGCGTTTCGGACTAACAAGTGTGGTTCATCGTCCTGACGATGAACCACACTTGTTGGTTCGAAACGCGTCGACAAATGGTATTCCATGTGATTTTCGCTGAAAAATCTCTCTAAATTGATATGGATCACAGAAGCCTGAAATCTATTATTGAATCCCTGCATGGAAAAGCCATTGCCACCAAAGTTCATCATTTTGAACGGGCTCGCTTGCAGGTTTCAAGGTTGAAAATGAAAGAATTCATATGTGTTTTATTAAATTTTATACATTAATTCAAATATTTTGTTGTTAAACAAGGTATTGCCATGTGATTGTATAAAGGAACCATGGATAATTTATATCGAAAGATAAACATATTTTTTTTGTGTTTTGGATGAGGATGTTAAGAATGTGTAAATTTTATATTCATACGAAAGGAATTACATAACAAATCATGAAATGTTTTATTATAAGAAATATTTTATTTTCAGTTGTTTTATATATGTAAAGACGATATTGAAATACTTTATTTTAAATAGATTTTGAAATATTTTATTTATGATAAAAAATAAAAAAATTGTTATGAATATTTCTTTAAATAACATGTATTAATTTCATGTTAAATGGTGAAGTAATTACATGTTTCTCTTTTACCGAGATGTAAGAAGTCGTTATAGTTGGAATAAGAAATTGTATCTTTTAAATTACTTTTATATCTATGTATATATGTTTATATGTATGTTGATCAAAGAATATTTTATTTAGGTGGACATTGAAATATATTTTTTGAAATGTCACATGTCAACTCCATGTTGAGCATGGAAGAAATTACATAAGTCCCTCATACTAAATTGTAGAAAACGCCTCTTGACACAAATATACTAGATGAAAGCACTACAAAAAAAGTAAGGGGAGAGAGAGAGAGAGAGAGTTTGAAAATTAAGTTCTTTAGATCATTTCTTCATCTACATTGATTGGGAAATAAACATTGATTTCAATCTATTTCTCCTCACCCTTTGCAGTTGTGTTATGCATTCTTCTCATATCCTTGGATAGCTTGTATAATGTTCTCATTATGTGTTATAGTAATTCGATTATTATATCTTAGTTAAAAGAGGTAAGTATATTTGTGAGTGTGTAGTGTATTTAAAAAAAGATAACACCATGCACCCATAAATGTAATGAATGTGAATTCTTTAATATTTTTATTATATAGCTATAAGAAATAACAAGATAGTTGATCCAGACTTACGCAGGAACACAAAAAAATACAGAAATGCACAAATACACATAGATGCAATAGAAATAAATTTCATTTAATTAATATCAAAGAACTAAAATATGATTACATACATAAATAGAAATAAACTAGCTCGGACGATGGTAGCTTATCTATGAGAAAAGATGTGGCAGCTACATGCCTCTAAACTGTGTTACAATGAGACTCGAAGGCCTATTTATTACTAAGAAACAATGGAAAAACCTAAACATCTAAAAACCTAACCCTAGGAGATGAAGCGACAAAATTATAGGCTATGTTTGGGTAAATTCGTACATCAACTTCTCGGGGTCGTAACTTTGGCATATGATCTTCGTTTGATGCACACAATATCTAGTTAGAAATATCTATTTGAGGACTACAACTTTCGACTTCAAACATCAATTAGAAAATAGTGTTTTCCCACTTTCCAAAAAAACATCATTTAGGGCCTCAAAATGGCTCCAGAAGTTTAGGACTCGAAAAACTACCAAAAATAGTAAATTGTGCTACAGTTAAGGAAACTTAAAAACTGGAAGAAACATTAGTGGCGATCCAAGTTGAATAGGTGGGTGGCCACCAATATCCACCTAGATCAATCCTCCCCCCTTAGGAAACAATGGTCCCCATTGCATTGAGTACCTCCATGAGATGGGGAAACTTCTACTGATCTTGGTCCCTGATGATCCACTTGCCTTGATGCAGGAGTTGGCTAGCTTTGACAACCCAATACAGTTGGATATTCTATTGACAAGTATTCTTGATATGTGCTTCCATGATCCGATCAGTTGTGGCCTATTCCATGCAGTCTGGGTTTAACTCTATTGGTGTGAGTTGTTCTGCAATGTTTGATGTATCCAGTAATGGTGGAAAGTATGGCCAAAGGAGTTCCACAATGAACATTAGTTGCAGGCCAAGGAATGGTGGAGTTTTTAGCTCGAAAGAATTTTCCCCTACATCCTTCATGATGGTGTAATTTCCATATCAGAGTGAGTGAAGCTTGTAGTGGGGCCCAATGAGGTGCTCCTTCTGCAATTGTAAGCAAACATTTTCGTCCACTTGGAACTTGTGTGGCACCCAATATTGAACATGACACTGATTATAATTAGCATTGGCTCTATCCAATGTGTCATGGCCCTGCTGGCAGATGTGCTAAATGCACTTAATGAAGTTATTAGCCCTATCAACTTTAGACTAGAGATGATTCGAATTTGTCAGAGTAGCTACAAATGTTATGGCCACATAAATGGGACATAGTGGTTGGAATCCCAATCCCACCTAAAATGGGTTGTAGCCAGTTGAGCTATGGAGAGCTCTTTTGTAGATGTTATGGATATAAGGGAGGCTTTCATCCCATGTATGTGGATGCTTCGATTTGTACATGCATAGAATGTGTATGATCATCCTATTGACAACCTATATTTTCCCATCAGTTTGGGGGTGGAAAGTCATGGACTTAGTGAGCTTGATATCCAGCATTGACCAGAGAATTGACCAAAATATACTTAGGAACCTACTGTCCCAATCTGAGATAATGGACTGTGGGATCCCAAAGTGTAACTAAACTTGTTCAATGAAGAGCTTAGCAGTGGCTTCTGTTGTGATACTCTTTTTAGAGGCCACCAGAATGGACATCTTAGAGAATCTGTTGACGACCATGAAAACACAGTCATTGCCATCCTTAGTAGAAGGAAGGCCCAACATGTAATCCATGGAGATTGATTCCCAAGGTATACTAGCAGTAGGTATAGGAGTATATAGGCCTTGCTTCTTGATGGTCAATTTGGAAATGGCGCAGGTAGTGTAGGATCTAATTTATTTCCCAACATCTTGTCGAAGTTTTGACCAATAAAAATAATTTTGCAACATTGCCACTATTTTCTCTACCCTGAATGTCCAGCAACTCGATTGCAGAGCATCTCCAAAATAATTTTAGCATATTCGCTTGAAGGAACACAGAGGTGGCATAACAGTGCATCCTGGAGGTGAAAATTTGGAACTTGCTTGCCTTCCAAGAGAATTTGGTATTGAATTTAGGATCGCTCTTGTAAAGATGCAGCCACCCTGAAGTCTCATGCCCACAAGAGTTGACCACAATGGTCACACCATGACCAACGGTCGGCAGAGGCAGTCTGCAACATTGTTGGTGCTACCCTTCTTGTACTTAATTTTCAAATGGAATCGTTTCAAGTATGTAGGCCATTTATGATGGCGATCATTCTACAACTTCCCTCATGTCCATATGAACTACAGGGGTTGTTGGTTTGTGTGGATTACTATTTCCTTCCCAATAATGTAATGCTTCCATTGCCGATAGGCTTGCATAATGGAATACATCTCTTTGTCATAGGTGGGATACTTTCAGACTATGTCTGAGAGTGTCTCACTGTGATATACCACTGGATGTCTCTGTTGAGTAAGAAATGCACCGATAGCATAGTTGGAGGCATATGTCTCGATCTCAAATGGTTGTTGCAAGTCTAGTAATGTGAGCACTAGTGTAGAGTAGAGGCGTTGCTTCAACTTGGCAAATGCCTTCTCTTGGGATTCAAACCAAAATAAATTTTCTTTTGCTCCTCCCTTGGTGACTTGACTTAAGGGCCAAGTGATATGAGAGAACCCCAACATGACCCTACGGTAGAAGTTGGCAAGACCCAGAAAGCTGCAAAGCTCTATTAGAGTGGTTGGTGCTAGCCAATCCTGAATGACTTGTATATTTTCTAGGTCCACATGCACACTTCGCTCATCAATGATGTGTTGGAAATAATACTGAGAGGGGGGGTGAATCAGTATTATCAAGTCGAATATTCCTTTTTCAAAATCAAATGATATACGCTACTTCAGTTAATTAAACCCGCGTATATACGTAACTATGTAGAAGGAAACCCACGTATACAATGCAAACTTTTAAATGACTTTATCTTCCTGATGTTGATTATTAATCTGTGTTTGAGAATCAAATAACCAGTAACCAAAAACAGTAAAACAGAGCAGAAAGAAAATCGCACACAAGAACACAAGATATAAGGTGGAAACCCAATGTGGGTGAAAACCACCTGCTGCAATTCGTCTCTATCTTCTCTTTAATTAGAAACTTCTTTTTACAATTATACTGGTGCAGTCCTTTACCAGTACACAGGCTGCAACCTGCAGAGAGCTACAACTCGCTCTCTTTTTCAGCTTCTCCTGGAAGGGAGCTACAACCCCCTTAGCTCTTGCACTAGCTAAGATACTAGTACGTAGGTGCTGGCCTACAGAAGGCTAAAACCTTCTCCTTCTTTCAGGGACCACATTTCATGAATTTTCATATTGGATCCACAATTAGCATCAATCAAACATCAAAAATTTCTGCGTATACATTGTTTGCCTTCACTGAACCAGTGTATATACATGCCTTCACTTCACTAAACCTGCGTACAGATCTATAAAGGATAATTCGCTCTTTCAGATATTCTAATTAACCCAGATTATCAGTTTTATAGATCAAGCAAGCGCCACATATAACAGATCAAAATCATACAAAGATACTATCATTCAAGCTTAAAGATTATGATCCATCAATAGAACTTATCCTTCTCTTTGCGCTAAGGTTCCTCCTTCATTCAGATCCAGATTTGCACCATAACCCAATTACCAGTATTCAGATCTAGCACTTTATCAGATATTCAACAATAATTCCGATGCTTCTTTGCCAAATGATCTCCTTCCTCTTTTATATTCTTAGGCCTTCCACAATACCACGGTTAAAAACCATAATAAACCAATACCACGGACCCAATACTTGGGATCAACACATCTGACGAGGTACCATGGTCCAAAACCATAGGTTCAAATACCAAGGACTAACTACCACGGACCAAAGGTAAGTTCTCCAACATATACACGCTTTTATTTGCATGAAAGTGCATGTATACGCACACACGCCTTTGAAACATCTAACCCACGTGTATACGCGTCTTCGTCTAGATGAACCTACGTATATGTCTTTTCCTTCATTCTGAAAGCCTGAACTGAGATCTGTTACCAAAGAGAGTTGCCATCAAGGACAACACCTGTGCCATAGCTCCAAACTTGTGCCATAATGCCAACAATCTCCCCTTTGGACTTGATGGCAACCCAACATCCTCAAAGTCATTCTCCCCCTTTGTCATCAAGGGCAAAGGGTTGTGCTCCCCCTGAGTACATGCTGAAATTTCGGCCCTGCTGTGCTGACCATGCTCCCCCTAACTGTAGGCAAGATCTACCAAAGATGTTCTTCAAAAAGAACCATGACTTATACATCATAAAAGACCTTCCTATCACCAAAAGATTCAATACATACATCCATCACCCAAGAAGTGGGGATCATCCACCCAACCAAGTGGGGATACATCAGAAATTTAGATAAGACAACCAAGTTCATTACATATTCATCCCAGGCATAGTGGGGAAACCAAAATAGGTTGTTACATGACCTTGACACCATAAAAAAGATATCACAAAAGAGATACATGACATAGAGACGAAATATTTAGAACAAGACTTATGAAAGTCACCAATAACTGATAGCAGCAACATCTGTCAATTACCATTCAGATCAGCAACCAAGATTTCCTTTTGTTCTTCCTCTGCCTTTGTTCCACCTGAACCAATAACAGTTGTGAACTAGAACCAAAAGCTTCTAAGGTAATGCCAACAATGCATTATTAGAAGATTATCTGCTCCCCCTGAACCTGTGCCGGATGGTCTCTATCAGACCCATATCAAAATATCTTCAACCAGAACCTGTCCCTACTGATATCCATCAAACCTCCATATACGCGACTGTCTCTACAAAAACCGGCGTATGTACGCAGATCCTCCTCAGGCAACTCGCATACACCTATTTTTCTCTGAAATAGACAAGATTTAACAGCAAGATGATGCATCAACTACTGCCAGCTTCTGTCTGAGGTATTCAAATGTCTCCCTGGGCAGTGGTTTGGTGAGAATATCAGCAACTTGTTCCTTAGAAGGAACATACTCCAATTTGACCTTTTGTTCCAACTCTTGTTCCCGAAGAAAGTGATACTTGATCGGTATGTGCTTGGTCTTTGAATGCATGACTGGGTTCTTTGAAATGTTGATTGCACTTATATTATCACATAAGATGGAGATAGGTGGTGTACAAGTGATTTGAAAGTCCTGCAAGGTTTGCATCATCCAAAGAAGTTGAGTGCAACAAGATGCAACAGCCACATATTCTGCTTCAGCTGTAGATAAAGCAATCGAACTCCGTTTCTTGCTGAACCAAGATACTAATCTGGAACCCATAAAGAATGCACCACCACTTGTGCTCTTCCTATCATCCACGCTTCCAGCCCAATCTGCATCTGTATAAGCATGAAGAGTGAGATCAGTATCTCTAAGATACCATAAGCCATAATTTTGAGTTCCTTGAAGATACTTGAAAATTCTCTTCACTGCCTGAAGATGAGTTTCCTTTGGATTTGCCCGAAATCTTCCAACTATTCCCACTGCATGCATGATGTCTAGTCGAGTACCTGTCAAATAAAGTAGACTTCCAATCATAGATCTATAGGTTGGTTGATGTACTGCTGCTGATTCATCTTTTGCACTGAGACTGCATCCTGTAACCATAGGGGTACATACTGTTTTCGAATCTTCCATGCCATACTTCTTTAGAATCTGCTTGAGGTACTTGGTTTGAGACAAGAAGATACCGCCTTCATTTTGTTGGATTTGCAATCCAAGAAAGTATGTCAGTTCTCCAAGCAAAGACATTTTGAATTCTTTCTGCATCACCAAGGCAAAGCTTTGACTCATAGTTTCTTCATTACTGCCAAAGATAATATCATCTACATACACAACAAGTATTAGCAATTTGTCATTTTCAATTTTTATATAAAGATTGCTATCTGCTGATCCTTTTGAAAAACCTTGTTGATGAAGGTATTTGTCCAAACGATAGTACCAAGCCCTTGGAGCCTGTTTAAGACCATAGAGAGCCTTTTTCAGTCTGCATACAAGATTTGGATCATTCCCAAGAATGAAACCATCTGGTTGCTCTATGTACACTTCTTCTTCTAAGTCTCCATTCAGAAAGGCTAATTTCACATCCATTTGAAATACTTTGAACTTTTGAAAGCTTGAGAGAGCAAGGAACATTCGGATGGCCTCAAGTCTAGCAACGGGAGCAAAAGTTTCTTCAAAGTCTATTCCTTCTTGTTGAGCATACCCTTTACACACAAGTCTGGCCTTGTTTCTGATTACTTCTCCATTTTCATTCAACTTATTTTTAAAGATCCATTTTGTCCCTATGACATTCTTATCTTTTGGTCTAGGAACCAACTCCCAAGTGTTGTTCTTTTCGATCTGCTCAAGTTCTTCATTCATTGCCTTGACCCATCATTCATCTTTGCATGCCTCTTTTACATTTTGTGGCTCAGTGGAGGAGAGAAATGCCAAATAGCTTGAGGCTTCTGCAATTGTTCTTCTTGTTTGTACACCTGCCTCTTTCTGCCCCAAAATCTGAGATTCTGGATGATTCTTCTGAACGTACCTGGATGGAGTCTTCTCTTCTATCCTTATATGTTCCTCTGGTGCCTCTTGGGGTTCTTCTTCATCATCAGTCTGATTTGGAGAGTAGTCTTCATCCTCTTTGATATTTTCATAATTTACTTGCCTAGGAATGTATCCTTTTTCATCAACCACTACATCAATGCTGTCAACAATTCTTCCAAGTCTTTTATTGTAACACTTATATGCCTTGCTATGGGGAGAATAACCAAGGAGAATGCCTTCATCTGCTCTAGGTTCAAGTTTTCCAAGCTGTTCATCATTGTTCTTAATATAGCATTTGCTTCCAAAATTTTTGAAATGCTTTACTGAAGGAGTCTCACCATACCAGAGCTCATGAGGAGTTTGAGTGCTGTTCACTCGGACATTTGTTTTGTTAAGAATAACAACGGCAGCAAATGCAGCTGCACCCCTGAAGGTTGCGGGAGTTCCAGATTCATCAAGCATAGCACGAGCCATTTGTTGAACCGTTCTGTTCATCCTTTCCACCACTCCATTTTGCTGAGGAGTCCTGGCTGTAGAGAATTCCCTTCTTATTCCATGTTCTTCACAAAAATCGAAAAATTCATTTGAGGTAAACTCCCCACCTCTGTCGGACCTGAGGCACTTAATTTTGTGATCTGATTCATTTTCAGCCAAGGCTTTAAAGGATTTGAATTTTTCGAATGCTTCGTCTTTGTGCTTCATAAGTCCTAACCAAACCATCCTGGAGAATTCGTCAATGAATAATATAAAGTATTCTTCTCCTCGAGGTGACCTTGTCCTAAATGGACCACATACATCTGTATGGACTAGCTCAAGAGGCCTGCTAGCTGATCCTTCCTTCTCAGGGAAGTTAGTTCTGGTTTGCTTACCAAACTGACATGATTTGCATATTGTTTTGTCTGGAATTTTGATATCTGGAAGACCACGAACTGCCTGGTATTTGCATGCTTTCCTTATTTGTGAAAAGCTTAGATGCCCCAACCTCCGGTGCCATAACCAGTGTTCATCATCCTTGCTCAAATAGCATTGTTGTTGTCCTTCTTCAAATATGTATAGATTATTTGGAGTTCTTCTACCTTTGATCACTGTTTTTCCTGTATGAAGATCACGAACACTACATCCATTTGATCGAAATATTACCTCGGTTCCTTGATTGCACATCTGAATGACACTCAGTAGATTATGCTTCAAGCCATCAACAGACAAAACATTTCCAGCGTTGACCTTTTCTTTCAACTGAGCAGTGCCTTTTCCTTTTATGGCTGCAGGAGTATCATTTCTGAAAGAAACTTTCTTTCCCTTTTCTAAAGCAGTATATGATTCAAGTTTTTCTTTATCACCTGCCATATGCTTCGAACATCCACTGTCAATGTACCATAGATTTTCCTGTCCTTCTGCATAAAAAGCTATCCCACATCTTTCTAGTTGCGGTTCCTTTATTCTCCATGTTCTGGCACTTGAGGTTTGTTCCTTCTGAGTTGTCTTCCAAAACTTGCTCCTGCATTCAGAATCTTCATGACCAAAGTTATTACAAATAGAACATTCAATTTCATTTTCAAGGGCGGAAAAGTTGTTATAAGTCCTTTTTGTGATTCTAGTCATACTTCTTTGTTTTTGAGCTTCTCTAGTCATGATTTTCCTATAGGCAACACATTGAGCTGCTTTGTGACCAAAGTTATGGCAAGAGAAACATTGGACATTGAAGAAACTTCTGCGATTATCAAATCTACCAGCCAAATGATTGTAGTTTCGATTGTCATCCATTCTTGAAGCAAATTGAGAAGTTTTTACCTGTGGCTAGTTGTAGCTTTTGTTCACCCTTAAGATGGATTGCCCCTGATTTACTTGGTGGTCTTTGTTTGTTCTTGATGTAATTCGTCCATGTTTTACCTGGTGATCTCCATTGGGCTTTTGCTCATTCCTCCTTGCTGCATCAAGATAACTCTTTGAGGTGGATGCTTGAGATGCTTCTCCATTATACCCCAGACCTGTCTTGATTAGTGGAGAACGTTGTACATTGATAATCTCATCCAGAGTTTCAGATCCTTTAACAAATTTAAGATTTAGAGCCTTTGTTTTCTCAATTTCTTTTCTAAGGCCAACAATTTCACATTCTAACTTCTCAAGAAATTTTTCTTTTTCATCAAGTTGGAATTACAGAGTATCAATGATCATATTCTTTTCTTTTAAACATGTTTTGAGTCTAGAAATCTCTTCATAAAAACCATCTACATCTATACCATCCATGTAATCATCATCTTCAAAAGCCATTAAAAGTTTATAATTATTACCTCTTTCATCTTCGTCACTATTTGATAGGCCATCACTATCTTCATGAGTGTAGTAACTTTTCTTAGTTGCATTTTGTTTCTTGTTCCATCTAACAGGTTCCTTTCCTTTGTCAACCTTATCCTTATGAGGACATTTGGCAGCATAGTGACCAACTCTTCCACAAGCAAAGCATTTGAAAGGTAACTTACCTCGGAACCGTCCAGTACCCCGTTGAAGATTTCTGACAAAATTTGATTCTTCTTCTTCTTCTGACACGTGTCCTGACTCATAGTACTCTCCTTTTCCTGAAGCCTTTAAGGTAGCTTCTCTCTTGTGTGATGGACCTCCTTTCCTCATTTCATAAGCAGCTAGAATTCCGTGCAGCTATGACATTTTAAGGTTTTATAGATTCTCTTTTTCTTCTATTGCAGAAACTTTAGATTCAAACCTAGGGGACAAAGATCTTAGAACTTTTTCAACCACAACAGCCTCTTTTATTTCTTCACCCAAATTTTTCATACAATTAACAATCTCATCTACACGAAGAAAATAGTTAGCCACACTTTCATCATTATACATCCTGAGATTTTCATACTGAATCCTGAGGGTTTGAAGTTTCGCTCATTTTACCTGATCATCTCCTTCATAGCTTAGAACAATCTTGTCCCATATCTCTTTTGCGGATTTAAACTGCATTACCTTGACAAATTCTGATTGAGATAGGCATCCTAATAGAGTATTGATCGCCTTTGCATTTGTTTCATATTTCTTCTTCTCATCCGGATCTGTAGGAGTTGCTGATGGAAAAGTATGCCCTGTTTCTATGATATCCCAGACTTCTGTACCAAGAGATTGAAGATAGGCAGTAACTCTTACCTTCCAATAAACGAAGTTTGTCCCATCAAAAATCGGTGGCATGATTGATGCTTCCCTCTTGTAGTTGCTCATGATGAAAGATCTTTATTCAAGCGATCAAGCTTCCTCTGAAGAACTTGCTCTGATACCAATTGTTGGAAATAATACTGAGAGGGGGGGTGAATTAGTATTATCAAGTCAAATATTCCTTTTTCAAAATCAAATGATATATGCTACTTCAGTTAATTAAACCCGCGTATATACGCAACTATGCAGAAGGAAACCCGCGTATACAATGCAAACTTTTAAATGACTTTATCTTCCTGATGTTGATTATTAATCTGTGTTTGAGAATCAAATAACCAGTAACCAAAAACAGTAAAACAGAGCAGAAAGACAATCGCACACAAGAACACAAGATATAAGGTGGAAACCCAATGTGGGTGAAAACCACCTGCTGCAATTCGTCTCTATCTTCTCTTTAATTAGAAACTTCTTTTTACAATTGTACTGGTGCAGTCCTTTACCAGTACGCAGGCTGCAACCTGCAGAGAGCTACAACTCTCTCTCGTTTTCCAGCTTCTCCTGGAAGGGAGCTACAACCCCCTTAGCTCTTGCACTAGCCAAGATACTAGTACGTAGGTGCTGGCCTATAGAAGGCTACAACGTTCTCTTTCTTTTAGGGACCATGTTTCATGAATTTTCAGACTGGATCCACAATCAAACATCAAGAATTTCTGTGTATACGTTGTTTGCCTTCACTGAACCAGCATATATAGGCGCCTTCGCTTCACTGAACCTACGTACAAATCTATAAAGGATAATTCACTCTTTCAGATATTCTAATTAACCCAGATTATTAGTTTTATAGATCAAGCAAGCGCCACATATAACATATCAAAATCATACAAAGATACTATCATTCAATCTTAAAGATTATGATCCATCAATAGAACTTATACTTCTCTTTGCGCTGAGGTTCCTCCTTCATTCAGATCCAGATCTGCACCATAACCCAATTACCAGTATTCCAGATCTAGCACTTTATCAGATATTCAACAATAATTCCGATGATTCTTTGCCAAATGATCTCCTTCCTCTTTTATAGTCTTAGGCCTTCCACAATACCACGGTCCAAAACCATAATAAACCAATACCACGGACCCAATACTTGGGATCAACACGTCTGACGAGGTACCATGGTCCAAAACCATAGTTTCAAATACCAAGGACTAACTACCATGGACCAAAGGTGAGTTCTCCAACATATACGCGCTTTTCTTTGCATGAAAGTGCGTGTATATGCACACGCGCCTTTGAAACGTCTAACCCGCGTGTATACGTGTCTTCGTCTAGATGAACCTATGTATATGTCTTTTCCTTCATTCTGAAAGCCTGAACTGAGATCTGTTACCAAAGAGAGTTGCCATCAAGGACAACACCTGTGCCATAATGCCAACATGATGTACCCCATATATTGAACCTGGGTGATACTAAAAGCGCATTTCTCCAAATTGGCACACAACTTGTGTTGTCGCAGGGTTTGGAGGATCTGTTGAATATGGTGGAGGTGTTGTTCCCAACTCTAGTTGAAGATCAGAATGTCATCGAAAAACACACCACCATGAATGAGTAGGTGAAGGGTCACAAGATGTTATCCATCAGCCTCATGAAGGTTGTGGTGGCATTCATTGACCCAAAAGGCATGACAAACCATTCAAAAATTCCCTCCTTGGATTTGAAGGAAGTATTACACACATCGAAGGGTTCAATCGGTACTTTGTGATAACCGGAATTCAAGTCAATGTTGCTGAAATATTTGGCCCCCTTAAGCTGGTCCAAAAGTTCATCAATCCATGGGATTGAATACCTATTCTGAATAATGATCTTGTTCAGTGCCCAATAGTCAATATAGAGTCTCTAGGTTCTATCCTTCTTCTGTACCAACACAATCGGGCTCCCACAGGGTGATGAAATTGGCCTGATGTGCACTTTCTACAATAGCTCCTGAATCTGCATCTTGATTTCACTGTTTTTCAATAAAAAGTGTCGATAGATCGGTCCATTGAGTAACGACACACTCGGGGTCAGATTGATGGAGTGATTGACTTGACAATGTATAGGTACCCCTGTGTATCCTTGTACTCCTCCACAACCTTGTCCATCTTTTGCTGCCATGCGGAGGAGCCCTGTCTGGAGGCCGTGGCCATAATCTTCTTCTTTCCTTACAGGAAAATCATAAGTAAAAAAGAAAATACCGTTTTGAGAAATGATCTTACTGCATTTCTTCATAGTGATCAAAGAAATGGTGGTAGGTGGTGCTACCTCCGGTATCCTGTACAACTTATCACCCAAAGTAATAATAACAGTGTGAGGCCTAGACTCATACACAACATGATGCTTTCACAAGTATTGTTGGCCTAATAATACATAAAAAAATGCAACAGGAGAAACATCACACAGTACCTCATCCGTGAAGGGCTTGATGTTGTAGGGAAGGTGGCAATGTTGGCTGATGCAAAGATCTTTCCCTTGGTGAAGCCACCTGATGGTGTACAACTGCGGGTGTGGTGCGGTCGGTAGGCCCAATCGCTTCATGAACTCTGCTGAAATGAGGTTCTTTTGGCTCCTGCTGTCAACAATGAACTACAACAGAGAACCCTTCACCCACCTCTATGACTATAAGAGTCGCTCCCCCTCCTCTGGATCTTCAGGCTTATCCTTCTAGATTTTGGTGGTGGCAATGGTGGCACTAGGATTCACATCGATAATCTGATTCCCTTTGTGATTCCCCTTGTCATTTTTTTACTCATAGTCAGAACATGCATCTGATTCGAAAGCCTTTAGCTCAACCACTAGTGACTCCTTGTCTCAAGACTCACTTGTGTTGTTAGTGGGGCTCTTATGGAACTCACACCATTTCCCTGTGTCCTTGTTTGTCTTCATGGTGTTGTTCTTTGATTGCAGCTTCAGAAGGTTGTCTTGGGTTGCCTTGCCTTGGATTTTTCCTTTATTCTATGGCTTGGGGGAAACTTTTCCTTGCTTCGGATTCGCAAATCCAAAGTCTCACTTCTTTTGTTTAAATTTATTCTTGATCTTGATAACGTATCGATACACGATACCAAGCAAGGATCTGTCTAGGAAATCCATCTCATCTTGGATGTACTTGTGTAGATAGCCACTGTAATTGATTACCAAATTCCGTTCATAATCCTTAATACCCAGCTTCCTACAAAGGGTATGGAAAACATTTGTGAACTTTGACACATCCTGGTCCCTTCCCTGTCGCAGTGTGGTCCACTTTATGTATTTATTTTCATAGCTCCTGATAGGTTAATATTTTTCCTTGATGGCATCTTAGAAAGAATTTCAACTGGGTGCGGCTAAAAACATTGAGGATTCCCTCTCGTCCTTTTGTTCACAGTAGGTTTCCCACCAGTCCTTGATGTGTGGGGCAACTTTGAGAAGCGCAAAAGTAATCTTTTCCTGATTGGAAAAGTCACGAACTGAAAAATATCCTTCCAACATTTAACCATATATCTATGGCATCTGCATATATCTGACACTCAAATATGGGAATATCAAAGTTAACTTATACCTTAAAAGGAGTGGTGCCTCTAGAGTGGCTATTGATGAATATGTGTCACCTGTGGGTTGCCATCGAAGGATCTGGGCAAAGTTATCCATTATCGTGTTCCTCTGTCGCTCGAGGGATTTTTCAAGCAATATTTTGAAGGGATCCCCTGCTCCCTCATATTTCCTTTCTTCTACCACAGGAGGTTGTTGGGGTTTGCAAGGCTTGTCTTACAAAGGTTCAACCAGTTCAAACCCTGACTCCTTATACCCTTACCTCGTTGGAGACATGCAAAGAAAAATAGAGAAATAGCATACCACTATGATACCACTAGTATAGACTTATGTAGGAACACAACAAAATAAAAAAATACACATATACACAGAAATGGAGAAGAAATAAAACTTCATTTCATTAATATCAAAGAACTGAAATATGATTACATACAAAAATAAAAATAAACTAGCTCGGGCAGTGGTAGCTTATCTTTGAGAAGAGATGTGGTAGCTACATGCCTTTGAACTATGTTACAATGACGCTCGAAGGCCTGTTTATTATTTAGAAACAATGAAAAACCCTAAACATCCAAAACCTAACCCTAGGAGATGAAGCACCAAAACTATGCACCATGTTTTGGTAAATTGGTACATCAACTTCTTGGGGTCATAAATTTGGCATATGATCTTTTTTTGACATGCACAATACCTCGTTATAAATATCTATTTGAGGAATACAACTTTCGACTACAAGCATGAGCTAAAGGCTCATGTTTTATCCTTTTCCAAAAAAACGTCATTTAGGGCCTCAAAACGGCTCCAGAAGTTCAGGACCCGAAAAATTGCCAAAAAAAGTAAACTCTACTACAATTAACGAAACTCAAAAAATGAAAGAAATTTTGGTGGTGGTCCAAGTGGAATAGGAAGGTGGCCACAAAAATCCATATGGATCAATAGTTGGCATAAATATTTAATAATACTTTTGAGAAAGCATAAATGAAAATGAGTTTCATTGTATTAAAATATGTTGAGTATTGTATTGTAATAAGTATGGTCTATGAAGTGATTCTCTAGCCACGACTAGTTAAATTGACCCCTTAAACTAATTATAGAATTTCATTTAACCATATAAATATTTATTATGCCATTTAACATCATTAACTCTACATATTAACATTGTGATAGATATTTCATAGTAAAAGATTATAGATTTGACATTATTCTTTGGCTAGATAAGATGTTTCCATGTAATCTTATAGTGGGATAGTAGATACATGGAAAAAATGTTATTGACTATCAAGATAAAAGTATTTTTTTTCCTTGGTGATCTATAATGAATAATTATATAATTTTCCATCTATCATTGTACTTTTTCGGGTGGAAAAATTGGAGGAATTAGCTTGCAAAAACCTTGACCCTATATGGTTATTAAGCCAAGTTAAATGTTATCCCAATAAGAAGAAAAAGGGTTCTAATACTTTTGTATTTTTACTTGTACCATTATTGAGGAAAGCATCTAGGAGTAGGATAATGTGGGAATGCAATAAAGGGGGTAGAAGATTCTATAGTAGTTATTCAGGCCATAATGTCAAAGGAAACTCCATAGTGAGTGCCCATTTCTTTATATTTGCATTTCATAATTCAAGAAAATAAAGTAGAGCATAGGGCTCACCTTCTCGTTGTGTTTTCTCCCATACCTAGTTTCCGAGGTCATATCTCATGCTCATTAGTATGTAATTTGTGTTCATTTATTTGTTGTTTCATTTTGAATCTTAGTGTTATCAAACCAGCTCACAAAAAGATAGATCAATGACTTAAAAATTATCCTCTTCAAGGGGGAAACCTCCTTTACATTACATATGAACAATTCTTGGATGATACAAATGACAAGAGCTCCTTTGTATATATATGAGTCAAAGGGATCACAATATAATTAGAGCCTACATAACAATAATAATGCAAGGGCACATCAATAACAATAGTGGACTTATATGGGGAACAACAATAAAAATATGGGGGCCACATGGGCACAACAATAACAATAAGGGGGATACACTAGTATTATAGTGACCTAACATGCCCCTCTCCTTAAGAAAATTGTTTTCCTTAAAGCTTGAGTAGTGGATGCTTTTGTATAAAATTATCATCCTCCCATGTGGAATCTTTAGTGGGTAATTTCTTCCACTTAATGAGATACTCTGAAATTGATTGATTACGAAGTTGTCAGGTTCTTGTTTCCATGACTGCTTGAATATAAAATATGAATTTTCCTTCTTCATCAATTTTTGGAAACACTATTTGAATTGGAAGCTTATCACTTATAACCTTCTTTAAGCATGAAACATGGAAATCTGGGTGTACTCAGGAAGATGCAAACATCTCCAATTTGTATACCATAGTACCAATCTTTTGCAACACTTTGTCAGAATCATAGTACTTGGGTGATAATTTAATATCCTTCTTTCTCTTTCTTGAGAGACATTTGTTTGTATGGTTGTAGCCATAAAAATACCCAGTCACCTACATCAAAACTTATTAATATTGTGATGTTGATTTACATGTTGTTTCATTTGATTCTTCGTCAGAGTGAGGTTATCCTTTAAGAGTTGGAGAACTTGTTGTTGATGGTCGATGTGGTCTTCCATTACTTGAACCTTATAATTTTCTGTTAAATATGATGTGGTGCATGGTCGATGATATCCATAAAGTGATATAAATGGGGTCATTTTTGTTGTAGTATGGAAGGAAGTGTTATACCACCATTCAGCTAGAGGTAACCACTTGACCCATTGTGTTTTTTTAATAGATACAAAGCAACAAAGATATCCTTCCAAACATTTTTTCACTATCTCAGTTTTCCCATCAGATTGAGAATAATAATATGAGCTATGAGCTAATTGAGCACTAAGACAAGAGAATAATTCCATCCAAAAGTTTCTAGTGAAAATTGTATCTCTGTCACTTACTATAATCTTTGGATTTACATGAAGATTTTGAATTGTTTCCATAAATGCAATAGAAATTGTACTGACTTTAAAAGGATGAGATAATGCACAAAAATGTGCATACTTGGTAAGTCTATCAACTACCACCATGACGACATTCTTTCCTTCACACTTGGGTAAACCTATGATAAGATCCATTAAGACCTCCTCCCAATGCTGACTTGGAATTGATAAAAATTGTAACAAACTTGGGGTCTTAATTGTCTCAACTTTATTTTGTTGGAAAACCAAACATTCTGCCACAAACTTTTGAATGTCAGATTTAAGGCCATCCCAATAAATTTCCTTTTTGACCCTAGGGTAAGCTTTTAAAAATCTTGAGTTCCCTCCTAAGGGAGAGGTTGCAATTCCAAAAGAATATTTTGTTTGATTTGGGAATTCTTACAAAGATATAAGTGATATTTGTACCATAATGAATCATTTTTCTAGTTAAATGTATCATATGTACTAGTATATTGCTACAACTTTTGAATGAGTGACCAGACCTCTTCATCACTCTTCCATTCATCCCTTGCTTCGATTATCCACTCAGATTGGATAATAGAAATGGCACCAAGAAATGCTTCCATATCCTCATCCTTTCTTGAGAGTGCATATGCAACAACATTTTTCTTCCATTTTTTGTAGATGATTTCAAATTCATAGCCAAACATCTTTGTCACCCATTTTTTCTTCTCTTATGAAGATAATCTTTGTTCCAAAAAGTATTTAAGGCTATCATGATCTATTTTTACCTTGAAGTGTCTTCCCATTAGGTAAGGTTGTCATTGCTTTAGTGCATGTAATATTACTAACATTTCCTTCTCATAAATAGGTTTTCGTAAATACTTTCCTTTGATTGGATGACTTTGAAAAGAAATGGGTCTTCCTTCTTGCATTAAAATGACACCAAATCCATTTCCTGAAGCATCACATTCCACAATAACAAAATTGTGAAGTCTGGCATAGCTAAGACCGGTGCTTGGCACATTGCCTCTTTACGATGTTCAAAGGCCTTCGTTTCTTCTGGAGTCTAAGAAAATGCATCTTTCTTTAGTAATGATATTAGAGGTTTCATTATTCTCCCATAATTCTTAAAAAACTTGCAATAATACCCTATCAACCCAAAAATCCTCAAAGATTCTTTATGGTTGTGGGGATTTCCATTCCTTGAATGCTTTAATTTTGTTGGGGTCTACCTTAATGCCCTCATGAGATACAATATGACCCAAATATTCCACGTCTTGTACTCTAAAGAAACATTTGGAGGTTTTTTCATATAATTGTTTCTCCTCCAATAGTTTGAGCACCATGTCAACATGATGAACATGATTCTTCCAAGACTTGCTATAGATTAGTATATCATCAAAAAAAACTAATTCAAATTTTCCAAGGAAGGGTTTGAAAATGGAATTCATCAAACCTTGAAATGTGGAAGGTGCATTAGTAAGGCCAAAAGGCATGACCAAAAATTCATAATTACCCTCATGAGTTCTGAGTGTTGTTTTCAGAATGTCTTCAATCTTCATTCTAATTTGATGGTATCTTGAATGGAGATCCAGCTTGGTGAAGTAAATTTATCCATGTAATTCATCCATCAATTCATTAATGACAGGAATGGGAAATTTATATTTAATAGTGATCTTGTTGACCTCCCTATAATCTAGACACATACAACATGATCCATCCTTCTTATGCACCAATACTACTGGAGCAGAGAAAGAACTTTGACTAGGTTGAATTATACCAGCCTCTAGCATTCCTACAACCATACGTTCAATTTCACTCTTTTGGGCATAAAGATATCTATAAGGTCTAATGATTGGAGGAACACTTCCTAGAATCAAGTGAATCACATGATCATGATCATGAATAGGTGGGAGGCCTTTGGGAGTCTCAAACACCTTGGAATGATTGTCCAAGACTTTTTGGAGATCTGGAGAAATAGATGATTTCGATGTTTGAACCCCTAGAGAGCATAATTGTGTAATTACACCTCATTTTCCTTTATTCAGAATATTTTTCATGCCATTAGAGGTGATTGTATTTCTTGGTTTCCCTATGATACCCCTTAATTCAACTTGCTTTCCTTCCCAAAAAAAATCAAGAAAAGTTCTTTAAAATTGAAAGTTATCGTCCCCAAAGATTGTAACCATTAGACTCCTAGTACAAACATCAGCACCACCCATTGGAATGGAAAGAATTGGACTATTCAATACATATTACCCCATGCTTATCTTGATGTTATGGCACTTTCTAGAGAAATTAATAGTTCCTCCATTTTCAACCATCACTTGACACTCTGGAGCTAGATATAGGAAGCAATTCAATTCCTTGCCTATCTTACAATGAATAAAATTATGGGTACTACCCGAATCAATCAACACTATTACATTTTTCTTCTTGATATATCCTTCTATCTTGAGAGTTTGAGGAGTGGTAATTCCTTCCAATGAATTACAAGATATGGTCAGATTGATTTCTTATTTCTCTGGGGTTGGTTCCTGGTGTATATCCTACTCTTTTGATGTTTCTTGTTCCTTTTCTTCCTCCTCTTCACAATTTATGTAGAATAATTTCTTCTCAGCACACTTATGACCTTTAGTGTATTTGTTATCACAACTGTAAAAAAATCCATTTTTCTCTTTATTCCTCCAATTGTTGTGGTGTCAACCTTGTAGGTTGTGGAAGACTAACACTTCCATCTTTATAGTTGTGAGTGGTAGACTTCCTTGTTGCCATAATTTTTCTTTCGACTTTTCTTGCTCACCCTAAATGCCTTATCCAATGAATTAGGTTCCCAAAGGAAAAAAATGTGTTGGATGTTATCTTTTAAAGTTCCTATGAATACATCAATCCTATGCTCCTCTAGAATATCAGTTTACCTAATATTCAATTTTTGGAAGTCTTCAACGTGCTCTGTCATTGAACCCTTTTGCTTGATATTTATCAATTAGCTAAAGAAGGTGTTGCTCTTTGTGTCTTCATAATGTGCTATAATTTCCTCCATAAAAATTTACTAGGTCACAAGTTTTTTACGAGAAAAAAATCCATATATATCATACAAACTGATTGAGTTCTAAATATAAAGATGCAATGCATACCTTTTGTGAAGGTTGCACATCCTGTAGATCAAAATATTGCTCCATCTGTAGTATCCATGTTACTAGATCCTTGCCATAAAATTTCCTCATATTTATATTTGGAATGCGGTGGTTCTTAAATCCCACATTGGAGTCTCTAAAATCATAATTCATATTCCTTTTGTCCTCATCATGATTTTCATGGATTATCGTGTCATCACAGGAAGCCTGTCTTGCAACAACTTTGTAAAACCTTCGTTCAAACCTTACATCTCTTCTTTTAAACCATTCATGTCACCTTTTAAACCATATATGTAACCTTTTAAACCATCCATGCCACCTTCTAGTTCATATTTGGTTGCTCTTTGTGAGAGCGAAATTTGTTGCACTTGGTCTCATAATTTCGATATATCATGTTGCAATTCTTCCTCTTCATGCGTCATAGTATATATTTCTGAGGGCTTAATGGGTGTAGAATTATTTTTCTTATGAGGAATTTTAAAACCCAATACTGATATTTATGCTTCAATATTCCCTTGGAATCACTTCAAACATATTTTTCAAACAAAAGTTATGTAAGTTTTAAAAAAAATACACACCTTTTTATTACTTTTAGGAGCTCGATCTTGAAACAGTTGTAACTCTATAATTTCGAATCTCCAATTTCTGAATTTTCTTCCTATGATATCTCTCCGAGTCTTATTTATAACCCCATAAGTCTAATCATTATTTTATTTTTCAAGAAATAGTTATGCCAAATCTCCCACGATGACCTGATTATGGACTAGTTCAGTAGAGCAAAGTTGTAAGGGATGCCACGTGTCACTTGTTAAATCATCAGCCCTAAAATTGATACAAGAAAAAATATCATCCATGAATTTTCAGCCAATTCTTATAGAATTTAAATCTAATGCCTAGAACGAAAGTTATGACGATTTTCCCTAGGTCACCTGTTTGAAATAGAATTCTGGAGCCTTCAAAAAACTAGAACTTCCTCACATCATATCTACGAAACTATAGTGAACCAAGCTCTGAAATTTGTACATGATGTTCACCAACATTTCAGCTTCTGAAGCCTTGTATAAAAAAAATATAGAAAGTATTCCAAGATGGCCTGTTTGAAGAAGCGAAACCCTAGATTCCAAAGCTCTGATACCAAATGTTATGCAACCAACTGACAAAATGATGGATCAACGACTTAAAATTTATCATCTTCAAAGGGGAAACCTCCTTTACATTAAATAAATGAACAATTTTTGGATGATAGAAATGATAAGACCTCCTTTGTATATATAGGAGTCTAAGGGGTCACAATATAACTAAAGCCTACATAACAATAATAATGTAAGGGCACAAAAATAACAATATGGGGGCTACATGAGCACAAAAATAACAATAAGGGGGATACACTAGTATTATAGGGATCTAACACTTAGTTATTCCATAAATTTAAACATTAAGCTAGTGATAATAAACTCAAGAAGGAAACCATTACGTGGTAAAATGTTTCAAAATATTGCAATATCTATTGTGATGAATTGTTTCAATGGAATATCCATGGAAATTTATAAATAAAATTGGTATAAGGGTAGTTTTATTTAGTTTTTCATGGGTAGTTGGAGAATCCAAACATTTGCTTAAGAAGGAAGTTGAATAATGCTAGCTACAATAGATGAATCTAGTCATAATGAGCCTCATGTTATAGTAGAATAGAGATTTTTGAGGCTAAAAGAAAAAATCCCTAATATCTCTTACAACATGGACCTCCTTATGGTGGATCTAGGGAACAAGGTTCAACCGTTTAGGAATTTTGGTGGCTCATAATTTGGGTCATATGAGGAATTGTGAAATAGTGAAGACCTTGAAAAGGAATCAAAGAAAGGGCTTGAAAAAGAAACCAAGTTCTAGTGTTATCATTCCTTCCAAACCATTTTTTAAAATGGAATAAAAAGTGGAAAACAAACCTTACTAAGGTGAAATTGATGTTGTTAATTTGAATCAATGGTTATAAAAGTGTATTTTAGTTTCCATAATATAAAGGAAGACTAGTAAGTTTCATTTTCCCCATTAAAACTAGAGGACCCTGCAATAGCTTGGTGGTAAATTGATGTGGAGATACTTAGGCTAGAGGATGATCCACCAATAACTAAGTGGTAGGTGTTTAAAATCCTCATCAAGTCTTATTTCTACCATATTGGGAATCTAGAGAACTAGTGGATTTGTTTGCATCACTTCAAGGAAAGGAAAGGGAAAAGTGTATAAAAGCATGCCATCATGTTTAGAAAAATTATAATTATGTTGGTTATATCTCCTAATAACCAAGACATACTCTTGTAGTATTTGGGGTTTTTACATAGCCACCTACGGAAGCAAGTTATGCTCTTTAAACCTGTGACCATTGATGAGGCATGTGCAGAAGCAAAGTGCTTGGATGATCTAGGCCATTAAAAAGGAAAACCAAGTGGTTGTAAATAAAAAGGCCACCAAGAGACTTCAAAGGATAGGAAGACTATTTAGAAAGGAAAAGAGAATAAAATGATAACAATTGGAAATTAGTTCAAGTACCCAACCACTACAACCATTAAAATATTTATGATCACATTGAAGATAAGTGTTAGAAGCTACATCTAGAATTGAATCCAAGGAACTATGAGATGGATTCCAAGAAGAACCTACTAGGCATGGAATCAAGTAATTTGATAGAGAGTAGCTTAGATGTGGATGAAGATATTATTTGCACTATAGTGAAAAGGTGGGTGAATCTATGCAACCTTCATCACGAGGAAGAGAAAGAGATATTAAAAAATTTCCACATTAAGATCCAAGTAAAAAATACCAATGTGGATGCTCTATTCAATTCATGTTCATAGTCCAACCTCACAACAGACAATGTGGCCCCAAAAGCTTCGGTTGGAAGTTCATGATCATCCAAGCCCATATCCATTGGGATGGATAAATAAGGATTCCTATATGAAGTTCACTAAACAATGTAAGATCAAATTTTCTAAAACATGTAAACTTTATTGATGAAGTGGAGTTATATATAGTACCCCTTAATGTGTGTGGTATGGTGTTTGGAAACCCATATATGTACATGAAGGATGTGATCTTCGTGAGGAGAGAAAACAAGTACCATCTAATTAAGGATGGGAAGTATTTCATCATTTATACGTATAAAAGTAAATTAAATATCTTTAGTAAGTGCTAACCAAACAAAAAGTTGACCAATTCTAGTAGAAAATTGATTCTTTTTCTTAAGAGATAATCAACTAGGGGGAGAATTAGTAAGAGTATTGGCATGCCTAGAGGGTTGGACCAAAGAGTAGAAAGGATCAGTGGATGGTACTTTGCAAGCATACAAAGGACTAGGGAGTTTTTTCTAAGAACCTAAGGGGTTACTATTTAAGAGGGAATTCAATAATGAGATATGAATATCTCCTAACTCTCAATTACCAAATATTGGATTGTATGCAAAATATGTACTCAAAGAAGATGAAGTGAAGAAAAAATTTCAATAGTTATTGGAGCATTGAGTAATTCAACCAATAACCTCACCTTGTTGGTCAACTATCATCACAATACCCAATAAGGATGGGATTTGCTGAATGTGTGTTAGCTACAAAGCTTTGAACAAGATCACCCTCAAGAATCAATACCCTATAGCAAAGATCGATGATCTGTTATATCAATTTTAGCATGCCAAATACTTCACCAAGTTTTATCTTAAATAAATATATCACTAGGTCTGAGTTAAAGAGTAAGGCACCTATTAGACCATGTTAAAGATAAAGAAAGGTATATGTGAATGACTGGTAATGCTTTTTGGTTTATATAAACTAGATACATTTATGTGATTAATGAATGATGTCTCGTTTCCATATCTAGATTCACTTGTGATAATGTATTTAGATGACATATTGGTTTATATTTCTACCAAGGAAGAGTGCATACCACATCTCATGTAGGTGTTAGAGACTCCAAAAAACATCAACTATCGGATAACATTAAGAATGCAAGATTGCATAATATTTATTAGTGTATTTTTGAGTATGATATTAATGGAGGGGAACTTAAGATAAATCCCATGAATATTAATACCATCCTAAAGTGGCCAATTCCTACTAATTTCATTGAAGCGAGGAGAATTGTTGGGGTACTGTATTACCTTCAAAAGTTCATAGCATACTTTTCAACAATAGCTACACCACTCCATGTCATAACAATAAGAGGTAATATTTTTTGGTGGAGAAAGAATGAATATAAATATTTCAATGAGCTAAAATGGAATATTAGTAAAGCACTAATTTTTGCATTTCCTCACTTGTGGAAGCCTTTTGATGCAAACATTGATGCAATTCGATATTTTATGGTAGTGGTCTTGATGCAAGGAGGTAAGATAATATGTTATCATTCTAAAATAGTCCTAGAGTACCCTACATATAATAAGGAACAATATTCCCTACTTCAATTCATTAAGAAGTGGAGCAAGGAAATTGTTATTGACATTGGTCATCAACCACTACAATATTTGTAGGCCTAGAGTGAGCTTCAATAAACCAAACCCTACAAGTGGATGGGATTTCCATAGTAGTTTCATCCAGACATCAAATATAAGAAGGGAAATATCCACAAGTTGGAGACATGATTTTAATGTCACTTTCAAACTATTATGCACATGGAGTATTTCAATCATGATGCATATAAAGAGACATACATGGAAGATAAGAAATTTAAAAAGGTTTCTCGATAGATACAAGGAAAAATTCATGTAGAAAAGGGTGACAATAATACTAACTATCATCTCCAAAATGGGTTCCTTTATAGTCTAGATAAGCTTTGTGTTCATAAAGTTCAAAGTTTGTAGCTTATCATAAAGGATAACAATTCTAATATTATAGGAAATTTTGGTGTGCAAAAGACAATTTCCAAATTACAAATTTATGTATATTGGCCCATAATGAAAGAATATGTAGCTTAATATATTAGAGGGTACATAAAATATTGTACCACCAAGCTTAATGATAGAAACCAAGGTTTATAGTATCCCTTACCTATACTCACTAGACCCTCGGAAAGCATTTCCATGGATTTTGTAGGTGATTTTCGAAAAACTAAAAATGGACTTGACTATCCATTTGTGGTAAATTTTGTCAAATTCAAGAAGATGTGCATTCACTACTGGATAGTGCACTAAAATTTGATATCCTTTCATCAGTTATTAGACATAATTATATAGTCACTCCAACGGACCTTGTTTTCTAGGCTCATTGGTAAAACTTAGTCAAACAATCCAACAAGTAAACATGCCCATAAAATATATGAGATAGGTCTCTTGTCATCTAACCAAAGGATAGGGGATGAATCTTTGGTTAATATTTCGACACCATACTCGTAGGAAAACCCACAGACATGAGGAAATCATTCCATGGGATATTGACACCATCTTATCGGTATGCAATACAATTAACGTCATAATCTACAATGTAATGCAATGAGATAGAAATTGGATAGTCGACATTCTAGCCAATGATATGTTACCAAGCATTCATATAAGCAGGCCAATTATGTCCTGTTAGAGAGTACAAAAATTTGACAAGACCTCTCTCACAATTGGGTGTCATACATCTCATTGATAGGTGCAAGAATGACATGGAAAATCTATCGATGGGGTGTTAATGATTCAACATACATGTAGAAAATCTTATAGCAGATGTCTGACCAAATGTGGTTAAAAATATGATGGGGGGGAAACCATGTCTAATGGAACCATTATGCATCTGAGGAGGGGCATCCAATCATTACACGTTGGAAATTTGATTCCTTTTGGAATATAAAAAAAATGATATTTTTTTTCGGTTTGTTTTTCACTAAATAACTACATCCAATTAATAATTCCAAATTTAATGAAATATACCTTTTTTTTTAAATCCCTTTCAATAGATATTTTCCAATTTTAATGAAAAATGTGTTAAATGTGGGGATGTGTGAAGTAGATGATGATGTGGCTCTTATAGTATCTACTTGGAACATCTATAGTTTTCTCTATAGTAACAAAAACTTGGCATCCATTAGAAAATTAAATATTTCCCTTTCGTTTTCTTTTGTTACCCCTATGTTATTTATCACTGTCAACAAAGCCCTGATTATCTACAACATTTTCTTTAGAAGATGATGCAATTGTACTGTCTCCCCCTCGCAATATGTAATCCTTGACTCTATCATGATACAACAATATTGTGTCATACTCTAAACCTTAAGGGATGACAACCTCCCCTACACATGAGTTTGCAATGGAGAGGATGATTGAGGAAGACCTAAAATAAGCCATATATAATTGTGAGTGTATCTTTCCCTGTATCCTAAAGCATTGAATTGAAGTGTTTCTAAATCATTTCAGAATCCTTGTTGATTTCTTGGATTATTGATCAGGAGATATGGAAGGAATGAGCCATTAATTCCTAATTATATCATATTGAATGTTGTTTCAAGGTTTAAGCACTGATCGCCTATGTCAACAAGTCAATTCTTGAATTAATTACAATGTACAATTGCCTCTGTCAGTTGCATGCAAGGTTCGATCCATGCCAGTTGTTAAGATGGATAAAGCAGGAGATGAGTTTAATTAATTTTCACGGAATTTGAATGAATGTTGGTTGCCTCGATAATTCCTTGCATTTATGTGAGGTCTGGATTTTATACCTTTTTAATACTTTATAATCATCAAGGCCCACCTTCCACATCACCCTAGAACAAACTTCCCCGGAGATTTACCCAGATGCTCCATTCAAAAACCTCAGGATAGTTTCTTTCACATTATGTCAGGATAATTCGTTCCATTATCTTTTGATTTCCAAAAATGTAAATGCCCCTAAGGATTTTTATAGCGCTCCTCATGTTTTCCTATGGGTTTTATCATCGAGGTGACTTAACCTTCCACACAGGTTACTTACAGTAATTCCTTGTGGTTCCTCATTACACATTATCCCCTCTACCATTCACATTAAGCCATCACATCCTCTGCTTTCCATATCATCCTTGAGGATTGAACCCCGACAATTTTAAAAGGAACTGTCATTTCTCCCAATATTTTATCCCTAGGATGACATGGGAGGCATGTTAGATATCCAGGTCACTCAATCCCACCCTGACATTGTCAAATCATCCACGTCATCACAGCCATTTATGGAATTGGTAAACACACCCAAATACTTAATTTCATGTATTTACTTCATATCTTCCTTTCATGCATTACCAATCTCCATGTGTGAATTTACAATTTGGTAGTTAATAAATGTTATGATGATTTATTTATGTTCTTTGCACTCTTATTCTCCTCAAAATTTTAGTTCTCACTTTGGTTCATTATTTATAGCCTTTGATCTCTGTGAATTTTATGAAAATCATGAAAATGGGGAGGTAGCTAAAGAAAAAGAGCCTGTGCAAATTCTGTTGGACCCAATTCTTGATGAAAAGGATGATAAGAACTCAAATCCTTCCATATTTTTAGACATGATAATTACTATGGATGTTGGAATTTATTCATGGGATGGGATGTACAAAGTTTTAGAGGAAGAATTGCTAGGAAAAGAGGTTTATGTACCTATAGTTCCAACTGGTGAAGAAGGGCCTAAAGGAAATTTTGTTACAATATTTTCGGATGTTGTTAAATCCATGAATTGCACAAGGTATTCACTCAACCCATATTACTTCCATACACTAATATTCGTAGATACCTACAAGTGGCCAATTTTCACTCCTCACGAGAAATGGCTGGATCTTTTCAACCATAAGACATTTAGGTCATCTACAAATTGCCTAAACCTTGAAGCTTCTTATAATGCTAAATTGTGGAACATTTTATCAAAGAAGAATGAACTGAGTATAATAGAACAGTTCCAAGTTTAATCAAGGAATGGAGAAGATACTCGAATAAACATATAGAAGAGTAGTCCAGTGAGTACATTATTGCTTCTTTAAGCCCTCCTCTTTCCTATGTTGCCTCCATGTTACATTGAACTTTTGGTAAGAAGGACGCTTCACATTTTCCCTTAGATTAGGTACATCTTATTCAAAGGGATTCAGAGGGAAATACTCTCAATTAGGATAACATCGTGTCAAGTAATATTGCCCTTAATATTAATACTTTCTAGCATGACAAAATTGATGCCTATAATCCCCCATTTTATATGTCTGCCTTTATCATGGGCGCCCTCTGTTTCTCCACTTCCTTTCCAACAATAGGTTGGAAATGGACACTTGTCGACCCCTTACATATTAATTTATATCATAGCAAGCTATGAAAAAATTATTTCAACCACTTCTGCCATTTTTTTCATTTCATAATGATTCCAATTTTTTAAGTTCTCTTTAATACAAAGCCCCCTAAAATGTCTCAATAATCCATGCACTGCCTTTCGAGAATTGGAGATTGGTTTCTAAGGAGAATTTCACATGTATCATAGTTTTTGGTTGTTATGTTCCTCCTCATGCTCTACCCCTTTATATTATGATATGATGATTTGTAAAGAAATGCCTTGTCAAATAATAGAAACAAGGATAATGACTGAGTTAAAAAAATCCTCAAAGAAACTATGGCATTAGTTCCCAGTTCCAATTGATATCTATACTCTATAAAATTTTCAACAGGCAGGAAAAGGACGTATTACTTTCCACACACTAAAGCTAGCTACAGTTCCTTTCAAATTTCATGACCCTCATGGAGAAATTGGTAAGGTAACCACTGATGCAGGGATTAAAAAATATTCACATGAAACTTGTTTTTATGATGACTTGTTTTGTAGAGAAAATTATTATTAAGAGGTCTACATGAAAGCCAAGAAACTACCCCCATATATTTTTCAAATTTTTTTGGATTTCAGAGATGTTATAAGAGCGTCACTACCACCAATATTGTAGCAAGAAACATAAGAAGCAGTAACAATAGAGGCTTCAAACTATGAAATGGAAGAAACTACACTAAAAAAATAATATCTACAGAGGAAGAAAATTGGTTTTAAATCTACCACCGAGATACTCAAAGGGATTATCCTAGATAAAATAAAGGCCTTTATCATGAATCAACAATGAGAGGTGTCCAAAAAAAATGACTTTAGAAGTTCCTAAACAAAGAATTAGTGCAATAGTTATACCTGAAGTACATGTCTAGAATATTGTAGGATAAGAGTTGGAATCTCTTCCTCTAGCTGTCCCTGAAACCAATCTTGTTGATCCCAAGGTTATAATTAAAACTCTTATCAGCATAATGTCAGGTTCACAGCAGAAGTTGTGGATACCCCACACATGCAATTATAAGGGAAATTTAGGCTTGTATAAACATAATCTAGGGATAGGATAGTGATGGGATCTTCAATTGCCTCCTAACTATCTAGCAGATAATTTAGGAACTGTGAATTTAATTATCAATCTAGTGTTTGTATGGAACTTGCGAATTGTTGTGCACTACAAATGCTAGTAAAATATCGTAAGTGTCAACGAGTATGTAATATGATATATATGTTTTAGATCAATATATTAATGTCTTTTACAAGTCACCAAGGAAAGTAAACCACACTCATAGGAATTAAAAGGTCACACTTGCATAATTTAAATAGCATACTTCTACATAGTGAGCCTAGGAAGTTTAGCATTGTGACCCCCAACATAGGTAGAAAAATCCACACAAACAGTAAATAAATCACACATGCAGTAAAGTGGTGACTTACTCAAGGTTCATGGTGATCGTAAGCCCTAGAATAAAGATGCATATGCAAAGGTAAAATGATAACAAGTTTTAGTATATAGAATCCAACCCAACTAAATATATATTAAAAGATGACATTGTAAATCTAGAAAGCAAAGTAATTTAAGACAATATTTAGAAAATAGAGTAAGCTACCTATTTAGATTTATGATTTACATCACTACAAGGAAATAAAACTACCTATCAAATCAATTAAAAGCATAGAGGAACAAGGTTATTTACCTTGACTAGTGAGTTGCAACAACATCCAGGAACCATCTTATTAGATTAGTGAGTTACAACAAAGTAGAATAAATTATCAAATTAACGAGTTACAGTAGAATAGAGAAAGTTACCAAATTGAGATGATGTAGCAAAATAGAGTAAATTACCAGATTAATGGCTTGCAACAATATACAAAATCTAAGTTGTGAAATGTAAATGAAACCATCGATGATAGGAAATACCCAACTAAGGAGGGGGCCCTACATATTTACGTGAGGCATTGTTTATAAAAGTAAATTGCCTAAGTTAACAACACACCATTCACACGGATTGGAACAAAAAATGGAACAAAACCATGATCTTTGTATTAACAAAAATTTAGAAAGAAAAATATAATTATTTATTTATTCCCTTGCTTGAGTAGAGAAAGGTGTTTTATATACGAAACGATAGTGTAAAGTTGATTAAGAGGTTGAAGGGAAGGCATGAGAATATTTATATCCTCAGGTTATTCCTTCCTAGTTACCACAATTCACCAAAAACTAGAAAATATAAGTTTTCACTGATTTAGTTGTTGTGACAAGTGGCAGTTGGTTGATTTTCTATTGATGTCACCCCCTTCATTGTTATAATTCAACTACATATTGTCACTTTCTTCATTACGTGGTCAAATGGTCATCCTGCAACCTATTGATGATAATTGTGTGGTTGAAGGTTAGTTAATGGAGGTGTGCTGTGCCAATTGTCCCTCAAGGGTTAGGAAAAAGGTATATTCTAACAATAACAATACCAATTACGAATATTTATAACAATACCCTAACATTGAAACACATTCATAAATATGTTTATAAATCTACATAACAATACCATAAACTAAAGACAATATGTGAAATACTCCAATATTCCCAAGAAAAATACTTTATTAATGTGTCACCCATCAAAAGCTCTAGATGAACGTGCTTCTAAGGACCTCCACTTTGGAAGGGTTTGTAGGAAATCTTGACTACAATATATGGTTCCCTCTCTCCAAAGGGGAAAAACAATCTACAAAATAAAAAGAGAAAAATAGATAACTCTAGTGCAAAAGACAAAAAAAAATAGGATCATAAGTTTGGTATTGAAAACGGATTATGAGAAATGAAGAGAATAACTCTCTATTTATAATAAAATAAAATATTGGCTAGATTTGATGAGATCATATATGATAAAGTATATGTTGGAACAAATTAAGATCTAACTAATTTGGTATTTTATTGTTATCTGTGAGAGGAAAAGATAAAAAATAATGGTTAATGACTTTTATTTAGGTAACTAAATAAAAAATAAAAATAAATATGTATTGAGTTAATTGATGAAAACAATCCATAAATAAACAATTTATTAGATTATTTTCATTTGATTGGGTAAAATAGGTTGGAAATAATTCATAAATAATGATTTCATAAATTATTTCCATGAGAATATTTATAATATTAAGAGATTCTTAATAAATAAATGATTTATTAAATTATTTTTATTGAGATGAATAATGTGGGTGAAAGTGTATTAAATTATTTTCACCTAAGTAGGTAAAATTACGATAATAACATAAAATTAATAAATTTATGGGTTATTCTCATGTAAACTGGTTAATTACTGGAAATAACTTAGGAAAAGTGGTTCCTTAGACTATTTCCTTATGTGAAAGTGGGTTTTAATGGGTAAAACCTATACTAATATGGCATATTTTGATAGGGCTAATGATTTTAGCTATTTGATCACTTTTTGCGTGATAACAACAATAGTTATCCTCAATGGTTAATTGTTAGTGTGTTGCACCATCAGGATTAGGAGTGTCACAGCAACAAACTCATGTGTGACACGACACTAATTTTCTAAGCTCTGTTATGTAGTAGAAATAGGGTTGCAGTTCTACACTTAGGTGTGTTATAGCAATGAAGTTTCAACATGGTTCTTTTTTCATTTTGCAACAATTGGAGTTGCAACATTATTTCCTATCATGTTGTAGTGACATGTTGCAACATTGAATTATGTCCATGTTGCAACAGCTGGAGTTGCAACCTTTTCTCTATGGTCATGTTGTAGTAGTGGGAGTTGCAACACCTACTCTATAGTTGTATTTTTTATAACCCTATTTTCCACTCCACGTAGTGAGACAAACCCATGTTCAACTTATCTTAGTTGCTAGCTAGAATGCATTCCCCTTAGCCTTTTCTTTTACTTATGTGAGATTTATTCACTGTTAAAAGGGTGGAATTACATGATTGAGTTATTTCTCATAATTATTTTGTTGTGGTTTTATAATTATGAGATAATAATTATTTCATAATTGAAACAATTGAGAAAAACTCATAATTATGAAAAACGTTTCTAGAGTTTAATTTTCCCAAGGAGATCAAATTGACCCACTTGTGTATGAGTTAGCTAAGGGTCCATTATTGTAGAAATTTTCTAACTTCTCAAGCCCCTAGGTGTCTAGATATGTCATTATCTCAAAGGATAGAATGAAACTATATATTGTCACCAAGAGGAAAGGGGAAGGATCCAATATCTATATTATAGTGCGAGAGCTTCATTGTATCAGGACGAGGAGGTCATGCTGCTAGTTTGAGAGGAGGTCTTATTTGCTGGGAGGTATACATTTCTTGTACCATAATTTTGGATTAATTATCTACATGTTCCTTTCCTGTATATGCAATCTAAATCATATTTTAAACTAGTGCATGTTGTTTTAGAGTAATAAGCCCTTTGTGGAAGGATTTTGTTGGTTTGTTTCCATCACTGTGACTCTACCTTAGTATAATTTCAATGTGCAGGTCTCCTTCCCTGTGATTGTGTTCTAAATTTTAAGATCTTCCGAGATAAACTACAAGAACCTATCTTCTCTTTCAGCTATGTTCTTCAACTCCTTTTTTGAGTCTATATCTGCTACAAATCAGATCCATCTTTGTCTCTTTGGGTGAGATTTATTTTCTTGTCTTGTTAGGGTTTCTTTGTTGGCTGATTTGGTTTCAAATCCAACTCCCTGTTCTTTGATTTCTGGATCTATTTGTTATTATTGCTTTCAATTTTGAAACATATCAAATTTGAGTGCACTCTTGTTGGTTTGTGTTAGATTCTTCCTTTGGTACTACTCTAGGGTTTTCCTTGGAGGTTTGGCGTGCTTTGGTTGGAGCTATTGTCCTAAAAAAGTGGACCCAAATTTTTAGATCTATTTAGTTGGTCAAGTATCAGCCAAGATCTACTTTTGATTCCAGTATTGCAACCATATTTGGCTTCATTTTCCTTTGTCACTTTTGATTGAGTGATTGCATTATTTCTTGTGTTCTTACCTTTGTTTACAAGAGGTGGTATTTCATGTTTGTGGTTGAGTGAATTGGAACTTGAAAATTTGATTTAGGTGTGTTTTTTCTATTATTTATTTTAGATCCACATTTTGTCTCTCCCATTCAAACTTTCCTAGTCTTTCCTACTGTTAGGGTTTGGTTTTGACCATGTAGAACATTACCTCTCATTGAGACATTGTGCTACAACCCTAGCTTTTTTGCATTGCCTTCCTCTTTCCACTTTTTGGATTTCTTGTTGATTGCTTGAGAGTGTTTGTTTGGTATTGATTCCAAATTTTGACACTTTTTGAGTGCTTTGGGTTCTAACTTGGGGAATGTTTTGGTCTCTTTTTGGATCTTTTTTTTAATTGTCTTTTAGGTATGGATTTTTATAAATTTGAGGATTTCATTTTAGGATAAGTTGGAGGTGCATTTGGTAGGCATTTTTTTTCTTTTGATAAGTGAAAATACTCTTACCCTTATCTAGTTATTCTTCATCGAATTTGAAAAAACAAAAAGAGTGCATCTTGAGTGCATCTTCATATAGTTGAATTTAGGGTTTTATTAACAAGAGTCAATCACACCATCTACATTTCACATTGTTTCCCAACAAAGTCAATAAAAACCACTAAAATAAATTATCTAATAAAATTCATTAGACTTATGTTTTCTTTTTACTGATAGTACACCAATATTAGTCTAGGCTATGGTTTTGGAGCTAGATTGTGAGTAAACTAATCCAAGACCACAAAACCAACTTAGCATCTTGTCGTAGGGAGCTTAAAATCCTCCAACTTCCAACAGCTAAAACTAGAGTAGAGTAGAAAATTGTGGAAGAGGGGGTTAGGCTTAGGTCACGGTATACACAGTTCTCCTTGAGGCTACCCAACTCATGGTAGGGAATCCCATGCTAGTGGTTGACTACCCATAATCCCAAGATTCACTTGCCCATGTTGGATGGTAGTAACTTAACAATCATTCCTAAGATAAACACCTTATAGGTGGTGGTTTTGGGAAGCAATCATCCCTCTACCCTACCTTCCCTTCAATCGCTATGCTTATAGAGTTGAGATCCAACAAGTATGAAGGTTGTTTGAAAGGCCATCAGAAACATAACACTATGATTCATTTGCATGTGACTACCTTTTAGGGCTTTTCCACTGTGTGTTGTTTGGTTCGAGTCAGTGTTTTGGCCTTAGGTGTGTCTGTACTAACTTAATTTGGTTAAAAGATATTTATTCACCCTAGCTAAACCTAGTCATCATTGGTCATGTAGAATCCATGGTCTACCTCCTAAGAGAGGTGAATTGTTGACTCCTGCTCATAGGGTTCCTGCCAGTACTCAAGAACCAGACCAACCTCTAGTAGTTGAATATATTCCTGGTCCTCCTGGTAGTGAATTAAAATGTATCATGACAGTTCCAAACAATTCTATCTCTCATATTCATCCACCTTTGACTGATCCATTAGGACCAGAGTTATTGTAGCTTAATCCAAATGACTCAACACCTACCTACATGTATAGTCCTTTTCCTTTACTACCTATGGAGGTGGTCAATCCTTTATCATTTGCATATGTAGTTTCTATTGATATGACATTGTTGCCACCATTGAGTATGGTAGGATTTACACCTCCTTCAACACCTCTCACGTCCTCTTGGGGCATACCACTAGTCACTTCCATGATTCACATAGGTTTCCCTAGTGTCTCAATACCCATTCCTTCATCTATTATGGCCATGGGAGAAAACCTTAGCCATATCGGAAATCCTTACTCCTTCTTTTTCTTAGAATATCATCCATTTTCCTAGTATAAGCATGGTCACCTCGGGTAATGTGTGGGGCAATCGTCTACTGCTCTAACCTAGCCTGGGGGCAACCTTGCTTCTATTGTTACCCAAACCTAGTATAGTTCAGTGTTTGGAGGGATTCCTTCCTCTAGTACTTTAGCTGGAGGGGTTAGCTAACCTGGGGGAAACCTTGCAATTCCTATGAACTATCTTTCCTATGTTAGTGCTTTTATGCAAGGAGTTCCTTATTTCTATGTCATGTACAAACCCACTAGAATCGATGCTCTTGGGGATTTTTCACTTTCTAGGGGCACTGGCATTAGGTGGAAAAAGCCTTACACCATTCAATTGGCTCATATCCTCCATATAATGAGATGAATTATGACCATGGTACACAAAATATTAATCAAAATCAGGGTATTAGGGGACCTCATGGTTGGTCGGGCGGGTTCTTCCTCCTATGGCCCATTCAGTCAACAACATAATCCTTTCATATATTATCTTAATCTTCCAGATTTAGCTAAGTTGAAGAATGACCCCATCCGTCATGATATTTAGTGGGCACCCATGTCTGCAAAGCTACCATTTTATATCCCTAAGTTTGAAGGGATTCCTGGAGAGAATACATCAACACATATCACTACCTATCATCTTTGGTGCTCATCAAAATCTTTGGTGGATGATTCAATCAAATTGCATTTGTTCCATTGAACCTTGACTCGAGATGCTACTAAATGGTATATTGAACTTGATATTTCATCTTTCAGTTATTTTTCTTCTTTAGCCATGACATTTTTTACCCATTTTCAATTACCCATGAGATATGACATCATGTAACAACCCTAGTAAAAAAATTTTGTCTAAAAGTTAATAAAGGCAAAATATTAACCAAGGTGATGGGACACATATTCCAAGCTAAACGTTGGGAAAAAAACATAGTGATGGGGATCACTTGTGGTTAATTAATGGCTAAGGAAATTGGCAAAGGTAATGGCAAAGGCTTTGGAAAGGCATGAAGTATTTATTGGAATTTTATTTATGAAAATAATGGAAATTAGGGGAAAAGGAAGGTGAAAGGTCACATGTTGCATGTGGGGAGGAAAATGAAGGAAAATAATGGAAAATGAAGAAAATAGAGACCTCCATGATAGAAAGGTTTCTGAGGATTAATTTCTAGCCTTTTTTCAGTTTAATTTTGGAGCTGTCTCTATTATTTCTCTCTCATATTGTTGGACACTTAGAGTTTTCTTGGATCACTCTTGGAGGAGTGTGGAATACTTGGAGTTTTGGAGAAAGAAGGAAAATAAAGAGCAGGAAAGCGCAAGAGGAAATCAGGAAACTACAATGATTTTTTCTTGTAGGTACCAAGTTGCATGTATGTTTTCCTCACTATTTTTGGCATGCATGGCATATGCATGTGGTTTTTTGGTTATGATCCGTCATTGACATGGAGGATTTCTTGGATTGACCATGGATTTTCCTATCCTTTCTATTTCCTAGATAGCCATGGTGTTATGGGTTCATTTCCTTTTGTTTTCTAGTTGGTTCTCATGTTTCTCTAATTATGGGTTGAGTTACTAGTTCTTGGAGCCTTGGTTGGAAAAACACTTTGGAGCACTGTAACAACTTGGGTTAAGCTACTAGTCTTGGAGCCTTGCTTGGAAAAACTCTCTGAAGCCCTTGATGGGTTGAGTTCCTAGTCCTGGAGCCTTGGTTGGGAAAACACTATGGAGCTTGGTAGCAGTTGTGGGTTGATTTACTAGTCTTGGATCCTTGGTTGGAACAAACGCTATGTAGCCCTCGACGTCTTGGATAGAGACCAATCTGGTGATGGTTGGTGATGTCTGAACGTGAGGTGGAATCATTGGTTGAGGGTTGAGGTGGTTTGGCCTCTGGAAGCCCTGGTTGGTTTTCATTGTTTTTTTATGAGATCCCACATTCATGCTTGGAATATGGCATGGGGGTGACTCGCTGAAAGAAATATTTGGTTCAGCCTAGTCTACGGTTGGGTGGTTCCTAGAAGTCCCATACCTAGTCAGCTTATGCAATCATCAATAAGATCTCTCTTTCTCCTTGGCATTTGTATGGGTAAATATACTTGTTTATATGTGGCTTATATGGTTGTTATATTCTTGATATTTTTGTTTGTTATATGTTGGTTATGAATGAGTTTTATGACAGTGGAAATGTATGGATCTCATCATGTTTTGGTTAATCACTGAATCTACAATGAATATATGGCTTAATAGATGGTAATTCAATTATTTTGATGAGGCATCAATGCTTCTTAGTGATTCTCAAATAAGTATGATACCCTTATGCTTAGATATGTCGTTTAAACATGTCAAATGCATATTTGTGACATGTTTGATGAAATGCCTGTCATGGCTAGTAGAGGTACAACTAATTATTTGTTCAGCTAATTACATTTGTATCATTATTTCATTGTTATCTTTCATTTCTAGAAGTGTCATGGAGTTTTGGGTAGTGACCTGAGCCGTGGACCTGGAAAAGTGACACAAAATTTGGAGTCACAGGCACATAACTGCTTGGGAAAGTCCCTAGTCGCAGGCATACCCATGTTATGGGAGTGTCTGTAGGCTCCCAATCACACTCATGCCCATGTCATGGGAGATAATGGGGGATTACTACAATAAAAAGTTAGTTTGTCTCAGGGGCTAGTCACATAGAAGGTTTGGATGGCTCCTGGAGGTTTTGCAGTAGCTATGGAAGGTTTGTGTTGTTATGTTTCATTGGTTCCACTTCCTTAACTAATAGATAGGGAGTTGAATCATCTCATAGTAACTCTTCATCACATGTTTACCCTGGTTGGTCAGTTACTTGGTTAGATGTGGGAGGAGGGTGTTATAGAGTGGTATCATAGCATGGTTCACCCCTCATACGGGATGGGCGATGTTTTGGTCATGCATTCATGTCAGTTGCATATGTGATCCTGTGGTCTATGTGGTTGTTTCATATGCATGTTGTTGTTCATGGTTGTAGTGATGTCTTCACGTGAAGGTTGATGGTGTTGTTTTGAGATGTGTCATCATGAGTGTATGATTGGTTATGTGTTGTTTATGCATGTCAAATGCTTATGTGTTGTGTACATTGGTATGGTTGTTGTTGTCATGCATGAGGTCATGGTATGTGATTGATGTGGTCACGCATTGATGACTGGACTATGGTTGGAATGATGTTTATATGTCGTTTTATCTATATGATACATATTTACATGATGTTATGATTATGTTTATACATGTATTACGTTGATTGGTTGATATTGTAGATGAGATATCCTCCCCAAATTATGCTAAGGTACGTTGGTTTGTTTGTGATTTGGTTTAGCTAACATAATATGCCTTGCAGGAAAGAGATCAAGATGACTAGCATAATGATAGAATATAGTTCATGAGATTCTCTTTATGGATCAGATGAGCAGTGTTGTGTTGGGAATTCTTCTGACTTAGAAGACACATTGAGAAACTTGGAGGCAGAAATAAAGAGTAACAAAGCAGATAATGATAGAAGCACATAGGCATAAGAGAAACAAGCAGAGGTTAATGCAGCAATCCTTCAGAGTTTGTCATAATTGTAGTGACAGGGGCCACTTTGGATCAACCATGAATACGATGACAAAACTAATGGGGCTTATGGTAGTAGGTCTCCTGGTGGGTACAGGTCGGATAGAGATGATATCATCAAAGATGGCAGGTTCTTGGACACTCCAGATAGGAGAGGTGACAGATACATGTACTATTCTTATTCTAGTTCTAACATGCACTATGATCATGATCGTTATCATCCTTATAGGAGGAGTGACAATGGATATTTTATGGATGAGTTTAATAAAGAAAATCCACCTACATTTGATGGAGAGATGAAGAAGTCACTGGATGCAGAAGCATTGTTTCTTGGAATGAATAATTTCTTCAGATTGCACGATGATTCAGAGAACATGAAGGCCAGAATAGCTACATTTAGTCTTCAAGGTAAAGCATATATTTGGTGGGAAGATGTAATGAACGCTAGAAAAATTTATGAGGTGTTGAATTGGAGTGAGTTTGAGAGGCTATTCTGGAAGAAGTATCTATTAGAGAGATACTATGATGACAGGGAAAAATAATTCTATGAGCTGAAGATGGGATCCATGACCAATGAGGAGTACACTAGCAAATTTCTGGAATTGTTGAGGTATGTGCCTTACCTCAAGGAGGAGAAGGCTAGGATTCAAATATTCATTAGGGGGTTGCTAATAGAATTTAAAGATGGGATTGAGTTCTGTGAGCCTAAATCATTAGAGGAAACCATTAGAAAGCTAAAGCATTGTTATGAGCAATTGAAATCGGATATGAGACTAAGCAGGATTGGAAGGGTAGTGATAAGAATAAAGGAAAATGGGACAAGTAGTGAGCAAGACCTTAGGATACAGGTAAGAAAGAGAATTTCGAACCACCTAAGAAGTTCAATGCATTTGGCAGAGGACACAGACTTCCGTCTGAGGAGAAGAATACGAGTGAAAATAGGGAGCCGTTGCAGTGTTGGACTTGTGGAGGAGAGTATAATAGGACAGAATGTTCACAACATCGGGGTGGTAGAACATAGATTTACAATACCCCAAGAGGCACAAAAAGTGGGAAATGTTGGACAGAGTATTCCTAGGATCTATGTTGCGCTAGATAACAAGAAGGTAGATCACTAGGGGTTATCAAGATGGACAGTAAGCTTTGTGATCAATTTGTTTTTATTTTGATTAACAGTGGATCTAATTATAGTTACGTTAATACTGACCTGGTGGATAAGTGTGGTCTGAGTAAAGAAGTACATGCAGAGTCTTGATTAGTGTATTTGGCTATAGGTACAAAGAAGTGAGTTCACCATTGGGTAAGAGCTTGTGCATTTGATTTGAAAGGTATGCCTACCTCAACACATTTGAATGTATTGCCATTGGGATCATACAATATATTGTTGGGTATGGAATGGTTGTATATTCATAGGAAAAAAGGTGGATTGTTATGAAAAGACTATTAAGTTCCTAGATGACAAGGGTAAGAAGAAAGCAACATCAGTGAGAATGGTGACAACTATGCAACCCAAGCGTAGTTGCACAAAAGGGTGTGTGTTATTTTTAGTACATATCTCTAGTGACAAAGGTAAGGAAGTTGAGGATGCGGATTTTTTGATCAGGCATCCTATTCTACAATAGTTTTAGGATGTATTTACCATAGAGATTTCAAATTTTCCACCTCACAGGGAAGTCGACTTTTCCATTGAGTTGGTAACAGGGTTAGCACTAGCATTTAAGGAACCTTACAGGATGAGCACACCAAAGTTGGTAGAGTTGAAGCTATAATTGAAGGAAATTTTTTAAAAGGGATACATTAGGCTAACTATATCACCATGGAGCACACCAATACTATTTGTGAAGAAGAAGGATGGTACTCTTAGGTTTTGCATTGATTACAGGAAGTTGAACAAAGTGACCATCAAGACAAGTATCCATTGCTGAGGATTGATGATTTGTTCGATCAATTGAAGGGAGAAATAATTTTCTAAAAGATTGATCTGAGATCTGGATCATTAGGTATGCATGAAAATAAGATGACATTCATAAGACAACCTTCCAGACCAGGTATGAACATTCAAAGTTTGTTGTAGTTCCATTTAGCTTGACTAATGCTCCAGCTACTTTTATGTGCTTGATGAATAGTATTTTGTGTCCTTTTTTGGACAAGTTTTTTATTGTGTTCATTGATGACATGTTGGTATATTCTAAAAATGAAGAAGAGTATGTCGAACACTTAGTAGCAGTATTGATATTGTTGAGAGTTCATCAGTTGTATGCTAAGCTCAACAAGTGTAGTTTCTTTCAAACTGAGGTACATTAATTTGGACATGTGGTTTCCATGGAAGGCATAACAGTTGATCCAGAAAAGGTATGAGTTATCATGGAGTGGGAAACTACTAGGAATGTGGATGAGGTAAGGTCCTTCATGCGGTTAATAGGTTATTACAAGAGGTTCATTGGGAACTTCTCACAGATTGCTTATCCTATCACATCATTACAAAGGAAATGTAAGAAGTTTGAATGGACAGAGGAATATGTAGCCTGTTTTGAGCAGTTGAAGCAGTTGTTGACACATGATCTAGTGTTAAATATCGAGGATCCAAACAAAGAGTTAATGGTATGTACATATGATTGCAAGAGAGGACTAGATGGAGTCCTTATGCAGGAAGGAAAGGTGGTATGTTATGAGTTACAGAAACTAAATGAGCACGAGCAGAACTATCTGACACATGATATTGAGTTGGTAGTGACCATTCATGCATTTAAGATGTCGAGGCACTACCCTTTGGGAAAACAATTTGTATTGATGAATAATCCTAGTGGATTGTGGTATCTATTTGACCAACTAAATTTGAATTCTTGGCAAGCTAGATGGCTGGCCATGATTAATGAGTTCGACTTTGGGATCAAGTATATTAAGGGTAAGGAGAATAGGGTTGCAGATGCTCTTAGTAGGCGGATACAGGTAAATCATATAACAGTTATGAGCTCCTATGGGACATATCTACAGGATAGGATCTTGCAGGCAAGTTAGCAGGATGTTAGGTATATGGAGCTTAGGCATAGACTGTAGTAGAGTACCGGTATAGGTGCAGGTGCACAGGATGTGAACTATTGTCTCACAGAAGATGGATTAGTCATGTTTAAAGACATGAAATATGTGCCAGACAATAGTGAACTCAAGAAGGTGATCTTGAGAGAGTTTCATGCGAAACCATTTTCAATTCACCTAGGCTATCAGAAGACACTTACAACAGTGAAGAATTTTTACTATTGGATGAATTTGAAGAGATACATGGCTGAGTTCATAGCTAGGTGCTTCGATTGCTAGTAGGTGAAGGCAGAGTGTAAGAATATAGGTGGACTATGTTATCACTCGGAATTTTCTTTAGAAGTTATCAAAAGAAATAAAATGATCGAGGTAACCACAAACCAAATTTTAAGCATAGGCTCTAGCCAATCTATGGCTTAGAGAGGGCTCTCCCTATATGATCTAGCTTTATTTCCTGGGATTTCGGGCTAGTTTTGAAGGTTCAGGGGGTTTTTGATTTGTGTCGAAGATTGGATGGTGGAATCCTTAAAATAGATGGATAGAATGATGTCTTTAGACCATTGGGCTATGGAGTCAACAGAAGGGTAGCAAAACTAGAATTAACTTACTAAAGGGAGTATTCAAAGGGCAAGCTAGTAGAGTAAAGTGCAGGTCTTTGGGCCAAATGGGTGAAATGGTCTTAACCAGGATAAGAGAGAAATTAAGAATTCTCAGACCGGGATTAAAACGAGGAACAAAGGATAATTGGAAACAAAGGGAAATTAAGAATCCTTTGCTGTAGATTACAGAGAGACAACCTAAACTAAGGAGAAATTAAGAATTGATTGACTTAGATAATTGGTAGAAAACATTTAAATGCATAACAGTTAAAACATAGTGAAATTAAGAAAATTTTGAGATATCATTCCATGTTATAACATTCAGATACAGAAATACATTAAATATTTTGGAAAAACTTTAAGAAATTTAACAACAACATGAGAAAATACTTGTTTGCACTTCGCTCTACACATGAATCTTATGAAATATCTTGTCTTTATTGATCAATCCAGCTTGTTGGTCTAGTCAGTGATACAATAGCTTTACAGTCTTTTGATCAAGAAGTCTATAGAAATGTCTAAGAATCCACCTTACATACTTCGAATTGTGAAGTATTTATACAAAAATTATTACAAAATATCTCAAACTAACTTGAGATTTAATCTAGGAAATATAAATATATTCTTGCAAGAAGATAGAGACAACTATTGAACTTTTTTCATGCCGTTCCTTTTATTATGGTGTTGTTGGCCTTTAGAGTTTGGTTTGTAGCCCTTTATGCTGGCTTGCTATTGTGGTCTTTTACGCTGGAATCTTCTTTAAATTTTAACTTTCACCTGATACTCTTTGACACTGATACGCTTTGGCATGCTGACCTATTTTCATCTGTTTACCTGGCTGTTCTACTTTTACTGTACAATAACCTTTTTACTGTAAATTTCTTATGGTAAACCAGTCATCTTTTCCCACCATTTATCATCAAGTAACTTGACATTCATCATTCGTCTATATATCTCATCAGTCTTGGTATACTTGGAAAAATTAGGTTTGTTGATGAACAAGTGTTTTATCTCATGCTGGAGAAAAAACAAGTTCTCAAATGTATTATACAAAAAATTTCCTGTTGGTAGTGCTTTTATTGCTGAAGTGCTAGCTTGTTCTTTAGCCAACTACCCGAGTCTCTTATCATAGTCTTGATGTGTCATAATTTTGTCATTAATGACCAATGGACTCGGAAATCCTTTCTCCCTCAAAATTTGTAACTTAGCCATGAATCTATCAATGGCTACCTACATGTTCTGGCACTTTTCTTCCAAGTTTAGCATTAGGTTTCTCTTGGAAAGGACCTTCCTGCTTTCCAAAATGGTCTCAGTTCTGTCTTCTATATCCACCTCATGAAGCTCATACCTGTTTTTGTTGTTAAGGAAGTGGATGAGTCTATTGGCATCCTCAGGCATGTCTCCCTATTCTTCATTGACTTTTTGGATAGATTTTGTAGCTATCTTTATCAATTCTGTCTTCTCAAAAATAACTTGAATAGATTGTCAAATTCCATTGAGAGAGTCAATGATATTGGCCCATAATAGTTCCTTGGCTTGTCCAAGGGGTTTCTCCATAGCTTTGACTCTTTCACTCATTCTATTGGCCTTTTGCACCTCTTCCTTTTGCATAATTTGGGCAAGTTTGTAGTCAGTTTCTAAACATGCCACCTTTTCTCTTAGTTTGTTCATTTCTGTAACCTAGAATGACATTTCATTCATGATGGCTCTCATCAATTTTTTTGCCTCTTCTCCTGATGTTTTTGTTGTTGTAGACTCTGCTGTGACTGGCAATGCTATGGCAGGTGGAGCTGTAGGTGCCGGTGAAGCTACTAGTATGGAAGGGATTGTTGTAGATACTATAGGGACGAAATTTGTGGAAGTTGTGGTTATGCCAGTTTGTTTTAATTGGATCAAAACATCCAATTCTTTATCTATATCCCTTAATTGATCATTAAGTTTTAGGACCAATTCCATTAACTCTTCATGTCTGGTTTGGCTCTCTAAGGCCTCCTATGTTTGGGGATGTTGCAGCTGAGGTATCTTCAATTTTTTTTTCGATGCAGCAATGTCATCATTCTTTCCTTTAATCAGCTACTCTGTGGCTTTAATATAATTGGGATCATGTCCCAATTTAATTACTAATTCTTCCAAAAACTTGATCCTAGTATCCTTGGCCTATGAGGAGGCCTTCTCTAACTAAAACTATGCTGAGATATTATTCAATGAGTTTTGTAACTGATGGGCAGCTATGGCTTTACCTGTAAGGGTGGAGTATATCATCTCTCTAGCCTGTTTATGTAGTTTTATTTGGTCTATGGGATGAATATCCCTTACCAATACTTCAAATTCAACCCTCTTGAAGTCTGATGATATCTTGGGCTGTTGTGCTATAGGTTTGATAAAGGACATTTGAAGCTTTCCCTCCTTGATGTCAAAAGCTAACGGTAGCCTTGTTTGATTTGTGGGAGTGAGTTTTAGATATTGAGCATATGTTTGAGCTTTTAGTTTCTCATTTCTCATCTTGATATCTTTATATATGTCCTTTATGTCTTGGTCCTTGTCAGCAGGCCTACTGAATGAAGACACTTCCACACTTAGCTATGTTTCCAACATCTAAGTTTGTGATGTGGATGGTTCTTGTGTCTCCCCAGATGGGGTTGTGCCCTTGCTTCTGTCCAACTCAGTGTTGGTCACCTGTGCTAATCCTTCTGTATCTTCCTGTTCAGAAACATGATTGGGCCTTTGCTTTTTGCTGTGACTGGTCCCATACTGTACATTTGATGTGCCCATTCCTAAACTTGAGGGTTCCTTCCTGGTCCTTTTGGGGTTCTTTTCCTCATTCTGAGGAGTCTACATGATAGGATGGGTGCTCATGGATGGCTCTTGCTATTCAGGTACCTGCAGAAATGAGATCTCATCAAACTGTCTTTCTAAGTCACATAAGGCATTCTCTACATCTACCTTTGTGCTGTCTCTGTCTACAAGAGTGTTTCCACCCATTAGATTGATTTGCATATCTTTCTATCTTTGGTATGGGGTGGTGAATATAATGTCCCAACTTGGCCTTCTTTCTCAATCTGGTCATAAATTCTTGAGGGTCATACCTCCACATGAAACTCATTTGGAACTTCATTTTCTACAAAATTTGGTCTGCCTCTTTCCCTACCTCTCTAGAATTGCAGATGAAGGGGCCTAACTGGTTTTTTACTTTGAATTGTGATCTTTTTTTGGCTGAGACAAAATTCATCTCATCAGAGTTCATTATTTGTCTATAGTACTCTATAGAAAATAACCTCATGGGGAGGTATTTGGGTAGTTTATATGGTGCAAGCTGGAAACCATAAATCCTTATCTTTTTGTGGTTTTGGTAAAGGTACCAATCTCCCACTTTGTTTTTTTTAGACAACTGAAGGACCCTTTTGATCTCTAGAGTTATCCTAGGTGGAGGGCTTCCTTTCAGCATAGTCATGACTTGATGAAAAAAAGAATCTATGAAATATGAATAGGTATATGGTGACTCATGCTTATGAAATAGTGGGGTCCAAAAAATGACAAACCTAGGTTGGACTTTGGTATCCAGCTTCTAGCGGGGAAAAGGAAATCTGTCTGGATGATAATATAAGAACATATGGTAGAGGACATATGAGTATTTGAACACTCTTTCATTGTTCATCCTAGTGAACTGTTCATGCATTCTCTCAGCTATGAACTCAGCATAATTATACAAAACAGCAGGAGGCTATCATGGGGTATTGACATGAAGGCTAGGACAAGTTCATCAACAAATTCATCAGCGGAGCAGCCTAGGACACATGATATCATGGTGATGAATTTTTTCCCCTTTCAGAGAACATGGCATTAAGATATGGGGGGGGGGGGTTAGGAATGTACTGCTCCTCAACAATGAAATCTTGGAACAATTGGGCCATTCTAGAGGGACTTAATTTGGAATATTGGTCTAAAAAATCTCCAATTGAGAGTGGAGTCAAGTTTGGTCCTGGTTGGAGTTGTAACATTTCATTGATGCATTCAGCTGTGATAGTAAACAACACCTTTTGGTCATGAGAAATTATCTCTCTATGACACATAGTAGTATTGGGTTTGACCATCCTAATTGCAAGTGACCCTTTATGCACCTTTAAAAATATTGAACTTATATATAAATACTTTGTATTTACGCTTTTGAAAATATAGAGTAAGACATGCTTTTTTCACTTTTAACACTGTTCGCATGACTATCGAGGTATACCCCTCATCGCAATTGGCAATCTATGTTTTCCATATATATATACATATTATGTCATTGATGTGATGGACTCGCCGTAGTCATGAAACGTAATACATAAGCTTTCAAATCTGACTTACCCATATCGAAATCGGTGAAAGCACATATAAATATAACATGTTACGTGATATGGCCGACCCACCACAATTATAATCATAATATATATGCTTTCGGGCCCAGCCCATGAATGCAGATCACAATCGGTGATCATTGAATCCACCAACCTCTATATTCATTGTTTTACAAACCTGTCGGGTTGTTAAATATAACGTATATATGTTTCGGGTCTGCCATCATTTATCACAATCGGCGGATCTGTATACATATACATACACATAATTGCGCATCCGACGATTTTATAAAACACAACTTATAATGTTTCGAGTCCAGTGTTAACAACTTCAACACTTGTTCCCTTTGTAAATCCAACATTTTCCTTTATTTCTTTCATGTATTGGATTCCGGTATATATCTCATTGCCCCTCCTTCTTGCCTTATTTTTTAAAATGCTTTTCAAGTGATTTTTCAAATGAGAGAAACAACAAAATACAAGTCACAACATCTGGCTCCACCTGTGGATAGTGCTTTTGCCACAGAAGCAATAAGAACTACAGATTAGTGCCTTCACCTTAGGCATGGAGTCATATATTGCTTTGCATAAACTGAAGTGCTATGATATTTGTACATTGATTGCACTCCAATATTTATAATGAAATGATGCTTATTCCTCAGAAATGGAAGTAATGCTTTAAGTATTGCCCATTTCTAGGCAGTTGTAGAGTTTCACCATCAAGATTTTCAAGGATGAAGGTATTATTGGATCTTACTTCAGAAATTCTAAAAGGGCCATACCAGAGAGGAACAAACTTCCCATGTTTACCCTTATCCTCTCTTCTGGTATCCCATCTCAATACTAATTTTGCAACTTTGAAATATATTTCCCTGGATTTTCTGTCAAAAATATCTTTCATCTTGGACTGCTACATAATCAAATTGTTTCTTACATTGTCCCTGTTTTTGCTAAGCTCCACCACTTTGTTCATTTTACTTACCAAACCATTTGGATCTTCTTTCACCTCTTGAATCATCGCAATCACTGGTTTCACAAGTTGACTTGGAAACAGAGCCTGAGTTCCATATACTAATTCAAAAGGTGATTTCCCTATGGATCTCCTTGTAGTTACTCTAGCAGCCCACAAAGAAAATTTTAACTTAGCATCCCAATCTCTTTGATTTTCTGCAATGGTTTTCTTTAGGATCTTCATCAAAGTCTTGTTAGTGGATTCAGCTAGTCCATTTCCCTGAGGGTGGTAAGCTGTCTAATGAGACAAAATAACATTATACTTTTGACAAAAAGCAATGAACTTACTTGAGTTGAAGACTTGAGCGTTATCTGTTATAATTTTAATGTGGCATCCAAATTTGCTGAAAATGTTCTCTTCCAGGAATTTTATTACTATTTGATCATTTTCTCTCTTAGTAGGAGTGGCCTCTACCCATTTGGTGAAGTAAATAGTTGTAGTAAGAACCCACCTGCATTGTCTGCCTGAGGGTGGATTGATTTCTTCAACAAAGTCCAATCCCCATTGTCTAAATGGATCTTCTATGAAAACTGGAATCAAAGGTAAAGGAGCTAACCTCTTTTTCTCAGTGAAAAGCTGACACTTTTGACAACTTCTAACAAACTTATAGGTATCACCAAATAAGGTAGGCCAATAAAATCTAGCTTGAAGGATCTTATGTGCAGTAACTTTCCAACTATAATGTCCCCCACAAAACCCCTCATGATAATCTTTAATTGTTTCAATAAATTCATCTTCTGTTAAACATAGTAATAGAATTCTAGCAGGATCCTTCCAATACAATCTACCTTCCACAATCACATATGGCTGCTCCTTAATCTTTAGTGCCCTATACTTTGTTTTGTCTAAGGATTGAGGACAAGAAAGAAAGCATAAATAATGAATTATATGTTTATACCATTCTGAACATAAGAATTTATACTTGATCTTCATTCCTGAATCTTGCTCTCCTTCATTTTCTTCCTATGCTTTTTCAGCTACAGGTGCCAATAAGTTAATTCCCAACACTTGAAAGTTTGATTTTGTTAACATTTTTACCAGTCCTTGTCCTTTTACCAACTTTGTGGGTTTTATGTCCAAATTGTATTCTTGGATCTTGGCAATCCACTTTCCTCTCCTGCCTTCTACATCTCCATGTGCTAATACATCTTTCACTGCAGCATTTGGCACATAAGCAATGATTTGGGACTGCAGCACATAAGTTCTAAAAGATTTCAGGGCTTTTACCAAGGCATACACCTACTTCTCAAGAATATTATATTTCAGTTTAAAATCCCTAAGAATCTTACTGAAGAATAAAACTGGATGCTCTCTCTTCATCATTCTTTTGCAGTAAGACAAACAACTATTGAACTTGATGAGGCAAATGAAAATTTTTGAAAAGGCTTCTGGTAATCAGGGCTAATTAATACTAGAGCTACTTGCAATGCCTCTTTAATTCTAGAAAATGATTCTTTAGCTTCCTTGGTCCAACACACTTCATTCTCCTTCTTCAACATATTAGTGACTTCTTTCAGGATTTCTGCATAATTGGATACAAATCTTCCCAAGAAGTTTATCTTTCATAGAAACTTTTGAATATTTTTTTAATCCTAGGCAATGGTATTTTCTGCACAGCTTGTACTCTAGCTGGATCTATCTTCACTCCTTCTCTAGAAACAATGTGACCCAACAATTTTCCTTCTTCTAGAGAAAAAATAGATTTCTTGGGATTTAAATAAAGTAAAAATCTCCTACATTTATCAAAATTTCTTTTCAAATGATCTAAATGTTCTTCATCAGACTTAGAAAAAATAGTAATATCATCCTAATATATTACTACAAACTTATCTCCAACAAAAGCGATGCCCATAGCCCTTTGAAATGTAGCTCTTGCATTCATCAATCTGAAAGGCATCCTAGCATACATAAATGTTCCCCAGGGAGTTGTGAACATTGTTTTCTTCTGATCCTCCTTGTCCACAACCACCTGGTTATAACCTAAAAATCCATCTAGCATTGACATTCTAAAAGATCTTGTTACCTTTTGCAACACATGATCCATTTTAGGCAAAGGATAATTATCTTTCAAAGAAGCTTTATTTAGATTTTTGAGGTCAACACACAACCTTATTTCTCCATTTTTATTTCTCATAGGTACCATATTAGCCACCCAATCAAAATATTTGAGTGGAACTATGATTTTAGCATCAAGAAACTTCTTGACCTCATTTTCAATTGATGGTAGAAGCAGTGGATTTATCTGCCTAAGCTTCTGTATGTAGGGTTTAACCCCCTCCTTCAAAGGAATTTTATGCTAAATAATATTTACATCATAAGTTTTAAGATCTTCATAGAACCATCAAAGACATCAACATAATTCTTGAAGAGTTTAATATATCTTTCCTGAAAATTAGGTGGAAATCCAACATATAATTTGACTAACCTGGGATTCTCCTAAGTTTCAATGTTGTGATCCTGAATACGTTCATCCTGTGAGATTTTCCCTGAGTCCACAGCCACATCATTGGAATTAAAAATCATTTCAAGAGGAACAAGCCCCTTTGGTAGAACATTATCTTTCCATTGAAAGATCTTCTTATTTGCTATTGAATCTTTTAAACCACTAGCTCCTACAATTTCTGTTGTCTCTTCTTCATCTTGATCAATTTCTATACCCTAGAACTCCTCAACCATAGTCAAAAAATCCTTAATCTACTGGTCATGTTCAAAAACTTTCCAGTTCTTAACATTATCAGGAACATAAGGTCTATATCTCATTTCTACCTCATGTCTTAATCTTGGATTAATAGGAGGCTTGAAAGTGCTAGCATCCACAACCAATGAATCTTTCAATATATTTTCATCCCTTGGAATGAATTGAATGTTAAAAGCTTCAAAGAATTTTTCAATCAAATCCCATACCTCGTTTCTGTATGCCCAGAGTCTAGGATGCTTTATTTGGCATTGATCTTTTATCTTCTTAATAATTAGCTCCGAATATCCAAAAACAGAAATTACTTTGACTCCCATATGTTTGGCTATTTGTAGAGCAATAATCAAGGACTCATATTCTGCCACATTGTTAGTTGCCTCAAACTCTAATTTGAAAGAAAAAGGAAACAAATTACCTCCATGTGCAATTAGAAGAAAACCAACACCTTTTCCTTCTTTTGAATAAGCTCCATCAAAGAAACACTTCCACAATTCTTCCATTTGCAGCTCTGTAATTACATTGGCTGAAGCAAGCTACTTCTGATTATCTTCAACCAACTCTACATTATCATGCAGTGTGAAACAAGCAAAATCATCCTTCTCCTAACTATACATAGGTGAGTTTCTTGCTCCATTTTTTGTAATTATTTTTACAAACCTAGCTTCTTTGTACAATCTCCTCTCCTCCCCACCAAAAACCGGTATAATAGCATATGCAAAATCTAACTTCAAAACACCTCCCAATCTAGCCCCCTAGGATTCTAGATAGAAGCATTCCAAATCTAGTAGGAATATCTGCTACTACAACATCCATGACCAAGCTTCTAGCTGGAATTTGGGCTAGTGACGCTGCCAGATCCTTAATAACCCGCAAACACTTGACCTTGTTTGAATCAAAAGAATACAAATCTTCTAAGGTTTGGTCACTTGTAGATTTAATTTCTTCATCATTGATAGAGGCATAAGATTATGTGAAGCTCCCGAATCAAACATGCAATTATGTAGGAGGAAATCATGAACCAATAGGGGAATATAAAAAGGATGTATTGAAGAATCTACTTCCTCTACATGTGGGCCAAAAACCACTACTGGTTTATCTTCCTGTACATTTACAGTATCACTCTCACTTTCTTTTAAATTAATAAACTCAGCAATCTCCTTCTGATAAGTGTGTGTTTTTTCCAAGTCTGTAAGGGGAACTTATACTCTTACCTTTTCCAACTCCTTGGTAAGACTAAACAAGTGAACCTATTTAGAAATCTTTTCATTCTCCTCTTCACCTTTCTTTATGACTGGAATTGTTTGAGGAATTGAAACAAGCTTCTCCAAATGAATTTTTTCAGCTTGATTTTGAGAAGACTCACCTCGAAGTATCTGTGTTTTGCTATTTGTATTTTGCTGTTGTTTTCCTTTATCTACTTGTTTTGCAGACTGAGATTCTTGTGGAGTCGCCTTCAATGAGGAAGTTGAAACTTGCTACTCACCTTCATTTTCCTGATTTCTGGATCTTTTCCTAGATCTCAGGTCATATTTCTTGTGTAGTTCAACCTGCATAAAATTAGAGAATTGTTTCCAATATTCATCAATTTCATTTCCATCATGAATAGCATCTGCTTCATCATACACATACTCTTCTCCTTCAATGCCGAGTTCATCTTCATCAACTGTATATAATGTAGAAATTTGATCTTCAGATTGTTGTTCACCAAAATCTGCTTCTATGTACAATGGTGCTTGAGTTTGATTTTGATCTTTTCTTTCCTTTTGCAAAATTTGCAAAGGTTGCCTTCTAAATTGGGGGCTAAAGTTCCTATTAAACTGCATTTGTCTCTGAGAGTTCTTGTTTTCTAACTCTAACCTATTTAACTTATCTAACATGGTTTTAATTATATTACACATATCCTCCAATGATTGACTTTGAGAGGACTCTATCTTTTCCTTTCCCTTGTCTTGGGAGGGATGTGTTTTTGGTGCTTTTCCTACAGCCACCAAATTTTCTTCTATCTCTAAAACATCCGTTTGGATTTCATCAAGGGTTGGAGCTCTTCTTTCCCTTAATGTAAATCCAAAATTTGATTCAAAAGCCCCTGCAAAAGTTATTTTCACCCCAGGAGGAGGAGGCTTAATCTTTGCTGGGAGACTATTATATAATTTATTGAATCTTCTGACAAATTCAGCCACATTTTCATCAAAATTCTTCTTTATAGCATTAAATTATGTTAATGAATATCCATGGTCTCTTTTTTCTCCCCATCTTAGAATAAACACACGTTCCATCTCTTCCCAGGAAGGAATAGTATTATTAGGAAGTCCTTTGAACCATTTCCTTGCTTCTCCATCTAGGGACTGAAAAAAACATCTTAGAAAAACATCTAAATGTTCAACATTTAGGCTTTCTGCAAAATTACAAAGTACTACTACATGATTCTCTATTGTTTGTGCATCTTCTCCTGAAAAACAAGGAAGAATTTTGAGGTAATCCTCTGGCATTTGATGGTAAGGTTGTGGTAGTTGAAGAGGTGCATACCTATTGACTAGGAATGCAGGGGCTGCCATGTTTACTGAACTTTGATTACCTACAGATGTGGAACTTGATTGAGAGGTAAATGGACTGTGCAAAGGAGGTAATGTGGTTATTGGTTGAGGTTGAATAATTACAGCAGGTAAATGAAAAGTAACAAACTCAAAAGATTATTCTTGACAGCTAGGTTCCTGAAATGAAGGTGATGAAAAAGATGATTCTTTACCAGAGGAATGTTTGAGTGAATTAGTGCCTAATGCAGACAATGTAGGAATGAGTGTAATTGGAATATTAGACCTTTCAACCCTCTTAGAAAATAGCCTTTTAGGATCTGAAAGAGCTTGAAATTTCTTTTGTGAAGTGTCTGATCTTGTATGGGGCCTTCCTGAAGCTAGAATTATTGCTTTGATTCAAACAACCAAATATTTCCTCCTCACTGAACAACCAGAGGAAAATATTGAAACCCAGGGAAAAACCTTCTTGTCTTCTCTCCCCGGCAGCAGTGCCAATTAATGTTGTTCCTTAAGAAACCAATTTCCTAGCTGTAGGGAAATTGTGCTTAAGACATTAATAAAGATTGTTTACTGTCACTTATTTTTTATTATATTCCCAAATGAAGGACTTGGAAAACTTGGCCTTAGACTCTTAATACATGTATGACCAGAACATCTTAGAATGCCATTTGTTGCTAAATATAAATGATGAATGAGGAAAGTTTGAAAGGGAAGTTAAAGACAATATGTTGATCTCTCATAGGAACTATTATTTGTAACTTAGAGGAATTATGATCAAGAGAAATAAATCATAGACAATATGCTGGTCTTTCAAAGAAACTACTATCTATAACTTAGGAAGGAAGTGGGGACTTCAAGTATAGGAGCGCTCTTCAAGGGATTTTACCCTGCAGCTTCATTACTACACTTAAAAAGAAGAAAACATTGCATGACGCATGATAGTGAAACTTACAAACTATATGTAACAACTCCTAGAAACTTCTGGTTGTTTCATTAATCAATGATGTTATCAGAAATATAGTGGCCTCGTTCTCCAAAATTCCAACCCTTTCTCTGTAAATTTTCTTCCTTTTATACATTTATGAAACAATTTTGAAACTGTTAAACTGCTAAACTGTTTCTCTAACTATCCGAATTTAAAAACCATTACAGAATTTACAGAGGTTAAAAGATACCTCAAAGAACATAACATAACAAAAAACAACTAAATTCACAAGAAGACAATAATTGTTGACTGCTCTGTTAATCGGCCATTGGGTTCTTTTGTATATGCTTAGATGATGATTAATCCATTTTGGTCATGATAAATTGTGTTAGCCATACCTAAATCTAGACTTAAATATGAATTAAGTGTTTTGATTGGCCAAAACACCAAGAAATTCAACCCATTGTGTTTTCTTTAAATTTAGTTTTAACGCTGATTTTTCCATTTACATAGCAAAATTGACACAAAACACATGAAGCAGAACTGAAAAAGGATTAATATGATTTGATAAACCTATCAGATCCACCTGTTTAGTGCTGCATTGACTTTCCATTATAAATCACAATTGGCGCTTATTAAATGGTGTATCATATCCAGTCTTAACAATGCTATGGTATCGTGGACCCGACGATAGCATAAAACATGTCACATAAAGTATCAAGTCCAACCATCCTAATCGCAAGCGACCGTTTATGCACCTTTAAAAATATTGAACTTATATATAAATCCTTTGTATCTACGCTTTCGAAAATATAATGTAAGACATGCTATTTTCACTTTTAACATTGTTCGCACAACTATCGAGGCATACCCCTCATCGCAATTGGAAACCGGTGTTTTCCATATATATATATATTATGTCATTGATGTGACGGACCTACCGCAGTCATGAAACATAATACATAAGCTTTCAAGTACGGCTTACCCATATCGCAATCGGTGATCATTGAATGCACCAACCTCTATATTCATTGTTTTATGGACCCACCAGGCTGTTAAATATAACATATATATGTTTCGAGTATGCCATCGTTTATCGCAATCTGCAGATTTGTATACATATACATACACATAATTGTGGATCTGTCGATTTTATAAAACACAGTTTATAATGTTTCGAGTCCAGTGCTAACAACTTCAACACTTGTTCCCTTTGTAAATCCAACATTTTCCTTTATTTCTTTCATGTATTGGATTCTGATACATATCTTATTGCCCCTCCTTCATGCCTTATTTTTTAAAATTCTTTTCAAGTGATTTTTCAAATGAAATAATAAATGAAACAAACAACAAAATACATGTCACAACAAGGTGCATTTAGGCTAGCAAACCCTTATCAATCCTTTTATTTCACAAAGTAGACTATATAATTATAACCTTATATCATCCAAGGGCTGAAATTAAACTGATGAGCTCCTTTTATTTCTCTACCTATCTAATGATCTGCCAAGATCAAGCTGCGTGCAGTAAATAAACAGTATAATTGCAAATGATATCAAATAGGAATTAACAGAAGAATAGATGCACGAGATTCAGATAAAACTTATCTTTATTATTCTTCTTCCTTAGTTACAGACTCGACTCTGCCCTATGCACTCAGCTCTAGGGGTCCGCGCACTCAACTTCGGACTCTACTAGGCCTCTACATACTCAGCTGCAGAGCCTCTTCCTACTACTATGACCCAAGACACTTAGACTCTTACTCTATGCTCGCTATCTTACAGACTCCATCTGTTCGTTAACATTTTTCCATTTACAACTTATAGCCTCGCTCTATTTATACAATTCCATGGTCCGCGGGCCATAGGTAGGCTGACACTACGTTCAAAACTTAGGGCAAATAGCCTTATGACTCTAACATACAATTTGCGCTCCGCGCCTGCAATTTGCAAAGTTTTTACAATAATACCAACTCAAAACTTGGGCTTTAAGCCCCAAAACATGTCGTGGGGGGCTTCCATGACCAACAGGCCCCCAACACAAACATCATGACTCACCCTTGAGTCACTCGGTCAGCGCGACAAAATTGGCGCGAAGTCCCTCTAGCTAGTCTTGAACGTTTTGGATGTCTGCAGCGCACTGAGCTGTTGCTTGTTGAACCTGCTACCTTCTCCCTTCTGAACCCTCTGTTTCCAGCGTGTTGCACTGCATCTGTTCATGCATCCCCTGAATCTGCACGAGCTTTCCTTCAATATCTGTCGTGATTGTGAAGGCTTCGTCAATCCATGGTTGGACGTACGCTTTGATAACTACTTCCTTATGGCGCGTTGCGTCCACCTGCTCCTTTAAGGCCTTGGCTTGCTGCATCCTTGCAAGCCGCTGAGTAAGGAATATTGTTTGCGCAGTCCCTATGATGTTGTCATACTATTGCTCGAGTTCATGTGCCTCTGTCTCCAACCGCTGGATGTTGGGGTCCTCCTACAGCATCGTGGGGACCTCAAGCGCCTATAAACTCTTGGAGCACTTCACTGGTGACATCACAGACCGTCTCGCCGATGTCATGGAGATCACCTTCAGTTAAGGTGATTGGGTCGATGGCTAGCTTCGAGGCCTTGACCTTCTTTCTTAGAACCAATCTTTCTGTGATGCATGACTGTTTGAGCTATGTAGACGCGGTCCCTAGGTCTAAGCTCCCTTCTGCTATTTATGTGTCTTCTACCTCTTTCCCTGAGGACAATGCTTGGCCCTCCTCTCCTTGTACTATTGCAGCCTCTACTTTTTGCGTTGTTGTTATTGCTTCTTCAACCTTCTTCTGCTCAGCGGCTTCTTGTGCTGCTTCGTGGGCTACTTCATGGGCTGCTTCGTGGGCTACTTCGTCCGCTGCTGCATGGGTTGCTTCCTGTGCCGCTTCTTGTGCCACTTTGTGGGCTACTCGGGGACTGACTATCCTCTGGCAGTTCTCCTGCTACTAGCAAGATGGATAAGAGCAACCACGCATATTGGAAGGTCTTACCTTGCTCCTGGGCCTCATGACAATTTATCAAAAACTCCTCGCAAAGTAACTCGACCCAGTTGAACTGGATCCTCTCCATACATTGTTCATCCAATGCAACCACCAGTGCTGGTACCTCATCGGCGTGGCATTTTCTCATCACTTTACTGACCAAGAGTTAGGTGGCTACGTGCACCCCCTTATCCTTGATGTTGGAGATGGTGTAGCCCTTCTTCTTTTTCTCCAGCTTATACTTTTCCTTTGTGGCCTATGTGAGAGCCAAATCGCTACTTTTCTTTCCTATCGTAGCTGATAGAGAATTTCCCCAGGGAGGGTAGCTAGATTAAGGCTAAGGCCCTTCATCATGCTAACTGTCATTCGATCCATCACATCTACTGATACTAATGCTCCCTCTTGAAACACTATTATATTGGCCTTTCTCACGCGTAGCATCTGCTTTGCTGTTGAAGTGCTCGTTGCGATGTGGGTAGACAGGATACCTTCCTGAGGGGGCTGCACCTTTAACTCCTGCAGTTGCGCCCTGAGGGCCCCAACACACTCTGGTGCTCCACCATAAACTCTTGGGGCACTTCATTGGTGACATCACGGACTGTCTCGCCAATGTCATGGAGATCACCTTCAGTAAAGGTGATCGGGTCGATGGCCAGCTTTGAGGCCTTGACCTTCTTTCTTGGACCCGATCTTTCTGTGATGCGTGACTGTTTGAGCTATGTAGACGTGGTCCCTGGGTCCGCGCTCCCTTTCCGCTATTTTTGTGTCTTCTACCTCTTGCCCTGAGGACACTGCTTGGCACTCCTCTCCTTGTACTATTGCGGCCTCTACTTTCTGCGTTGCTGCTATTACTTCTTTGGCCTTCTTCTGCTCCACGACTTCCTGTGCCACTTCATGGGCTGCCCTTACTTCGATTGTCGCTATTTCGTTTCACCTTCTCTCGGCCAGTTGGGTGACGTGCAGCTTGGCATCGTCCTTATTTTCTTATGCTATCGCCTTCTCTAGTACCGCCAAATCTAGGGTACGCCACTCAGGAGGCCATGTCTCTAACATAGTAAAGATCTCGTCGCCAGTGGCTATGAATGGTAGCTTTGTCCACTATTGCACCAGATCCTTTCGTGCCTAATCCGAATTTAAACAGGAACGCTACAAATTATAGAGATAACCATAAACACAAAGATGCAGCAGAAATAATACTTCATTTCATTAATGTAAAATACTGAGATATGCTTATAAACAGAAAATGGAAATAAACAGCTAGGGCAATGGTAGCTTATCTCTGAGAAGAGATGTGGTGGCTACATGCCTCTAAAATGTGTTTCAATGAGGCTCGAAGGCTTATTTATTGTTGAGAAACAATGGAAAACCCTTGATATCCCAAAACCTAACCCTAGAAGATGAAACGGAAAATTGTGGGCCCCATTTGGGTAAGTTGGTACATCAACTTCCCGGGGTCGTAACTTTGGCACCCGATATCCGTTTGATGCATACAATAGCTCGTTATAAATATTTGTCTGAGCACTACAACTTTGGGAAGGGAAACATTAGTCAATGGACCCATGTTACCCCTAGATTTCCCAAAAAACGTCGTTTAGGGCCTCAAAACAATTCCAGAAGTTCAAGACCCAAAAAATTGCTAAAAATAGTAAATTGTGCTACAATTTAGGAAACTGAGAAACTGAAAGAGACAGTTGTGGGGGTCCAAATGGGATAGGTGGGTGGCCACCAACATCCACCTGGATCATTCCTCCCCCCTTAGGAAGAAATGGTCCCCATTTCATTGAGTTTTTCCCTGAGATGAGGAAGCTTCTCTTGAGTTGGGTCCCTGGTGAGTTGTTCTACAATCTCAGATGTGTCCAGTAATGGTGGGAAGCATGGTCAGTGATGGTCCATATTGAACACTCAGTGCAAGCGAAGGAATGGAGGAATGTTGTGCTCCAAAGCATTAATTCCCACAACCTTGGTAATGGTGTAAGGACCATGTCGGTGTGTTCGGAGCTTCTGATGGGCTCTTGTAAGGCATTCTTTCTGTAGATGCAACTAGACTTTATTGCCCAACTGAAGCTTGTGTGGTACCCCTGTAGGTGAGGAGAAGTTGTTCCTGTGTTCTTTCATGACCGTATTCCTTTGTTGCTGCTGCTGCATGGAGGAACCCTTTGCGGGTATCATGGATGTGGTGATGATCTTCCCCTTACTTTCGGTGCGAGTTAGACAGAAAACGAATTTCCTAGTCTGGGAGATGAGCTTGCTGCCTTTCTTAGTAGAGATCAAAGAGGTGGTGGTAGGTGGGGCTACCTCTGGTATCCTATATAATGAATTATCCAAAGAAATAATGAAAACGCAAGGCCTTGACTCATACACAGCATGTCGCCTCCACAACTATGGCTGCCTAATAGTACATCACAAACATCCAGAGGTGTAACATCACACAATACCTCGTCTGTGAAGGGCTTGATGCTGTAGGGAAGGCGGCACTACTGGCGAACTTTGAGATCTCGTCCTTCATGAAGCCACCCAATACTATACGGTTGTGGGTGTGGTGTAGTCGGTAGGCCCAACCGCTTCACAACCTCTGCTAAAATGAGGTCTTTTGACTACCACTGTCGACAATGAATTGTAGCGGCGAACCCTTCACCGACATCTGTGAGTGGAAAATATGCTCTCCCTCCTCTGGATCTTTGGGCTCATTATTCTAGATCTTGGTAGTGGCAACAGTGACACTGGGCTCCACATCAATGATATGCTTCCCTCTGCCATTCCCCTTGTCGTGTTCTACCTCAGGGTCAGAACATGTATCTAATTCTAAAGCCTTCAACTCGGACACCAGCGACTACTTGGTCCAACACTCACTTGTGTTATGAGTGGGACTCTTGTGGAACTCACACCACTTTCTTGTGTCCTTCTTCGGCTTCTTGGTGTTGTTATTTTCTTGCAGCTTCCATGGGTTGTCTTGGGTCACCCTGCCTTGTCTTTGTCCTTTGGGCTTTGGATTTTCAGATCCAAAGTCTCGCTTCTTCTATTTGAACTTTTGCTCAATTTTGACAGCATATCAGTACGCCGTGCCGAGCGAGGAGATGTTAATGAAATCCATCTCTTCCTTAATGTATCTGTGTAGGCAGCCACGGTATTTGAGTACCAGATGCAGATCAAAATCTTTGATACCCAACTATATGCGAAGGGTATGAAAAATGTTTGTGAACTCTGGCACATCTTGGTCCCTTCCATGCTGCAGCGTGGTCCACTTGATGTATTTGTCCTCGTAGCTTTTGACAGGGTAGTACTGCTCCTTGATGGCATCTCAGAATGAATCCCAAGTGGGTACGGCTAAAAATAGTGAGCCTGTGCTTTCATTCTTCTGTTTGTAGTAGGTTTCCCACCAGTCCTTGACGTGGGGGGTTGCTTTGAGAAGAGCGAAAACAATCTTTTCTCGACTCGAAAATTCATGAACGGAAAAATACCCATCTAGTAGATTTAACCATTTATCTACAGCATTTGCATCTGTTTTACCCTCAAATATGGGGATTTCAAAATTGACTTGTACCTTAAAGGGTGTGGCATTTCCAGAGTAGCTGCTGGAAGCCGATGTGTCACCTCTAGGTAGTCGCTGAAGGATTTGCGCAAAGATATCCATCATCGCGTTCATTTGCCAATCGAGGGCTTCTTCAAGCAATATTTTGATAGGATCTCCTGCACCCTCGTCTTTCTTCTCATCTGCCATGGGAGGCCATCGGGATTTGCGAGGCTGGTCTTACAAAGGTTCAACATGTTCAAGCCCTGACTCCTTATATTCTGACCTTGTTGGGGACATGCAAAGAAAAACCGAGAAAAAGCAAACCGCTCTGATACCACTGATCCAGATTTAAACAGGAACGTAACAAATTGCAGAGATAACCATAAACAAAAATATGCACTGGAAATAATACTTCATTTCAGTAATGTAAAATACTGAGATATGCTTACAAACAGAAAATGGAAATAAACAGCTAGGGCGATGGTAGCTTATCTCTAAGAAGAGATGTGGTGGCTACATGCCTCTAAACTATGTTACAATGAGGCTCGAAGGCCTATTTATTGTTGAGAAACAATGGAAAACCCTTGATATCCCAAAACCTAACCCTAGAAGATGAAACACCAAATTATGGGCCTCGTTTGGGTAAGTTGGTACATCAACTTCCTGGGGTCGTAACTTTGGCACCCGATCTCCGTTTGATGTGTACAATAGCTTGTTATAAAGATCTATCCGAGCAGTACAACTTTGGGAAGGGAAACATCATTTGATGGACAAATGTTGCCCCCAGATTTCCCAAAAAATGTCGTTTAGGGCCTCAAAAAGGCTCCGGAAGTTCAGGACTCGAAAAACTACTAAAAATAGTAAACTGTGCTACAATTTAGGAAACTGAGAAACTAAAAGAGACAGTTGTGGGGGTCCAAATGGGATAGGTGGATGGCCATGAACATCCACTTGGATCAGCGCCCTGATGTATATGTTGTGCATGTCTGCCTTGAAGTTTGCAAAACTCTGCAGACTATTGTGCACTATAGGTGATAGATGCAGTCTCCTATTGATCCACATTCAGATGCTCACCTCCATGAGCACCTAGAAAATATTTGTATCGCTAATCCATTTCACGTCCTTGGTGGCCCAGAGCAAAGCATACTTCGCAGCCTCTGGTAAGTCTCGGTCAATGCTCGGGAACTGACTATCCTCTGGCAATTCTCCTGCTACCAACAAGATGGATAAGAGCAACCACGCATAGTGGAATGTCTTACAATGCTCTTGGGCCTCACAACAGTTTATCAAAAACTCCTCGCAGAGGAACTCGACCCAGTTTAACTGGACCCCCTCTGCACATTGTTCACCCAATGCAACCACTAGTGCTGGTACCTCATCGGCATGGCATTTTCTCATCACTTTACTAGCCAAGAGTTGGGTGGCCACGTGCACCCCCTTATCCTTGATGTTGGAGATGTTGTAGCCCCTCTTATTTTTCTCTAGCTTATATTTTTCCTTCGTGGCCTCTGCGAGAGCCAAATCACTACTTTTCTCAGCTATTGTCGTGGGGTCCTTTCCTTTACAGGGAAGCTAAGAAATTTAGTGGATGAGGTCTGTCGTGATGGGAATAGGCTCCTCTAGCCATAGATACCCATCATTCACTAGGAAGAGTAGCTGCTTGATGACGAAAATGGTGATGGGTGTGTGGTGGAAATGTGGTATCGATAACAACTGCAACAACCTAGCCTTTTCCACACCGCACATCCATTTTCGCGGCTCTAATGTTATCGCCGCCCCTTCCATATTTTGCTTCATCAGATTTGTCGTCTCTAAGTGTAGGAACTTCTCACTGTCTGTGAGGTCTCAGTCTTCAAATTTCATGGTGGGAATGCGGCCTAGGTGCGAGCCCTCAAAGACAATTCCATCAAGGAGGAGCGGGGTCTGGAGTGCACTCTTCATTGCATCTAGATCCTTCGGTATTTTGGTTTTCCCTTTTCACGGAGGGACATACATGAGAAATTTTGCTACAGAGCGCAACGATGGGATGTCTTCCTCCACATATTCTTCTTCCTCTACAGCGGCAATCAAGGCCTGCAAGTCTTCCTCCTCTTCATTTGTTTCCATGGTAACTGCCTTTCCTTTTTTTCCATTGATAACTTACTGTGCCACAGATTCCTCAGGGACATGCTTACTGGTCCCATTGCCTGCTTATATTTCTTTGGTCTCGACGTCTGGGGTGATTTAGGGAAGTCTATCATGACCCCAGCGCCTTCAAGAACATCCTGTACCATGGGGGTCTACGCGGCCTCGCTGGTGGTTCCTTCTTCAATGCCCAACCCATCCTTAGTGGCTATCATCATTTCTACACTGTATGCGGTCTTTCACAAACTTAGGGGTTCTATTATCGCTCGGATCTCAACACTCTATTCTCTATTCAACTGCTCAAGTCTCAAATGACCAAGTGTTATCCGTTGGCTAGCCCTTTGAGTTTTATAATGCCTTTTGAATTCAAATTCAACCTTCCCCCCAATTTTGGGCCATCAATGCTCTCTTGGCAGCAGATTTTCCCAAATCTTGCCCATAAATCGCGTCTTAAATTCCTACTCCATTTGGCCTCAAATCAGACATCCTGTCATGAACAGTGATACCAACGATCACTTCCCAGCCAACCCGTGTGGCAGCACAGCCCTCCGTGCGTGGTTGTAGACCCTGTGGTGTCCTGCTCCTACGCGCATCTCTCATATCGCACATCCCCCAGGTAGAATATTTTATAGTCCCGCGCTCCCTTTCAACTGCCTGGAGCACTAAGACTGTCCTCCTATAGCTAGTCAGGTAGGCGCACCACCCGTGCGGGGCTTCATCTCATCCTCCACCATGGTTCATAGAGAATCCCCATCCTCCCTTGTAATGATCGGCATCGTGCACTCTACTATTTGCACTGCATTGCCCTGGTCACTACGTTTGGCTAGATGTGGTCTCAGCCACAGTAGCAGACTAACCAACTCACGACGATAGCTTTCCAATTTTTCAGTATGGTTGTATGCACCTTGCCCTGCCATCCTCAGTTTGTTGATGAGAAATTCTTCCTTTATTTCATTTTCTAGCTTCTTGACCTCTGCGTCCATTAAAATGCTTTTCTCCCTTAGCTGTACCCAATCTTTTTCAAGTTCGCGAAGTTTAAAGTTTCCCTGTCAGATTTATTTCTCAAGTCTTATATGTTCTATTTCACACAACTGTGTGATTCCTTCATCCCAGGCTTTGCGCACTATCGAATCTATGGGTGCTATTATGTGCGGATTCATCTTTGCATGCTCCTCAAAGAGTATGGTCCCTGCTTCATTCCATAGCCTTGGAATTATTCTCGTGGTCAGGGTTTTGCACATGGTCCTATAGGCCCATCGAACTGCTGGTATGTGCAGGTCTCAGTCAGTGCGTCTCACCTGGTAGACACTGTTTAGCACTTCGCACACCCTATCAAATGCTTCTCCATGGATAATCTTTGGTGCACTTCGTCTTTCCTGCCACTGCGTTTTGTTCCTATTTTCTATACTGGGAGTGGTGTGTGTTTGTGCAGGCTATGTGCCATAGGTCTGTATCCATCGGGAAAGGTCGGCGCACAAACTGTTTTGCCCCTTGTAGCTGGCTCTCATTCGTAGCTGGGGTTTTCCAAATCGTACAAGCATCCCCCTTCTACATTCGCGCCAATCCCCGAAACTCTGTTGGTGTGTGCCCCACCATCTAGTGGGCATAGTGCACAGTGCCCATTTTAAAGCGTCAAAATGCTTCGGTTCTGTTACTTCGCTCTCAAATTTGTTTAGAAATTCACCCACTACTGTCAACCCGTCATACCTAGGCAGATCCCTTACCTTCGTTGTCATGCAGTGCAATGATCTTACCATCATGTTTCAATTGAGCATGGTTACTTCATGCAGCCGATTCTGCCATCATTCTATTTCTTCTTATGAATCCGAAGTGCAGGAGCTTTCACACTCCCACGAAATCCTACCATCTGTTGTTTGATTCAACCAATCCTATTCTTGCGTGGCTGTATTATAAATGTATTTGTTAAACACACATGGACAACAAGAGAGATATGAAAGATAAAACATGCAAGTATATTTTTTATTGACAAATGATATACATTTATAGTACATTATGTGACCGTTGGGTTTCACATCCCAAGGTCTATTGGACTCCTTTTGTCCATTCAGCTTCCACACTAACCCGTTGAGGATTAGGTGTCCAACATTCCCCCCATTAATCCGAAGGGTTATGTATGAGTCCAAGAAGAGAGCTGTAATACAAAATGTGCAAAAAATGCATGGCAGCATTAGGCTGAATGTGCTCTATGAAATGTTGGTAAAAAGGGCGGTGGTTTAAGGATGACCACCAACACTGGAACGCTTAGTGCAGTTCCCGGAACTCTTCCAAAACTGGCAAGAAACTGAAGTTTTCTGCTAGAGGAAGTGATCCTATTGTTTTAAAGAGGGAAACCTTCAACCAATAAAGGGAGGTCTCACCCCATATAAAAGGGAGAACTTCAACCTGAAAAGGGAAGTCTCAACCTGTGATGGTTTAAGGATAAGCAACAACTCTGGAATGCTTAATGCAATTCCTGGAACTCTTCCAAAACTGGCAAGAAGCTGGTGTCTTCTGCTAGAGGAAGTGTTCTCAATTGTGTTCCTGGAATGCTTCCGAAACTGGCAAGAAGCTGAAGTCTTCTGCTAGAGGAAGTGTCCCAGATTGCCAACTGAAGGCATGTTCATGGGCATATTTGTCTCTGGCTACAGCTCTGAAACTGGTATGGCAGGTTGTGGCTCAGGCTCGCTTGATGTGACTTTGAAGCTTGCAGATGACCATCATTTCCCCCCTTGTCAGATACAAGGTGAGAAGATGGAGAAAACTCAACTGCAAGACTATTCAATACTCTGGAAAAAGTTCTGACATGTGTTTGGAATATCTTCTTGGCTGCTGATGCCCATTGCCAAGAAGCGATCCATCCATGATGAATCTTTGTTATTGCATGACGTTTATTTCTGAAGAATCTGTGTGAAGAATGATTGGTTTTATGACAGTGCTTACATGGATGAAGATCAAAACAGTGATCTTTCAAATGGCCAACTCGGTCACAGTGTTGGCATTTCACGATCTGTTGTTGTTGTTGTTGTTGTTGCAGAAGAGGGGCAGAGTCTGGAGCAGCTGAAGCTGAACTGTCATGAAGAGCAGGTGAACTGTCATGAATGAATCCAGCACTCTGAAACTGAATGGGCTTGGCATGGTTTGGAATATGAAAGGACAAGTCCTTGTCATATCCAAGACCAGTTCTGTGCTTGTTGTGGACAAGTTGTTCCCAAGGTCTGATGATGGGCTTAGGAAGTGCAGACTGAGTTTCTGCATCTGCATGTACAATTTCTGCTTTATTTGAATGAACAGTAACATTATTGACTTGTTGTTTATGGGAGTCTGTTTCAATCCTCTGAACAGAAACAGGTTCAGAATGATGACTCCATTGCTGTAATTCTTCCTGTTGCAGTTGAGATTCAAGCTGCAAAAACTATATCTTTTCTTGTGCATATTGTAGACATGTTTGAATGTATGAAAGAGAGGCTTTGTTAGTTTTGACTGTGTTGTCAGCAGTGGATTTGACTAGAGTCTTTAGTAACTCTAATAAGCCATGAATTTTCACCATTATTCGACTAAACAAATGGGCAAAGTGTTAAGAAACCAAATGCACAGTGTTGCTTCGCAATAAATGTCTTTTTTTTTTTTTTTCCGCAAAATAGATGATATCAAGCAGTATTCAAGGCAGAACCCATCAATGAGGAAAAGCAGAATTCTTTATAGCATGAAGGCTACAAAAATGTGTTTACAATCAGCTCGAATCAGCACAGCACTTTACCAATACACCGCCGTGGGAAGACACACCATTAACCACTTTGCATGTTCAGAGGTTGATTCTCGATGGAGGAAATATGGAAGACGCAATTTATGAGACATAGACAGCGTAGTAAAAATACCATACCATAGACAACTTACTAATGTCATAGACAGCGTTAACTTACAGCTCAAATAAATAAACAACCTACACAACTGCAACTGCCACTGCAAATGTGGAGGTCCCAGTTGCCATATCCTTTATAAATATGTCCAGGTGCCGTATAAAGTTTCAACAGTAAAAGGAAGAATAGTGTGCACCCTCCTAATAACCATTAGGCAAACAGCTAACAATTCATAGTTCCCACATTATCTTTCTACGCACAAAGGTGCATCCCCATCACATATAGCAGCAACACACTGACTCACCAAGGTTTAATTGACATTCACGTACAAGCTGAGGTGACGAGAACCTTCAGCTAAGTAATATGTCTCCCCAACAATGGTATGCTGCTACGTTTCCTTCTTCACCGGCCCCACGTCCAAGTCACACAAAATTGAGAGGGGCAGAAACTAGAATGCGGCTTTCTGTGGAGGAAATGCAAGCCCAACAATTAGAAATGACCAATGGCCTCAGCTATTAGTAGGAAACATGACTTCTAGAGCCTAGAACTCGATCTCTATTGACAGAAATTTGTCTCAGCAAATGTTACTTCGCTCAGTCATCAGATGGAGGCAACTCGATTCCTTTCTGCTCACAGGAAAAAAACTCGACCCAACAATAAATATGTCCAATTGATAATTATATGGCTTGATAATGAGAAACCATTTTACAAGGGTCAGGTTTCTCGACAAATGCGCCTGCAGCAGCTAATTAATGATCATAACTTGATTGATCTGGTTGTAAGCAGTCTTGTGCAGTATATTGCTATGCCGCATAAATTTACTCTTTCAAAACCTCTAAGCACACTCCTCTTAACTACAGATCTCTTACGTTTGCACACTCCTCTTAACTACAGATCTCTTACGTTTGGAAAGTTCAAAGAGAGACTTGTCTGTTACTTCCTGAAGCTTTTCTGAAAGCCCACTGGACAACCTGAAAATAACAGTCTCTCGAGTCTTTCCACCTCTAGACCACCAAAGATATAAGCACTCCGAACGTCAAACTCTCAAAACCCTTGCGTTGTACTACAAACATCGTACGATACACAATGTCCCTCTCGCTCCAATCTTTAAGCATCGCAACACTGGAAATTTAAACTTCAGGAATTCAAAGTCCCCTTACTGACTAATTCTCTCAGCATCAAAATGAACTCAGACCTCAAAATAATCGTAGTCCAACTCGAAGACATCCAAATACACTCGGCAGAAGCTTCAAATCATCAAAATAAAAGCACTCCCAGCAGCAAAACTCCGTGATTTGTTCAATTACAAGACTAGAAACAGGAATACTTCGATTTCCTTATTTTTGAGATTCGAAATTGCTTAGACTCTGCCCTTTGTCATGAAATTTCACTTTTAATGAAATCTTGGAAAGTCTTGCTCAGAACGTCCATAAACTTACCAGCAATGATGCACCCCGAGGCCGATTTAACCGCCGAAAAACCACAGTCTTGTTTCTCGAGCAATAACCACAACTGTAGTTGCTCATTCAGCATCCGCAGACCATAACGACTCCATACCATCAACGCCTGAAAGTTTTACTGTCTTTTTTTTCAGAAAAATGAAATGGCTCCTTCCACCATTCACGCAGCCTCAGTTTGAAGAATCTCAAACGTTCACCATGTCAGGCGTTTAACCATGTCAGGCGTTAACCAACGGATGCACAATAGCAGACAGATGCGTTATGGCAGAGTATACAGAGGAGTTACAAGTCACGCCAAAAAAGGAGCCTAGGACCTGTGCTCCGATACAGCGTGCCACAGCATTCAAGTTTAATGGCTATTCAAACACATTCATTAACGCAGGTGAGAATAATCAGGTGAATTGTCAGGCAGTAGAGGCGCAGGTGTAATGACACTCTTTTTTAAATGTTTATGACAGTCAGAGAGCGATTATTGTATTCAGAAGAACAGGCAGGGAACATTAATGGAGCGTTACAGGTAATGAAGACTAGACCAACACTATTCAAGGTAGCTCAGACCGGTTGCTCAGGGAATAACAACATCTCATTTTTTAACTAAAGGATAAACCCTGAGGAAGAAAACTACACAGGCCACACATCATGGCCATCTACAAGCTTCAAAGTCACATCAAGCAAGCCTGAGCCACAACCTGTCACACTAGTTTCAGAACTGTAGCAAGATCATCATCGCTATCATCGTCGCACACTGGTTCAGTGTATCATGCTCCTTCGATAGGATCTAGCAATACTACTACACGTAGTGACTTTTTCTCAAAAATCATTTTGCGCTTCTTTAGATTAATGACTCCATTCATATCAGTGGCCCAGTCTATGCCCAATAGCGCGAGATAGGGATTGCTATCATCGATAATCTCTATCACTTTGAAATCTGCCAGCGTTCTCGCACCTTTAATATCCACCATTACCCTTGCAATCTTCCCATGGGTAAGATCTTCTGCTAGTTCACCATTCACAATTGAATAGGAGACCATTGTAGCATGGGTCTGCCTGTGTGTTCCCATGTTTGTTTCAGTAGTACATTCACGTCCGATCCAAGATCCAGAATTACCTAATCCATTTCGTACTCTCTGATTTGCGCAGTCAATCTCATTTCCCTTCCTGTTCGTAGTGCATGCTTTCCAAGTTTCCTAACTACGCGTAGTTCTCTTGACCCCGTGCACCTAGTGATAAGTTCATGTAGTCCTTTTATAGCTTTGCTGTCACGCATCAGTTTCATGAATGTCTCTAGAAAGTTAGTGAGCATTGAAGGATCCATCCCTAGTTCTAGTTGATCCTTACTACCTAAAGTGGAGGCCTCTATGAAGCTCTTCTTAGCTTCCAGGAATGTCTCCTTCACGTGCTCCAAATCAAATTCAGGTTCCTTTGTAGGAGCCTTGCGAACCCATGCACTTTCTTCTGGCTACTTACCTTTGTCATCTCTGGTTGTGATACCGCTCCTAAGCACTATGTTTACATTCGGGTCCTCTTCGCACGACTCAGACCTCATAATTTGCAAATTCTGCATGGGGGGAGGCTAGAGTACCCCTTTCTCACGCAACCTCGCTATCAATGTACGAAATTCTTCTACCTCATGATCAAACTAAGTACAGTATAAACATGATGTTCTCATCAGATTTGTACAATCGCAGGCATAGTGCCTTGGCCCTCCGCAATTGTAACAAATTAGTTGTTCGTGACCCCTTCCTAGTCCCATTCCACCTCGACCTCATCCATGCCCCTGAAATACAGCATGCGCCATTCTTGCATTTGGGTCGAGGGCTTGCGTTTCAGTCTGTACTCTTTAGGTAGGAGTCTGATCCATCATTAGTTCATAGCTTCTGCAGGTGCACTCGTCATGGCCTACCGACCTGCAGAAATTACAAAACAATTGCTGGGACGTCTATGTATACTTCTGCAATAGATGAGAATTATCCATGGCATGTTTTGATCCTATTTGATAGATCGCGCACCACAATGCAAGCATCATGGTCGATCTTGCTTGTACCTCTGGTTTTAATGGCATCAACCCTCCTCCCGCTAAGTAATTCGTGAAAACTAGGCATTGGTCCTTGTCATGCCCCTGGCATTTGCATTTTATGCACCATACCTCCTCGCATGCCTCTAGCCAAGGTGTCCCATCCTGTTTCAAACTCTGCATTTCCATACAAATTTTTTTTAGTTGTGCGTGGATTTCTTGGACTCCCAGACCAAGATCTTGTATAGGGTTCTTGTGCAATCTCATTGCAATCTCTAAAGCTTCGGCCTGGGTGGATAACTTTTTTTGTGACAACACTGTCCTTAAATGCGGTGTTAGTGATGCTACAAACCATGCATGGTGCTGCCCATTTGTCAAGGTCATGTAGGCTTCGTGAATCATACTCTTCAGTATCTGATCCAGATCCCAGGGGGTCTCACCTGGAAGCATCGCGATTTCCTTAAACCCGATAATCGATTGCGTCTCTGATTTTGGCCTGCTAAATTCCCTGTTCAACGCGGCCTGGATATCTATGATTCCTGTGTTTGGATGGTCATTAGAATGCTTAATGTACCAGGTTAGTGCGTGATTCTGCAATGCGCTTACTAGTGTAGCCTTCTTTAAATTATCATCCACGACTCCTTGTGCTTCACATACCACCCTTACTAGGAACCAAAATTGGTCCATATCTTCATTCCCTACTCCTCTGAATATCAACAGTTTGATCATGCTCGCCATATTGAACTGTGGAGGTGGTGGAGGTGGGGTGGACAGAGATGGAGGTGAAGATGGTGAGACTAGTGGTGGTGTAGGTGGAGGTGGTAAGCACGGAATTCGTTGCCTTATCAGACTGATTGCACTTCTGAGAGAAACTTTCATGAGCTCCTCCTCGCTCTCCCACTAGGGTGAAACTAAGGGACTAGTTTCTAATTCTTCACTACTTCTGATTCTGTAGATCTTCCCACTTCACGTAGTCCCAAACATTAATTTATTCGCATAACCCAATTTTCACACAGTAGCATTTTAATCCAAGTATTCAAAGATTTAATGTACTTACCTCACGGTCCTTTGAGGAAGCGTCATTCTGCCTCACTATAGCTGACTGTCATGTCTACCGTGAACTCAGTGATAAATCCCCCTATGATTCGATCGAGCCAATGGTCCATAATTTGTGTGATCTTATCTTCTGACACTTCTAGTCTACACACTAATTCCGGAGTCCACACAATTGGTTTGTCGAGCCTACACCTTCCCTGACTGTCTGCTAGCTTCACGATCCACTCATACAGCTCAGAGGGAAAGGATGCGAAGAAAACTTCATGGATTTCCGTATATAAGTAGCGCTCCCACCACTATTCCTTAGATACATGTGGATTCCTATTTTCCTGCACTGCGAACTCGTGAATCTTCTTGTCCAAAGACCCTTCAATTTATTTCTTTGTTGGATTCCAGCAACACAACATCAGACATCCCTTATGCAGATCTCGGTCTTGACAATGGAACCAATTGTTGGATTGTAGGGACCTGACCCAAGTTCAGAGGTGATTTAGTCAAACAAATCCCGATACTACTGGCCCTTTCAGCAATAGTCTGTAGAGCGCAGACTGAGGTCTCACCCGAAGTAGTATGGGAGGGTGCTAGAACCAGGTTTCTACACCCTAGAGATGTCTGATGATTTCAAGTGGTCCGCTGTTTGACCCTGCGCAGATGTTGCTACGCGCACTTATCAGTACCTCGTAGCCTATGATGCTGCCCTCGCGTAGCCCTACTAGGTGCCCGAACAGTGTTATTACCCAAATCCTTATTAATAACCCAGTATTAGTTGATCAACTTAGCTTACCTATATGGTTTCAGTTATACTTAACAATATTCACCATTCATATACGTACGTGCAGTAAATAAACAATATAATTGCAAATGATATCAAACAAGAATTAACACAAGAATAGATGCATGGAATTCAAATAGAACTTCTCTTTATTATTCTTCTTCCTTGGTTACAGACTTGACTCTACCCTATGCACTTAACTGCAGGGGTCTACACACACAGCTGCGGACTCTACTAGGCCTCAGCACACTCAGCTGCAGAGCCTCTTCCTACTATTATGACCCAAGATACTTAGACTCTTACTCTATGCTCGCTATCTTATAGACTCCATCTATTCGTTAACTTTTTTCCATTTACAACTTAGCCTCGCTCTATTTATACAATCCCATGGTCCGCGGACCATGGGTAAGCCGACACTACATCCAAAACTTAGGGTGGACAACCCTATGACTCTAACATACAATTTGCGCTCTATGCCTACAATTCACAGAGTTTTTACAATAATACCAACTCAAAACTTGGGCTTTAAGCCCCAAAACATGTCGTGGGGGAATGGAATCCCCCCACGACATGTTTTGGGGCTTAAAGCCCAAGTTTTGAGTTGGTATTATTGTAAAAACTCCGCGAATTGCGGGCGTAGAGCGCAAATTGTATGTTAGAGTCATAGGGTTTTCTGCCCTAAGTTTTGAATGTAGCGTCGGCCTACCCATGGTTCGCGGACCATGGGATTGTATAAATAGAGCGAGGATCTAATTTGTAAATGGAATAAAAGTTAACGAACAGATGGATTCTATAAGATAGAGAGCATAGAGTAAGAGTCTAAGTGTCTTTGGTCGTAGTAGTAGGAAGAGGCTCTACAGCTGAGTGCGTAGAGGTCTACTAGAGTCCACAGCTGAGTTCGCGAACCCTACAGCTAAGTGCGCAGGGTAGAGTCGAGTCTGTAACCAAGGAATAATAATAATAAAGAGAAGTTCTTGTTAGGATTCCAAGAAACTCTCCTAGGTTGTAGCTCGGAGATGCCTGGTAACATATAAATTCAACTTATTGTTGCAAATGGATGAATGGAAGGAATGATTCTTGTTCAAACCAGATAACCACTTCTAATTTGTTTCACTCCAGACATGCATGAAAACCCACAGAATACAATGCTTTAGACCACCAACTACTCACAGTTTAAGGATTGGGTGAATATGGAGAATACTGACCACACCAACAGATGCACAAGAGCATGTGATGGCTGGTTGCAACCAGTAAAGAAGTCTACAAATCTAGTCCACTAATGCACAGAAAGGATGATAGCTCTCTGGCACTAGACGAAGAGAAACCTGAATGACCTATCCAATGATACATACAAGATTTTAACGCAGAGATAGGATGACAGCTACTCCAATGCTAAACATCAAGAGCTCAAGAATACAACGTATCAGGCGCAGCTTGGAACAGAAGAAGAATGAAAAGTGAGCAATTAATAGCAAAAGAAGCTTGTATTAGGTGAAAATGAAGATGGTATGCTGCAAGTGTCAAAATAGTTATAGTCTCTAGAAGTTGAACCTTACATCAGAACATCAACCATTAACCCTGATTACATCTACTTTTTGGGTATATATAGAGTTTCATTACAAAGGCACTTGGCCAATTTAGGTATGGAGGGGTCTTAATTGACCACCAACTACATTTAACTACCTGATGGAGTCTTTGAGTGTGTTTTCTTGCTTCAGTGGACAAATCTAATCTTTTCAGGTGCTCTACTATCCTCTCAGGCAGCTGGAGTGTTCGTATCAATGAAGCTCCATAACTGATAAATGCAGTTACCTACTCATGCTCTGTCCTTTTCCTCTTCGGCCATACTGTCTGTTAAATGTGGTTGTTGAGGAGCAACTGCAACTGGTACTAGTAGGCCGGTCATTTTCATCCTTCGGGCATATGGAATGGTCAAGGGATGTGAACTACATGGTGAGTGGATGATTCGGAAGGGGGAAGGAAGATAAGTCATCGGATCGGGAGAATAGATGGCGGAGAGTCTTGGCAGGGATATCGGAAGAAGTGGGAGCAGAATGATCGTGGGCCATTGGATCTTGGGAGGATAGATCCAACGGTGATCGGGTGGTGAAGGCGCACAACGGTTATCAGGCGAGAATGGAGGATTGAGCTGTAAGCGGTATCGATCACATCGCCTTTGGCCGTTAAGCAGTAAAAGGGTGAGTGTGCACGATTCCATTCAGTGCGTGACACGTAGTGGCAGAGGAGAGAGAAAAACCACTCTCCATCGCATGCTAACGTCCCATCGTTTCATAGGCATGAAATGTGCAAAGGCCGTCCGATCTTGGTGGAACCGATCGGACGATGGAGAAGTGATCGAGCAAGTTGCTTTATCAGGTGCAATGGGAGTCGCCGGATCGGGTTTTTGGTAATTTTGGGCCTTTACGTATGGCGATGTGCGATTGCGATCAGATCGCATCGCAATATGACATCGGCGGAAGCCAGGGGGATAGCCTTTATACACACATGGATGCGACTTGAGATAGTGATTAAACCCAGACCTGATAAAAGAACTAATCATTTTTAGGACTAATGAAGGTAGAATGAGCGGTGCAAGGGAAGGAGAAAGTGACCATTCTGAGTCTCTTTTGAGCATGGCCAAGAACCAAGCTCACTTCTGACCTTTAGAAATCAAAGATATGTAGCAGAGCTAACACTGGCTCCTTCTAGGGATGAGATCCTCCCTGTGAGGTGTCAAGAACTGTAGATCGTTGCCTTTCCTGTGAAAACCAGATTAGCAAAATTTCCTAGTGTTCCATTGGGCATGGAATATAATTGTGCCTACACTAAAAACTGATAAAGCAATCATATTTACAACTTCAAGGCCTGAAGACCTTAAGAAACATAATTTTTCAAAAATCGCCCATTAACTGGGCCATCAAAGACTGTCTCTCCTTCCATACTTTGCAGCATGAAAGTATTGTTCCCTTGAATCTGAGTGATGAAAAAAGGTCCAGTCCACAGAGCATCAAACTTCCCATGGTTGCCTTTCTTCTCTTTCAGTGCATCCCACTTAAGAACCAAGTCTCCAACCCGAAAACTATCTATCTTTGCCTTCCTATCGAAGGCTTCCTTGATTCTTTCGTGATGTGCTGTAGACCTTTCGACCATCTGTTCTCTGATTTGATGCACTTCTGCCAAGTCAGTGATTCTTTTTGCCATGTCCTCTTCCTCATTCTGCTCTTCTTGCCAGAATTTTTCCACAGGGAGGGTTAACTGAATTGGGAACACAACCTTAGTGCCATATTCCAGCTTGAAGGGAGAATTCCCTGTGGATTTCTTGGTGGTCACTTTGTCACCCCACAGTGCATACCTAAGCTTAGAATCCTAATTCTTTTTGTTTTCTTCCAGCATCTTTTTAATTATCCTTATCAGGCTTTTGTTGGAAGATTCCGCTAGACCATTGAGGGTAGTACGAGGTGGAATGAACTAGATTAATGCCCATTGAGTCACACATGTCCACCAACTCTTTTTCCCTGAAAGCTACTACACTGTCTCTAACTAACTTATGTGGACAACCAAACCTGGTGAAGATATTCTCTATCAAGAACTTCATGACCACATGATGATTAGCCTTTCTTGTAGGGATGGCCTCAATCCACTTAGTGAAGTAATCTGTGGCTACTAAGATCCATCTGTGCTAGCCACTAGAATGTGGATTGATTTCTCCAATGAAATCCAAACCTCACTGCTGAAAAGGGCCACTACCATGTATTGGCTTTAAGGGTAGGGATTTCAACTACTACTTTCCCTCAAATCGCTGGCACTTGTCACAAGATTTAACAAATGAAAAGACATCAGAAAACAAGGTGGGGCAATAATAACCAGCTCTGAGAATCTTGTGAGCTATGGTTTTCCAGTAGTGATGTCCTCCATAGATGTTGGAATGAAATGGATGCATGACCTCCATGGATTTTTCTTTGTCTAGACACCTGAGAAGGATTCCAGATGGGTCCCTCCAATAAAGTAGGTTTTCATGAATGCAATACTTGACTGCACTAAGCTTAATGGTTCTGGCTTGGCTTGAACTTAGGCCTAGAGGGACTTCTAGCTTCAGCAAAAATTGAACTATGGTAGAATACCATTCACAAGAAGCTAGATTTTCTGCCACTGACTGGCTCTGCCCAAGTTTAACTGTTTTTTCTGTCTATCTGTCCTCTGAGATTGTGCTTATGAGATTTATGTCCATCATCCTACAATTTTCTTCAGCCATTAGTTTAGCAAGGCCCTGACCTCTAACCAACTTGGTGGGCTTCAGCTCTATGTTGAATTCAATCAGCTTTGCTATCCATTTATCCCTTCTTCCATCAACATCTGGCTGCGTTAGGACATCTTTAACTGAAGCAAAGGGAACATATGCAATTACCTTGGAGTGAAGAATGTATATCCTGAAATCTTTCAAGGATTTGATAAGAGCATAGGCCTGTTTTTCTATAATATTGTACCTCAGCTCAGCATCCCTTAAGGTTTTGCTAAAGAATGCCATTGGATGATCTGAACCTTCATCATCTTTCTGCAACAGAACTGCTACAAGGGTGTCATTTGAGGAAAATGAGAATATATGGAAATCCTTGCTATAGTTTGGGTTGATCAAAGTAGGAGCTTCCATAATAGCTCTCTTGATGGACTTAAATGATCTTCTTGCTGCATCAGTCCATTTGATTTCTAACCCCTTCTTCAACATGGAGGTGATGTGTTTTACAAGTTCTACAAAATTTGGAATAAACCTCCTTACAAAATTTATCTTGCCCAGAAAGGACTGAATATCATTCTTTGATCTTGGGACTGACAAGGTTTGTATTTCTTTCACTCTTTTTGGGTCAATTTTGATACCTGCAGCAGAGACAATGTGTCCTAACAGCTTGCCCATTTCTAAAGCAAACTGTGACTTTTTAGGATTGACTGATATCCCAAACCTTTTGCATTTCAGGAATACTTTCTTCAGATGTTGTAAATGACCTTGATGGCTGCTGGAGTATACTGTTATATCATCAAGGTAGATAAGGACAAACTTATCCTTCTCTCCCATGAATGTTATATCTATAGCTCTCTGAAAGGTTGCTCCAACATTCATCAACCCAAAAGGCATATTGGAATACATAAAACTACCCCAAAAAGTGGTGAATGCAGTCTTCTCTTGATCATCTAGATGCACAACAACTTGATTATACCCTAAAGATCCATCCAGGAAAGACATCACTTTGGCCCTTGAGACTTTCTGTAGCAAATGCTCCATTTTGGGCAGAGTATAATTGTCTTTCTTAGAGAACTTGTTTAAGTTTCTGAAATCAACACAAAGCCTGATTTCTCCACTTTTCTTCCTCACCACCACCAAGTTGGCTACCCATTTTGAATATCTGAGAGGGACTATGATTTTGGCAGCCAACAACTTCTTATCTCCTTTTCAAGCACGGGAAGAAGTAAAGGATTTATGGGTCTCTGCTTCTGCTTGAAAGTGATGGTGTCTTTCTCCATGGGGATCTTATGCTAAATGATCTTTTTATCATACGTTTTGAGGTCACTATATTCTCAGGAAAAGTCATCAGCAAATTGCTTCATCAAGTTGCAGTATTCAAAACTTTGGGTAGTAGACAATGGGTGGACAGATTTATATACTTTGGATGATCTGGACTCCCAATATTATGCTTATGGATTGCGGATTGATCTTCTTTTTGGACAACCTTATAAGGCACATTGTTCTGGTCAAACAACATTTCTAAGGGAACTAGGCCTTTAGGTATATAATTGCTGGGCAGCTGGATGATGCTATCTTTGCCAATTTTGTTCTTTAGCTAGGATTGGGGGCTTTCTTCCAAGGCTTCATTTTCTTGGTCAATTTGCATTTCAGAGAATTCATCAATGACTTGCAGAAACCTATTTACTTCATCATCATCTTCAAAAACTTTCCAATGCTGGACATTATCAGGAAAGGATGGTCTATATTTTATCTGAACTTCATAAACCAGTCTGGGAGGCATGGGAGGGATAAACATACTAGCAGACACAGCAAGGGAATCAACGATCTGATTTTTGACTCTAGGGATATATGAGATACAAAAACTATCAAAATAATCTTTGAGTCTCCATACCTCATCTCTATATGCTTTCAGCGTCGGGTGCTTTGCAAGAAACGTTTTGTTCACTTGCTGAATGATGAGATCAGCATCTCCAAACATCTTTATATTTTTTATTCCTCTATCTTTAGCTACGTTAAGGCCCAATATCAGAGCCTCATATTCTGCTATATTGTTGGTGACTTGAAAAGTCAGCTTGAAAGACAGATGTGTGCTTTCTTGTTTTGGAGATATCAGCACCACCCCTGCTCTTGCAGTTTCCTTTGAACATGCTCCATCAAAGAAAATCTCCCAAACCTGACTTCCTTGCTCTTTCGTGGCCTGGATGATTGGTTTCTTGAGCTGCAATGAGGCCTTATGAGATTCTTTAATTTGGAGAATACCTACTCCAAAATCAGTGTCCACAGCATAGATGAGATGATTAGAAGGATTCTTCTCATCACTGATGATGTAGGCCAGTTGTGCTTCTCTGTACAACCTCCTGCTCTCCCCTCCAAAAACGGGGACAATGGCATAAGATAAATTATTCTATAATGTTCCACCCAGCCTTTTAATCCACCTCTAGAAAGTAACATACCAAACTTAGGGGGAACATTTGCCACCACAATATCCATCATCATGCTCTTCATGGGAAGCTAAGTTAGGGTAATAGCCAAGTCTTTGATTAATCCCAGACATTTTACCTTTCTTGAATCAAAGGAGAATAGATCATGATAAGGTTTGGTGATATCAAGGCCTAACTCTTCCATGACAGCTTTGGGCATTAGATTATGGCTGGCACTGGTGTCCAACAGGCAGTTATGGAGGGTTTTGTCATGAATGGTCAGGGATACATAGAATGATGGGGAGCTATTATCGAAGGGTTTAGTCATTGGGCTAAGCACAACTGTAGGTTTATCATCTTGCAAATTTACATAGTCATGGGAGGCTTGTGAGCTTTTAGCTCAAGGGCATCAAGGATAGGCTTTCTAAATACCTCACTCTTTGCAAGTTCTATCAAAGGCACAGATATTTTTAACTTTTAGACTTCTGATTCAAAACTAAAGGGGGAAGGGAACTTGTCAAGGCCTCTTACCTCTTGAGCTGGAGCTTTGGTGATGACTGGATCAACTACTGGCTTTTTCGGTTTGCTGGTCTACTGATCTGTCGGGACAACAACTTTTTGGGCAGGACTCTCCTTGACATTGTTTGTTCTTGACCTCAAATTATACCTTTGTTGTTCATCAGTATGTAGAACAGCTTTTCTAGTCCCACTCTTGACTGGTCTGGTCCTGGAGTAATGCCTCTTCATAGGCTACCAATGTCAAGAAGGCAATGTTTCCCTTGTCTTCCATGCAATGAATCTCGTCCTCTTCATCGAACTACTCCTCTTCCATGACTATGTTCTGAAAAGGATCCTTAACTCTTTGTTCCTCATTAGCTTCTTTGCCTCATTGAATGATCTGCAGGTTATCATTTGCTCTTCTGAACGAGCTTGGATTTCAAGGGGAAAATGAATTAGGCAACCTCGCCTTCCCAGAACTCTGTTCAACCTTCAGCTTGGATATCTTAGTGGCCAATGACTCTATCATATTAGTCATTTTATCAAATTTGGGCTCTGAAGATGAAGAAGAGGTGGAAGCTTCACCTCTTTGCCTCCTTCCATCAGCATGACCCTTGATTTTTTCTGCAGCCATGATATTAGATTCTACCTCTAGGGCTGCATCTTGCATATCGGCCAATGTGGTACATCTTCCTTCTCTTAATAGTAGGCAAAATTTAGAGTCAAATGCATTAGCATAAGTGATTTTTGCAAAAGTGGGGGTAGGATTTACCTGAGCTGGTATCTTACCATACATACTATTAAACCTCTTATTAAAATCAGATAGCGATTCCCCATTTTCTCTCTTGAGGTTTCCAAATTCAGTGTGGTAATATAGCAGGTCTTTCTTATCTCCCCAATGCTTTAAAAACACATCATCTAATGCTTCAATGTCTGCTATGGACCTAGGGGTTAACTCTCTGAACCACTTTCTAGCCTCTCCATCAAGGTTCTGGACAAACACTCTCATCCACACATCATCCTCACTGATATCAAGGTTATCAACATAACTATAAAAAGATTCAAGGTGCTCTTCAGATGTTACTCCTTCTGTACCAGTGAATTTAGGCATGTATTTCTGATATTCTCCTGTAGGCATGGCCTTCAAAGGAATAGGCAGGACAAGATGTCCATACCTTGCAGCTATGATTCTTTCCATCTTAGTAGGATCTTGTGGGCCTGCCATGACTGGGGTAGGTGAATGGACACTGACAGTTGGAAAGGTAGGGAACCGCAGAATAAATGACAGGGACAAAGGAATCTGATGGACTGTGTGGGAGGTTTTCTTTAGGTTGAGATCCAAAGGGGAACTTAACGAAAAAGGAGCTTTATGAATCTCTGAGGGTATTTCTTCACTAACAATGCTAGGTTCTATATCTTGAAACTATACATGCTTAACTACCAGCCTCTCTTGCAGAGATACATAAGATTGTTTAGGCTTACTTGATCCTGATGCTCCTTTCTGTGATTTTTTTCTCTGCTTAACAATCTTCTCAAGGTCAGGCATTGGGTCAGCTAGTGATTTCTGAGGATTTCTCTGGGTATGCCTCAGGAACTGAGCCAGAACTGTAATGTGGAGTTGCCAAAGGTTGGTCCTCCAGTACAGTCGCCAGATAGATGATTACAACCGGAAATGTGTCCAAACCTTGTCTATCATCAAAGCTGTATCTGTGTCATTCTCCCAGGGAAGCTGAGCTTCAATCTTCTCTCCCCGACAACGATGCTAGTTATGTTAGGATTCCAAGAAACTCTCCTAGGTTGTAGCTCGGAGATGCCTGGTAACATATAAATTCAACTTATTGTTGCAAATGGATGAATGGAAGGAATGATTCTTGTCCAAGCCAGATAACCACTTCTATTTTCTTTCACTCCAGACATGCGTGAACACCCCCAAACTACAAGGTTTTAGACCACCAACTACTCATAGTTTAAAGATTGGGTGAATATGGAGAATACTGACCACACCAGCGGATGCACAAGACCATGTGATGGTCGGCTGCAACCAGTAAAGAAGTCTACAAATCTAGTCCACTAATGCACAGACAGGATGAAAGCTCTCTGGCACTAGACGAAGAGAAACCTGAATGACTTATCCAATGATACATACAAGATTTTAACACAGAGATAGGATGACAGCTACTCTAATGCTAAACATCAAGAGCTCAAGAATACAGTGTATCAGGCGCAGCTTGGAACAAAAGAAGAATGAAAAGTGAGCAATTAATGGCAAAAGAAGCTTGTATTAGTGGAAAATGAAGACGAGACATTGCAAGTGTCAAAATAGTTACAGTCTCCAGAAGCTGAACCTTACATCAGAACATCAACAATCAACCCTAATTACATCTGCTTTTTGGGTATATATAGAGTTTCATTACAAAGGCACTTGGCCAATTTAGGTATGGAGGGGTCTTAATTGACCACCAACTACATTTAACTACCTCTTGAATTCTCTGAGTGTGTTTGCTTGCTTCAGTGGATGAATCTAATCTTTTCAGGTGCTCTGCTATCCTCTTAGGCAGCTGGAGTGTTCATGTCAATGAACTTCCATAACTGATAAATGCAGTTACATGCTCATGTTCTATCCTTTTTCTCTTTGGCCATACTGTCTGTTAAATGTGGATTTTGAGGAGCAACTGCAACTAGTACTGGTAGGCCGATCATTTTCATCCTTCGGGCATATAGAATAGCCAAGGGACTTGAACTGCATGGTGAATGGATGATTCAGAAGGGGGAAGGATGATCGGCCGTCGGATCAGGAGAATAAATGAAAGAGAGGCTTGGCAGGGATATTAGAAGAAGCGGGAGTGGAATGATCATGGGCCGTTTGATCTCAGGAGGACAGATCCAATGGTGATTGGGTGGTGAAGGCGCGTAACGGTTATTGGGCGATGATGGAGGATTGAGCGATAAGTAGTATCGATCACACCGCCTTTGGGCGTTAGGTGATAAAAGGGTGGGCACACGCAATTCCATTCAGCGCATGACATGTAGCGGCAAAGGAGAGAGAAAAACCACTCTCCATTGCGCACTAACGTACCATCGCTTCGTGGACGTGAAATGTGCGAAGGTCATCCAATCTTGGTAAAACCGATCGGACAGTGGAGAAGTGATCAAGCAAGTTGCTTTATCCGGCGCGATGGGAGTCGTCGGATCGACGTTTTGGTAATTTTGGGCCTTTACATATGGCGATGTGCGATTGCGAACAGATCGCATCGCAATATCACATCGGTAGAAGTTGGGGGGCATAGCCTTTATACACACATGGATGCGACTTACGATAGTGATTAAACCCAGACCCGATAAAGGAACTAATCATTTTTAGGACTGATGAAGGGAGAATGAGCGGTGCAAGGGAAGGAGAAAGTGACCGTTGTGAGTCTCTTTTGAGCATAACCAAGGACCAAGCTCACTTCCGACCTTTAGAAATCAAAGATATGTAGCAAAGCTAACAGTTCTATCTAAATTTTGTGCATCTGTTCTTGTGTTAATTCATGTTTGATATCATTTGCAATTATACTATTTATTTACTGCACATATGTATATGAATGGTGAATATTGTTAAGTATAACTGAAAGCATAAAGATAAGCTAAGTTGATCAACTAATACTAGGTTAGTAATAAGGATTTGGGTAATAACACTATTCGGGCCCTGAGTAGGGTTGCGCAAGGGCAACATCATAGGCTGTGAGGTACTGATAAGTGCACATAGCGTCATGTGCATAGGGTCAAACTGCGGACCACTTGAAATCATCAGACATCTCTAGGGTGAAAAAACCTGGTTCTAGCACCCTCCCATACTACTTCGGGTGAGACCTCAGTCCGCGCTCCGCGGAATGTTACCGAAAGGGCCAGTAGTACTGGGATTTGTTTGTCTAAATCACCTCTGAACCTAGGTCAAGCCCCTACAAGCCAACAAATGGTTCCTTTGCTGGGACCAGGATCTACATAAGGGATGTTTGATGTCGTGTTACTGGAATCCAACAAAGAAAGAAATTGAAGGGTGGTTGGACAAGAATATTCATGAGTTCATGGCACAGGAAAATAGGAATCCGCTAGTTTCTAAGGAACAATGGTTGGGGTGCTACTTATATATGGAAATCCACGAAATTTTCTTTGCATCCTTTCCCTCTGAGCTGTATGAGTGGATCACAAAGCTAGCAGATGGTCAGGGAAGGTGTAGGCTCGACAAACCAATCGTGTGGACTCTGAAATTTGTGTGCAGACTAGAAGTGTCAGAAGATAAGATTGCATGAGCTATGGACCATTCGATTGATCGAATCATAGGGGGATTTATCACTGAGTTCGTAGTAGACACGACAGTCAGATACAATGAGGCAGAATAACACTTCCTCAAAGGACCACGAGGTAAGTACATTAAATATTTGAATACCTGGATGAAAATGCTACTGTGTGAAAAGGGGGTTATGCAAATAAATTAATGTTTGGGACTACGCAAAGTGGGAAGATCTATAGAAATGGAAGTAGTGAAGAATTAGAAACTAGTCCCTTAATTTCACCCGCATGGGAGAGTGAGGAGGAACTCGCGAAAGTTTCTCCAAGAAGCCCGATTAGTCTGATAAAGCAACAAATTCCGCACTTACCACCTCCACCTACACCGCCACCAGTCTCACCATCTTCACCTCCATCTCCGCCCACCCCACCTCTACCACCTCCATAGTTCAATATGGCAAGTGTGATCAAACTTTTGGTATTCAGAGGAGTAGGGAATGAAGATCTGAACCAATTTTGGTTCATAGTAAGCGTAGTATGGGAAGCACAAGGAGTCGTGGATGACAATATAAAGAAGGCTACGCTAGTAAGCGCGTTGCAGGATCACGCATATTGGCTTAGTGGGGTCTGACCTAGGTTCATAGGTGATTTAGCCAAGCAAATCCTGGTACTACTAGCCCTTTCAGCAACAATCCATGGAGCGTGGACTGAGGTCTCACCCAAAGTAGTATTGGAGGGTGCAAGAACCAAGTTTCCGCACCCTTGGGATGTCTGATGGGCTTCTAAAGGTCCACAGTCTGACCTGTCACCTCACGCACTTGTGATCCCCTCGCCACTTGTGGTGTGGCGTCCGCGTAGCCCTACTTGGGGCGCAACCCATATAATACCCAAGTTCCTCGCTAATTAACCAATTACTTAACTTGTGTGTGTAAGATTTATGGTTATTACAGCATATTCAACAATCATATTAGTGTGCACGATACATAAATGAATTTAAACATAAAGAAGATAATGCACAGGGATTACATAGAATTAGGAATCAACTTCTCTTTATTAGCTTTTTGTCCCGATTACATACTTGACTTCGCCCTGCGCACTCAACTGTAGTGTTCCGCGCACTCAGCTGTGGACTCTACTAGGCCTCTGTGCACTCAGCTACAGAGCCTCTTCCTACTACTACAACCCAAGACACTTAGAATTCTACTCTAAGCTCGAACCATTCCTTCGCTACTCTCTCTATCCATCCCTCTCTTTACAACTTAGAGCCTTGCTCTATTTATACAATCCCATGGTCCGCGGACCATGGGTAGGCCGACTTTACACTAGTTTACAATACAATGTTTAGGGCGAACAACCCTATGACTCAATTGTACACTTCGGGCTCCGCGCCCGCAATTCACAGAGTTTTCCGACATATTTGACAAAAACTTGGGCTTTGAGCCCCAAAAACTACTGTGGGGGGATTCCATCCAACAGGCCCCCAACACAATCATCATGACTCATCCCAAGTCACTCTGCTGGTGCAGCAATCTTGGCACGAAGCCCCTCCAACAGATCCTGTGTTGCATGGAGGTCCGCAGCGCGCTGTTCTATAGTCTGTTGGATCTGCTCCACTCTTTCAGCCGAAGTCTCGCTGTCAGGCATGCATCACCTTCATCTATGCAAGCTTTCCTTTGATGTCTATAGTGATGAGGAAGGCCTCATCAATCCAAGGCTGGACGCGTGGTTTAAGGACTACCTCTTTTTTCCATGTGGCATACACCTGTTCTTTCAACGCCTTTTCCTACAGTAGCTTCGCAAGTCGTTGGGTCAGGACAATTGTCTGTGCCATTCCATGCACACTGTCATACTATACTTGAAGCTCTTGTGCCTCCGTTTCTAGGCGTTGTATGTTGGGGTCCTCCTATAATGAAGTGAGGACCATGAAGGATTCTTCCAACATAGCAGTGCAGTTCTGTACTACCTGGCTTATTTCCACTAGCCCTATTTTAATAGTTCCAGCGCGCTATTCCCTAACTTCTGGGAGTGTAGAGGACTGTGCCTTTAATTGCAGCTCAACAATCTGAAGGTTGAGGTCCAACTGTACCCTTGTTGCTTCCTCCTTTGCCTCACAGAATCCACTAGCTTATTTGTGGATTTGCACTCCAACTGGTAGGTCTGTCGCAATTTCGAGCTTTGGAACGTGGTAACATGCTTCCTCTACCATTTTCTCCATCTACTGATTTCACACAAGCACTTCATCGCACTGTAAACTAAGCTGCTCAATGTTGATTTTCTATTCGTTGAGCATCTGTACTGCACGTCCTTCCCTAGCTCGGAGTTCTGTTGTTGCTCCGTCCTGCAGCTAATATAATATATCCCACAGAAGGGCAGCCAATTTTAGGCCAAGTCCCTTGATCCTACCCAGCGTGGCTTTGTCCTCCTCGCTTTCTATCGTGAGCGCTCCTTCCAATAACACTATGGTGTTGACCAATTTTGCGCATAGTAGCTACTCTGCTATTGATGTACCTGTGGCTCCGTAGGCGACTACTGCTCCTTCTTGTGGGGGCCACACCTGAAGTTCCTACAGCTGCTCCCTTAGGGCCCCCAACACATTCTGTTGCTCCATCATCACTTCTTGGAGTGCTTCCTGGGTGACCTTGCCTTGGCCTTCTTTCATGGACATAACCACTCCGCAACATGTGGTTGTTTCAGTTAGGTGGACGTCGTGCTCGGGTCTGTTCCTTTTGATGTATTTGGTCCCTATCCTGTAGACACGTTCTGGCCCTCTTCCTCTTACATCGTGGTGGTCCCTATTGCTTGTGCTACTACTTCTCTGTCAGCGACCTTTGCCTGTTCTACGACTGCCTTTGCTTCTTCGTGGGAGGCCCTTACCTCTACGGTCGCCTATTCGTTGCGCCTCTATTGGGCCAACTTCATGACACGCAACTTGGTTGCCTCCTTCTGCTTCTATGCTACTGTTCTATCCCTTTCAGCCAGATCCAGGGTGCGCCACTCAAGATTCCATGATTCGAGCATAGAGAATATGGCATAATCAATTGCAATGAAAGGAAGCTTGGTCCAGTTCTGTGTTGGATCCTTATGCGCCTTGATATACACATTGTGCATATCCGCCTTGAAGTCTGCAAAGCTCCGCATGCTGTTGTACACTGTGGGAGATAGGCACGACCTCCTGTTAATCCACATCTAGATGCTTGCCTCCATGAGCACCCAGAAGATTTTAGTCTCGTGGATCCACGTGGCGTCCTTCGTAGCCTAGAACGACGCATATTTTGCCGCCTCTGGCAAGTCCTGTTCAAGATGAGGGAACTGACTATCCTCAGGTAGTTCCCATGTCACCAATAGAATGGACAAGAGCAACCACACATAGTGGAAGGTCTTTCCCTGCTCTTGAGCTTCCTTGCAGTTGGTGAGGAATTCTTCACAGAGGAATTTGGCCCAGTTGAATTGGACCCCCTCCGCGCATTGTTCTGCCACTGCAATAACCAGTGCTGGTACCACGTCTACTTAGCATTTTCTCATCACCTTCCCAACTAGTAGTTGGGTGGCGATGCACACCCCTTTGTCTTTAATGCTACTGATTACGTAGCCTCTCTTCTTCTTTTCCAATTTGTACTTCTTCTTCATGGCCTCTACGAGCACCAAATATCTGCTTTTGCCAGCTATCTCTACAGGGTCCTTTCCCTTACAAGGAAGCCGAGAAATCCTATGAATAAGCTCTGCTGCAATGGGAATTGGTTCCTCCAACCATAAGTACCCATTGTGCACCAGGCAAAGCAACTGCCTAATGACAAAGATCGTGATTGGTGCACGGTGAAAATTTGGAATCCATAGTAGGTGGAGTAGCCTAGCCTTCTCCACACCGTGGAGCCATTTCTACGGCTCTAACACTCTAACTGAAACCTCCTTGCTCTGTTTCATTAGGTTATTAGTCTATAAATGTGGGAACTTTTCACTGTCTGCGAGGTCCTAGTCTTCAAATTTCATGGTGGGCACGCAGCCCAGGGTCGAGCCCTCAAACAAAATTCCATCTGGGAGGAGCAGGGTTTGGAGTGCACTCTTAGTGGCATCCAAATCCTTGGGTACCTTAGCTTTCCCTTTCCCCAGGGGAACACACTCAGGTAGTTTTACTGCAGCACACACTGGATGGATTTCTTCTTCCATTTATTCATCCACCTCTATCTCCTCTACGAGACCCTGGAGGTCCTCCTTCTCATCATCTGTCTCAAGGTTGACAACCTTGCCCTTTTCTTCCATGGAAAGTTTACCAAACCATAGATTTCATGGGGACATGCAGACTGGTCCCGCTGTCTATGTATCCTTCTTGGGCCTCGGTGTCCGAGGTGATTTCGGGATCTTCGGTGCACCCCCCACCTACACCGTAGGGCTTTGTGTGGCTTCCTCAGTGGTACTCTCTACACAACCCACACCTCTCCTAGTAGTTTTCATTTTGTTCGAACTGTCTATGGTTGTTCACGAACTTGGCGGTTCAAATACAACTTGGCACTCAACACTTTGTGCTCTTTGTAATAGCTCAAATCTCAAACAAACAAGTGTTGTCTTGTGGCTGGCCTTGGGAGTTTTATAGCGTCTTTTGAAATTAAATTTGACTATTCCCCCCATTTCTGAGTTATTAATGCATTCTTGGCAGTAGATCATCCTAAATCTAGCTCTTAATTCGTGTCTTAATTGCCCGTCGCCCGCTCCCTTTTGCCTTAAATTGGAAATCTTGTCATGAACAATGACATCAAAAGTTACTTTCCAGTTGACCCACGTGGTAGTGCAGTCCCTCATGCACGGGCATGAACCTTGTACCATGTTGATTCTGCGTGCATCTCCCTCATTGTGCAATTCCCAAACAGACTCTTTTAGAGTCCTGTGCTCTCTTTCAACTGTCTGGAGCGCTGAGACTATGCTCCCTATAGCTAGTCAGGTGGTCGCCCCACCTATGCGAGACTACAACTCGCCTTCCAGTATAGCCCGTGGACACTCCTCACTTGCCCTCGCAACATCTGGCACATCGTGTTCTACCTTATGCAGTGCGCTCCCCTTCTTATTGCGTTTGGTAAGGTGCGGTCTCAGCCATGGTAGCAGAGTCATAAATTCTCAGTGACAATCTTCTAATGCGGTGGTATGACCATCTGTATCTTGCCTTTTCATTCTTGTTTTATCAACGAGACATGCTTTCATGACCCTGTTTTCCAGTCTTTTGATCTCAGCGTCCATCAACGTGCTTTTCGTCCTTAATCGCACTTGATCTTCTTTGAGTTCGCGAAGTCTAAGGTTCCCTCATTGAATGGCTTCCTCAATCCTTATATTGTTGTTCCCGTGTAGCTATGTGATTCCTTCTTCCTGGTCTTCGTACATTGTCATAACTATGGGGGCTATTACGTGTGGATTCCTTTTGGTATTCCCTTCAGAAATCTCGAGTTCTACTCTGTTTCACACCTTTGGAATCATTTCTGCGGTCAGGTTTTTGCACATGGTCCTATAGGCCCATCGAACCACTAGCATGCACAGGTCCCAATCAGTTCATTTTGTCTAGTAAACCTTGTTCAATACTCCACGCACCCTATGGAATGCTTCATCATGGAGAATTTGTAACACGCATTGGCTTTCCTGCTGCCGTGGTTTGTTCTGATTCTCTAGGCTGGGGGTGGTGTGCACTCATGCAGACTGTACAACATATGTCTATATACATCGGGAAAGGTGGGCATGCAAGTTTTTCTACCCCATTTGATTGGCTTTTGTTCGAAGTTTGGGTTTTCCAAAACGTAGGTGCATCATCCTTCTACATCCATGCCAATCTTCAAAAGTTCCTTGATGCATATTCCACCATCGTGCGGGCGTTGCGCGCAGTGCCCACCTTAGCGCATCGAACCACTACTATTATGGTACCACACTTTTGAATTTATTCAAAATTCCATCCATCACTATCAATCCATCATATGTCAGTAGCTCCCTTGCCTCCATTGTTATGCAACACAATGACCTGATCATTATGTTGCAGTTTAGTGTTGTTACTTCATGTAGCCAATTCTGCCATCGTTCTATCTCTTCATCTGAATTTGAAGTGCAGGAGCTTTCACATTCCCACGAAATCCTTCCATTTGTAGTCAGATTCACCCAATCCTCTCCTTGTGCAATTATCTTGTAGATACAGTCGAGATCGTCATCACTATCGTTGTCATGCATCGGTTCAGTGTATCGCACTCCTTCAACTGGATCCAGCGGTACTACTACGCGTAGTGACTTTTTTCCAAAGATCATTTTGTGCTTCTTTAGATTTATGACTTCGTTCATATCGGTAGCCCGGTTTATCCCCAGTAGCGCGGGATATGGATTTCTATCATCAACAATCTCTATCACTTTAAAATCATCCTATGCACTTGCGCCTTCAATATCAACTATCACCCCTTGCAATCTTCCTATGGGAAAAATCTTCTATTGGTTCACCATCTATAACTGAATAGGGGACCATTGCAATGCGGGTCTTCCCATGCGTTCCCACGTTTGCTTTGGTAGTACATTCACATCCGAACCCAGGTCCAGGATTACCTGATCCATTTTGTACTCGCCTATTTGTGCAGTAAACCTCATCTCCTTTCTTGTGCACAATGCATGGTTTCCTAGTTTTTGGATCATGCGTAGTTCTCTTGACCCTGTGCACCTAGTGATAAGTTTCTATAGCCCTTTGACTGCCTTACTTTTGTGTAGCAGTTTCATGCATGTCTTCAGAAAGATAGTGAGCATTGAAGGATCCATCTCTAGTTCTAGTTGATCCTTACTACCTGAAGTGGAGGCCTCCGTGAAGCTCTTCTTAGCTTCCATGAATGTCCCCTTCGTGCATTTTAAATCAAACTTGGGTTCCTTTGTAGGAGCCTTGTGAACCCACGTGCTTTCTTCTGGCTACTTCCCTTTATCATCTCTCATTGTCACACCGCTCCTGAGCATCATGTTTACATTTGGGTCTTCTTTGCGTGGTTCAGACCTCATCATTTGTAAATTCTGGGTCGAAGGGGGCTAGAGTACCCCCTTTTCACGCATCTTCGCTATCAATAAAGGGAAATATTCCACGTAATTGATTACAGTACCAACATGATATCCTAGTCGAGTTCATACAATCGCGGGCATAATGCCCTGGCCCTCCACGATTGTAATAAATTATCTGGCCACAACCCCTTCCTGGTCCCATTCCACCTCGACCCCAACCGCGCCCCTGAAACCCAGCATGCGCCATCCCTGCATTTGGGTTGAGGGCTCGCATTTCAGCCTACACCCTATAGGTAAGAGTCTGGTCCATCATTAGTTCATAGCTTCGACAGTTGTGCTCGTCATGGCCTACCGACATGCAGAAATTACAAAACAACTCTTGGGACGTCTGCGTATACTTCTGCAACAGATGACAATTATCCGTGGTATGTTTTCCATAATGCAGATGCCACGCTCGACCCTGCCTGTGCCTCCAATCTTAATGGCATTGGCCCTCTTCCTGCCAACTAGTTCACAAACACTGGATAGTGATCTTTGTCATGGCCTAGCCCTTGCATTTTATGCACCATACTTCCTTGCGTGCCTCTAGCCAAGGTGCCTTATCCTATTTCAAACTTTGCATTTCTAGACACAGATTCTATAGCTGTGCATGGATCTGTTGGACTCACAATCCAGGGTCTTGTATAGGGGTCTCATGCAACCTCATTGCCATTTCCAACGCTTTGGCCTGGGTGGAAATTTTTTGTTGTGACAACAACGTCCTTAAGTATGGTATAAGTGAGGCCACAAACCATGCACGATTATGTGCATCCGTTAATGTCATATTGGCTTTGCAGATCGTACTCTTTAGCCTTTGGTCTAGATCCCAGGGGGTCTCGCCTGGGAGCATCGCAATCTCTTTAAACCCGATGATTGATTGCGTCTCTGATTTTGGCCTGCTAAATTCCCTGTTCAACGCAGTCTGGATCTCTGCAATTCCTGCATTTGGGTGGTCATTAGAATGCTTGATATACCACGTTAATGCGTGATCCTATAACGCACTCACTAGCATAGCCTTTTGGATATTATCATCCATGATGCCCTGTGCTTCCCATACTACTCTTACTACGAACCAGAATTGGTCTGGATCTTCATTCCCTACTCCTCTAAATACTGATAGTTTGATCGCGCTCGCCATACTGAACTGTGGAGGTGGTGGAGGTGGAGTGGGTGGGGATGGAGGTGAGGGGGGTGAAGTGGGTGGCGGTGTGGGTGGAGGTGGTAAACACAAAACTCGTTGCCTTATCAAACTGACCACACTTCACATTGAAACCTTCGCGAGCTCATTCTCGCTCTCCCACGAGGGTGAAATTAAGGGAATATTTGTTATACAACAAATTGACCCCCTCATCAACTTAGAGGGGAAAGACATGATAACTAAAGCAAAGACCAAGATTACATGCCTTGTTTCCATACTAACACTAGCTATGCACTGACAACTTGCTTTATAAAGCTTCTCTGCAAACCTAAGGGTGCGTTAGTGACCCAACTAACTCAATTTGCTAGTTCGGGAACAACGTTAGTGAATCCTAGTGAAGTTCTGAGGGTCAAAGGAACAAATTGACTCATAAATATCTAGATATTTGTTCCTAGAATCACTCAAGAAAAGCAAGGAAACATCCAGATTCGACCTATTTGGAGGATTTCTAATCCTAATGAAGGAGGAAAATGGGAAAGAGTTTAAAAGCATGGCAACTTCATTTCTTTTACCCTAGGGAACTCAAGGAGGAACTTGGAAACCCTAACTCAATTTCTACATAAGCAAAGCTAGGGCTATGGTGATAGAGGTCAAAGCATTTGAAAGGATAGCATACTTGACTGTTGAGCATTGTCTCAAATCATAAGAAGTTGGTAAGAAGGTAGAGAGAGAGAGAAGCTGGAGGGGTAAGGGAAGGCTGATACGATAGATGGTTGTAATCACTCTTGCAACATTAATATAGAACTCTAGTTGTACTGTCTACTCCGTGGTGTTGGTACTATCATTCATTTAGTTATTTGTCCAATACCTTTTAGCATGAGTAGCTTAGTTATATGTAACTAGATGTTGTTTTATGTATTCATGTATTAGTTATCAGAGTTGTATGCTATGATTATGCTTGTCTCTTCTATGTGTAGGACTTGATCTGGAGCCGACTCAGGGGACTTCCACCTAGCTGCATTGTGCTCTCCAACAAATCTACATGGAGGATTGAGGTAATCTACTTCTCCTACTTTGATAGTTGGTTATTGTTTATGAGCATGCATGTAACTTTGTGACGGTTGCAGATAATCTTACAGTCTGCTGAAGGTCCTGAGAAGACCTTTGAGGGTATCTTCATTCTCCATACACTGTGCATTTTATCCTATAGCAGAATTGGCAACTCCATTGGGGACTATACATCTAGTTCCTAGTTTACCCATAGTTCTTAGTTTTCTCCTCCTTCTAAGACCTCCCTATACTTCTGCATTCCCTTTTTAACCCACCAAAAACCTTGTTGCATCTTGCCTACATGTATTCATCACTGAGTTTGATTTGAGAAGCCCTATTTTTGACTATTTTCCCACAGTAACGCAAGTTAGCAGACTACAAAGTGCTTTATAAATCACTGTGTCTGCATACAGACAACATTAGTAGACCTGTTAACTCTCTATGGCCATTATTACAAAGCATTAGTCTCCCAATAACTTGATTTCTGGCTGTGTCTGCAAACCAAAAGGGGTAGGAAACCTACTCATGGACTGAAAGAGGATCTATTGCTGCATTTTGTTAGAAAAATAGGTGTCCTAAAAGTTTATTTTTGGGAAATAAGTTTTTTTTTCTTTCCTAAAAGCATTTTTTATGAAAGAAAGATCCACATTTTTTATTCACTCTTCTGTTTAGCTGGTTAAAATTTGCCCTACTTTTGGTTTCAAGTAGTTGTTAAGAAAACATTGGGAAGAATTTCGTTGGTTATGCATGTGTTAAATGACTAATATTCATGGAGTGAATATGAATATGAGAAAATCTCTCACCTGTAGAATACAACTTGTTTTCATTGAATTGATTTTTTTTTTTAAACATTGTCTTGTGCATGATTTTGAGTCAGAGTCTCATCACATTTCATACATCAACTACCCTACCAAAGACAATAAAAAAGTACACATAAAATTACCTAAAATCAATCAGTAACTCTTTATTGAGCAAACAAACAATAGTTTAGGCTAGGATCTTGGGATAGGCAGTGTGAGTAAACTGCTCAAGATCGAAAACCAAACTAGTGTCATTAAAAGAGAGAAAATTCCTTCTGCACTCATACTACTGGGACCACTCCAATAAAAGTAGAGCTAAATACGAGACAACATCAGCCTATAAGTGAAGGTCGCCTACCTTCTCTTACAACTCCTTTGGGTATTCTGTATATTGGGGATCCCTTCGGGGATTTCGTAGCTGAGTCGGGGACTCAGGTATCCTGCCCACACAGTGTGCTATCTGCGACTATGTCCCCCCTAGTGGTGTTTGTGATATGAGGTATCCTTAGTGGCCAAGCTTTTAGGGACTTACACAAGGTGACTGGGGCGGGATTCCCTGGTACCTAACACAGATGGACCTACTCTGTTTTCAGTTTTTGGGAGGGTGCTCATCTTCACAAGAGTACTTGGCCCCTCAATCTAAGGTTCGGGTGAAGCTCTAGAGTAACCATAACTGTATATTTGTCCAGCCCTCTCTGTTATTCATTGTGATATTGGGTTTCATCTCCAGTGATCAATGCTTATCAGACAGGGTCATTTCCCTCTGTTTGTTGATTGATCAACTTAGTGTATTTTTTACATTTTTTAGGCACCCGTGTGTTATCATTTGAGACTTTGATGAATATCACGATAAAATTTATTGATAAAAATAAATAGTCACCATGGCTACATCTGGCCCTCGTCGTCAATCTAGACGATTGCTAGGACTTCCTCCACTCATTGTGGAAGATCCGCCGAGCTCCAGTGAACCGGATTCCCCATCTTCAGGGAATCAGTCTCCTAGATCTCACACGGAATCTGTTTGGACAATCGATGATTAAAGTTTGCCAGAGGATTTCTTCACTGAAGGATTTCTTCCTCACTTTAACCCTCCACTCATGAATCCATTGGACCCACTTTTGTTTCCAGTGGCACTTGTACTCCTTCTTTCTGTAGGTGGAACATTTCCATCCATCCCAATGGGTCGTGGAACTTTATGGACACTTTTGGTCCTCCACCACTTCCCCAGTCGACAATCACCACAATAGGGTCGATGGCAAACCCTACTATCCCATTTTTCCTAGGTACAACTACTCACATGACATGCTCTACAAGTGGAACCTAGCCGACGTTGGGTCCCACCCCTTTAGTGTCAAACTACATACCTTCGGCAAGTGATACATATAGTGCTCCCTATAATTCTCAATATAGCAATATGGGCGTGGTTCCCATCGACCAACAATATGGTCAACCGCCATTGTACAGTTCAAACCCCCAAATTCAAGTATTTGGGGGCATTCCCAATATGCACATGTCGGTAGGGAACATAACAATTCCCCCTCCATTCTCAGGCATGTATGGTCAGTCATTGATTGACATGAGAATTCCTTATGTTAATCAAGGACAAATGGCTAGTTTTGTTATGGGTGAGAATCGTCAAGGAGGTCCCAACCAATCCATGGGGGCACCCTATGTTAGTGTCGGTATCTTCATACCTCCATCAGTGATCAAATTTCTCTTTTGCACGCATATTAGGTGTCCCATCCGATCAGCTGCATTCCATTAGGTCATGGATCAACTGATGGTAGTGGTTTCATGTCAATTTCCCTCATGACATTAACCTGCTGACCTGTTTTCACATTTTTTAGGTCATTTACCATCATTCTCTTTCATTTCATTTACAAAAGTTAGTTTTAGGGTTTTAGTCTCACTAGGTCTAGGGTTTGTTATCATGGTCATCCAAAATTGAATAAAAGGTCAACAGGCACATGAGCAGGTTTTATAAGTTCATAGAGTCATAAATTTATTGTTGATATGTTCAATAAAATTGGTGAAAACAAAGTTTTAACATTTTTATGTACAAATTTCATGTAATTTAAAGTGTTTCTATATGTAATAAGTTCAGCAGCAGCTCTTGGTCACCTTGCCAACTCTAGCCACTGCAAAAACAAAAGCACCAATGCATAGATCCATCAATTGATCAAGAAAAGTCAAACTTCATAATGAAAAATAGAGTTTTTAAGAAAAGTGACTAAGACTTTATAAAGTGGGTTTGCAATGAGCAAAAATTAAAAGTGCATCCATTTATAAAGTGAATTCATGCTAGTCATCCATTTCATTGTGAAAAAAAACATCTTTGAGGAGCCAAAATCGCGATTTAAAGGGTAATCGAGCAAAAGTGGAGGAAAACCATGTTTCTACGGCAAATTTGCCTTGTGCTATGCATCAGAGGCTTGGCCCTGTGCATCAGCTAGTTTCAGCCAGCGTTAAAATACAAAGGCGTTGTGCGTGAGGAGGGCACTGCACATTGGGCCCAGTGCACTGCACATTGGCTAGGAATGTTCCAAAATCATTTGAAATCACTCAAAACTCTCCCAAACACTGTATTTCTCTCCTACAAGTAATTTTTCGTAGATCTTGAGCTAAATTTGGTCTTCTTAATGTTTGCTTCATGAGTTTTGCATCTTGAAAATCAAACCCTAGCTTGTCTTCATATATTTCCCTCTCCTTGCAAAACTTTCACTCCATAACAAAACCAACATTTTTTTTTTCCTGTTTTCCACACTTCATTGCTTCCATTTTCCCTTTCCCATTCCCCTAAGAAAACTAACTCCCTTCATCAAACCCTAAATCCCTCACAAGTCAAAACCCTAATTCCTAAACCTGTCCCTTCATTCCCCAACTCCATTCCACATTTGTAAAATCTCTTCATACTCATCTCCTTGTCCCCACCTATTATCATTTTCCACCATATCATCATCACATCACATCCCTAAAGTCAAACATCATGGCAAGAAGTAGTGAATCCAATTTTGAAGAAGAAACACTTAGTGATAGCTCAAGGGAAAGAAATGTACAGCCTAGGAGACCTCACAAGGGTGGAAAAATTATTAGGAAGGAACCTATTAGCATGACTGAAATCCTTGCTTGCCCTCTTGCCATCACATGCTTCAGATATCAATATTGTTTTGAGTTTTGTAAGATGGTTGGGAGGGTTAAATACCATCATGAGTTAGCAAGGCAGTTTGTCATAAACATGGAGAACGATGTGGTGCATCTTGTTGGGATCAATTTCACTCTTTCACCAGCTATCATTGCAGAAGCTACAAGAATGCCAGATGTAGGGGAAAAGTGGAACAAAAGGAAAAATATCAGTAAACAACATTATGAACCTTATATCAAGGCTAAATACCATGGTAAACTTAGCAGGGTGTTTCCTTTCAAATTCTTGGAGGACCGGTATGTTCCACTCATGAAGCTTATCATCAAATATTTTACATGTGAGGGTAAGTTCTCCAGAATTTATGCCTACCACATCAGATTACTTATGCAATTCACCAGGGTCAGGATGATGAGCATTCCATATTTCATATGTAAAAACATAGAGAGAATGACTGTGATTGTAAAAGGAAAACCTTTTCCACAGCCGCTCAATAGTATTTATCATTTTTCTGTCATTAAAATTGTGGTTTTGCATCAGCTCACTCAGTTGGGAGTGTCATGGGAAACTTTCATTGCCCATGAATGCTTCAAGGGGCCTCAAATATTTTCAGATCCTCATGAGGAAGGTGATCCTTCTGGGCAACAAAAAGAGCCTAAAAGAAAAACTGAAGAGGCTCAACTTCCTATGTTTGTTACTTATGAAAGAGGCACTAGGATGCTTTTTGCAATTGCCAAATGAGTACTATCTCCACCAGGGGTGGAAGGGGTCTCGTTTTCTTCACCAGATCACAGGAAAATGCTATCTTGATCGGGGGTGAAAGAGGCTTTGCCTTCTTCTTTAGATGAACAGGTACAGGGCAAAGATAAAGGAAAGAAACAGGTGCATGAAGAGAGCCCTATTGAAGGGCAAGACAGGGATTTTGTTTTGGTTGAGGACGATGACACTCGTTTGGGATCTCAAAGCTCAAGACTTAAGGATATGATGATCAAAGAAAAGGAGGCTGAAATCGAAGCCTTATCACTTGACCTTGAGAGGGCCAAATGCATCATTAATTTTCTTGAGTAGGAGGACAAGCAACTGGAGGACAAACAAGCTGTTATGGAGCTGCAAACAATTAGAGAAAACAAGCAAGTGGTAAAAAGAAGAAAAATCAAGATGACATCCCTTGAGAAAGAAATTGAGGCTGATCGAGAATCATGGTTGGAAATAGTGAACATCCAGCTTGAGAAGATGCTTGATAAAGCTAACAAATAGAAGAAAATGTTGCGCCATATGGCTTATCATTACTTAGCTTGGAATAAAATTTGCAAGATAAGGGTAAATGATGTAAAAGCTAAGTTAAAGAGAGCCTTGAGAGCCAAAAAGGAACAAGATAAACTTAAAATTTTCACTGAAGCTTCCTTAGCTTAGCAAAGTAATTAGTAAGCTTTCCTCTTACCAAATTTGAAGGAATTTTGGGAAAAATTTTTCATTTCACAATTTTGTAATTCAAAACATAAGAAATTTCAGCTGGTGCGCAGCGCCACTAGCGTTGTGCATTCAGTTGGCTTAGTATTTTGCAAAATGGTTTGCATTTTTGGATTCCTCATGGAAAAACAATGAAACCTAGGAAGTTTCTTAAAATTTGGAGGAGATCTGGGTCACCTAAAGGGAAAAAAACACCTAAAAAATGCCATGTCTACCACTTTTTGGACCCACAGGAAGCAATATTGGGAGAAATGATTCTTGAAGGGTCAAATCAACTCCAAATCAAAAAATTCAAAGTGTTCTAGAAACTAGATAGGTAGAGCTTTCCAACAAGCTATCTTGGGCCTGATTTGGTGAAGTGGAAGGCCTCCAAAATCAGCCTTGAAGTGGTGATGTGCATCAAGCTCAGGGCGCTACGCATCAGGCAAATTTTGCCAATTTTGCCTAAAACTCAGAATTTCACCTAGTTTGACTATCAGTTGACTTTTTCTTCTCTTTGGTAAATTAATGATGTAATATGGTGTAAATATGATGAAAAATGAGTTGAGGGGGTAGATACATCAGTTAGAGGTGGTTTGAGCTTGAATGAATCAATTTCCATAGTTTTAGAGGCAAGCTGTTCCACTACCTATTTTCTAGTTCCTAGTTTAAATGTTGTTGAAATAGCTCCTTGACTCATGGATTCGACCCCTGATGGCTAGCATAGGTGGGTTGGTGACTATATTATGTACTTTCTTAGTCATTTGTAAAGGTTGAACTCTTGTGGATGCATTGAGCTTTATTGTAAATCACTTCTGCAGTTTGGCAAGGAAATGAACCAGGGTTTTGCAATATTTTGTGGGATTCTTGTGGTAATGTGTCTTGGCATTTTTTCTTCCTTTGTTATTTAGTTTCTCTTATTTGTATATGTGCCAGTATCTACTTCTTTCTTCATAACTAAATGAATCAAGATAAATAAGTGGAATCCATTGATATTCAGTGCTCTGCCTTGAGGATACATTTAGTTTTTAATGTTTTCTACTTTTTGAAGAGGACTCATGAACCTTGAATACCCTCTCCAACTCCTCACTAATATTTAGACTTACCATCACACCCGATCCAAAGTGTCAAAACACTTGCCTATCTCACCCCACAGAAACCTCTGCAAATCTGAGTTGATTTCCCGGACCCAAAGCTGCTTTCCTCATTTGATCTAGCAACCAACAATAAAAATTAAACAAAATCCTCTGACCTAATATACCTAGCCTAAAATCAGCATTCATTTAAGTCATCTCAAGCCCTAGTTGTCATATTCTAATTGAGATTGACAAGGAGAGAGCCCTCTCCCGACCTGGTAGGGCTAGCTACCAGGTTAAGTGTGGTTTGATGTTACCCTAGACCTGCCTTCCTTTAGCCTGAGGTAGATTTAGGCACTAACACCCTACTCACAAATTCAAATGATTCAAGGGGGCACAACTTATCCTGGGGGAAATTCTATACCCCAGTATCAAAATCCCCATGGAAATCCACACTACAACGCCATACCTCAAGGCAACTACTATACCATGCAGCCCATGTATAATATTGGGAGTCAAACGATGGGAGGACTGTAAGGATCCTCAAGTCATATGTCATTTCCTTGGTCGGAGTCAGGGGCACCACACTCTCTGCCTTTCTTGGCAACGTTGGATATCCCCGACTTGTACAAACTTACAAATGACCCTCTTATCACAAAATCTGACCTTGATAGGCTGTTGATCAAGCAGAATATGAGTAACTCTTTCAAACCAATCTTTTGGTTGAGGCTTAGCCTCCTCAACCTGAGAGGACTCTCTCACTAGGTTTAGGGTTTTTGAATAATGATTAGATGGCTAACTCTAATAGTAAATCGAACAAAATATATAACTTGGTTGAATCAAGGATTAGCAAACATTCATTGGGCTATGGAGTCAAGGTGGTCTTCAACAAAATAACATGATCAGTAAACATGGAAGTCAAGGCACTTGGAGTTCAGGTTTACAAGTGAAACAGTAACATAGTAAATCAACACAATTTACAAGCATGTGAAGGAAGTTAGAGAATTTTCCAATGAATTCTAAGTATCAAAAGCTAATACCACTATAAATAAGTAATTGAACAAGGCCATAAGAACATCAAACACATAAAACTCCTTGTGAATCTTCAGTAGTCAAACTAATCTCTGTATTAGGTATGAAAACCACAGCTTCTTACAATAACACAGCTTTGCTTTTGCTAATAAAATTACCAACCATTAGGAATTCGATTCTCATGCTTAATATAGAGTTTTACATCCTTGGATACTGTCATCCACCTTTAGAGGAATTCAAATTCCTAACTTAGACCCTTATCTATGCACAAAACAAACTTATTTAATTACAACTTGACAGCTAGTTGTCTTTAAGAGTTCTAATACAAATAGGAGTAAAACTCCTAGAACTTGCTTTCAACCACCTTATTTGAGTCTTTAATATGTTTTTAAATTAGCTTCCAACCATGTCTTCGAGTTTGATGGTGTCCATAGTGCTGTTGCAAAACTTGTTGAATTATGCCCTAACTGTCTTGAAAATTAGGAGACAGAGCTCCTTATTTTTAGGCCCTTACCCTTTGTGTTTATCTTCAAATGGTTTTTTGCTGTTGTATACGTGTCATGCATTAATAATTTGTTGAAACATCATTTTCCACCTGTGTAAAAGGGAACTCAAGCATGTGGATGAAAACATGACCGTGCTTATGAAAATACTCTGTTTTCATAGCACAACCTTCATTTTACCTATGAAGTACTCCTTGAAGCTTTGCTACCTGCATCCCTACCATCTAAGAGTTTACACATGATCCTATATCCATTAGAAACTTCAAAATCTTTAATTGATCTAGCATTTCCTCCACAATGCATCTATAAGAGCCAAATGATCATCTTTAGCAGTTTCGTCTTAACCTTAATGAAAGATTGACCTATAAATTTATCATTTTCTGCATTGTTCTTATCTAAAAAATAGGTGTTGAGGCAGAGCTTATATCTTTTGATCCCTGATATCTGTTACAAAAATGGAGGAGGTTTTTGTAGATAAGAATGTTTATAACAAAAATGTCTTTCATTTTTCAAAAATGAGTTTACAATTGCTCAGGAACCCCCTTGGCAGTTGACTACTAAAAATAGAAAATTAGGGTTTTTGCTTCATAGTGCGCTACGAAACTGCAGATTCCTGTGGATGCTCTTTCTTCAACATATCTCTCAAATGGTTAAATATATGGGTTCTAAACAACATGTGAGACTTATAGGACATGGAACAAGGCTGATTTAACTTTATTTGGATATTAAAATGAGACTCGTAACCTATCACCTACCCATTATCATGACTAAAATGACCTTTAGACCTCCTTGAAATCATGACCAAAAGCAGAGTTGACACAATGATGTTTTTTTTTTTAATTTTTGGGTGATAACAGTGGCTCCACTAGGGATGGTGTGCCCCAGTGGTACACTCAGAACTGGTAGCTCAAGTGCTGCTATCCATCCTTTAGAATAAAACTCTGAAATTCTACCCAATCTTCTCCTCAATATTTAATGATTTCTGCAAGAGGAACTCAAACTGAACCTAAAATATTCTTAGTCAACCTACCTGAGCTTATTTGCACATTCCTACCTACCCTATCAGCTGCAACCTACATTTGTAGCTCAAGGAACATGAAACTTCCAATGAAACCAGTCATTGATCTGATCTGACACTTGAATCTCTTGACTGTGCTTGAAGCAAAAATAAACATGATAATGAAATAACCGAGACAGCATGAGATGTAACTGATCTTCAAGATGAAAATATAACTGGAAATATGAATAGTAAAGCTTTTCTATGTAATCAGCTATAGGGTCAAAAAAGACATGATTAGTTTGATGATCATCATAACATTCTATATCTTCAGACAACTGATTCTTAGCCACACAAGATTCCTTTGATATGTTATCCAACTGCTTTTCTGAATGATTCCCACAAACAATGTAATTTTCCTCATTATTATGATCATTCATTGATGTAAGATGTTGTAAAGTATGACATAAAAAATCAACCTTTTCCTCTGCCTGAGGGTTACAAAATCTATCTTCCAGTATTTCTTCTTGGTGTTTGCAATGATTTTCATACTCTTTATGATCAAAATATTAGCAAGTTTGCTGCATCTTTACATTAATCTCAGAGGATGTAACATGGTTTTCATAAGTAAACCCCTGCTGATTTTCATGTTGCATTTCATGGGATGTTATCCTTTCTTCTTGGTGTTGAAATGTATTGTTATGAAGAGCCTCTAAAATTTCTTCATCCATGAATTCATCATCATCATAACAATCCTCCAAATATTGAATAAAACTCACAGAATGTTTACAGCAATCTTTGACCAACAATAAGGAGGGATGACACTCTTTATACATCTCATAGAATACATCATGGAAATTAGCAAGCGAATATATTGAACCATTTTCCAAACCTTTATATCAAGACCATGCTTTTCCTTCTAAAGTAGTCATAAACATATTCATGAGATAATCTTCAGGGAACTAAACCTTAAGACTACGTACATGCATATGGAACCTAACCAAATGAAGAGAAACATTGTCTTTCTTTTCATCTTTGAATATTGGAAGATCATCTAACCATTCGACCTTTGGCATAGGATTTGGAAAACCAGGGATATGAGACCAATTCATAGTGGCATACCTGGCATTCATTCTTGGAATGGCACTCATCTTGAAACTTCATCAAGCTACTGATCTTCTAGCAGTTGAGTCACCTTCAAATTTTTTATTTGATGTGTGGAGTCACCAAGGTAGATGCAGCCTCAAATAGTTTTTTGAGCTCCTGCTACCTTCAGAAGTTCAGCTTCTTGATTTCGAGAATGAATAATCTTCAGACTCCCGACAGACGCACCAAAATGTTATCACAAAATCTGACCTTGATAGGCTGCTGATTAAGCAGACTCTGAGTAACTCTTTCAAACCAATCCTTTAGCTGAGGCTTAGCCTCCTCAACCTGAGAAGGCTCTCTCACTAGGCTTAGGGTTTTTGATTAATGATTAAATGGCTAACTCTAGTATTAAATCAAACAAAATATATAACTTGGTTGAATCAAGGATTAGGAAAAATTCATTGGGCTATGGAGTCAAGGTAGTCTTAAACAAAATAACATGATCAATAAACATGGAAGTCAAGGCACTTGGAGTTTAGGTTTACAAGTGAAACAGTAACACAGTAAATCAACACAATTTACAAGAATGTGAAGGAAGTTAGAGTATTTTCCAATGAATTCTAAGTATCACAAGCTCATACCACTGCAAATAAGTAATTTAACAAGGCCATAAGAACATAAAACACATAAAACTCCTTATGAATCTTGAGTAGTCAAACTGATCTCAGTATTAGGTATGAAAACCACAGTTTCTTACAATAACATAGCTTTTCTTTTGCTAATAAAATTACCAACCATTAGGAATTCGATTCTCATGCTTAATATAGAGTTTTACATCCTTTGATACTGTCATCCACCTTTAGAGGAATTTGAATTCCTAACTTAGACCCTTATCTATGCACAAAAAAAACTTATTTAATTAGAACTTGACAGCTAGCTGTCTTTAAGAGTCCTAATACAAATAGGAGTAAAACTCCTAGAACATGCTTTCAACCACCTTATCTGAGTCTTTAATATGTTTTTAAATCAGATTCCAACCATGTCTTCAAGTTTGATGGTGTCCATAGTGCTGTTGCAAAAACTGTTCAATTATGCCCTAACTGTCCTAAAAATTAGGAGACAGAGCTCCTTCTTTTTATGCCCTTACCCTTCGTGTTTATCTTCAAACAGTTTTCTGCTGGTGTATAGGTGTCATGCATTAATAATTTTTTGAAACATCATTTTCCACCTGTGCAAAAGGGAACTCGAGCATGTGGATGAAAACATGACTGTGCTTACGAAAATACTCTGTTTTCGTAGCACAACCTTCATTTTACCTATGAAGTACTCCTTGAAGCTTTGCTACCTACATCCCTGCCATCTGAGAGTTCACACATGATCCTATATCCATTAGAAACTTAAAAATTTGGAACTGATCCAGAATTTCCTCCACAATGCATCTATAAGAGCCAAATGATCATCTTTAGCAGTTTGGTCTTCACCTTAATGAAAGATTGACCTATAAATTTATCATTTTTCTACACTGTTTTTATCTGAAAAATAGGTGTTGAGACAGAGCTTATATCTTTTCATCCCTGATATTTGTTACAAAAATGGAGGAGGTTTTTGTAGATAAGAATGTTTATAAGAAAAACCTCCTTGATTTTTCAAAAATAAGTTTACAATTTCTCAGGAACCCCCTTGGAAGTTGACTACTAAAAACAGAAAAACAGGGTTTTTGCCTCATAGTGCGCTACGAAATTAGCTTGTTTTCGTAGCGCGCTATGAAATTGCGGATTCCTGTGTATGCTATTTTTTCAACATAGCTCTCAAATGGTTAAAGATATTGGTTCTAAACAGCATATGAGACTTCTAGGACATGGAACAAGGCTAATTTAACTTTATTTGGATATGAAAATGAGACTCTTAACCTATCACCTACCAATTATCAAGACTAAAATGAACTTTAGACCTCCTTGAAATCATGACCAAAAGTAGAGTTGACACAATGATGGTCTTTTTTCAAAATTTTTGGGTGATAACAGACCCCATCTATCATAACTTACAATGGCCACCGATCCCGCATAATATACCAATGGACATCCAAAGTTCGAAGGAAAGCAAGGGGAGGATCCAGCACCCATATCACCACATACCATCTTTGGTGTGTTTCAAAATCCATGGTGGATTATAGTGTCCGGTTATGTATTTTTCCCCACATCCTCATTGGCAACACAGCTAAATTGTACATTGAGTTACCACGTGTGCCAGTAAACACCTTCGACACTTTAGCCATGGAATTCCTAAAGCACTTCTAGCTACCCATCCACTATGAGACTAGGACAGAGCTCCTCACTTCATTACATCAGGATACCGCCACCCACATCTCTAATCATATACATGAATGGAGATGTAGGTGGAGGTTAGTCAATGCTCCACTCCCAGACTATCTCTCAGTGGACTGGTTCTGCAAGTCCTTACTCCCACAAATCACTAAAGATGTCGCTTTAGGTGGTGCGGTCACAGAAGACCAATCCATACGTCATGCCCAACACTTAGATCTGATATATTCATAGTCTGGCACTCTTTACGATGTAATCCCCAATGCCCCTCGCAACTCCAATGTGTCCACTACTACCAAATTGACTGCTCTTCCTACCACCATGATAAACTATGTGCAGTCTACACAAAATCCTAGTGGTAAGAACAAGAAGAATAAGAAAAAGAATACTCCTTCTGAGGAGCAGTCAATAAAGCAGAAAAACCCAAAATAGAAGGTCACTGCGCCTCCTGACAAGGAAAAGGATAAACCCGCCTGATTCCCTTGCAAAATTTGTGTTGAACACCACATGACATATCTGTGTCCGTGTCTTCAGGAATGCATAGATTTCATTGCTAACAAGGATACTGGTAGGACCCCCGTTGTCCTTAATAATACTTTCCTCGCTTAGCAGCAGCAACACCTCATTGCAAACCAACCCCCGCAAGGGGGCAATGGTGGTTCGCAACATCCTTCAGCTGGTGAAGGATCTTCTACCGTTTACACCTTTGAAATGGTAGATCTACAAACAAGAGCCAAATCCTATTGAGCTTCTGTCGCTCATGCAGAGGAACCTTCCTCAAGTCAAAACCCACTGCCACTCAACGATTTGCATATTGAAGGGCCAGTTACTAACCTTGTGATTTGCCCTCCTAAAGGGGCACTTCGACGCACAATGCACAATACATCTGCACATGCCACCCAAAACTACAACATTGTAGAAGACTTGGTGCAAGTGCCTTCGTCTATGTTAGCACTCGAAGTATTACAAACATGTCCAGCATAATGGAAAGCTTTTCTTTCGGATATTGGTGGTATCGACCCACAGGATTCCATGCTTACAGTTTTCGACATGGAAAAGTGTAAACCTCCCCTTTCCCACCATCTTGAATTTCAAGTGCAATTTTTTTTCGAAAGGTAAAGGTATACACAGAACTATAATCGACGAAGGTGCTTCTACCTGCGTCATGTTGGCTTCATGTTGGCTCACTCTAGGTTCTCCAACCCTATCCTCACCGTCGAATTCCCTTAAATCTTTCAATGGCCACACTTTCATCCCAAAACGTTACCTAGCTAGCTATCCCATCACCTTGAGTGGGAAAATGGTAACGATAGATATTGAAGTCATGGATCATAAAATAGACTATAATCTGCTTTTGGGCTACACTTGGGCTTATGCCATGAAGGCCATTGTGTCTTCGGTCTTCCATATCATCCTCTTTCCCTTGGATGGAAAGATAGTCACAGTGGACCAGCTGTCCTTTTTCACCCCAGATTACTCTCCATTACCTAACAGCTCTGTACCCTTAGTGGGTGGTGTACTTAACTCTTACATCAGTATCGGTATTGGTCTACTGAAGGCTTCTTCCCTCATGGGTTTTTTCCCTCTTCAGTCGTCGAAGGTTTCACAGACAGTAAATATGCTTTCATCTATTCCTCATGAACAGACCATTCCATGGATCCTACTAGCTCCTTTAGACATTGACACTTACGAAGAATAAATTCCACTGTCGCCAGCTAAATTGGCCTACGAAGTCATTCAAATTACATCTGAATCTCTGGTCACTTTGGTTTCGACCAATGGTACCACTGCCCCTCCCATAACCGCTCCTTCTTTCGATCCACTCAATCAAGTCCTACCTATGGACGAAGCTATTAGAGAGATCACAAGTTTAGAAGAGCAACCTTGGGAGGACTCGCACCATCATGTTTCGATATTTGATTCAGACATGATGCCTCTTCAAATCATATCACCTGACGCACATGAAATCGTTTCCTCACCATATACGACTATCCATACTTTGGATTGCTCATCGATATTTCTATCATGATAGGCATCGTGGAAAACATACAGATTGGAGCCAATCACAATCGTGAGCTTCACCTGCCCTTTTAAGGACTTCCACGATGTTTTCCCTTGGTCTTATGAGGAAATGCATGCATAAACCATTCTATTGTCAAGCATGAGATCAAGGAAGATCAAGCATTCTTTTTATAGAATTTTTCTTGCTCGTTAATCCAAAAAATCCTCAAGTCTCCTTCTTCGGGCTCGTTTAACTACCATGAAGAAGGTCGAGCATTCTTTTTATGGTATTTTTCTTGCTCATTAATCCAAAAAATCCTCAAGGCTCCTTCTTCAGGCTCGTTAAACTACCATGAAGAAGAGAAAGCGTTCTTTTTACTGTATTTTTCTTGCTAGTTAATCCGAAAAACCTCGAGTCTTCTTCTTTGGGCTCATTAATCTACTACAAAGAATATATCAGCATGTTATTTTTTGGGACTTTTTCTTGCTCTTGAACTGAAAAATCCCCGATTTTATCATCGTTGGGCTTGTTAAACATATACGACGATGGTTTGAGCAACTCTTTTTCGCTCTTTTTCTAGCTCATTAAACTGAAAAAGACCATTACGCTCATAAAACTGAAAAAATCCTGAGTTTTTTCTTTAGGCTCATTAAACATTTATAAAGATAGTCCGATCATTCTTGTAGATACTTTTCTCACTCGTTAAACTGAAAAATCCCAATTTTTTGTCACCAGGCTTGTTAAAAATCTACGGCAGCAACAAGAGCACTTTCTTTTTTGGAACCATTTCTCTCTCTTAAATCAAGAAATCCCCGATTTTTCCCCTCCTTCGGGCTCGTTAAATCTACAAAGGAGGAATGAGCAATTTTTTTACCTCTTTTTCCTCGCTCACTAAACTGAAAAAGATACCTTGAGTTTTCTTCATTTGACTTGTTAAAATTTGATGAAGGTATTGATTTTGTCATTGCATGACTCATTAAAAATTCATGATGAAAAACGAGTTTAGTCCATCTCCTCGTACTCATAACAAAATGAGGTCGACATCTATTGAAGATAGGTTTCTCTTTATCAGGATTCAATAGATTAACTCATGGAAAAGTAACCAATCCGAGTATACTATTAACCTTTTGTCACACCCGGTTAACAACTATGACAAAGGACCACCATGGAGTCGTTCTTTACGATCTTTTCAGACTCTCTAAATATGAAAAGACCACCAAGTTGTCTAGTCTGGACTCATTAAATTACACAGACAAGATATAGAGTCGCTCTTTTTACAATCCATTTCAGATCCTAAAAACATGAAAAGATCGATGAGTTTACCTATCTGGAATCATTAAACTAATCAGATAGGGTATAGGGTTGTTCCTTTTGCAGTCCTTTTTAGACTCTTAAAACATGAAAATATCAATGAGTTTACCCATCTGGACTCAGTAAACTAATCATATGGGGAAAGTGGACAATACAACTACATTTAGTATTAGAAAGTGTGGTTTGGCAGTAGTCGTTCCCTTGAACATGGCACTTCCTCAGTTAAACCTTCCTTGTGGAGGCCTCTCAATATGAATCCTACCATCCTATGAGTTTTAGCCTATATACCCCAATGTTCTTGCATCTCTGTATCCTAACACTCTTTGGTGTTCATGAGTCTAGTGCTGCATGGTTAAAACCATTGTCATGCCTTCTATTGTTCAAGGGTTAACCTTTTGTTTCCTCCATCAACCCATCAAGCATATACTTTCACCATGCCCTCTGTTGTTTAGACCCAATGCTCAAATATTCCTCAAAAAACAAAATCATTCTTGTCCCATTTCATGTCGATTGATGTAGGACACATTATTGCCTACATCAATCTAGGAAGACAACCCAGAAATACATTCAGTGCCTTCAACACTCTATCTAGGAAGACAACCCAGAAATACATTCACTGCCTTGGTACTTGCATACATTAGTGGCAGGTTTCCTTTTGTTTGATCAGGGGTTCTCATTATTGGATCCTGGTTAAGCGATTCTACGGGTGTTCGACGACAAAAACATCTTTCGCACACGTTAGATTGTACTGTGCATCTTGGAGCCCATCAACATTATTGGTGGCCTTCATCGCATCTACTAATGGTCTCCATTATTGACTGGTAATCAGATGATTTCGTGCATGTTTGGCATCAACGCATATATTCACATGTATTTATCTATGTTGTTCGGTGAAGCGAAAATCAAGACCTTGGGTAGAGGCTTGCATCACTCAGCCTTGTTTCCTCTCCCAAGTTGCATATATTGCTTTTTGGAGACAGCTTATTAGGATGATTCTATTATGACACTAGATTTGTATTGTGCTTATTAGCGTCCAGCATCGTCATATCTCTTTGGAGAAAATCACTCTGACATAGCTATTGAGCATGGGAATGCCTGACTCAGGACATGATTTTAGTAGTTTTATATATATGTGTTGTATCAGGTTTCCCCTACCACCCGAAGCTCCAATACTCTCTCTCTTTTTGAAGGAAAATTACAGTTAAGTAAAGTATTTTGGCCATCGTCACAACCTCTGATCTCATACTTTAGAGCACATATGTTATACATCAAATCGACCCCCTCATCAACTCAAAGGGGAATGACATGATATCTGAAGCAAAGACCAAGATCACATGCCTTATTTCCACACTAACGCTGGCTATGCACTGACAACCTGCTTTATAAAGCTTCTTTGCAAGCCTAAGGGTGTGTTAGTGACCCAACTAACTCAAGTTTCTAATTCAGGAACAACGTTAGTGAATCCTAGTGAAGTTCTAAGGGTCAAAGGAACGAATTGTCTCATAAATATATAGATATTTTTTCCTAGAATCACTCAAGAAAAGCAAGGAAACATCCAGATTTGACCTATTTGGAGGATTTCTAATCCTAATGAAGGAGGCAAATGGGAAAGAGCTGAAAGGCATGGCAACTTCATTGCTTTTACCCTAGGGAACTCAAGGAGGAACTTAGCAACCCTAACTCAATTTCTACATAAGCAAAGCTAGGGATATGGTGATAGAGGTCAGTGCATTTGAAAGGATAGCATACTTGATTGTTGAGCATTGCCTCAAATCATAAGAATTTGGTAAGAAGGGAGAGAGAGAGAGAAGCTGGAGGGGTAAGGGAAGGATGATACAACAGATGGTTGTAATCACTCTTCCAACATTAATATAGAACTACAGTTGTATTGTCTACTCTGTGGTGTTGGTACCATCATTCATTCAGTTGTTTGTCCAATACCTTTTAGCATGAGTAGCTTCGTTATATGTAACCAAATGTTCTTTTATGTATTCATGTATTAGTTATCAGAGTTTTATGTTGTGATTATGCTTGTCTCTTCTATGTGCAGGACTTGATCTGGAGCCGGCTCATGGGACTTCCACCTAGCTACATTTTGCTCTCCAACAAATCTACACGGAGGCTTGAGGTAATCTACTTCTCCTACTTTGATAGTTAGTTATTGTTTATGAACATGCATGTAACTTTGTTACGGTTGCAGATAATCTTACAGTCTACCGAAGGTCCTGGGAAGACCTTTGAGGGTATCTTCATTCTCCATACACTGTGCGTTTTATCCTATAGCACTATTTTCCAATTCCTCACTACTTCCACTTCTGTAAATATTTCCACTTCGTGTAGTCCCAAACATTAATTTATTCACATAACCCGCTTTTCACACCATAGCATCTTAATCCAAGTGTTAAAATATTTAATGTACTTACCTCACGGTCCCTTGATAAAACGTCAATCTGCCTTGTTGTAGATGATGTCATGTCTACCGTAAACACAGTGATAAATCCTCCTATTATTCAGGTGAGCCAGTGGTCCACAACTCACGCTATCTTCTCTTTCGAGACTTCTAGTTTGCGCAATAGTTCCGGAGTCCACACTAATGGCTTGTCGAGCCTACACCTTCCTTGGTTGTCTGCTAACGTGGAAATCTACTCATACAGCTCAGATAGAAAAGATGCAAAGAAAATTTCATGGATTTCAGTGTACAAGTAGCGATCCAACCACCATTCCTTAGATACTTGTAGATTTCTATTTTCCTGTGCCGTGAACTCGTGAATCTTCTTGTCCAACCACTCTTCAATTTATTTCTTTGTAGGGTTCCAGTGGCAGGACATCAAACATCCTTTGTGCAGATCCCAATCCCAGAAACGGAACCATTTTTTGTCTTAGTGGGGCCAGATCTAGGTTCAGAGGTGATTTAGCCAACCAAATCCCAGTACTACTGGCCCTTTTGGCAACAGTTCATGGAGCGCAAACTGAGGTCTCACCCGAAGTATTATGGGAGAGTGCTAGAACCAGGTTTCCGCACCCTTGGGATGTCTGATGGGCTTCTAAAGGTTTGTGATCTGACCTGTCACTGTGCTCACTTGCGACCCCAAGTTCCTTTCTAATTAACCAATTACTTAACTTGTGTGTGTAATATTTATGGCTATTACATCATATTCAACAATCATATTAGTGGCAATACATAAATGAATTTAAACATAAAGAAGATAATGCACAACGATTACATAGAATTAGGAATCAACTTCTCTTTATTAGCTTTCTATCCCAATTACAGACTTGACTCCACCCTGCGCACTCAGCAGTAGGGGTCTGCACACTCAGCTGCGGACTCTATTAGGCCTCTGCACACTTAGCTGCAGAGCCTCTTCCTCGTACTACAACCCAAGACACTTAGAATTATACTCTAAGCTCGAACCATTCCTTTGCTACTCTCTCTATCCATCCCTCTATTTACAACTTAGAGCCTTGCTCTATTTATACAATCACATGGTCCGCCGACCATGGGTAGGCTGACTTTACACTAGTTTACAATACAATGTTTAGGGCAGACAACCTTATGACTCAATTGTACACTTCGCGCTCCGCACCCGCAATTCGTGGAGTTCTCCAACATATTTGACCAAAACTTGGGCTTTGAGCCCCAAAACCTGCTGTGGGGGCATTCCATGCCCAAAAATGCACTAACTTGGTACATTAAGCATTCTAATGACCATCCAAACACAGGAATCACAGATATCTAGGTTGCACTGAATAGGGAATTTAGTAGTCCAAAATCAGAGACATAATCGATTATTAGGTTTAAGGAAATTGCGATGCTTCTGGGTGAGACCCCCTAGGATCTAGATCAAAGACTGAATAGTATGATTCGCGAAGCCAACATGACCTTGATAGATGGGCAGCACCGCGCATGGTTTTTAGCATCACTAACACTGCATTTAAGGACGACACTGTCACAACAAAAGCTATCCACCCAGGCCGAAGCTTTGGAGATTGCAATGAGATTACACGAGACCCCTATACAAGATCCTAGTCTGGGAGTCCAACAAATCCATGTGTAACTGCAAAATTTGTGTCTGGAAATGCAGAGTTTGAAATAGGATAGGACACCTTGGCCAGAGGCGCACGAGGAGGTATGGTGCATAAAATGCAAAGGTGAGGGGCATGACAAGGACTATTGTCCAATTTTCATGAATTACTTGGGAGGAGGAGGGTCGATGCCGTTAAAACCAGAGGTAAAAGTAGGACTGACCACGTCACCTACATTGTGGTGTGTGATCTGTCAAATAGGAGGAAAACATGCCATGGATAATTGTCATCTATTGCAGAAGTATACGCAGATGTCCCAACAATTGTTTTGTAATTTCTATAGGTCAGTAGGCCATGATGAGCGTACCTGTAGAAGATATTAAATAATGATGGATCGGACTCCTGCCTATTGAGTATAGACTGAAACGAGAGCCCTCAACCCAAATGCAGGAATGGCGTGCGATGGATTTCACGGGAGCTGATGAGGTCGAGGTGCAATGAGACCAGATAGGGGTCGCGGACAACTAATTTTTTACAATTGCGGAGGGTTGGGGAACTATGTCTGTCATTGTACGAATCCAACAAGAACATCATTTTTATAATGTACTCAGTTTGATCATGAGGCAAAAGACTACCCTATATTGATAGCGAGGTTGTGCAAGAAAGGGGTACTCTAGCCTCCCCCGACGCAGAATTTGCAAATGATAAGGTCTGAGCCACGCGAAGAGGAACCAAATGTAAACATAGTGCTCAAGAACGGTATTGTGATGCAGGAAAGTTTTCCCTCTGTGGACAGAGGCAACCCCTCTAGCCCTAGAGTGGGTCTAGTCATAGTAAGGACAAAGCAACAATTAATTCCCTTAAATAGTCATCGTTAGAGGCCTACCTCAAACCGGTGGTCAATGAAGTTTCGTTGCACTACTCCAGCTTCCATTTCCTTCTCCTTAATGAGTGATCAACCTAAAACACCACAAAGAAACAACAGAACACGTAACCGAGAAACAACAGTGATCTATTTACTCATAAAGTCAAGAATTCATGAGCTATCAAGTAAATTGCATACAAGACATAGGAAATCATCATTGATTGTATTAATAATAAACAAGAGCAAAGCTTACAACCAAGTCTTGACATCACAAGCCTTCTCAAAGGGTCCAACCGGTGTGCTTCTTCAAGCATTCACTCTCAAAGATGGGTCTCCCAAATAGCAATATATCTCTCTCTCTCTTATTCACAAGCTTTAACACAAGGTTAAAAGCAATCCACACCTTCTTACAAACTATATAGCAATCCCACACTTGTCACACTCACACCAAAACTATCTACCAAACTCAAAAGCAGCAGCAACACTGTACAACCAAAAGAACTAGCAGATGATAGCAATGGTGAGTGATTTTATAGGAGAAGGAGTCTCCATGAAATGAGGGAGAGGGAGCTTATCCTCAGGGCAAGCAGAACGAAAGACGGAACTACCATGCCAGAGGGGGAAGGGTGACCCAAACTGATCCAACAACCAGGTCCAGAGACATCCAGAAGGCCGACTGTTGGAACGAATTCACCCAATTTGGATCGTCGCTGGTTGTTAACTAAGCTTTAGCACCGACATCGCTAGGAAGCAATGTATGCAGACTGACCATCACTAAAGATAGTTGATAGCCTCGTGCCGAGGCTTCAAATCCAACCGTTGCTAGAAACAGGTGTACTCCCACGAGGGGGTCGCGACAGGACTATTTATGACAGGGGTCCGTCGCATGTATTAAATGTATTCTCGTGACGAGGCAGAAAACTTAGGAAAAGAGGGTCAATTGGCAACATAAGAGAACATTTGTTTAATATGAACATGTTTTATTGGACACATGACACAGTAGAAGGACTGGGGTGAAGGCAGTGAAAAATTACTGTGTAACAAATGCCCCAAAAGCATGAAGCCCGAGAGAGTGGGAGGGGTGAAATTCTTTATGAAACTATCTAAAATGGAACACCACCTTGAAGAAACTGTAGGCGCAAGTACAACTGATATCTTTGATAGTGAAATACATGTAGTCTGGGCATGGGCGCAGCCATCCAAAAGACATATGAACTTGGTCTATGGGATGGATGCAGTCATCCAGCTAGTAAGACCATGATAATGTTAATGGTATGGTCACAGACATCCATGAAGACTCATGTATGGTTGTAGCCATCCATCAAAGAGTCATGTATGTAATCACGAACCAATCCATGCAGCCCGAACATGTGTAATCTTAGTCTGGGGTCTTGAAACCCAACCAATCATAGTACAAATTCTAGCATGCGAACAAATGTGCTGAAGTCAAGCACGATAGAAAGTCGCTTGATTATTGGTTAATGATGAAAACCGTTAACAAGCGCGAGAGAAACCACCAATGATGCCAATGGCTCTCAAGGTACTGTCTAGTACAATCCACGAAGTGTGAAGAATGAGCTAAAGTCAAACAATCGTGGAATCATCCAATCAATGACCAATGATGAAATTCGACCGTCAGGCGCGAAGAACTTGCCATTGAGGCATGCAAGCTCCAAGGTACCAAAGGGGATCTCTCAGTCTCTTGGATAATGAGCTGGCGTCGACAAGCGACAATCCGTCGCAGGAGAGCCATAATGTTTCCCTCATCAACGACACGAGATAAGGAACAAGTGGTATATGGTGAAGCAGAGTATCAGAGGAGGAGGTAAGGATGTGAAATGCAGAAGGATTATACTCTTGAACATATTAGCGACGTGACTCTGGAGGGTGGCAACATTTAGGTACCAAGGGATCGGAGGCTTGATGGAGACAGCATGGATTAGATGGAATGAGGCTAAATGGTAACCCAAAACCCCGGAGGCCAAATGACGATGTATGGATATCCCAACCTGACAAGAAGCAAAAGTGTCGATGTTCAAGAGTGACTAGCTGCCGCAGGTAACCAATGACAACTTCCAAATTTTCCCCCACCATTACTAGCGAGTACCCCAATTATTTTTGAAAACAAGCTTGAAGGGAGATAGCATATGCATGTAATATAAGTTCAACCTTTGGTCGAATCCAACCTAGTAATAGTTTAACGAGCCCTAGGGAGGAGAAGCTCGAGTCTCGTCATGGTGACAAGTCCGATGTCGTCAGGGTTTAACGAGTCTGACATAGGGAAAACTCGGAGTCTTTTTCATGTTTAGAGAGTTTGAAAAAGACACAGAAAAGAAAACTCCAGGGGGGTCCTTTTTCATAGATTTGTGTCTCTCGATCCCAAAAAAGTATAAAATAATACTTGAGAGAACCGCTTGACCATTACGATCAAGGAGTACTTTTCGTAATTAGTGACCTCAATCTGAAAGAGTAGAAAAGCGATTGAAGACACGTCGTTTCGTAACCAATATCGAACCTGAAATGACAAAAGTCCGGCAATATTTTCGTGTTTATATGGTTGGAAAAGAGCTCAAAGCGGACCGCCTCTTATTTCGTTTAATGAGTCAAAAGGAATAACTTGGCAATCTTTTCGTCTTTTAAGTTAGAAAAGAGCTTAAAGATGACTTTGTGGAAAATACGGACCAAGTGTATATGGACTGTAATACGAGCCAGCCATCGTCATTTATGTACAAAACATGCACCATAAGATCCATTTGACATAAATAGATTATATTTGTGGAAATATGGTCAAAACCCAAAAAACCCTAATTAAAAACACAATATAAATGAAAAAAACCACACCCTAAAGTGTAAATCCAATTTTTTCAAAAAACACTATAAAAAGGGGTGTGGTAATTTCTATTTTTTACCATTTACATTGTGTATTGTTACCTTTGGCATTTTGGAGCACCAACCTGAGCAGACTTCCTGAGTCGATTCTGACATAAACTGTCCACGATTCCACCTGAAGCTTTCTCCAAGTAAGTACATTCTTCCTTGCACTGCATTTGAGTGGTTTTTTTTATTCAATTTTGTGTTAGATAGGTGGTTTCAAATGGATTTTCAAACTCGAGTCCGCCTCTTGGTCGTTGTGGAAAAGCCGCTCAGGTTAGCGATGACCGAGCGTGGTGACATGCACCACCTCTGTGATCGTCGCGAGAGATAGATGTACTCTTGCGACAATCGCGAGAAAAATGAACTATTGACCTCGAGCCGTCACTTCTATTTGGAAAACAATTGTGACAGCACCGTAAAGTTGAAATTTTTTATAATTTATGGATTTAAACTTGTGAAAAGAGTTCTAATTCATTTTTCCTTCAACGCAGGGCAACATGGAATTTGTATGGCAAGAAAGAACTCATGATATCAATGACGAACAAGCGTTCAATGATCCTGGGTGCCGAAGAGCTTTACTTGCTTGTGGATTACTAAAATTTTTCCTCACTCCGCATCTTCGAGCCCAACCTGACTTGTTAGAGTTGCTAATTCGTGCTTGGAACCCAGCAGACGGAAAGTTCGTTATCCGGGGCAAAGACATTGAGTTCGATGCTACAGATATATATTTCTTGACTGGATTGTCCCGTCACAGTGAGAGGCCGATTTTAGAGGGCCAACGAACTAGCGGCAAATCACTGGACATGTTGATAGCATGGGTGTGCCCAGGGGCACGTAAATCAAGCTCTAGCAGGAAATTGGCGATTCCAATGGTAGAAGACCTGGTTCTCTGCTCGGTTCTATTTATGGTGACAAGGGTAGCGGGCTCCCAAGCCCAACACGAGGCAACAAAGACCCACCTTCGATTGGCTCTTGATTGCCTTAACCCAACCATGTACAACTGGGCTGAAGCAGTGACCAGTAACATGAAGAGGCAGCTCACCAAATGTCGTCGCGGGGAGGCGAAGTAGTTTGGTTACGGGTCTATTTTGATCCCGCTCATGCTGGAGCGAGTGCCATCACTTCAGTTACAGGACATGGACTTAGACAGACCTAGACCACGAGAGACCCAGATCACTCGTTGGGCACATGTCATGCCGCGAGGGGGTGGTGGTCGACCAGTGTCATGGGGGACACTATTCCGAGAGTGGCTAGATCGCCAGACGATCTTTGTCAAGGATTGGCCATACGTAGGTATGGATTTTTGTGGGGACACCAACATGGTGCTGCATGTTGGCAAGCAGTGGGACGATGGAGGTAAAATGCTTGATCACACTATTTTTTTATTTTGTCTTTTATGATGTTTTTTGGATTTTTTCACGCATATGTCTTAATGATGCATCTTATGTTACTTGTAGATGTGGGACCAAAGAGGCATGTGGGACTAGCTCCAGAGGCATGGAGGGAACCACAAGGCATTAGAGATGTGATGTAGGAAAGTGTTCCCTCTACGGACAGAGGCAACCCCTCTAGCCCTAAAGTGGGTCTAGTCACAAACAAGGACAGATCAACAATAGCTTTCCTTAAACAGTCATAGTTGGAGGCCTCCCTCAACCGGTGGTCGATGGAGTTCCGTTGCGCTACTCCAGCTTCCACTTCCTTCTCCTAATGAGTAATCAATCTGAAACAATGCAAAGGAAATACAATAAAGCACATAACTGGAACAACAATGATCTATTTACTCACAAAGTCAGGAAGTCATGAGCTATCAAGTACATTACATACAAGACATAGGAAAATATCATTGATTGCATTAATAATGAAATAAGAGTAAGCTTACAACCAAAGTCTTGATGTCACAAGCCTTCTCGGAAGGGTCCAGCTAGCATGTTCCTCAAGCATTCACTCTTTGAAGATGGATCTCCCAACATGAAACTCTCTCTCACTCACAAGTTTTACACAAGATTAAGGGCACTTCACAACCTTCCACAAGCTATCAACAATCCCACAATTGTCACACTCACACCAGCTATCTAGCAAACTCTCAAACACTAACAGCATTACTCAACTAGCCAACTATCCAAAGAACTAGCAGTGCATATCAATGGTGAGAGTTTAAATAAGAGAAGGAGTCTCCATGAAAGGTGGAAGAGTGAGCTTATCTCCAAGGAAGGTAGCACAAATGATGGAACAACCATGCCAGAGAAAGGAGGGTGATACAAACTATACCAAAAACCAGGTCTGGAGTCATCTGGAAGGCCGACTGTTGGAACAAATTTTCCCAATCTGGATCATCGCGGGTACATAACTGATCTATAGCGCTGACATCGCTATTGGATAATGTAGCTAGTCAGGTCATCGCAGAAGATTACAAGTAACCTTGCGCTTGGCACATAAAATTGGACCATCGTGGGAATCAGGTGTACTTCCGTAATGGCAGTGCTTCTAGACTATTTAGGAGCACCCTTCAGCACGTTTATTTAGCCAACATACGCGATGAGGCAGATAACTTAGGAAAAGTGGGTCATTTGGAAACATCAGAGAGAATTTGTTTAATATGAGCATGTTTGACTTGGACACATGACACAGTAGGAAGACTGGAATGAAGACAGTGACAAATTACTGTGTAACAGATGCCCCCTAAAGTATGAAACCTGAGAGAGTGGGAGGGGTGAAATGATTTACGAAACTGACTGAGCTAGAACACGATTTGAAAGAACCTGCACACAAGTACAACTGATATCTTTGACAATGAATTACATGTAGTGTAGGCATGGGCACAACCATCCAAAAGACATACGAAATAGGTCTGCGGTATGGACGCAGCCATCCATCTAATGAGACCATGATGATAATAAAGGTATGGTCGTAGCCATCCATGAGGACTCAGGTATGGTTGCAGCCATCCATCAATGAGTCATGTAATCATAAACCAATCCACGCAGCGCGAACATATGTAATCTGAGTTCGAGGTCTTGAACACATCCGATCATAGTACAAATTCTAGCATGCAAATAGATGTACTGAAGTGAGTATGATAGAAAGTCGCTTGATTACCGGTCAATGATGAAAAATGTTAACAAGCGTGAGAGAAACCACCAATAATGCCAATGGTTCTCAAGGTACTAGCTAGCACAATCCAAGAAGTGTGAAAAAGGAGCTGGAGTCGAACACTCGTGGAATCACCCAATCAACGAGCAATGATGAAAGTCAACCATTAGGTGCGAAAAAGTTGCCATTGAGGCATGCAAGCTCTAAGGTACCAAAGGGGATCTCTAGATCAATCTCTTGGATAATGAGCTGATGTCGACAGGAGACGACCCATCACAGGAGGGCCATAATGTTTCCCCCATCAACGACACAAGATAAGGAACAAGTGGTAGATGGTTAAACAGAGTATCAGAGGAGAAGGCAAGGGTGTAAACTGCAGAAGGATTATACTCTTGAACATGTCGGTGACACGACTCCGGAGGGTGGCAGCATTCAGATACCAAGGGATCAGAGGCATGATGGAGACGGCATGAATCAGATGGAATGAGGCTAAATGACAACCCAAACCCACAGAAGGCCAAATGATGACGTATGGATGTCCCAACCCAACAAGAAGCAAAAGTGTCGATGTTCAACAGTGACTAGCTGCCATAGACAATCAATGATAAACCTGTTGTTGAGTCCAACCTAGTAATATTTTAACGAGCCCTAGGAAGGAGAAGCTCGAGTCTCATCATGGTGACGAGTCCAATGTCGCCAAGATTTAATCAGTTCGACATAGGTAAAACTCAGAGTCTTTTTCATGTTTAGAGAGTTTGAAAAAGACATGGAAAAGAAAACTCCAGGGGGGTCCTTTTTCGTAAATTTGTGTCTCTTGAGCCCAAAAAGGTATAAAACGATACTCGAAAGAACTGCCCGACCATTACAATCGAGGAGTGCTTTTCGTAACAAGTGATTGCGACCCAAAAATGTAGAAAAGTGGTTGGAATCACACCATTTCGTAACCGATAACGAGCTTGAAACGACAAAGGCCCATCAATCTTTTCGTTTTTTACACGGTTGGGAAAGAGCTTAAAGGTGACCGCCCCTTACCTCTTTTAACGAGTCAAGAGGAATAACACAGCCATATTTTCATTTTTCAAGTCGGAAAAGAACTTAAAAACGAATTTTTCGGATCAAGTGCTCATGAAGCTAACATAATTCCACTACCTGAAGCTCTGCACAAAGCACGTTAAACGTGAACCCATTCGATATAAAATGAACAACATACATAGAAACATAGTTAAAAAACCACATTTTGACTCACCACATGATAAAAATGAGAAAAAACCCACATTTACAAAATACAATTTTTAAATTTCCAAAAATTACTATAAAAAGGGGTTAATCCAATGATTTTTACCATAGTTACTATTCATTTCACTGTGGAGCATTTTGGAGCACCGAAGTTGACGAGCTAATTTTGGCTTTGTTCATCCATCTTTTACCCTGAAACTTGTTCCAGGTAATTATTCCTTGTCCTGCGCTTCAATTCCATACCTTTTTCATGCATTTTGAACGTTAAATGTGTTGGTTAAGGTGGGTTTTTGGACCAAGTTCCGTCGCTTGGTCATCGCGGGTATAGCTTTCAGGTCCACGATGACCAAAAAAATTGACACATAACGCGCTCTAATCATCGCGGAAAAGTGATGTACTTCTGCGATGACCACGAAAAAATACAACTAGCGACCTCGCGTCATCGCGTCTGTTTTAAAAACAGATGCGATGACGACGTGAACTTATTTTTTATGCAAATTACGCATTGAATTTGGTGAACGAAGTGCTAATTCGATTTTTTCTGTCATGCAGGTGATAATGGCGTTTGTCTGGAAAGAACGAATGCATGATGATAACGATATAGAATCTTTCGCTGACATGGGTGCTGAAATGCATTACGAGCATGCAGATTGCTCAAATTCTTCCTAACTCTGCATCTCCGATCACAACCTGATTTACTGGAGCTATTGATCTGGGCCTGGAATCCCACAGATGGGAAATTCATCATCCAAGGCCGGGATATTGAGTTTGACGCTATAGACATATATTTTTTAACCGGGTTGTCCTGTCGAGGTGAGAGGCCCATTCTAGAGGGGCAGCGACCCGGGGTTGATACCTTAGAGATGTTGATGGCTCAAGTGTGCCCACGGGCACGCAAGATGAGGACTGGGAAGGTGGCAATCCCAACAGTGGATGACGTAGTCCTTCGTGCTATGCTTTTCATGGTGACATAGGTAGTGGGCTCCCAAGCCCAACACGAGGCTTCGAAGACCCATCTCCGGTTGGCTCTCGAATGTCTCAATCCAACCATGTTTAACTGGGCAGAAACGGTGACGGCGAACATGAAGAGGCAACTCACCAACTGCCGCCGAGGGGAGACGAAGCAGTTCGGCTATGGATCCATCTTAGTCCCCTCATGCTGGAGTGGGTGCCAGTGTTGCAGTTACAGGACATGGATTTGGATTTGCCCAGACCACATGAGACTAGGGCCACTCGGTGGGCACATGTCATGCCATGAGGAGGTGGTGGATGACCAGTGGCATGGGGGACATTGTTCCGAGAGTGGCTGGAGCGCCAGAAAATCTTCATGGAGGATTGGCCATATGCTGGCATGGACTTCCGCAGAGATCCTGACATGTAGCTGCCTGCTGGAGAGCAGTGGGATGATGGTGGTAAGACACTTGATCACATTTTTTGCATTATTATTTTTTATGATGTTTTTTGAATTTTTCATGTATATGTCCTAATGAAAAACACTATGGTATGCAGATGTAGGACCAGTGAGATCCGTCGGGCTGGCTCCAGAGGTGCGGAGGGATGTGCAGGGCATCGCGGCGCTAGCCTTGGCTCCTCAAGCTGATGATACGATGGAGACAGTGGCCCGAAACCTTGAGGGCCTAAAAGCAGGGATTCTAGATTACATGGGGATCAAGGAGATCCCCATAGCGTTCTAAATCCACACAGTAGGAGTGGAACCCAGGGTGCATCGCCTGTTAAGGCGGGTGGCACGGGTGGTGGTATGCTATAGGGAGCATAACCCACCACAGTAGTTGCCTAGGTTTTTATTTCCTGCTGGGGATTTTTTGAGAGACATGTGTCTCAGATGTATGGAGAACACAGACTCTATTTGGACATGTACACTTATTTTTTGAGTGCCTTCGTGCACCATACGAGATATATATATATATATATATATATATATACATATTTCTATGGTTTATTATTGTGTTTTACATGCTTCTTATATTCTTTTTTTATTACATGTTACGCAAATGTCTGTCTACTACATGATTAGCCAATGCATTAGTTAGCGTGTTTAATCGTCGTGGAATATGTTGATATGTAATGAAATCAAAATTCCTCTCTAAAACTTTAACACGTAAATACAACCTTAAAATCCGATGGTCTCTGACGGGATATCGCCCATTGAGCTAGTGGATGGCAAGCTGAGAGTCCAGGTTCACAACCAATGTACGAATACCAAGATTGATCACCTCAGCCAGTAACTCAATAAAAGCACTATATTCAACGACATTGTTCGTGGTACAACCTAGACAAACACCTTGAAGGTCTATCAACTCACCATGAGGATCGTAGATCACCCATGCTGCAGCACACAAATTGCGAGTAGTGCGGCAGGCACCATCAACGAAACCAACGTACGGTGCACCAGACATTTGCACAAGAAGCAAAAGACACAATAAGTGGCAATCACGCCTTCACACCAAGCCAAAAACATGAAAACACACACACAACACACCTGCTAAAAACACATGTATGTACAAACCAAAGTGCATGAAATTCACGCATAATACTTTTTCAAGTAAAGCCCATTTCGGGGCTTATCGAAAGGATTCCCTTCATAATCAATCAGCTCATAGGCCCCTTTTTGCAAAACTCGCTTTACAATATAAGGCCCGTGCCACATGGGCTCGAATTTTCCTGCCCCCAGCTTATCATTCGCTTGATCGTAGAGTAGGACTAAATCTCCTTCAACAAAAGAACGAGGATGGACAGTATGATCAAAGTGAGTTTTCACTCTCTTCTTCTATGCTTCAATAGCTAGAGAGGCTAGCCGATGGGTCTCGTCCAGCCGTTCTAGGTAAAGAAGGCATTCTTCTACTGGAGTAGTGTTGGGGAGTAATTTGACGGCTAATTTCAAAGAAGGGATCTCACACTCGATGGGAAGGGTAGCCTCCAGTCCGTAAACTAATTGAAATGGAGTAAAACTAGTGGTATCCTTCACAGAAGTTCGGTAGGCCGACAAGGCAGAGAACAACATCAAGTGCCAGTTAGACTTGTGCATGCAAATGGTAGATTGAAGGATCGTAACTAGAACCTTGTTGACGACTTCTACTTGGCCATTGGCCTGAGGATAGTATGCAGTCGAGCTATCATGTCGCAAGCCTAGATGGGTTGTTAGCTTAGTCATCATGTGATTATAGAAATGCTTACCGTGATCAGTGACGATAGCCTGAGGACTCCGAACCATGAGATAACATGATTAAACAAAAATTGCGCCACTATGTGACCGTCTTCAGAAAGTGTGGGCATCGCCTCAGCCCATTTTGTGAAGTAATCAATGGAAATGATGATATATCGATGCCCCCCGACTGAGCGAGGGTTACAGGTCATATAATCAATGCTCCATTTTTCAAAAGGGCTGATGGTAACAATAGAGTGCAATGGAGCGGGGGGCACACGCATCTTCCGCTGGTAGATCTGCCACTTGTGACAGGAACGAATGGCAAGAATGCAATCCTTGAAGATGGAGGGCCAAAAATAACCAGCGCGGAGGATTTTTTGAGCAGTAGCATATCCGGACATGTGACCACCACAGGCGCCAGAATGGCAGTCATTCAAAACTCGCTCAACTTCCTCGAATGTTAAGCATTGGCGGAGAACAGCATCAGCGCCGAGACGGTACAGGGTGTCCCCAATGATACGATAGGGCTGAGACTGATGATGAATCCGTCACCGAGCATCCTTAGACAGATCACGACAAAAAGAGGACGTCTGTAGATATACAATGATATCCCCATACCAGGGCTCGAGGGTGCTAATTAGGAACAGAGTTTCGTCCTGGGTATGGTCCTCTGACCGAGAGGGCACGGTTGAAGATGGCAAAGAGCAAAGTAACTCAGCAAAGACAATGGATTTCTTAGACTTGGTGGTGGTGAACTCCAATTCGAAATCTTGGAGGATAACAATCCACTTGGAGTACTTGCCCCACAACAACTGACATGACAAGATGTACGTCATCGAGTTGCAATCAGAAACCACTGTCGTAGTACGCAACAAGATATAATGGCAGAAACGTTGGACGGCACAAACGGTGGCCAATGCCAACTTCTCGACATAAGCGTATCGAGTTTCCATATCTAGAAGATTGTGGCTGAGATAATAAATAACATGCTCAGTGTCATCATCATCATCTTGAACGAGAACCATGCCAATAGTGGTATCGGCAGTGGCCAAATATAGAGTGTAGTCACGATGATAATTCGAAACACACAACAACAGAGTAGAAACAAGGAGAACCTTGAGACACTCAAAGGACTCTTGAGTAGTGGCATCCCATAGAAAAGGGGTGTCCTGTTTCAATAATCGCATGAAACCTTTAGCCACTTCAGCATAGTTGGGAATGAATCGTCGTAAAAAATTCACTTTGCCCTGCAAACTCTGCAATTGCTGCAAAGAAGCAGGGGGAGGAAGATTCAGAATAGCCTCGACTTTAAAGGGATCCAAACGGATGCTCTCTCGGGAGACGATAAACCCGAGAAGTCTGCCTGACTCAATGTAGAAGACACACTTATGAGGATTAAGCCTAATATGGTAGTGTCGATAGTGGAGAAAGATTTTGTGAAATGAGCAGGATGGTCCTGGCGTTTTGCTGAATGAGCTAGTAGATCATCCAGGTATGGTTGCACAATGTTTCGAATATCATGGAATGCATAAGACATTACGCGTTGGAAGGTAGCACCGACATTTTCAAACCAAAAGGGAGCTTTTTGTAGGCGAAAGTGCCCCATGGACAGATAAAGGCAGTCTTGTGCTGATCCGCAGGATCAATATTGATCTGGTTATATCCAGAAAAACCGTCCATGAATGAATACATTTCGCTCCTAGAACACTCATCAATGAGCTGGCCAATGAAGGGTGTGGGGAAGTTATCTTTGGGACAAGCCCGATTAATATCACGGTAATCAACATAGACTTGGATAGTACCCTATTTTTTGGTCACAGGGACGATATTGGAGACCCAATCTATGAGTGGGATGGGGTAAATAAAACCAACCTTAAGAAGCTTTTCAACTTCCGCTTTAATGGCCGCAGCCTTTCGGGGGTGCACGGGGCATAAACATTGTCGGACAGGCTTAGCAGCTGGATATGTAGGTATCTCATGCACCACGATGCTCGGATCGATGCCGGGCATTTCTTCAAAAGACCAAGCAAAGACATCACGAAATTCACAAAAAAGATGAGTATAGAGCTGAATCTCCTCTGAAGTGCAAGTTACTCCGACATGGATATGCTCGACAATCCCTGGTTCAATAGAGATGTCGATCGGCTGGGTTTGCATGATGTTTCCCATATTCCCTTTAGAAGACACTTGATAAACTTGACCGGGCATCTGAAGGGGTTGGGATGGGAGACAAGGAGAAAACCGCTCGAGACAGGTAAGAATTTCCCAGTGGGTAGGGAGAAACGAGGAACAATGGTGATAATCGGACAAAGGGGGTTCCTCGAGAGGCATGGTCTCGATAATGGCTTCATTAGAAGGAAATATTTCCTTTAAAGGGTCTGAAGAAGTGTCATCTTGTTATAGACATTTTTGGGCAGTGCAACCTCAATTATAAATGTTCGTAAACCAAGGGCTCCTAAGTCCCTAAAAGTGTTGTTCCAACCCCTAAAAGAACAAGGTCAGCTGATTACCTCATCTCCCAGAAGTTCTCGATGAAAAACTACTCAGAACGGGTCAAAACTGGACCATCTCACCTGCTCCATGGTCAAAGTGCGCTACATCCCACCTAAATGCACACGGGAGGTGCGATGCATATTGAAAAGCCCTTCTATGGGGTGCGATGGGTGAGAGTGGACAAATGGCAGAGTCAATCTGCGAGGTGGAGGATCATGAAATCTTCCAGAAACTTCTCCTGTGACACTTACCTCTCTGCATTCGCCCAGGGATGAGTAAGAGATCATCAATCTCCAAGTGGAATCAAGAACTATCAGAGAGAGGACACTAATCAAATCTCAGAGGCTGACTCACCCCCCTTGCAAACATCTATATATGGATCCCTCATCCCAGAGATCCAGAGGCTGGAATTTTGTATCTTGTAAGGAAGTGCTTCTAGTTTCTTGGTGTAACATCATAGTGTTGGGTGATCTAAGCTTTTCATGAGGTTAAGAAGGGATTTCTTACTGAGAGGATGACGCTGGGTCAGAACAATTGGTTGTAATCCTCTTTGCTATTATTGATATTAATAAAGCTATTCATGTTTTCTTCCACATTCTTGTATGATTGATGATATATGCTTTTGTGTGGTCAATATATATATGGTCCTATATTGTTTATGATAGTAGATCTCTGTTCTTGGATAGTGTTATGCTGCTTTGATTCTACAGGTGCTCTTTGAAGCTGGGTAGACGAGGAAGTGAGTGGCAAAGATCTATCAGAAGGGAGAGGAATCAAGCAAGGAACCAAGCGTAAGACAGAGGTTGGTCTCCTTTGTTCCCCTCTTATCTACTTCTCATAAAGGAAAACAAAAGTGGTTTTAGTTTGTTTGTTTCTAAGGTAGCTACCAGCCTTAGTGGGACTAGCAGCTCTGCATAGACACTAGATTTCCCGATAACAAAATGGCGACTCCACTGGGGAGCGAATAGATTGTTTGTTTGTCTATATTTGTTTGCTTTATAAACTTACAGACGGAGACTGAAGTCAAGCCATCTAGCCTTTGAACTGCATTTGCTATGCAAGTGCAAAGTAGATCAATGCTGCTTCAGTCTATCTCTGAGTTTTGTTTATGAACTGAACAATCAATTTACAAGCTCTCTAATTGCCCTTGTGGTGGCTCTAGTAACCTCCTTAGATCTACCCCTGTGATTTATTTACTGATTACCACTTGCTCGGCCTAAATCCCTGAACTGTGCTGCAAACTGTGATAAAGAACTAGATCAAAAGTCTCACACTGTACCATCGCACCCTCTCTTCAAGGATATCAGTATGCATCGCACTTCCTGTGTGCTGTAGGTGGGATGCATACTGGAATCCCTGTGTAACACGTGCGCTGATCATAAAAGGCTAATTTTTCCTCCAGACTTTGGTTTTTTCACTCTTTTCACCTCTATTCAGGAGTTTTATTGTCTGTAGTCAGTATACCTCTGTTGGAAACCCCCTTCCTTGCCATTATTCTGCCTCCATTATGCAAAGAACTGTAAATGTTTTTATGTATTGTGAGCCATTTTCAGTTCTCTTTTACAAAGAAGTAGCATAATTGAACTGTCGTTTCTTGATTTGGAAGTGTCGCAAGTGTCGTTTTCAGTCATAGAAGAGAATCCGATTGTTCTTGATAGTCGATTACACTGTTACTCTTGTATTTGATTTGAATTAGTAGTTTTTTTAAGTGTTGAAAGCAAGTTTTCCATTCCAAATCGCAAAGTGTCGTCATTGTCTTCATTTTGTCTTGAAAAGAAGCTTGTTAGTAATGTCACTTTGAAAAATAATTTAGATTTGTGCTTAGCTTTCTTTCTATCATTCACACATTAAGGAGGCTGAAAACAAATACATGCATGTGCATTTGCATTTAGATTGTTTGTTGGTTTGATTTAGGACAATGCATATATTGTGTGCTCTCTACTCTATGTTGAAAGAATATTGTCTCTCTTTCCTTAGTAGCAAGGATTTTCATTGCAAAAAGAAGATTAAATGATTGTTTATCATCTTAGATTGCATTTTAGGAATTGTATATCTACATCACGCGGTGAACCTGAAAGGAAAATTTCTTAAGCAAGATCAACTGTAAAATAAATTTAATGAATCTAAAACGCTTTGGAACCTAACGCACAACATTTAGAAGTCTAGGCTAGAGACGTATTCCGGCGTCGTAAAGCCTGGTAACTGTTGTTTTCATTGCTGGTTGGGTGATTCCTCCACTTTGAGACAATAAGTGCCAGTACGGACTTGTGCTCCCACGTACCATCAAGTATATATTGGGAGACCACAATAGGCTATATCCTTTATCCATAGGAAGCTGTGTCTGCCGCCCTATCGGTCGCAATGCATTGAACACAACATTCAGGAAGATTGACTGCCGTACCATAAAAAGTATTCTGCAGTTTTGTGATTGGTTTGGTAATCCCTCTGTCTAGATCTCCAGAGTAGTCTCTTTCGTTCCTTTTCAGACTCCTTAAAGGAAAAGGTCCATCTGAGAACTTGTCACTTCAAGCTCTTAAAAATCAAAGGCGACTAGAGTCATCTTTTGTTTTTTTTTGACTCTTAAAAATTGAAAAAACAAGTTGTGTCAAAGCGTCTAAAATTCATTTAATTCAGAAACATATTTCCCCTTGATTTTTAGTTGGTCGAGTAATCCACAATCGTGGAAGAAAGTCAATTGAAACCCCGTCGTTCGCGGAGGCTTATGAGTCAACCGTCTTTGTCTCCAGAATCAAAACTGTTATGGACGAAGCGAACTCGTTTAACCAGTTCCAAATCCCCTGGTAAAGTTAGAACAAGTGTTCCGACACCATCGGAGACTCCGGTTACTCCAAACATTTCTGGTATCCCTGCCTTTACAAAAGAAGTTCCGCAGCCACCAAAGGACAGTAGAGCTGATCCTAGTGTGGAGGTAAACACTTGTATTACTGAACCAGCTCCATCTACAGCTAATTCGGAAGGTGTTATTCCCCAAACATCTATCGCTGCAGATTCTATACCTTCTTCGGCACCAGAAATATTTTACGGACCTGACGGTCTACCTCTTCCACCTGGTCTGATTGCTATAGAAGAGATTGTGGAGGATCCTCCATCTAGTACTCCATCACAATTTGGAGTCGAGATCACCCTATATCCTTCTTCATTAGAAATTAGTTTATCGTTATCGTAAGCTCTTGTAGAATCGCTAGGAAATATTTTGGATAGACTAGAAATGTCTGAACAACCGTCAGCATCTAGGACTATGTCATCTGACACAGCGACGGCAGAACTTCCTGCTGTCACTCCAACAATGTTCACCAGCATACCATTTGTCCCGACTAGCTCTCAATCGCTAGACAGGGCCCACTTAGGGGCTATTTCGACAGTATGGTCCATTCCCGTTTGTTCATCCGGAATAATATCTAGGAACTCTTATGTTGAGTCTCAGCAGATTGATTCTTCACGGTCTCAATTTGGGCAGTCCGGTCCTCAAGGGCAAGCCATTCCTTTAAATACTGGATTATCGCCATATGGGGGGCAATATACCCTCTCATTGTCCCCTCCAGAAGGACAACCATATGAGAGTTCACAACAAAATTCAGGTTATGCTAGAATTACATCTAGCGGTTGGGTGCCAATACTGCCTCAACAGCCAAGAGTTGTATACTCGATGCAACAATGTTTACCTATGTCAAACATACAAACTACGCCGGCTATTGTGACGGCGTCGCAAGTACAAGCATTGCCTCTTGTATGCCAACCTCAGGTTTCTCAGGTTGTTATGCAACAACCTCTTGTCCCTACGACTCAACCACAATCGCCAACTAGTAGAATGACACAGGCCCAAACGGGTACGATTACCCCTCATCTTGGTCAAACAGCCAGTATTGGACAATAGCACATGGCTTCACAACCATGGCTGGTGCAATATCAACAACCGCAATTCCAACAAGTTTACCAAGGATCTGAGCAACAAACCTTTGCAAATAATGGGCAGCCGTATATTCAAAACGGTCAAAATCAACCATTCTACAATGGTTATGCCCATCAACCTTACCAAAGTTACCAACATCAAATGCATTATGTTGGTATGCAAAGACCAACTGCGTAGGCAATTCCCTCTTATCCTGGGTATGCTTCGCCAAACCTGAATCAACAGTTACCCTTCGTGGCAACTTTAGAGTTACCGGATCTAAATCGGCTAACGAATGATCCAATTGCTTACGCCCCTTGGTGGCCAGTGATTCCACATAAAATTCCGTCAGATATTCCTAAATTTAATGGAAATCCAGGTGAAGACCCGTCGAATCATGTGATGACCTTTCATCTGTGGTGCTCATCAAACACCCTAAACGATGATTCGATTAGGCTTCACCTTTTTCAAAGAACGTTAACTGGTCCGGCAGCAAAATGGTATATCGAATTACCTAGAGCTTCGTTTGATAACTTTAGTACCCTAGCCAAAACCTTTTTAACCCATTTTCAGTTACCCATAAGGTATGAAATGGGAACAGAACTCACCAATTTCAAGCAAATGACGGGCACTCACATATCCGATCATATTCATGAGTGGCGACGTCATTGTAGAATGGTAAAAACATATGTTCCTGATCAGCTTTTAGCTGAATGGTTTATTAAGTCATTATTACCTTCCATTACAGAAGATGTGGCAAAGGGAGGAGTTATCACTGAAGAGCAAGTTATTGCTCGTGCGCAATATTTAGACTTGATTTATACTCAGTTTAGCACGCTCTACGATAAAATCCCTGATGCTCCCAGGCCAAAATTTTCCATTCATCCTCCTCCTAAATCGAACAATGACTCTCATTCCAGCGATGGCGTGATTGGTACGACGGACACGAAATCAACAAAGGCTACATCCAAAAAGTCCTGTAACATTTCTAGTCAAAATACAAAAGAAGAACTTCTTGCCTAGGAAGTAAATGCCGTCTCAACTGACAAAGGCAAAGAAACCAAGCAACCAGGAGGTAAGAAGAAAAACAAAGGGAAGAAGAAGAAACAAGAGGAATCATCACCTGAAAAATATTCTGCAAACCCTTCTGGAGATAACAAACCAAATCGTCCATGTCTTATATGTGATGAGGATCATTGGACCAGAGAGTGTCCATATAAAGCTGAGCTTAGAAAATTCTTCAAGAATTCAAAAACCTCGGCGGTATTGACTGATCCGTTTCCAAATCGAGGAACAAATCTGGTTGCTAGTGACAATGCTTCCCCGTCCCAAGTGCTGATGTTGTCGGTTTCGAAACAGAAAAATGATGCTTTGATAACGACAAGGAATAAAGATTATGGGAATCCACAACTGTCGAACAACAAGGATAAAGATCAACCTAGTAGTTCGACAACAACTTCGACAGAAGTTGCGCCGCCCATCATTCCAGAGCTGACAATAAAACCTCCAAAAGGAGTAGTACACAAGGTGACATTTAATCCGCGTGCCAGAGCAGCACAACATTATAATATAGTGGAAGACCTGGCCCAATCGCCGTCCGCTATGTCAACACTTGAGGTATTGCAAAATTGCCCCTCCCAAAAGCAGGCTTTATTATCAGCAATAGGTGGGATTGACCCAAAGGATTCTAATCTCGTATCCTTTAATCTCAAAGGATACGATCCTCAGTTACCAGCTCAACTAGCTTTCCTCATTCAAGTGAAAGCCCTCAACAAAACTGTCCATCGAACAATTATTGATGATGGGGCATCTACATGTATTATGTCGATGAGTTTCTGGAAAACTTTAGGATCTCCAACCTTGTCGCGATCTTCGACAACACTTAAAGCATTTGATGGATGAACATATACCCCATATGGGATTTTAAGTAACTTGTAATTTGAACTTGGGGGAAAAACAATAGAAATAGATGTTGAAGTAATCGACGGAAACCTCGATTACAACATCCTACTGGGAAGGCCCTGGATATATGCTATGGCTTCCGTTGTGTCGACCTACTTTAGGAAGATTGCATTTCCCTTTCAAGGAGGAATTACAATCGTCGGCCAAAAAACATTTCTCCCCAATAGTTCCCAAGTTACGGGAAGCATTCCGATGATCCATGGAAGCCCCCATTCGCTTCAAAATATCGAAGTAGGCCTACTAAAAGACCCTATATTAATGGGGACTTTTTCCATCCCGTCGCCAATCAATCTGGTAGAAGTGGCAACGGTAGGAACCTATAATATGATATCTTCTATTCAAAATATCTCAGAATACGATATTAACATGGATCATCTGTAGGTATTGCCTCCAAGCCCAATAGAAATATTGTACCAATCAATGTTTTTGGCATGGGAGGTAGACCCAAATCAATGCTCATCAAGCATTTGGATAGATAGGTCTAAGGAATATAGCACCCCTTCAGATCCTTGGTCGCAAGTGCATTACACCGACGAAGGAATTATTCAGTCAATGATAATTGATGGGGCGCCATGGGAAAATTACCACCATCGTTCCGATTGTCAAGACGATACTCCTGACGACCTTCATCATCCTTCAGTTTTTGATTTCCTATCAAATACTGTAAACACGGTGGATTCCGAGTGAAACCTGTCCAATATCAAAGAGACTATCGCTATAAATATCTCGGCCAAAACAGATGTTGTAGAGAATATTTATGTTGGCAAATGTTGTTCTCCTTCAGAACTGGAAATATACAAAGTTCTTTTTTGTGAATTCAGAGATGTCTTTGCTTGGTCATATGATGAAATGCCCAGCATTGACTCGAGTATAGTTGAACATGAAATAAAGATGTATCCAAATTTCAAACCAGTACGACAACGGCTACGACAGGTGCACCCCAAGAAAGCCGCTGCCATCAAGGTAGAAGTTGAAAAACTTCATGCTGTATTTATTTACCCAGTTCCTCTAACCGATTGGGTATCGAACATTGCTCATGTAATGAAAAAACAAGGAATGATTAGAGTGTGTGTCGATTATAGGGATGTAAATCAAGCTTGTCCAAAAGACAACTACCCCACACCCTTTATTGACCAGATAATTGATGAATGCGCTGGATGTGAAATCTTTTCATTTATGGATGGATTCTACGGGTATAATCAAATAAATATCCGCCCACAGGACCAGTCAAAGACTGCATTTATTTGTCCGTGGGGCACATTTGCATATCGCAAGTTACCCTTTGGTTTAAAGAACCTAGGGGAAACATTTTAGAGGGCAATGAATTATGCCTTCCATGACATCAAAAACATCGTGCAACCATATCTCGACAATCTTCCGGCTCATTCGCGAAAGCGGACCGATCATCTGCAGCATTTAAGAGCGATATTTCTATGTTGCCGACACTACAAGATATGACTCAATCCACACAAATGTGTGTTCTGTGTCAGTTCTGGTTGTTTACATGGCTTTGTAGTCTCAAAGGACGGGATTCGTCTCGACCCATGTAAGGTTCAGGCAATCATAAATCTGCTTCCACCTTCATATTTGCTTCAGATTCAGAAACTCCAAGGGAAAGCAAACTTTCTGAGGAGGTTCATTCCAAATTACGCCAAACTTGCTAAAGGTTATACACATCTATTGAAAAAGGAAGTACCCTTCATCTGGGATCAGGTCGCGCAAGCTTCCTTTGATGCTTTAAAAGAATCCCTAATGAAAGCATCATTAATGTACGCTCCTGATTATCAAAAATACTTTAACCTGTATCTGGCTGCAGCGGATACAACCATTGCAATGGTTTTAGTTCAAGAAGACAATGGAATTGAACATCCTATATATTATTTGAGTAGAAATTTAAATGATACAGAAAGCAAGTATTCCTACATTGAAAAGCTGGCTCTCGCAGCTGTTCAAGTGATACAAAGATTTCGACACTATGTCCTCTTTCGAAAAACTACCATTTTGTCAGATTGCAACCCCATGACTTATATATTGTCGCGACAGTTGTTGGGGAGAAAATATTCAAAATGGATAGAAATTCTTCAAGAGTTTGATTTAGAATTTGTAAAATCCAAATCGAAGAAATCCCTGGTATTCGCGGAATTACTATGTGATCTCCCATCGTCGTCCAACAATGAAACATCCGAAGAAACCATCGTGGATGAATCCTTGTTTCTGATATCTTCAAGCAATCCATGGTATGGAGATATAATAATCTATCTCCAAACCCAAAAATATAGGTCTAATACCTCTTTCTTGGAACAAAAACGTATTCGATACCAATCAAAAGACTACATAATCATCGGTAATACGCTTTACTGTCGTGGTGTCGATACAGTTCTGAGGAGGTACCTCACCCATGAGGAGGCCAAAAAAGTCCTGAATGATTACCATTCAGGTGTGTGTGGGGGGCATCAATCTGGTTACACTACCACAATTTTTTTTTTACGAGTAGGATACTTCTGGCCAACAATGTTCAAAGATTACATAACCGCAATCAGAAGTTGCCATGCATGTCAAATTTTTGATAGAAAAACCAGAAGACCACCCACACCCCTACAACCAATAGTTGCTGTTGGGCCATTCGCCAAATGGGGCCTAGATTTCATGACATGTAACCCCACCTCGACTGGGGGGCATGGGTATATCATAGTCGCAGTAAACTATTTTACCAAATGGGCCGAGGCGATGCCTACATTAAACAACACCGAGGAAACAGCTGCCCTTTTCTTTTTCAATCATGTAGTCGCCAGATTCAGCGTTCCATAGGCCATAGTCACAGATCATGGATTGTATTTTCACAATCACATGATGGTTGAATTGGCTGCCAAATTGGGGTTGTCCCATGACAGCTCTACTCCATATTACCTGCAGGCCAATGGACAAGTTGAAGCAATCAACAAAGTCCTGAAGCGGATGCTGCAAAGGATGATTGGAGTCCACAAAAGGAGTTGGCACTTGATCCTATACTCAGCCTTGTGGGCATACCGAACATCGGTAAGGAATGCAACCGGGTTTACACCCTTTCAACTAGTGTATGGCCTAGAAGCGATCTTACCAGTTCAGTGTGAAATCTCGTCCCTCAAACTCGCAGTCGACCTTCTCCCTGAAACTTCAGAAGAGGAGGCTCGTTTCTTGGAACTAATCCAATTGGATGAAACCCGTCGTGATGCCACTTTGGCTAACGAAGCCCATAAGAAACGAGTCAAGGCGCAGTTCGACAAAAATGTCAAACCCCGTGTCTTCTCAGAAGGTGACTTGGTCTTACTTTATGACCAGGAATTCGATAAATTGGGAGCAGGTAAATTCAAGTCTTTGTGGATGGGCCCCTATATTGTTAAACATGTATTAGCAAAAGGGGCCTACAAGTTAATGGATTATGACGGGATTCCACGGAAAGAGCTAACCAGCCATATATTGGGTATTTAATGCCCTCAGAGCAGCACGCGACTTAACGCGATAACACGGGAGAGGGAAAATTCGACATTAAATAATATTTGCCCGCTCCCATGTTATCATGCTAAGTGGTGTGCTGCTCTGAGGGCATTAAATACCCAATATATGGCTGGTTAGCTCCAGCCGGGATTCCACTGGCACAACCCTGTAACGGGTTGTACCTTAAGCGTTACTACGCATGATTCAGTGTAGTAACCCCTATGCTTTTGTTACATTTTTTTTTTCGCTAAGGTTAATTGTTTTGGTCAAGTAATCCACTTTTTACATTTGTCGTAGATGTCGAACCTATTGGAATCTTTTGTTGGATATGCCGACGGAGCAAGTCGTAGTTTGCGGAACCTATCTTTTGCGACCTGGGCCATTTTTGATCCAAGCAACGAGTTAGTAAGTTTCAGAGGGGTATGTATTGGTCAGTCAACAAATAACATCACTGAATATAGTGCGTTGATAGAACTTCTCTCTGGTGCCATCACACGTGGCATACGCCGACTTATCGTCAGGCTAGACTCACAACTCGTCATACTACAACTCACTGGTATCTACTCCATCTGAAATCCAGCTATCTATCGCATGTTCCTAAGGGTCAAGATTTTGGAAAGGCAATTTGATTTTATTCAATATCAGCACATTTCCAGAAACATAAACACATTAACAGACTCATTGGCAAATTATGTGTTAGACAGACATTTGCAACATTTATAAAAAGAAGAATTTCATCAATATTTGCATCAGGATCATGTAACTTAACCAACATAAAAATCCGAAAATCAAAAATATATATATATATATATAACTGTTTATGGTTTACACATAATGTTCTGTAACCAAGTCAAAATTAGTCAGATGACCGAAAACTCAAAACGATAGGGGGCACCCTAGTCTAATGATGCTGGTGATAACAAGTCACCGCCTGTGCAATCATGCATAAAAGCCTAGTCCACCGACTCGGCACGCCGGTAGTATGTCACTGCAACCTCAGAGGCAGCTCGTCGGTCATCACGTCCGGAATACCAAGAGTGAGGCCCTCAACCTGATCCTATAATGCTGAAAGAGTCTCGGCCACATCAAGGTCGCGAAGGATAGCCCTTCCCACAGCCTCTCCTGCTGGAGCGGCAGTTGGCACTCTCAAGCGTACTACTGGCCGAACTGGTCCAACCTTTGCATGAGCACATGAGTTTTGATTAGTCCTGATAGAAGAAATCACAAGAACATTATAAAGAGAAACGATAAACAGAGATATGGTCAAAGAATTTACCGATGACACCCCACTGCTCGCCAGCCAGCAATACCAAATCCGGGTCACCCCGAAAATCCATACCAGCATATGGATACTTAGAAAAAACCATCTCCTGACGGTTGAACCACTCGAAGAAGGTATCAGAAAAGGAAACCTGGGACTGACCAGCATGTCTGGCCATAAGTTTGACCCATCTCTGCATCCGTGGCTCAGTCGGTGGAGGTAAACCAAGTGAAACATACTGCAGCTGCATCAGCGGGATCTTTTCCAAGGAAAAAGCGGTCAAAATAGAACCATATCCAAAGTTCTTCAATCTTCTGTTTTTCACCTTGGTCAGTTGTTCTTTCATCACAGAGAGTACTGCATCACACCAGTTGAACACCTTTGGTTCAAGGCATTTCAAGGCATTCCAAGACATACTGCATATAAGACATGTTGGCCACATGAAGAGCCGCACTACCAGCCAGTCTAGCAAAAGTGAACAGAATGGTCCTCAAGGACCTGCCAGTGACATCTCAGATATTGATCTTTCTATCCTTACTCGGCTGAGATCCCTCTCTACAATACCGGCGAATGTAATCTCTCATGGATTCACCCCCATGGGCTGAACCTAATAATGAGATAGGGGCACCACGCCTCGATAAGCCGGTCAAAAATTAGATGTCCACGACAGTCAAAGGGATAGATTTGCCCCTAATCTGGAACACTTGGTTGGTGGGATCCCATGCATCGAGAAAATATTGCAACAAGTTGATTTGTTGCCTCATGCTAGAGATGCGGAAAAACTTGAACAGGCCACAGTTCCGCAGTGCATTTACCGTAACCGGATCATGTAAAGCAAGCATGTCCTCTTCTTCATGCTCACGTTCTCACCATGTGACAGGCATTTTGCTTCGATGAATCTCTGAAAACAAACAAGAGGAGAGTCAGGATCCTGATTTGGTGAAAAACGGGCAAACATTTCCATGAAAAACTGTGCACAAGTTTCCTCTTGGCGCCCATCGCACCCCCAGCAGTGTTCTGGGTGGGATGCATGTTGACTGGCCAATGGCCAAGCCAGCATGCATCGCACCTTTCGATATAGAAAGGGTGCGATGGAGCCAGGGCGAGTTTTTCAAACCCCAGAGGCTCAGAAAAACCAGAAAACATGCTCAGAATTCAAAAAGGAAAGAATGAAACTGAAGAGCTCAGGTTTAGCTCTTACTTGGTCCAGAGGGCGCCAAGAATCATCCACAGAATCTCCTGGAATCAGCTAGTGAAAATCAAGGGGGAAAGCACGTCCAAAGCTCCAACAAACCAAAGTTCAAATGAAATGGTAAAATGAGAGGTAAAAAACCACTTTTAAATTACTTTTCACGTAATTCAAGTAAAATATTAGTGTTTCGACTCATTTTTCAAGCATATATTATTCGTTTCTAACTAGTTTGATGAAGCAATTGAATAGGCAGTACAACCTTTGAAGGAACAAAGTTGCCAATGGTAAAATCAAAGTAATCAATGACCATTATATCGAGCAGTTTTAACGCGGAATTCAAGCTCGTTAAAAAATAAACATAACCAATGAGCAAACTTTCCCCAGAATTTAAGCTCATTAAAAAATGAACCAATTTCCGGTAAATAACCATCGTGAATGCATTATCATCAACCTTTGAAGCCTTGGTCGTGTTCTCATCATCACCTCCACTCTGTACTGACCGATCATTCACCTCCATTTGATTGTTTACCCTTTTCGAGGAACAACTGCGAAGAGTGATCCTGTTAGCCATCCTTGTGACACTGCTGTGATTGGAAAATTCCAAACCTTACCTGGAATTAGCTGCTACCCGAATTTATCACTCGTTCCTCAGAAAATAAGTCTCCTTTAAGCTCTTTTCATCTGACTCATAAAATATGAAAATATTGCCGAGTAATTGGCCTCTCCAGCTCGTTAAAGTGACCGGAAGTGCTATCCCTCCTTTAGATTTTAATCTTTTTGGACCTGAGGGTTATTACACAAAAAGATCGAGCGCTTGTTTTGTTCGGCTAGTTGAAATTACCGAAAATTCATCCCTTTTGTATTATTTTATACTTTTTCGGACTTAAGGGATTATATGATGAAAAAGGATTGTTGGAGTTTTCTTTACATCCCTTTCAGACTCTCTAAAATTGAAAAGGACCGAGTTGTCTTTGTCGTTAAACTCGTTAAAACCTAATAGCGACAAACTTGTCCATACCGACAAGAACGAGTTTCACTATCGCTAGGCTCATTAAAACATAGCGATGGGTTTGCCTGAAGGGAAAATTATAGAAAATCATATGTTATCCTCCTCAAGCTTGACAAAAATAAAGAGGTACTGGTCAGCAATGACTGGGGAAAAATTGGGAAGAAAAATTGAAGAAACTTTATTGGTAGCAAGTTGCTCTTGAACATGACACTTTCACTCCGCATCCGAGTCGGGTTGGGTTGTTCCGTTCACTAGTCATATCACCATTGGTCTGTCACACCATCCATATTTGGGGTTAACGCTACCAATCCATCATGTCAGTGTCGCCGATATGTTCAAGAGAAGTCGCTAAGAGAATTCGCCTGTGTCTCATCCGCTGCAATACATTTACGCTCCATTCTTTCATGACCGCCACCCTGAACCTTATGTCATCAGATTGTTTTCACCTCCATTAAAATCATTTGCTCCATTCAGTGTCATTGATGTGGGATTCACTAAGGCCCTCCTATGACGGATCGCTTCTTGTCGACATCAGCTCATTATTCAGGAAGTTGATCTAGGAACAACCCTTTCAGTACTTTGAAGCTTGCATACCTCGATGGCAAGTTTCTCACTTCCGGCGACAGGTTTACATCAATGGCCTTCGACCGAAAGATTTTGCGTGGTGTTCAACGCCAAGTCCCTTATTCACACCACGTGAATTGTACTGTAGTACCTTGAGGGTCATCATCATCATCGGTGATTCCTCTCGCGCCTGTTAACAGCTTACATCATTGGCTGGTAATCAGGCGATGTCTTTCCATGTTTGACTCCAAAACATCTCTCACATGGATCGACTTGTACTTTGAGTGAAGATCGAATGAGATTGAAGACCCTGGATCTAGTTTCATCCATCCGGGCTACGATATATATTCAAGAAAATAAATACATCAAATGTACATGATTGCTGCACAGATAATCATCCAATCCAAGGGATGATGGCTCTACCAGAATCATCATTCTTCACACAGACGATTGTCTGTCTTATGTACATGAAAATGAATTTATAAAGTTGAGCATGGGAATGCCCGCCTCAGCTAGATCATGAAAATATTATGAAGATAATGTATTGTATTGTATCTTATTACAGGTCGCCTTCCAGCTCGAAAAAACTTCGGATCCTCATGATAAAGCATTTCACCCGACATCAAAAGATTAACGACCTCATGCTTTAGGGGGCAACTGTTATAGACATTTTTGGGCACTGCAACCCCAATTATAAATGTCCATAAACCAAGGGCTCCTATGTCCCTAAAAGTGTTGTTCCAACCCCTAAAAGAACAAGGTCAGCTGATTACATCATCTCCCAGAAGTTCTCCATGAAAAACTACTCAGAACTGGTCAAAACTAGACCATCTCACCTGCTCCATGGTCAAAGTACGCTGCATCCCACCTAAATGCACACGGGAGGTGCGATGCATATTGAAAAGCCCTTCTATGGAGTGCGATGGGTGAGAGTGGACAAATGGCAGAGTCAATCTACGAGGTGGAGGATCATAGAATCTTCCAGAAACTTCTCCTGTGACACTTGACTCTCTGCATTCGCCCAGGGATGAGTAAGAGATCATCAATCTCCAAGTGGAATCAAGAACTATCAGAGAGAGGACACTAATCAAATCTCAGAGGCTGACTCACTCCCCTTGCAAACATCTATATATGGATCCCTCATCCCAGAGATCCAAAGGCCAGAATTTTGTATCTTGTAAGGAAGTGCTGCTGGTTTCTTGGTATAACATCATAGTGTTGGGTGATCTAAGCTTTTCATGAGGTGAAGAAGGGCTTTCTTGCTGAGAGGATGACGCTGGGTCAGAACAATTGGTTGTAATCCTCTTTGCTATTCTTGATATTAATAAAGCTATTCAAGTTTTCCTCCACATTCTTGTATGATTGATGATATATGCTTTTGTGTGGTCAATATATATCTGGTCCTATATTGTTTATGATAGTAGATCTCTGTTCTTGGATAGTGTTATGCTGCTTTGATTCTACAGGTGCTCTTTGAAGCTGGGTAGATGAGGAAGCGAGTGGCAAAGATCTATCATAAGGGATAGGAATCAAGCAAGGAACCAAGTGCAAGACAGAGGTTGGTCTCCTTTGTTCCCCTCTTATCTACTTCTTATAAAGGAAAACAAATGTGGTTTTAGTTTTTTTGTTTCTACGGTAGCTACCAGCCTTAGTGGGACTAGCAGCTCTGCATAGACACTAGATTTCCCAATAACACATCTCCAAGCCAAGGTGTATGAGCCTACGAGTCGAGATCTCTGCTCGAAAGAGCAGGTTCAGAAGGTGGAGCCGATGCGGTAACAATTTCGACATAGTTGAGCTCAGCAGGACTCAACGGCATCTCATCGCCCCATGATTCTATCTGATTAGCAGGAGGAAGAACCCAAGGATCAGAGCGAATAGAGATCATATTAATAGGAGTGACGTTAGGAGGTGGGAGTTAAAAAACACCCATAAGGGCAGGATCTTTAAAAATTCTGGCTCCCACACTCTCACATGGGATAGAGGTATGCTCCACAAAGGGCACGTTGCCTTCAGAATAGGAGGTGAAGAAAGACAGCTGGTCTACTGTGACAATCTTCCCCTGATGAGGGAAACGAATGACGCGAAATAGAGATGAAGCCATGGCTTGCATAGCATATGTCCAGCTGCGTCCCAGAAGGAGGTTGTAAGTAAGATTAGCATCAACAACTTCAAATTCCACTTTGACCATCTTCCCTTCCAAAGTAATGGGCAAACGTTGGAGTATACCATAAGGGTGAGACTCTCTCCCATCAAAGGCTTCCAAAGTCGTAGGAGACTAGCTCAGAGTCGGAAAACCAATAGCCTTCCAACAGGCAACAGACATGATGCAAGTTGAAGCGCCTTCATCAATGACTGTACGATGAATCGTCTTGGAATTGATGATGACCTGAATAAGGAAGGCAATTTGGTGAGGAAGTCTTGGTATATGGCTCTCTAGGTCAAAAGTAATCAAATCCGAGTCAGCCAGGTCAATGCCACCGATGGCCGATAGCAAGGACTTCCTTTGAGAGGGGCAGCTCTGGAGAACTTCTAAAGCGGACATAGCTGACGGAGCCTGGGCTAAGTCTTCAATGATGCTATAGTGCTAAGAAGCACGAGCATTAGGGTTGTAAGAAGATTTCCGAATTACTCCTTTAGGAGGGGGTCGAACGGGCGCCTCAGTGCTAGGTCTCTCGATATGGAGCGGACCAGAACTAGGCGGAGGAGCACTAGAGGGAACCTCAGGCTCTTTCCCGGCAGGCGAAGGATACTCTTTTGCTCGAGTATTAATGTGGATGGGAATCGTCCCAGCCATAAATACTTGAGAACCAAAGGGAGAGGAGGATTGGGATGGATCAGCCACCATTTGCGTTTGTTGCGACAGAAAAGGCTCTTTGAGCACAGCAGGAGCCCCGGGAGCACCTTTCAACAAACGACTAACTTCAGACCACCTTGGGCAGTCTTTGGTATAGTGATCCTTGTCACATATAAGACAAGGATACTTGGGCTTGCATTTGGCATCTTCCTCGGGTGGAGATTTAAGGGAATCCTGCTTAGGTTGATCAACTTTATTCTTTCCTTTTCCCTTCTTCTTTCCTTTCGAGGCTTTATCCGCCGTGGTTGCCTGGACAGCTTTAACCTCAGAAGTATTACCAGAACTGGATACAGCCTGAGAAGTATTTTCATTCGGAGCATTCGACTTTTACTTCCCAGGGTTCGCGGAAGATTTCTTAGAAGGTGGATTAACAAAACCAATGACACCGTCAACAGATGGTGTTGGCAGTGCTTTGGAAGTTCCAGGTCGCGGGGCATCAGGAAAATAATCATATAGCGTACCGAACTGGGAGTAAACCAAGTCAAGGTACTGAGCACATGCAATAGCCTACTCTTCAGTTACACATGCCCAAATAGCAATGTCTAATGCTATCGGACTGATGAATGAGGTCGTGAACCAGTCGGTGAGAAGCTGATCGGGAATCCAAAACTTAATCAAATGGTGACGCCGTCTCCATTCATGGATATGATCGGAGATATGTGTAGCCGTTGTTTGTTTTAATGATTTCAGGAGCTGTGTGCCCGTTTCATATCGAATTGGCAACTGAAAATGAGTTAAAAATGCCATAGCCAATGAGTTAAAATCCTGAAAAGATCTGCGAGCTAACTCAATATACCATTTAGCAGTAGAGCCAGTGAGGGTCCTTAGAAAAAGGCAAAGCCGGATCGAATCATCAAGCCACGAATTCGACGAACACCATAAATGATAAGTCATGACGTGAGCTTGGGGATCTTCTCCAGCTTTACCATTGAATTTGGGACAATCGCCGGGAATCTTAGTTGGAACCGGGGGCCAATACAGATTATGAAGAATAGGATCATTTGTCAGTTTGGACACATCCCGTAATTCCAACGTTGCTAAAAAGGGTAATTGAGGGTTAAAGGACATCTGAGGCCGAGGGTAGGAGGTAGTACCAGAGTTCCAACCAGCTACTAGTTGCCCCCATTGATTTTGTCCGGACGGATTTTTCCCAGGAGGGCTTTGTCCGTAGGGATTTTTTCCATAAGGGTTATGTTAGTGTCGGTCTTGAAAGACCTCCATCAGTGATCAAAGCTCTTTACATTTGCATTGGTAGGTGTCTCATCAGTGTCAAAATTTGCATCCCGTTAGGCATGCCATAACCCTGATGGAGGAGCTGGTTTATTTGCACCCCTCTTGGCTTTGTTGGATCAGGTCATATCAGTCATTGAGTTTTTCAAGCTTGTCTTGATGTGTCTTAATGTCAAAATTCTAGGTCTAGGGTTTTAGTCATTTGTCTCTACAAGGTCATGTCTCTGAAAGTCCTTGAGTGACCAACAAGCCAGAGGGAGGATGGTAAACATGTTTCTTTGATATTTTCATCATGTACAGTTCATTTCTAACCATGGATTTAAAAACTCTATTTTTAAAGCCAAGGTCATGATAAATTTGTAAAAAGAAATAATTTTTCAAAAAGTCTTCAAAAAGGCAGCAACAACCCTGGTCCCCTTGCCACAGTCCTTCAGATGATCTACCTGCAAAAAGAATCAGGTCAAAGCACTCAAAAAGTCAACTTCAGGATAAAGGAAACCAAGAAAATCAGTGTTTTAAAAAGTGTCAAAATAGACTTTATAAAGTGGGTTTATGGATGAAATTTTTTCAAATGAAGATTATAAAAGGTAATATTCCCTCCTTTCACTCTCATTGTGCATTTCAAGCTTGCAAGAGAGATTGTGAGAGAGTGATAGGTGAAAGAGGCAAAAACACAGTGATTTCGGGTAGTTAGCAGGTGCGCGACCCGTTCAAGCCTGTGCGCGACATGTTGGGCGGTGCGCGACCCGTCCAGGGCACACCAGCAGTGTAAATTTAATACGGGCGCGACCCGTTGGGCTGTGCGTGACCCGTTGGGGAGCCTGCGCGACCCGTTCAGCTGTCTGCAATCAAACTTCAACCAAATTCCTTCATCTCCCTTCAAATCTTCTCAAACGCTTGAGGTAGGGTCTTTACTCATTGTTTTGGAGATGGATGATGAAAATAAGCTTGTATGCTATGATTCTAACCTCACATCAAGCGAATGAAAAGACTTATATGGCTGCTTGTTAATGTTTGTAAAATGGTAGGGTTTTGTGACTGTTTCAAGTGATTTTGTCCCATTTGGTCCCTTCCCTATTTTCCCCTTTCATTCACAATCATGCTTTCATCTCTGTCCCATATTATTTGTACATAAAATGTAGACTTTTTCCCCATCCCTAAACTATAAACCCTACCCCTCTCACAAGCACACAAAACCCTAATTCCCTCTACCATACACATGCAAAAATAGAACAAAAAGAAAAGATGCATTTGCAAATAAAGAAAAGAGTCATGTGAAAATAAATGTTGCTGTATATCTAGAGTCATGTACATAACCCCTACATACCCTTGACATCCCCTTGTACATGAAAACCTTCCCTCTATGTTAAAACAATGTACATGTACTCCTTTTAAAAACAAAATCTGCCTTATGACACACATGAACTCCTATAAGTAAATTTGGTGTATGGTGTCCCTATGTCCCTATTGATACATGTATCCCCCTTCCATGTTCACTATCATACATGTTTTTGTCCCATATGAGATGTTCTTTGCAAATGATTTCCCAATGTTAAAATGTGTTCCTATATGCATGACAATTTGTAAAGTTTCCCTTGAAATTCCCTGTTATTTTCATATATTCCCATTCCTTGTTAAGAAGTTCCCTCCCCTAACATTCCCCTCATGTTTTTTCCCCTTGAAACAGCATAGAGTTCAGTACTTTTGCGGGTAGAGGCAGCAGTTCAATTTGTCCTTCAGTTTGTCCACTTTGCTCCAAAACCATGTCAGATACCGAAACTTACGAGCAAAGTGATGACCATTCATCATCTACAGAGATTGAGGAACAGAGGAGGCCTCATAGAGGGGGTAAGGGAGGCCATCATAAGCGGGAGGAGCCTACTTCTTTGGCAGAATTACAGGCTTGTCCTTTGGCAGTGAATTGTTTCCAGTACATGTCATGCTATCAGTTTTGTGAGAGGATCTCTCAGATTCAGCATCATAGAGAGTTGGCCCGCTTGTTTGTCTTACACCTCCATGATGGACATGTCACTCTTGCAGGGGTGAATTTCATATTGACACCCGAGGTGATCTCAGAGGCTACAGGGATACCAAATGTGGGTGAGGTGTGGCCTAAGCACAGATTACTTGATTTTGTTCACTTTGAGCCTTATGTCCGACCATCATTTGTGAGACTGTTGACGGGTGTTTTCCCATTCAGATTTCTTCGGAGTGAGTATGCTCCCCTCATGAGACTTATCATGCATTATTTTACATGTGAGGGCAGATTTTCACAGGTGTATTCATATCACATTCGCCTGTTGATGCATTTCACCCGGGTGAGGATGATGAACCTCCCGGTCTTCTTGTTTCATAACATTCAGAAGATGGTGCCCATGTTGCAGAGGAAGACCCCGGCTCAGCAGTACAGGAGCTTTGTCACTATGGTTTGATCCAGCTTATAGTCTCTCATCAGTTGACTCAGCAGGGCATCTCATGGGAGGAGTTCATCTCCCGTGAGTTTTTCACAGTGCCACCTCAGCCACATCAGGAGGCCATTCATGAGGAGGGAGGACCATCTCAGCAGCCTGATGCTCCCATCACCCGACATGTCAGCTCCACTCCTTTGGTCACCTATCAGAAAGGCCCAAGGGCCTTATTTGCAGCAGCTAGGCGAGTACTATCTCCACAGCAGGTGGAAGGGGTCTCGCCTTCATCTTCAGATCAGCGAGTGTTATCTCCACACCAGGTGGAAGGGGCCTCGCTTTCTTCACCAGCACAGGTATTGCAGAGGGGCAAAGAGCCCATGGTTCATGAGGATCTGGTGATTGATCTCGAGGTCAGTTCTCCTAGCCAAGAGGCAAAGGAGATCATTCAGCAGCTCAGGGCCGAGAATGATGTTTTTCAGCGGAGACTTGAGGGTGCCCAATGGACCATCACCTATCTAGAGTAGCGGAACACATAGCTGGAGGAGGAGAAGGCGCTTGATGAGCTTTGGAGGATTCGTAGTGACCGAGTCCTAAACCGTAGGAGGCCCGGTGATCCATTGCCTGCTGACCGAGAGTCACTGCTCATTCAAGAGAATGCCCACTTGGAGAGGCTGTTGGCTAAGGCCAACCAAGAGAAAAAGATGCTAAGGAACATGAAGAATCACTATTGGGCGAGGATGCATGTTTGCAAGGCAAAAATGAAAATGTTCCAAAGGAGGTTGTCCGAGGCTCTTAGGCGGAAGAAGAAGATCAACCCCCTTAGTATTTTGGCTGAGGCATCCCTCAAGGATCATGGCACTCACTAGCATCAGTTACAGCACAAATCCCAAAAATTTTGGAGAATTTTGGGTAATTTTGGTATTTTTGGGAAATTTACAGGTTTTGGCTTCTCAACGGGTCTCACCCCCGGTGAGACCCTTTGTCATCGTAGCTCCGTTTTGCGAAAACTCAGCATTGCTAGATTTTTCATGCAAAGTTACACATGCCTATGGATGGATTTGAGTTTTCATGGAGTTTTGGGCCTCCTAAAGGTCAAAATACAACCAAATTTTGACTTTCTGCCCCTTTTTTGAGCTGCAGAAGTAGTCTTGGGATAATTGACTTTTGTCGTAGTAAATGACATCCAAATCCAAAAATTCTAGCTGGGTTGGAAATTAGACTCAGATACCTTTCCAACGAGCTATCCTGCACCTCATTCTAACACCGGGAAGGCCTCCAAACAGGGCTCCAAAGTGCGCGACCCGTTGAGGAATTTGTGCCAGATTTGACCAGTTCAGCCCAGAAATTGCAGTTTAGCTCCAGTTTGACTTTCTGAGGTCGATGGTGGTCCTCTTGACTGTGCTTGTGGCACTTTTTGGATACTTTTACTCTTGTTTTACTCTTCTATAAGTTTCTCTCATGTAAAGGGTAAAAATTGGCTGTATGAACTAGTTTCCAAGTTTATAGAGGCAAGTTGTTTTGACTGCCTATTTTGTAGTGCTTAGTTTAGAAGTTGTTCAAACAGCTCCTAGGATAGTGAGCTCGACCCATGGAGGCAGGGAAAGAGGTTAGATCATCTATATTATGTACTTTCTTGCTCATTTTCATGGTTGGAATCTTGAGGGAGGAGCTATCATTGTATATTTCACTTGTATCTCTGCAATTTTTGGCTAAGGAAGACCAGGGTTTTGCAGTAATCTTTGGGATTCTTGTGGACTCAGGTGTTGATGGTGTGTTTCTTCATGTTATTGTAAGCTTTTTTATGTGATTCATTTCCTTTCTATACTGCTGCATATTAAACAAATGAAGTGATAAAGTCAGAATTCATGCTTGCCATGCTCTACTTTTAGATTTGTTTAATTTCTATGTTTTCTGCTGTCTAAAGAGAATTCAAATCCATTGTTTGCTCTCTTTAGCCTTCTTTTCTTTCTTCCTAATCATCCACTTCAGCTAAAGACATCAATACAGGTTCCTACCTTGCCCCAAAGACCCCCCTGCAGAAACTGTGTCCAATCCCCGCACCCTAAATTGCAGCTCCTCAATTTCCCACCAAAAACCCCCAAAAGCAACCTTTATAACCAGTTTACTAGCCTAATATCAGTGATACATTGTTGGTGATCTTATCCTATTGAAAATCTACCGAGATTGACCGGAGAGAGCCTTCTCCTGCCCCGTAGGGCTAGCTACGAGGCTGAATGGTTTGATGTAGCTTTGAGATTTGCCTTTTCAGCCTGAGGTGAAATTTCAAGTGCTAACATACTGGCAACCATACTGGGGAGAACAACTAATCCTTTGCTCATTGACGTGTTGTTTCATAAGTCTTAGACGGAGCCTGAAGTTATGCCAGGTAGCCTTCGAAACGCTTTTGCTTTGCATAAGCGGAAGTAGATAAACGCTGCTTCAGTCCATCTCCGTGAGCTTGTGAATACAGCACTTCATTTGCATTTCACCCCAGTACATGTATCAAGTTCAGATCTGATTGTTGATAGTGGACAACGATCAGACACTTGAAAGGCTGAAATCATTCACTGGCGACTCCTTCACTGAGATCAGTGCTTCATGGTGACTTCACTGCAGAGAGATCAGTAGCTTTGAGCTTTTCAAGATGGATCAGATTGCAAGAAGATATGCTCCCTTGAGCCGAGATCACATTCCAGGTTTTCCGAATAAGATGCCCAAGGTAGATTGGTCAAGGAATCTGCCCACATTTAACGCTGATGGTAAGAAGGATGCTGCTTTACATCTGATTAGATTTCATATGCATATTCGCAAGTTAAAGATCAATTTTCCTGAGGACTGTTTGATGAAAATGTTTATGGCTACTCTGGAAGATGAAGCCCGATCCTGGTATGAAAGTTTGCCATCTGCTTCAATTTATTGTTTAAGGGATTTTCATACCGTGTTCTTTGAAAAGTATAAAGAATCATATCCATCTTTGGTTTTAGTTCATAACTGTTGTAGCCATGTACATAATTTTATTGAAAGCCTTGAGAAGTATTATGAAGATGATAATTTTATGGATGATGAGATTATGGAGGCTCTGTATGAGAATCCATTTCAGCAGCATAAAGAAAACTTAGAGAATTCCCATCAAGATGATCAGGACATTTTGCAGCAGAATCAAGATCAGCAGGTTGAAGATAATATGGCTGAAAATGATGAAAGAGAGGGTTCTATTTCAGATCTGCCCACAGAAGAAGACAGCGTGCAAGGTAGTCAAGATTCAATTTCAGAATGTGATGCAGTCAAGTCAGCTATTTGAGATCAACATTCAGATCATGATGACCAAGCATACCTTGTGTTGAATCTTGAAAAGGAGAATTTTGCTGTTGAGATCATAGATGGAGTTTTGGATTCAAATGTTCATGAACAGCAAGGTGAGACCTTTGTGCAAGTAAGTGATGAATCTCCTTTCAATAATTCAGTAATAAATGATAGTTTGAGTGCCTTATCATGTGAAGATAATTACTGTGTAAGTAGAAGAGAACAAAAGGCATTGTCTCCTTTGTCTGAAGAGGAGATAGATCAGCTTTTGAAAGGTCTTGTTACAGCCCAAGCTACAGCAGATTTGCAATGCACACATAGTCAGGAAAGTGTTGGGGAAACTCCTTCCTCTGTTGAAGAAGATGATTGTATTGTAGATCAGCAAACAGATAATTTTTTCCTTCACAAAGATGATAATCCGGCTGTGATATCATATGAAGATGACCTACCATATTGTCAGACTACAGAAGATCATAGCATACAGGATTACCTTTCAGATTCTTCATATGTTTCATGTGTTGAAATGCTTTTCCAAGAAGAGATCTGCTCACCTACTTGTTCAGAGTTTTTTGACGCCCATGAGCATACTTTTACCGAAGCACATGATGAAGGCAGATCAGGATTTGAAACAAAGGACACCTTATTCTTTCAACAAGAGGTAAATCTTCATGTTCTTCAGGATCCAATGGAAAATTTGTTGCAGCCAGCAGTGATAGTATTTATTGCAGTGTTCAGTGATGAAGGAGATCATGGTCAACTATGTTTTTGGATGCCCAGTGATAGGTTTGTTTTGTTGACCAGAAGATCTAATCAGGAGAATCAGTCAAGAAGCCATCTTCTTGATTGGTTGCATTGGCATTATGATATAGTTTGATGGTATATTGTTTTGTAAGAACCACAGGCGATTATGTACTACCATCAAGTGTTAAATTTTAAGTTCAGGTCTTGAGTTAGTTTGTTAGAGTCAAGTTTTTTCCATCATTTCAATTTGTCAGTGAGTCGGTTTGTGTCAAAGTTAGTTCAAATTTCAGTCAATTGTCAAAGTCAATAAAGTTGTCCAAATTTGGGTCAAAAGTGTAAATAATGACTCCATTACCCAATGATAAAAGCACTGGTCTGCTCTCCCAGAGGTCTGAGGTTCTTGGTACCTCCAAGGAGCTACCATCCCCATTGGAGCCAATGTTAGTGTCGGTCTTGAAAGCCCTCCATCAGTGATCAAAGCTCTTTACATTTGCATTAGTAGGTGTCTCATCAGTGTCAAAATTTGCATCCCGTTAGGCATGCCATAACCCTGATGGAGGAGTTGGTTTATTTGCACCCCTCTTGGCTTTGCTAGATCAGGTCATATCAGTCATTGAGTTTTTCAAGCTTGTCTTGATGTGTCTTAATGTCAAAATTCTAGGTCTAGGGTTTTGGTCATTTGTCTCTACAAGGTCATGTCTCTGAAAGTCCTTGAGTGACCAGCAAGCCAGAGGGAGGATGGTAAACATGTTTCTTTGATATTTTCATCATGTACAGTTCATTTCTAACCTTGGATTTAAAAACTCTGTTTTTAAAGCCAAGGTCATGATAAATTTGTAAAAAGAAATAAGTTTTCAAAAAGTCTTCAAAAAGGCAGCAACAACCCTGGTCCCCTTGCCACAGTCCTTCAGATGATCTACCTGCAAAAAGAATCAGGTCAAAGCACTCAAAAAGTCAACTTCAGGATAAAGGAAACCAAGAAAATCAGTGTTTTAAAAAGTGTCAAAATAGACTTTATAAAGTGGGTTTATGGATGAAATTTTTTCAAATGAAGATTATAAAAGGTAATATTCCCTCCTTTCACTCTCATTGTGCATTTCAAGCTTGCAAGAGAGATTGTGAGAGAGTGATAGGCGAAAGAGGCAAAAACACAGTGATTTTCGGCAGTTAGCAGGTGCGCGACCCGTTCAAGCTTGTGCGCGACCTGTTGGGCGGTGCGCGACCCGTCCAGGGCACTCCAGCAGTGTAAATTTAATACGGGCGCGACCCGTTGGGCTGTGCGTGACCCGTTGGGGAGCCTGCGCGACCTGTTCAGCTGTCTGCAATCAAACTTCAACCAAATTCCTTCATCTCCCTTCAAATCTTCTCAAACGCTCGAGGTAGGGTCTTTACTCATTGTTTTGGAGATGGATGATGAAAATAAGCTTGTATGCTATGATTCTAACCTCACATCAAGCGAATGAAAATACTTATATGGCTGCTTGTTAATGTTTGTAAAATGCTAGGGTTTTGTGACTGTTTCAAGTGATTTTGTCCCATTTGGTCCCTTCCCTCTTTTCCCCTTTCATTCGCAGTCATGATTTCATCTCTGTCCCATATTATTTGTACATAAAATGTAGACTTTTTCCCCATCCCTAAACTATAAACCCTACCCCTCTCACAAGCACACAAAACCCTAATTCCCTCTACCATACACATGCAAAAATAGAACAAAAAGAAAAGATGCATTTGCAAATAAAGAAAAGAGTCATGTGAAAATAAATGTTGTTGTATATATAGAGTCATGTACATAACCCCTACATACCCTTGACATCCCCTTGTACATGAAAACCTTCCCTCTATGTTAAAACAATGTACATGTATTCCTTTTAAAAACAAAATCTGCCTTATGACACACATGAACTCCTATAAGTAAAATTGGTGTATGGTGTCCCTATGTCCCTATTGATACATGTATCCCCCTTCCATGTTCACTATCATACATGTTTTTGTCCCATATGAGATGTTCTTTGCAAATGATTTCCCAATGTTAAAATGTGTTCCTATATGCATGACAATTTGTAAAGTTTCCCTTGAAATTCCCTGTTATTTTCATATATTCCCATTCCTTGTTAAGAAGTTCCCTCCCCTAACATTCCCCTCATGTTTTTCCCCCTTGAAACAGCATAGAGTTCAGTACTTTTGCAGGCAGAGGCAGCAGTTCAATTTGTCCTTCAGTTTATCCACTTTGCTCCAAAACCATGTCAGATACCGAAACTTACGAGCAAAGTGATGACCATTCATCATCTACAGAGATTGAGGAATAGAGGAGGCCTCGTAGAGGGGGTAAGGGAGGCCATCATAAGTGGGAGGAGCCTACTTCTTTGGCAGAATTACAGGCTTGTCCTTTGGCAGTGAATTGTTTCCAGTACATGTCATGCTATCAGTTTTGTGAGAGGATCTCTCAGATTCAGCATCATAGAGAGTTGGCCCGCTTGTTTGTCTTACACCTCCATGATGGACATGTCACTCTTGCATGGGTGAATTTCATATTGACACCCGAGGTGATCTCAGAGGCTACAGGGATACCAAATGTGGGTGAGGTGTGGCCTAAGCGCAGATTACTTGATTTTGTTCACTTTGAGCCTTATGTCCGACCATCATTTGTGAGACTGTTGACAGGTGTTTTCCCATTCAGATTTCTTCGGAGTGAGTATGCTCCCGTCATGAGACTTATCATGCATTATTTTACATGTGAGGGCAGATTTTCACAGGTGTATTCATATCACATTTGCCTGTTGATGCATTTCACCCGGGTGAGGATGATGAACCTCCCGGTCTTCTTGTTTCATAACATTCAGAAGATGGTGCCCATGTTGCAGAGGAAGACCCCGGCTCAGCAGTACAGGAGCCTTTGTCACTATGGTTTGATCTAGCTTATAGTCTCTCATCAGTTGACTCAGCAGGGCATCTCATGGGAGGAGTTCATCTCCTGTGAGTTTTTCACAGTGCCACCTCAGCCACATCAGGAGGCCATTCATGAGGAGGGAGGACCATCTCAGCAGCCTGATGCTCCCATCACCCGACATGTCAGCTCCACTCCTTTGGTCACCTATCAGAAAGGCCCAAGGGCCTTATTTGCAGCAGCTAGGCGAGTACTATCTCCACAGTAGGTGGAAGGGGTCTCGCCTTCATCTTCAGATCAGCGAGTGTTATCTCCACACCAGGTGGAAGGGGCCTCGCTTTCTTCACCAGCACAGGTATTGCAGAGGGGCAAAGAGCCCATGGTTCATGAGGATCCGGTGATTGATCTCGAGGTCAGTTCTCCTAGCCAAGAGGCAAAGGAGATCATTCAGCAGCTCAGGGCCGAGAATGATGTTTTTCAGCGGAGAATTGAGGGTGCCCAATGGACCATCACCTATCTAGAGCAGCAGAATACACAGCTGGAGGAGGAGAAGGCTCTTGATGAGCTTTGGAGGATTCGTAGTGACCGAGTCCTAAACCGTAGGAGGCCCGGTGATCCATTGCATGCTGACCGAGAGTCACTACTCATTCAGGAGCAAGGAAAATTTTAAGGATGGAAAAATTTCTTGAAGTTTAAAAACATTGGCGAATCTCACTAATCCCTAATATGCAAACTATAAAATGTTTATTGATATATTTGTAAAATTATTCAAATTTATAATGATTTTATATATAGCCTCTATACAATGTTGGCGATTTTTAAGGTAAAATAATTTTATATTCTAAAATTTGGGCGAATCGTCTGAAATTGGCGAATCTTTTTTGTGGAAAAATCATGGAAAATTAGCCCACTGGGCGAACATTAGCCCCTAAAATTTTCCATGTTCAGGAGAATGCCCACTTGGAGAGGCTGTTGGCTAAGGCCAACCAAGAGAAAAAGCTGCTAAGGAACATGAAGAATCACTATTGGGTGAGGATGCATGTTTGCAAGGCAAAAATGAAAATGTTCCAAAGGAGGTTGTCCGAGGCTCTTAGGCGGAAGAAGAAGATCACCCCCCTCAGTATTTTGGCTGAGGCATCCCTCAAGGATCATGGCACTCACTAGCATCAGCTATAGCACAAATCCCAAAAATTTTGGAGAATTTTGGGTAATTTTGGTATTTTTGGGAAATTTACAGGTTTTGGCTTCTCAACGGGTCTCACCCCCGGTGAGACCCTTTGTCATCGTAGCTCCGTTTTGCGAAAACTTAGCATTTCTAGATTTTTCATGCAAAGTTACACATGCCTATGGATGGATTTGAGTTTTCATGGAATTTTGGGCCTCCTAAAGGTCAAAATACAACCAAATTTTGACTTTCTGCCCCTTTTTTGAGCTGCAGAAGTAGTCTTGGTATAATTGACTTTTGACTAGGTAAATCACATCCAAACCCAAACATTCTAGTTGGGTTGGAAAGTAGACTCAGATACCTTTCCAACGAGCTATCCTGCACCTCATTCTGACACCGGGAAGGCCTCCAAACAGGGCTCCAAAGTGCGCGACCCGTTGAGGAAGATGTGCGCGACCCGTTGAGGAATTTGTGCCAGATTTGACCAGTTCAGCCCAGAAATTGCAGTTTAGCTCCAGTTTGACTTTCTGAGGTCGATGGTGGTCCTCTTGACTGTACTTGTGGCACTTTTTGGATACTTTTACTCTTGTTTTACTCTTCTAGAAGTTTCTCTCATGTAAAGGGTAAAAATTGGCTGTATGAACTGGTTTCCAAGTTTATAGAGGCAAGTTGTTTTGACTGCCTATTTTGTAGTGCTTAGTTTAGAAGTTGTTCAAACAGCTCCTAGGATAGTGAGCTCGACCCATGGAGGCAGGGAAAGAGGTTAGATCATCTATATTATGTACTTTCTTGCTCATTTTCATGGTTGGACTCTTGAGGGAGGAGCTATCATTGTATATTTCACTTGTATCTCTGCAATTTTTGGCTAAGGAAGACCAGGGTTTTGCAGTAATCTTTGGGATTCTTGTGGACTCAGGTGTTGATGGTGTGTTTCTTCATGTTATTGTAAGCTTTGTTATGTGATTCATTTCCTTTCTATACTACTACATATTAAACAAATGAAGTGATAAAGTCAGAATTCATGCTTGCCATGCTCTACTTTTAAATTTGTTTAATTTCTATGTTTTCTGCTGTCTAAAGAGAATTCAAATCCATTGTTTGCTCTCTTTAGCCTTCTTTTCTTTCTTCCTAATCATCCACTTCAGCTAAAGACATCAATACAGGTTCCTACCTTGCCCCAAAGACCCCCCTGCAGAAACTGTGTCCAATCCCCGCACCCTAAATTGCAGCTCCTCAATTTGCCACCAAAAACCCCCAAAATCAACCTTTATAACCAGTTTACTATCCTAATATCAGTGATACATTGTTGGTCATCTTATCCTATTGAAAATCTACCGAGATTGACCGGAGAGAGCCTTCTCCTGCCCCGTAGGGCTAGCTACGAGGCTGAATGGTTTGATGTAGCTTTGAGATTTGCCTTTTCAGCCTGAGGTGAAATTTCAAGTGCTAACATACTGGCGACCATACTGGGGAGAACAACTAATCCTTTGCTCATTGACGTGTTGTTTCATAAGTCTTAGACGGAGCCTGAAGTTATGCCAGGTAGCCTTCGAAACGCTTTTGCTTTGCATAAGCGGAAGTAGATAAACGCTGCTTCAGTCCATCTCCGTGAGCTTGTGAATACAACACTTCATTTGCATTTCACCCCAGTACATGTATCAAGTTCAGATCTGATTGTTGATAGTGGACAACGATCAGACACTTGAAAGGCTGAAATCATTCACTGGCGACTCCTTCACTGAGATCAGTGCTTCATGGTGACTTCACTGCAGAGAGATCAGTAGCTTTGATCTTTTCAAGATGGATCAGATTGCAAGAAGATATGCTCCCTTGAGTCGAGATCACATTCCAGGTTTTCCGAATAAGATGCCCAAGGTAGATTGGTCAAGGAATCTGCCCACATTTAACGTTGATGGTAAGAAGGATGCTGCTTTACATCTGATTAGATTTCATATGCATATTCGCAAGTTAAAGATCAATTTTCCTGAGGACTGTTTGATGAAAATGTTTATGGCTACTCTGGAAGATGAAGCTCGATCCTGGTATGAAAGTTTGCCATCTGCTTCAATTTATTGTTTAAGGGATTTTCATACCGTGTTCTTTGAAAAGTATAAAGAATCATATCTATCTTTGATTTTAGTTCAGAACTGTTGTAGCCATGTACATAATTTTATTGAAAGCCTTGAGAAGTATTATGAAGATGATAATTTTATGGATGATGAGATTATGGAGGCTCTGTATGAGAATCCATTTCAGCAGCATAAAGAAAACTTAGAGAATTCCCATCAAGATGATCAGGACATTTTGCAGCAGAATCAAGATCAGCAGGTTGAAGATAATAAGGCTGAAAATGATGAAGAGAGGGTTCTATTTCAGATCTGCCCACAGAAGAAGACAGCGTGCAAGGTAGTCAAGATTCAATTTCAGAATGTGATGCAGTCAAGTTAGCTATTTCAGATCAACATTCAGATCATGATGACCAAGCATACCTTGTGCTGAATCCTGAAAAGGAGAATTTTGATGTTGAGATCATAGATGGAGTTTTGGATTCAAATGTTCATGAACAGCAAGGTGAGACCTTTGTGCAAGTAAGTGATGAATCTCCTTTCAATAATTCAGTAATAAATGATAGTTTGAGTGCCTTATCATGTGAAGATAATTACTGTGTAAGCAAAAGAGAACAAAAGGCATTGTCTCATTTGTCTGAAGAGGAGATAGATCAGCTTTTGAAAGGTCTTGTTACAGCCCAAGCTACAGCAGATTTGCAATGCACACATAGTCAGGAAAGTGTTGGGGAAACTCCTTCCTCTGTTGAAGAAGATGATTGTATTGTAGATCAGCAAACAGATAATTTTTTCCTTCACAAAGATGATAATCCGGCTGTGATATCATATGAAGATGACCTACCATATTGTCAGACTACAAAAGATCATAGCATACAGGATTACCTTTCAGATTCTTCATATGTTTCATGTGTTGAAATGCTTTTCCAAGAAGAGATCTGCTCACCTACTTGTTCAGAGTTTTTTGACGCCCATGAGCATACTTTTACCGAAGCACATGATGAAGGCAGATCAGAATTTGAAACAAAGGACACCTTCTTCTTTCAACAAGAGGTAAATCTTCATGTTCTTCAGGATCCAATGGCAAATTTGTTGCAGCCAGCAGTGATAGTGTTTATTGCAGTGTTCAGTGATGAAGGAGATCATGGTCAACTATGTTTTTGGATGCCCAGTGATAGGTTTGTATTGTTGACCAGATGATCTAATCAGGAGAATCAGTCAAGAAGCCATCTTCTTGATTGGTTGCATTGGCATTATGATATAGTTTGATGGTATATTGTTTTGTAAGAACCACACGCGGTTATGTACTGCCATCAAGTTTTAAATTTTAAGTTCAGGTCTTGAGTTAGTTTGTTAGAGTCAAGTTTTTTCCATCATTTCGATTTGTCAGTGAGTCGGTTTGTGTCAAAGTTAGTTCAAATTTCAGTCAATTGTCAAAGTCAATAAAGTTGTCCAAATTTGGTTCAAAAGTGTAAATAATGACTCCATTGCCCAATGATAAAAGCACTGGTCTGCTCTCCCAGAGGTCTGAGGTTCTTGGTACCTCCAAGGAGCTACCATCCCCATTGGAGCCAATGTTAGTGTCGGTCTTGAAAGCCCTCCATCAGTGATCAAAGCTCTTTACATTTGCATTAGTAGGTGTCTCATCAGTGTCAAAATTTGCATCCCGTTAGGCATGCCATAACCCTGATGGAGGAGCTGGTTTCTTTGCACCCCTCTTGGCTTTGCTGGATCAGGTCATATCAGTCATTGAGTTTTTCAAGCTTGTCTTGATGTGTCTTAATGTCAAAATTCTAGGTCTAGGGTTTTGGTCATTTGTCTCTGCAAGGTCATGTCTCTGAAAGTCCTTGAGTGACCAGCAAGCCAGAGGGAGGATGGTAAACATGTTTCTTTGATATTTTCATCATGTACAGTTCATTTCTAACCTTGGATTTAAAAACTCTGTTTTTAAAGCCAAGGTCATGATAAATTTGTAAAAAGAAATAAGTTTTCAAAAAGTCTTCAAAAAGGCAGCAACAACCCTGGTCCCCTTGCCACAGTCCTTCAGATGATCTACCTGCAAAAAGAATCAGGTCAAAGCACTCAAAAAGTCAACTTCAGGATAAAGGAAACCAAGAAAATCAGTGTTTTAAAAAGTGTCAAAATAGACTTTATAAAGTGGGTTTATGGATGAATTTTTTTCAAATGAAGATTATAAAAGGTAATATTCCCTCCTTTCACTCTCATTGTGCATTTCAAGCTTGCAAGAGAGATTGTGAGAGAGTGATAGGCGAAAGAGGCAAAAACACAGTGATTTCCGGCAGTTAGCAGGTGCGCGACCCGTTCAAGCTTGTGCGCGACCTGTTGGGCGGTGCGCGACCCGTCCAGGGCACTCCAGCAGTGTAAATTTAATACGGGCGCGACCCGTTGGGCTGTGCGCGACCCGTTGGGGAGCCTGCGCGACCCGTTCAGCTGTCTGCAATCAAACTTCAACCAAATTCCTTCATCTCCCTTCAAATCTTCTCAAACGCTCGAGGTAGGGTCTTTACTCATTGTTTTGGAGATGGATGATGAAAATAAGCTTGTATGCTATGATTCTAACCTCACATCAAGCGAATGAAAATACTTATATGGCTGCTTGTTAATGTTTGTAAAATGCTAGGGTTTTGTGACTGTTTCAAGTGATTTTGTCCCATTTGGTCCCTTCCCTCTTTTCCCCTTTCATTCACAGTCATGCTTTCATCTCTGTCCCATATTATTTGTACATAAAATGTAGACTTTTTCCCCATCCCTAAACTATAAACCCTACCCCTCTCACAAGCACACAAAACCCTAATTCCCTCTACCATACACATGCAAAAATAGAACAAAAAGAAAAGATGCATTTGCAAATAAAGAAAAGAGTCATGTGAAAATAAATGTTGTTGTATATCTAGAGTCATGTACATAACCCCTACATACCCTTGACATCCCCTTGTACATGAAAACCTTCCCTCTATGTTAAAACAATGTACATTTACTCCTTTTAAAAACAAAATCTGCCTTATGACACACATGAACTCCTATAAGTAAAATTGGTGTATGGTGTCCCTATGTCCCTATTGATACTTGTATCCCCCTTCCATGTTCACTATCATACATGTTTTTGTCCCATATGAGATGTTCTTTGCAAATGATTTCCCAATGTTAAAATGTGTTCCTATATGCATGACAATTTGTAAAGTTTCCCTTGAAATTACCTATTATTTTCATATATTCCCATTCCTTGTTAAGAAGTTCCCTCCCCTAACATTCCCCTCATGTTTTTTCCCCTTGAAACAGCATAGAGTTCAGTACTTTTGCAGGCAGAGGCAGCAGTTCAATTTGTCCTTCAGTTTGTCCACTTTGCTCCAAAACCATGTCAGATACCGAAACTTACGAGCAAAGTGATGACCATTCATCATCTACAGAGATTGAGGAACAGAGGAGGCCTCGTAGAGGGGGTAAGGGAGGCCATCATAAGTGGGAGGAGCCTACTTCTTTGGCAGAATTACAGGCTTGTCCTTTGGCAGTGAATTGTTTCCAGTACATGTCATGCTATCAGTTTTGTGAGAGGATCTCTCAGATTCAGCATCATAGAGAGTTGGCCCGCTTGTTTGTCTTACACCTCCATGATGGACATGTCACTCTTGCAGGGGTGAATTTCATATTGACACCCGAGGTGATCTCAGAGGCTACATGGATACCAAATGTGGGTGAGGTGTGGCCTAAGCGCAGATTACTTGATTTTGTTCACTTTGAGCCTTATGTCCGACCATCATTTGTGAGACTGGTTACGGGTGTTTTCCCATTCAGATTTCTTCGGAGTGAGTATGCTCCCCTCATGAGACTTATCATGCATTATTTTACATGTGAGGGCAGATTTTCACAGGTGTATTCATATCACATTCGTCTGTTGATGCATTTCACCTGGGTGAGGATGATGAACCTCCCGGTCTTCTTGTTTCATAAAATTCAGAAGATGGTGCCCATGTTGCAGAGGAAGACCCCGGCTCAGCAGTACAGGAGCCTTTGTCACTATGGTTTGATCCAGCTTATAGTCTCTCATCAGTTGACTCAGCAGGGCGTCTCATGGGAGGAGTTCATCTCCCGTGAGTTTTTCACAGTGCCACCTCAGCCACATCAGGAGGCCATTCATGAGGAGGGAGGACCATCTCAGCAGCCTGATGCTCCCATCACCCGACATGTCAGCTCCACTCCTTTGGTCACCTATCAGAAAGGCCCAAGGGCCTTATTTGCAGCAGCTAGGCGAGTACTATCTCCACAGCAGGTGGAAGGGGTCTCGCCTTCATCTTCAGATCAGCGAGTGTTATCTCCACACCAGGTGGAAGGGGCCTCGCTTTCTTCACCAGCACAGGTATTGCAGAGGGGCAAAGAGCCCATGGTTCATGAGGATCCGGTGATTGATCTCGAGGTCAGTTCTCCTAGCCAAGAGGCAAAGGAGATCATTCAGCAGCTCAGGGCCGAGAATGATGTTTTGCAGCAGAGACTTGAGGGTGCCCAATGGACCATCACCTATCTAGAGCAGCGGAACACACAGCTGGAGGAGGAGAAGGCGCTTGATGAGCTTTGGAGGATTCGTAGTGACCGAGTCCTAAACCGTAGGAGGCCCGGTGATCCATTGCCTGCTGACCGAGAGTCACTGCTCATTCAGGAGAATGCCCACTTGGAGAGGTTGTTGGCTAAGGCCAACCAAGAGAAAAAGCTGCTAAGGAACATGAAGAATCACTATTGGACGAGGATGCATGTTTGCAAGGCAAAAATGAAAATGTTCCAAAGGAGGTTGTCTGAGGCTCTTAGGCGGAAGAAGAAGATCAACCCCCTCAGTATTTTGGCTGAGGCATCCCTCAAGGATCATGGCACTCACTAGCATCATCTACAGCACAAATCCCAAAAATTTTGGAGAATTTTGGGTAATTTTTGTATTTTTGGGAAATTTACAGGTTTTGGCTTCTCAACGGGTCTCACCCCCAGTGAGACCCTTTGTCATCGTAGCTCCGTTTTGCGAAAACTTAGCATTGCTAGATTTTGCATGCAAAGTTACACATGCCTATGGATGGATTTGAGTTTTCATGGAATTTTGGGCCTCCTAAAGGTCAAAATACAACCAAATTTTGACTTTCTGCCCCTTTTTTGAGCTGCAAACGTAGTCTTGGGAGAATTGACTTTTGACTGGGCAAATTACATCCAAATCCCAAAATTCCGGTTGGGTTGGAAAGTAGACTCAGAGACCTTTCCAACCAGCTATCTTGCACCTCATTCTGACACCGTGAAGGCCTCCAAACAGGGATCCAAAGTGCACGACCCGTTGAGGAAGATGTGCGCGACCCGTTGAGGAATTTGTGCCAGATTTGACCAGTTCAGCCCAGAAATTGCAGTTTAGCTCCAGTTTGACTTTCTGAGGTCGATGGTGGTCCTCTTGACTGTACTTGTGGCACTTTTTGGATACTTTTACTCTTGTTTTACTCTTCTATAAGTTTCTCTCATGTAAAGGGTAAAAATTGGCTGTATGAACTGGTTTCCAAGTTTATAGAGGCAAGTTGTTTTCACTGCCTATTTTGTAGTGCTTAGTTTAGAAGTTGTTCAAACAGCTCCTAGGATAGTGAGCTCGACCCATGGAGGTAGGGAAAGAGGTTAGATCATCTATATTATGTACTTTCTTGCTCATTTTCATGGTTGGACTCTTGAGGGAGGAGCTATCATTGTATATTTCACTTGTATCTCTGCAATTTTTGGCTAAGGAAGACCAGGGTTTTGCAGTCATCTTTGGGATTCTTGTGGACTCATGTGTTGATGGTGTGTTTCTTCATGTTATTGTAAGCTTTGTTATGTGATTCATTTCCTTTCTATACTGCTGCATATTAAACAAATGAAGTGATAAAATCAGAATTCATGCTTGCCATGCTCTACTTTTAAATTTGTTTAATTTCTATGTTTTCTGCTGTCTAAAGAGAATTCAAATCCATTTTTTGCTCTCTTTAGCCTTCTTTTCTTTCTTCCTAATCATCCACTTCAGCTAAAGACATCAATACAGGTTCCTACCTTACCCCAAAGACCCCCCTGCAGAAACTGTGTCCAATCCCCGCACCCTAAATTGCAGCTCCTCAATTTGCCACCAAAAACCCCCAAAATCAGCCTTTATAACCAGTTTAATAGCCTAATATCAGTGATACATTGTTGGTCATCTTATCCTATTGAAAATCTACCGAGATTGACCGGAGAGAGCCTTCTCCTGCCCCGTAGGGCTAGCTACGAGGCTGAATGGTTTGATGTAGCTTTGAGATTTGCCTTTTCAGCTTGAGGTGAAATTTCAAGTGCTAACAGGTTATAGGATGGATAACCCTGGATTTGCCCCCCAGCATTCCATTGATTACTAACTTGGCCTGTAGGAGCAACATAGGGTTGCTGGTAATTCTGATAAGGACTCACCTGCAGTTGTTGATAATTTGGATACAGGGAAAATTGAGTTTGCCCTTGGGATTGCTGGAAACCATAAGGTGGCTGGGCTCCAAACTGAGCCTGGGAACCCGGCTGTGTTTGATAGGCTGGTTGAGATTGAGATCCAACCTACATTTGAAAACCCGATTGGGTCTGGAGCCCGGCCTGGGACTAAAAACCGAGCTGAGCTTCAGAAGCAACAATCATTTGAGTGCCCGATTGAGCAGGCCCAGATGGATGTCCTTGAGAGAATTGAGGCTGAGTCATCTGGCCAGAAGGTCGACCTAGTTGAGATTGAGATTGACCCATTTTCCCAGAAGGTTGAGCTTGCTGGGTGTTGGTTTGTCCTTGCACAACTGAGGGCTGTCTTGATAGACCAGATGGTTGAGCAGACTGGACAGTTGGTTGACCTGACTGGATTTGAGGCTGACTAACTTTTCTAGATGGTTGACCAGACTGGATAGTCGGTTGGCCTTGCTGAACGTAAGGTTGACTAACTTGCCCAGAAGGGTAGCCTTGCTGGACACCAGGTTGGCCTTATTGCATGTAAGGTTGTCCCAGATTACCAGAAGGTTGGGCGAAATATGTAAAAGACGGACCACCAGAGGCCGAAGGTTGTCCCTGGAAGGGTTGTCCTTGTGGGCCTCTAGGTTTCCCTGGATAAGACTTCCCGTAATACTGTTGCCCATAAGATGGTTGCGTGTAAGACGGCTGGCCTTGATAAGGTGGTCCTTGAAGATGTGCAGGTGATACTTGGCCATCGCCATAACCAGTGGTGGTCCAAGCAATAGATAACGGGACCGTTACCTCAACCGCAGGCTGAGATGGTAAAGGTCCATGGTGATAGAGATGAGCCCCTATAGAATCATAATAATGAAACCGGTTTTATGGATCCGGATCCTGAAGTGCATGCAGCTATTGATCCTATGCCCCCCCTGCTAGAATGAAACCAGAAGAAGGTGGGGCACTTAGTGTAGGATCAAAAACTTCGAATACAGATGCCAATGGGCCACTATTTGCTAACCCAGAAGAAGGTCCAACAACAGTGGTCATAACTGAGGATGCAGTAATGGCACTGACCATGGGGGTCGAAGAAGCCACACAGATAGTTGGAATAGTCAAGACGGAAGTGACAGACACATTGTGAATTTGAGGAATAAAAGACTCCAAGGTCGGAGTGACGGTGTGAGACCACATAGAACTCATAAGGGAGGTCCTAGAACCCATAACATCCCTCAAAGACTTATAGCGTAAAGGGAACGTGACACCAAGAGGGGTGATATGAAAAGGTGTAGTTTCCGTTGAGATGGGAATTTCACCGCTTGTCGCAACAGATTCTTCACTCATGACGGGGGATGTGTATTGGGACCAAAACACTAGGAGGGGTATCGAGAATATCTTCTTCGGAAGGTTCCCAAATGGAGTTCCAGTGAATATCATAAGTCTCATCCTCTAGAGTATGAGAGTTAATCAGTTGGATACTCGGAATAACAGGGAGAGTATCACTCACAACCGGTACCTCAGGAGCAACAAAAGAAGGAGACCCTTGGTCACTTGGAATGGGAGACGGGATCGGTGATTCTGCTAGGATGATGATTCAAAAATCCTAGGAAAACTAACGAGAAAGGACCCTACTCAAGCTAACGCAAACAAGATCTAACAGGGTGAATGTGAGTTGTGGCCGAATAAACTTTAAGACACAAGAACAAAACTTGCCCTTTTCATCTTTAAAGAGTTGATAAAAGGACAAAAAGATGACTCTAGTCACCTTCGAATATTTAATGAGCTTGAAGTGACAAGTGCTCAGATGGACCTTTTCTATTAGGGAGTCCGAAAAGGAATGAAAATGACTACTCTAGAGAACTAGGCAAAAGGTTTACCATACAAATCCGTAAAACTGCATATACACCTTGGCAGTGATATGAAAACCAAGGACTTTCCGTACGGCAGTCAATCTTGCCGAATGTTGTTTTCGGTGCATTACGGCTTGTAAGGTGGTAGACATGGCTTCCTATGGATAAAGGATGATAACCTAGTGGGGTCTCCCAGCATATACTCGATGGTACACGGGAGAACAATTCCGTGCTAGACCACTATTGAGTCACAGAAGGAGGAATCACCCAACCTTGACTGGAAACAAAAGTGACTAGGTTTAATGACGTCGGAGCACGTCTCTAGCCTAGACCTCTAAATAGTGTGCGTTATGTTCCAATGCGTTGTTAGATTTATTCAGTTCATTTTAGAGTTGATCTTGAATTATGTTTCAGTTTTCAGGCCTTACTGTATGTATATAACAAATCCTAGGATGTAGCCAGAATGAATGAAATATCCTTTTCTTCGATGAACACCTACCTATGGGAGGGTAGAGAGATCATTCCCAAACCAAGAAAACCAAGACAAAAAGTCAGTCACTCAATGCAAGAAGACATCAATTCCTCAAGTGCACAGATACTACTAATTAGAGATTAAACATTCGCTTTCCAATATGTAAACATGAAATGCAAATTCACTTTCACTTTCGTATGAATGCAATTCTTTTAATTTTGATGTCTCTAATTATAGAATAAGCAAATAAGCAGAAAGCAAGTGTGGAAAAATAGTTGATCCAAACAATTGTGGTCTATGTTCAGGTAGTGAAAAGAAATCAAATCAATGCCAGAGACTGGTTCAATAACAATCACTAAACAATCAACCAAAAACAAGCAAAGGGGAAGGCTCAATCAAACCAACAACAAGCTGCAAACGAATCTTTGAGCAAACAAGAAACCAAGCAAAAATGATCCAAGAGACTTGAAACAATGAAACTAGGTCATAGAAGCAAGAAAAACAAGATTCATTCAACAAAGCTCACAAGAGAGTGCGTCAACCTATAAATAGTGAAAAACAAGTCATCAAACAAGTGAGAACAGCAAGGGACTAGCAGGACTGATGGACTCAGGAGCAGAATTGAGAAAATCAATTCTACAACAATCAACGTGGGTAATACACAAGCAACAAGCACTGATACAACACTAGACGCAACAAAAAAGCTATGTCAGCGCGGAAGTACACGACTTTTCTGCGATGGCCTGATTTTTAGAACCGTCACGACTATTAGGCATAATCACGCGATGAACAGGATATTACAAAAGGGTGGATGCGATGACAGTGCGACTATTAAATTTAAAGCTGCGATGATGTTCAAAACAATAACAGGTGAACCAAAAACTCCCAAATCAAAGATAGTCAATCCTTCAATCAAATAGGGGTGTTCCTAGATCAGGCCAGGAAACTCAGAAGACTGGTAACTAATCCCCAAAACATCGAAAGAGACCAAAACAAAAAATCAAGACAGGAGTACACAAGAAAAGAACAAAGGCCAAGCTCCCTAGTGGAGTCACTAATTTGTGATGCAGGAAAGTGTTCCCTCTGCGGACAGAGGCAACCCCTCTATCCCTAGAGTGGGTCTAGTCACAAACAAGGACAGATCAACAATAGCTTTCCTTAAACAGTCATAGTTGGAGGCCTACCTCAACCGGTGGTCGATGGAGTTCCGTTGCGCTGCTCCAGCTTCCGCTTCCTTCTCCTAATGAGTAATCAACCTGAAACAATGCAAAGGAAATAAAGCAAAGTGCGTAACTAGAACAAGAATGATCTATTTACTCACAAAGTCAAGAAGTCATGAGCTATCAAGTACATTACATACAAGACATAGGAAAACATCATTGATTGCATTAATAATGAAATAAGAGTAAGCTTACAACCAAAGTCTTGACGTCACAAGCCTTCTCAAAAGGGTCCAGCCAGCGTGTTCCTCAAGCATTCACTCTTTGAAGATGGATCTCCCAACATGCAAGTCTCTCTCACTCACAAGTTTTACACAAGATTAAGGGCACTTCACAACCTTCCACAAGCTATCAACAATCGCACACTTGTCACACTCACACCAGCTGTCTAGCAAACTCTCAAACACTAATAGCACTGCTCAACTAGCCAACTATCCAAAGAACTAGCAGTGCATATCAATGGTGAGAGTTTAAATAAGAGAAGGAGTCTCCATGAAAGGTGGAAGAGTGAGCTTATCTCCAAGGAAGGTAGCACAAATGACGGAAGAGCCATGCCAGAGAAAGGAGGGCGATACAAACTATGCCAACAACCAGGTCTGGAGTCATCAGGAAGGCCGACTGTTGGAACAAATTCGCCCAATCTAGATCATCGCAGGTACATAACTGATCTATAGCGCTGACATTGCTATTGGATAACGTAGCTAGTCAGGTCATCACAGAAGATTACAAGTAACCTCGTGCTGGCACATAAAATCGGAACATCGTGGGAATCAGGTGTACTTCTGTGATGGCAGCGCTTCTGGACTGTTCAGGAGCACCCTTCAGCGCATTTATTTAACCAACAGACGCGATGAGGCAGATAACTTAGGAAAAGTGGGTCATTTGGCAACATCAGAGAGAATTTATTTAATATGAGCATGTTTGACTTGGACACATGACACAGTAGGAAGACTGGAATGAAGACAGTGACAAATGAGGCTAGAATGATAACCCAAACCCGTAGAAGGCTAAATGACGATGTATGGATGTCCCAACCTGACAAGAAGCAAAAGTGTCGATGTTCAAGAGTGACTAGCTGCCATAGACAATCAATGATAAACCTGTTGTTGAGTCCAGCCTAATAATATTTTAATGAGCCCTAGGAAGGATCTCGAGTCTCATCATGGTGACAAGTCCAATGTCGCCAGGATTTAACAAGTCTGACATAGGTAAAACTCGGAGTCTTTTTCATGTTTAGAGAGTTTGAAAAAGACACAAAAAATAAAACTCTAGGGGGGTCCTTTTTCGTAAATTTGTGTCTCTCGAGCCCAAAAAAGTATAAAACGATACTCGAAAGAATCACCCGACCATTACGATCGAGGAGTACTTTTCGTAACGAGTGATTTCGACCTGAAAAAGTAGAAAAGCGGTCAGAATCACACCGTTTCGTAACTGATAACGAGCTTGAAACGACAAAGGCCCGACAATCTTTTCGTTTTTACACGGTCAGAAAAGAGCTTAAAGGCGACCGCCCCTTACTTCTTTTAACGATTCAAGAGGAACAACTTGGCCATATTTTCATTTTTCAAGTCAAAAAAGAGCTTAAAGACGACTTTTTCGGATCAAGTGCTCACGAAGCTGACATAATTCCACTACCTAAAGCTCTGCACAAAGCACGTCAAATGTGAACCCATTCGATATAAAATGAACAATATACATAGAAACATAGTTAAAAAACCACATTTTGACTCACCACGTGACAAAAATGAGAAAAAACACACATTTACAAAATACAATTTTTAAATTTCCAGAAATTACTATAAAAAGGGGCTAATCCAACCATTTTTACCATAGTTACTGTTCATTTTACTATGGATCATTTTGGAGCACCGAAGTTGGTGAGCTAATTTCGGCTTTGTTCATCCATCTTTTACCCAGAAACTTGCTCCAGGTAATTATTCCTTGTCCTATGCTTCAATTCCATATGTTTTTCATGCATTTTTAACGTTAAATGTGTTGGTTAGGCAGGTTTTTGGACCGAGTTCCACCGCTCGGTCATCGCGGGTATAGCCTTCGGGTCCATGATGACCGAAAAAATTGACACATAACGTGCTCTGATCATCATGGAAAAGTGATGTACTTCCGCGATGACTGCGAAAAAATACAACCAGCAACCTCGCGTCATCACGTCTGTTTTAAAAACAGACGCGATGACGACGCAAACTTATTTTTTATGCAAATTACGCATTGAATTTGGTGAACGAAGTGCTAATTCAATTTTTTCCATCATGCAGGTGATAATGGCGTTTGTCTAGCAAGAATGAACAGATGATGATAACGACATAGAATCTTTCGCTGACATGGGGTGCCAAAATGCATTACGAGCATGCAGATTGCTCAAATTCTTCCTAAATCTGCATCTCCGATCACAACCTGATTCACTAGAGCTACTGATCTGGGCCTGGAATCCCACAGATGGGAAATTCATCATACAAGGCCGGGATATCGATTTTGATGCTACAGACATATATTTTTTAACCGGGCTGTCTCGTCGAGGTGAGAGGCCCATTCTAGAGGGGTAGCGACCCGGGGGTGATTCCTTAGAGGATCTAATGGCTCAAGTGTGGCCACGGGCACGCAAGACGAGGAGTGGGAAGGTGGCAATCCCAACAGTGGATAGCGTAGTCCTTCATGCTATTCTTTTCATGGTGACACAAGCAACGAGCTACCAAGCCCAACATGAGGCTTCGAAGACCCATCTCTGGCTGGCTCTCAAATGTCTCAATCCAACCATGTTTAACTCGGCAGAAACGGTGACGACGAACATGAAGAGGCAACTCACCAACTACCGCCAAGGGGAGATGAAGTAGTTTGGCTATGGATCCATCTTAGTCCCACTCATGCTGGAGCGGGTGTCGGCATTGCAGTTACAGGACATGGATTTGGATTTGCCCAGACCACGTGAGACTAGGGCCACATGGTGGGCACATGTCATGCCATGAGGAGGTGGCGGACGACCAGTGGCATGGGGGACATTGTTCCGAGAGTGGTTGGAGTGCCAGACGATCTTCATGGAGGATTGGCCATATGCCGGCATGGACTTCCGCGGAGATCTTGACATGCAGCTGCCTGCTGGAGAGCAGTGGGATGATGGTGGTAAGACACTTGATCACATTTTTTACATTATTATTTTTTATGATGTTTTTTGAATTTTTCATGTATATGTCCTAATGACGAACGCTATGGTATGCAGATGTAGGACCAGTGAGACCCGTCGGGCTGGCTCCAGAGGTGTAGAGGGATGCGTAGAGCATCGCGGCACTAACCTTGGCTCCTCGAGCTGATGATACGGTGGAGACAGTGGCTCGAAACCTTGAGGGCCTAACAGCAGGGATTCCAGATTACATGGGGATCGAGGAGGTCCCCATAGCATTCCAGATCCACACAGTAGGAGTGGAACCCAGGGTGCACCAACTGTTGAGGTGGGTGGCTCGAGTGGTGGTATGCTATAGGGAGCATAACCCAATGCAGTAGTTGCCTAGGTTTTTATTTTCTGCTGGTGATTTTTTGAGAGACATGTGTCTGAGATGTATGGAGAAAACAAACTCTATTTGGACATGTACACTTATTTTTTGAGCGCCTTGGTGTGCCATACGAGAGATATATATCTATCTATATATACATATTTCTATGCTGGAGTGGGTGCCAGCGTTGCAGTTACAGGACATGGATTTGGATTTGCCCAGACCACATGAGACTAGGGCCACTCGGTGGGCACATGTCATGCCACGAGGAGGTGGTGGATGACCAGTGGCATGGGGGACATTGTTCTGAGAGTGGCTGGAGCGCCAGACAATCTTCATGGAGGATTGGCCATATGCTGGCATGGACTTCCGCAGAGATCCTGACATGTAGCTGCCTACTGGAGAGCAGTGGGATGATGGTGGTAAGACACTTGATCACATTTTTTGCATTATTATTTTTTATGATGTTTTTTGAATTTTTCATGTATATGTCCTAATGAAAAACGCTATGGTATGCAGATGTAGGACCAGTGAGATCCGTCGGGCTGGCTCCAGAGGTGCGAAGGGATGTGCAGGGCATCGCGGTGCTAACCTTGGCTCCTCCAGCTAATGATACGATGGAGACAGTGGCCCGAAACATTGAGGGCCTAACAGCAGGGATTCCAGATTACATGGGGATCAAGGAGATCCCCATAGCGTTCTAAATCCACATAGTAGGAGTGGAACCCAGGGTGCACCGGCTGTTAAGGCGGGTGGCACGGGTGGTGGTATGCTATAGGGAGCATAACCCACCACAGTAGTTGCCTAGTTTTTTATTTCCTGCTGGTGATTTTTTGAGAGACATGTGTCTCAGATGTATGGAGAACACAGACTCTATTTGGACATGTACACTTATTTTTTAAGTGCCTTGGTGCACCATACGAGATATATATATATATATATATATATATATATATATATATATATATATATACATATTTCTATGGTTTATTATTGTGTTTTACATGCTTCTTATATTCTTTTTTGATTACATGTTACGCAAAGTCTGTCTACTACATGATTAGCCAATGCATTAGTTAGCGTGTTTAATCGTCGTGGAATATGTTGATATGTAATGAAATCAAAATTCCTCTCTAACAATTTAACACGTAAATACAACCTTAAAATCTGATGGTCTCTGACGGAATATCGCCCATTGAGCTGGTGGACGGCAAGCTGAGAGTCTAGGTTCACAACCAATGTACGAATACCAAGATTGATCACCTCAGCCAGTAATTCAATAACAGCACTATATTCAATGACATTGTTCATGGTACAACCTAGAAAAACACCTTGAAGGTCTATCAACTCACCATGAGGATCGTAGATTACCCATGCTGCAGCAGACAAATTGCGAGTAGTGCGGCAGACACCATCAACGAAACCAACGTACGGTGCACCAGACATTTGCACAAGAAGCAAAAGACACAATAAGCGGCAATCACGCCTTCACACCAAGCCAAAAACATGAAAACACACACACAACACACCTGCTAAAAACACATGTATGTACAAACCAAAGTGCATGAAATTCACGCATAATACTTTTTCAAGTAAAGCCCATTTCGGGGCTTATCGAAAGGATTCCCTTCCTAATCAATCAGCTCATAGGCCCCTTTTTCAAAACTCACTTTACAATATAAGGCCCGTGCCACATGGGCTCGAATTTTCCTGCCCCCAGCTTATCATTCGCTTGATCGTAGAGTAGGACTAAATCTCCTTCAACAAAAGAACGCGGATGGACAGTATGATCAAAGTGAGTTTTCACTCTCTTCTTCTATGCTTCAATAGCTAGAGAGGCTAGCCGATGGGTCTCGTCCAGCTGTTCTAGGTAAAGAAGGAATTCTTCTACTGGAGTAGTGTTGGGGAGTAATTTGACGGCTAATTTCAAAGAAGGGATCTCACACTCGATGGGAAGGGTAACCTCCAGTCCGTAAACTAATTGAAATGGAGTAAAACTGGTGGTATCCTTCACAGAAGTTCGGTAGGCCGACAAGGCAGAGAACAACATCAAGTGCCAGTTAGACTTGTGCATGCAAATGGTACATTGAAGGATCGTAACTAGAACCTTGTTGACGACTTCTACTTGGCCATTGGCCTGAGGATAGTATGCAGTCGAGCTATCATGTCGCAAGCCTAGATGGGTTGTTAGCTTAGTCATCATGTGATTATAGAAATGCTTACCGTGATCAGTGATGATAGCCTGAGGGACTCCGAACCATGAGATAACATGATTAAACAAAAATTGCGCCACTATGTGACCGTCTTCAGAAAGTGTGGGCATCGCCTCAGCCCATTTTGTGAAGTAACCAATGGAAATGATGATATATCGATGCCCCCAGACTGAGCGAAGGTTACAGGTCATATAATCAATGCTTCATTTTGCAAAAGGGCTGATGGTAACAATAGGGTGCAATGGAGCAGGGGGCACACGCATCTTCCCCTGGTAGATCTGCCACTTGTGACAGGAATGAATGGAAAGAATGCAATCCTTGAAGATGGAGGGCCAAAAATAACTGGCGCGGAGGATTTTTTGAGCAGTAGCATATCCGGACATGTGACCACCACAGGCGCCAGAATGGCAGTCATTCAAAACTCGCTCAACTTCTTCGAATGTTAAGCATTGGCGGAGAACAGCATCAGCGCCGAGACGGTACAAGGTGTCCCCAATGATACGATAGGGCTGAGACTGATGATGAATCCGTCGCTGAGCATCCTTAGACAGATCAGGACAAAAAGAGGATGTCTGTAGATATACAATGATATCCCCGTACCAGGGCTCGAGGGTGCTAATTAGGAACAGAGTTTCATCCTGGGTATGGTCCTCTGACCGAGAGGGCACGGTAGAAGATGGAAAAGAGCAAAGTAACTCAACAAAGACAATGGATTTCTTAGACTTGGTGGTGGTGAACTCCAATTCGAACTCTTGGAGGATAAAAATCCACTTGGAGTACTTGCCCCCCAACAACTGACATGACAAGATGTACATCATCGGGTTGCAATCAGAAACCACTGTTGTAGTACGCAACAAGATATAATGGCAGAAATGTTGGACGGCACAAACGGTGGCCAATGCCAACTTCTCGATGTAAGCGTATCGAGTTTCCATATCTAGAAGATTGTGGCTGAGATAATAAATAACATGCTCAGTGTCATCATCATCATCTTGAACGAGAACCATGCCAATAGTGGTATTGGCAGTGGCCAAATATAGAGTGTAGTCACGATGATAATTCGAAGCACACAACAACAGAGCAGAAACAAGGAGAACCTTGAGACACTCAAAGGACTCTTGAGCAGTGGCATCCCATAGAAAAGGGGTGTCCTGTTTCAATAATCGCATGAAACCTTTAGCCACTTCAGCATAGTTGGGAATGAATCGTCGTAAAAAATTCACTTTGCCCTGCAAACTTTGCAATTGCTGCAAAGAAGCAGGGGGAGGAAGATTCAGAATAGCCTCGACTTTAAAGGGATCCAAACGGATGCTCTCTCGGGAGACGATAAACCCGAGAAGTCTGCCCGACTCAATGTAGAAGACACACTTATGAGGATTAAGCCTAATATGGTAGTGTCGATAGTGGAGAAAGATTTTGTGAAATGAGCAGGATGGTCCTGGCATTTTGCTGAATGAGCTGGTAGATCATCCAGGTATGGTTGCACAATGTTTCGAATATCATGGAATGCATAAGACATTACGCGTTGGAAGGTAGCACCGACATTTTCAAACTAAAAGGGAGCTTTTTGTAGGCGAAAGTGCCCCATGGACAGATAAAGGCAGTCTTGTGCTGATCCGCAGGCACAATATTGATCTGGTTATATCCAGAAAAACCGTCCATGAATGAATACATTTCGCTCCTAGAACACTCATCAATGAGCTCGCCAATGAAGGGTGTGGGGAAGTTATCTTTGGGACAGGCCCGATTAATATCACGGTAATCAACACAGACTTGGATAGTACCCTATTTTTTGGTCACAGGGACGATATTGGAGACCCAATCTGTGAGTGGGATGGGGTAAATAAAACCAACCTTAGAGCTTTTCAACTTCCGCTTTAATCTGCAGCCTGCTTTTAATGGCCGCAGCCTTTCGGGTGCACGGGGCGTAAACGCTGTCGGATAGGCTTAGCAGCTGGATATGTAGGTATCTCATGCACCACGATGCTCGGATCGATGCCGGGCATTTCTTCAAAAGACCAAGCAAAGACATCACGAAATTCACAAAAAAGATGAGTATAGAGCTGAATCTCCTCTGAAGTGCAAGTTAGTCCGACATGGATATGCTCGACAATCCCTAGTTCAACAGAGATGTCGATCGGCTGGGTTTGCATGATGTTTCCCATATTCCCTTTAGAAGACACTTGATAAACTTGACCGGGCATCTGAAGGGGTTGGGATGGGAGACAAGGAAAAAACCGCTCGAGACAAGTAAGAATTTCCCAGTGGGTAGGGAGAAACGAGGAACGATGGTGATAACCAGACTAAGGGGGTTCCTCGAGAGGCATGGTATCGATAATGGCTTCATTAGAAGGAAATATTTCCTTTAAAGGGTCTGAAGAAGTGTCATCTTGTTATAGACATTTTTGGGCAGTGCAACCCCAATTATAAATGTTCGTAAACCAAGGGCTCCTAAGTCCCTAAAAGTGTTGTTCCAACCCCTAAAAGAACAAGGTCAGCTGATTACCTCATCTCCTAGAAGTTCTCCATGAAAAACTACTCAGAACTGGTCAAAACTGGACCATCTCACCTGCTCCATGGTCAAAGTGCGTTGCATCCCACCTAAATGCACACGGGAGGTGCGATGCATACTGAAAAGCCCTTCTATGGGGTGCGATGGGCGAGAGTGGACAAATAGCAGAGTCAACCTGCGAGGTGGAGGATCATGAAATCTTCCAGAAACTTCTCCTGTGACACTTGCCTCTCTGCATTCGCCCAGGGATGAGTAAGAGATCATCAATCTCCAAGTGGAATCAAGAACTATCAGAGAGAGGACACTAATCAAATCTCAGAGGCTGACTCACCCCCCTTGCAAACATCTATATATGGACCCCTCATCCCAGAGATCCAGAGGTTGGAATTTTGTATCTTGTAAGGAAGTGCTGCTGGTTTCTTGGTGTAACATCATAGTGTTGGGTGATCTAAGCTTTTCATGAGGTTAAGAAGGGCTTTCTTACTGAGAGGATGACGCTGGGTTAGAACAATTGGTTGTAATCCTCTTTGCTATTCTTGATATTAATAAAGCTATTCATGTTTTCTTCCACATTCTTGTATGATTGATGATATATTCTTTTGTGTGGTCAATATATATCTGGTCCTATATTGTTTATGATAGTAGATCTCTGTTCTTGGATAGTGTTATGCTGCTTTGATTCTACAGGTGCTCTTTGAAGCTGGGTAGACGAGGAAGTGAGTGGCAAAGATGTATCAGAAGGGAGAGGAATCAAGCAAGGAACCAAGCGTAAGATAGAGGTTGGTCTCCTTTGTTCCCCTCTTATCTACTTCTCATAAAGGAAAACAAAAGTGGTTTTAGTTTGTTTGTTTCTAAGGTAGCTACCAGCCTTAGTGGTACTAGCAGCTCTGCATAGACACTAGATTTCCCGATAACAAAATGGCGACTCCACTAGGGAGCGAATAGATTGTTTGTTTGTCTATATTTGTTTGCTTTATAAACTTACAGACGGAGACTGAAGTCAAGCTAGCTAGCCTTTGAACTGCATTTGCTATGCAAGTTCAAAGTAGATCAATGCTGCTTCAGTCTATCTCTGAGTTTTGTTTATGAACTGAACAATCGATTTACAAGCTCTCTAATTGCCCTTGTGGTGGCTCTAGTAACCTCCTTAGATCTATCCCTCTGATTTATTTACTGATTACCACTTGCTCGGCCTAAATCCCTGAACTGTGCTGCAAACTGTGATAAAGAACTGGATCAAAAGTCTCGCATTGTACCATCGCACCCTCTCTTCAAGGATATCGGTATGCATCGCACTTCCTGTGTGCTGTAGGTGGGATGCATACTGGAATCCCTGTGTAACACGTGCGCTGATCAGAAAAGGCTAATTTTTCCTCCAGACTTTGGTTTTTTCACTCTTTTCAGCTCTATTCAGGAGTTTTATTATCTGTAGTCAGTATACCTCTGTTGGAAACCCCCTTCCTTGCCATTATTCTGCCTCCATTATGCAAAGAACTGTAAATGTTTTTATGTATTGTGAGCCATTTTCAGTTCTCTTTTACAAAGAAGTAGCATAATTGAACTGTCGTTTCTTTATTTGGAAGTGTCGCAAGTGTCATTTTCAGTCATAGAAGAGAATCTGATTGTTCTTGATAGTCGATTACACTATTACTCTTGTATTTGATTTGAATTAGTAGTTTTTTTAAGTGTTGAAAGCAAGTTTTCCATTCCAAATCGCAAAGTGTCGTCATTGTCTTCATTTGTCTTGAAAAGAAGCTTGTTAGTAATGTCACTTTAAAAAATAATTCAAATTTGTGCTTAGCTTTCTTTCTATCGTTCACACATTAAGGAGGCTGAAAACAAATACATGCATGTGCATTTGCATTTAGACTGTTTGTTGGTTTGATTTAGGACAATGCATATATTGTGTGCTCTCTACTCTATGTTGAAAGAATATTGTCTCTCTTTCCTTAGTAGCTAGGATTTTCATTGCAAAAAGAAGATTAAATGATTGTTTATCATCTTAGATTGCATTTTAGGAATTGTATATCTACATCACACGGTGAACCTGAAAGGAAAATTTCTTAAGCAAGATCAACTGTAAAATAAATTTAATGAATCTAAAAACACTTTGGAACCTAACGCACAACATTTAGAAGTCTAGGCTAGAGACGTATTCCGGCGTCGTAAAACCTGGTAACTGTTGTTTTCATTGCTGGTTGGGTGATTCCTCCACTTTGAGACAATAAGTGCCAGTACGGACTTGTGCTCCCATGTACCATCAAGTATATATTGGGAGACCACAATAGGCTATATCCTTTATCCATAGGAAGTTGTGTCTGCCGCCCTATCGATCACAATGCATTGAACACAACATTCAGGAAGATTGACTGCCGTACCATAAAAAGTATTCTACAGTTTTGTGATTGGTTTGGTAATCTCTCTGTCTAGATCTCCAGAGTAGTCTCTTTCGTTCCTTTTCAGACTCCTTAAAGGAAAAGGTCCATCTGAGAACTTGTCACTTCAAGCTCTTAAAAATCGAAGGCGACTAGAGTCATCTTTTGTTTTTTCTTGACTCTTAAAAATTGAAAAAACAAGTTGTGTCAAAGCGTCTAAAATTCATTTAATTCGGAAACATATTTCCCCTTGATTTTTAGTTGGTCGAGTAATCTGCAATCATGGAAGAAAGTCAATTGAAACCCCGTCGTTCGCGGAGGCTTATGAGTCAACCGTCTTTGTCTCCAGAATCAAAACTGTTATGGACGAAGCGAACTCGTTTAACCGGTTCCAAATCCCCTGGTAAAGTTAGAACAAGTGTTCCGACACCATCGGAGTCCGGTTACTCCAAACATTTTGGTATCCCTGCCTTTAAAAAAGAAGTTCCGCAGCCACCAAAGGACAGTAGAGCTGATCCTAGTGTGGAGGTAAACACTTGTATTACTGAACCAGCTCCATCTACAGCTAATTCGGAAGGTGTTATTCCCCAAACATCTATCGCTGCAGATTCTATACCTTCTTCGACACCAGAAATATTTTACGGACCTGACGGTCTACCTCTTCCACCTGGTCTGATTGCTATAGAAGAGATTGTGGAGGATCCTCCATCTAGTACTCCATCACAATTTGGAGTCGAGATCACCCTATATCCTTCTTCATTAGAAATTAGTTTATCGTTATCAGAAGCTCCTGTAGAATCGCTAGGAAATATTTTGGATAGACTAGAAATGTCTGAACAACCGTCGGCATCTAGGACTATGTCATCTGACACAGCGACGACAGAACTTCCTGCTGTCACTCCAACAATGTTCACCAGCATACCATCTGTCCCGACTAGCTCTCAATCGCTAGATAGGGCCCACTTAGGGGCTATTTCGACAGTATGGTCCGTTCCCGTTTGTTCATCCGGAATAATATCTAGGAACTCTTATGTTGAGTCTCAGCAGATTGAGTCTTCACGATCTCAATTTGGGCAGTCCGGTCCTCAAGGGCAAGCCATTCCTTTAAATACTGGATTATCGCCGTATGGGGGGCAATATACCCTCTCATTGTCTCCTCCAGAAGGACAACCATATGAGAGTTCACAACAAAATTCAGGTTATGCTTGAATTACATCTAGTGGTTGGGTGCCAATACTACCTCAACAGCCAAGAGTTGTATACTCGATGCAACAATGTTTACCTATGTCAAACATACCAACTACGCCGGCTATTGTGACGGCATCGCAAGTACAAGCATTGCCTGTTGTATGCCAACCTTAGGTTTCTCAGGTTGTTATGCAACAACCTCTTGTCCCTACGACAACCACAATCGCCAACTAGTAGAATGACACAGGCCCAAACGGGTACGATTACCCCTCATCTTGGTCAAACAGCCAGTATTGGACAATAGCACATGGCTTCACAACCATGGCTGGTGCAATATCAACAACCGCAATTCCAACAAGTTTACCAAGGATCTGAGCAACAAACCTTTGCAAATAATGGGCAGCCGTATATTCAAAATGGTCAAAATCAACCATTCTACAATGGTTATGCCCATCAACCTTACCAAAGTTACCAGCATCAAATGCATTATGTTGGTATGCAAAGACCAACTGCATAGGCAATTCCCTCTTATCCTGGGTATGCTTCGCCAAACCTGAATCAACAGTTACCCTTCGTGGCAACTTTAGAGTTACCGGATCTAAATCGGCTAACGAATGATCCAATTGCTTACGCCCCTTGGTGGCCAGCGATTCCACATAAAATTCCGTCAGATATTCCTAAATTTAATGGAAATCCAGGTGAAGACCCGTCGAATCATGTGATGACCTTTCATCTGTGGTGCTCATCAAACACCCTAAATGATGATTTGATTAGGCTTCACCTTTTTCAAAGAACGTTAACTGGTCCGGCAGCAAAATGGTATATCGAATTACCTAGAGCTTCGTTTGATAACTTCAGTACCCTAGCCACAACCTTTTTAACCCATTTTCAGTTACCCATAAGGTATGAAATGGGAAAAAAACTCCTTACCAATTTCAAGCAAATGACGGGCACTCACATATCCGATCATATTCATGAGTGGCGACGTCATCGTAGAATGGTAAAAACATATGTTCCTGATCAGCTTTTAGCTAAATGGTTTATTAAGTCATTATTACCTTCCATTACAGAAGATGTGGCAAAGGGAGGAGTTGTCACTGAAGAGCAAGTTATTGCTCGTGCGCAATATTTAGACTTGATTTATACTCAGTCTGGCACGCTCTACGATAAAATCCCTGATGCTCCCAGGCAAAAATTTTCCATTCCTCCTCCTCCTAAATCTAACAATGACTCTCATTCCAGCGATGGTGTGATTGGTACGACGGACACGAAATCAACAAAGGCTACATCCAAAAAGTCCCGTAACATTTCTAGTCAAAATACAAAAGAAGAACTTCTCGCCTAGGAAGTAAATGTCGTCTCAACTGACAAAGGCAAAGAAACCAAGCAACCAGGAGGCAAGAAAAAAAACAAAGGGAAGAAGAAGAAACAGGAGGAATCATCACCTGAAAAATATTCTGCAAACCCTTCTGGAGATAACAAACCAAATCGTCCATGTATTATATGTGATGAGGATCATTGGACAAGAGAGTGTCCATATAAAGCTGAGCTTAGAAAATTCTTCAAGAATTCAAAAACCTCGGTGGTATTGACTGATCCGTTTCCAAATCCAGGAACAAATATGGTTGCTAGTGACAATGCTTCCCCATCCCAAGTGCTGATGTTGTCGGTTTCGAAACAGAAAAATGATGCTTTGATAACGACAAGGAATAAAGATTATGGGAATCCACAGCTGTCGAACAACAAGGATAAAGATCAACCTAGTAGTTCGACAACAACTTCGACAGAAGTTGCGCCGCCCATCATTCCAGAGCTGACAATAAAACCGCCAAAAGGAGTAGTACACAAGTTGACATTTAATCCGCGTGCCAGAGCAGCACAACATTATAATATAGTGGAAGACCTGGCCCAATCGCCGTCTGCTATGTCAACACTTGAGGTACTGCAAAATTGCCCCTCCCAAAAGCAGGCTTTATTATCAGCAATAGGTGGGATTGACCCAAAGGATTCTAATCTCGTATCCTTTAATCACAAAGGATACGATCCTCAATTACCAGCTCAACTAGCTTTCCTCATTCAAGTGAAAGCCCTCAACAAAACTGTCCATCGAACAATTATTGATGAGGGGGCATCTACATGTATTATGTCGATGAGTTTCTGGAAAACTTTAGGATTTCCAACCTTGTCGCAATCTTCGACAACACTTAAAGCATTTGATGGATGAACATATACCCCATATGGGATTTTAAGTAACTTGCAATTTGAACTTGGGGGAAAAACAATAGAAATAGATGTTGAAGTAATCGACGGAAACCTCGATTACAACATCCTACTGGGAAGGCCCTGGATATATGCTATGGCTTCTGTTGTGTCGACCTACTTTAGGAAGATTGCATTTCCCTTTCAAGGAGGAATTACAATCGTCGACCAAAAAACATTTCTCCCCAATAATTCCCAAGTTACGAGAAGCATTCCGATGATCCATGGAAGCCCCCGTTCGCTTCAAAATATTGAAGTAGGCCTACTAAAAGACCCTATATTAATGGGGACTTTTTCCCTCCCGTCGCCAATCAATCTGGAAGAAGTGGCAACGGTAGGAACCTATAATATGATATCTTCTATTCAAAATATCTCAGAATACGATATTAACATGGATCATCTACAGGTATTGCCTCCAAGCCCAATAGAAATATTGTACCAATCAATGTTTTTGGCATGGGAGGTAGACCCAAATCAATGCTCATCAAGCATTTGGATAGATAGGTCTAAGGAATATAGCACCCCTTCAGATCCTTGGTCGCAAGTGCATTACACCGACGAAGGAATTATTCAGTCAATGATAATTGATGGGGCGCCATGGGAAAATTACCACCATCGTTTCGATTGTCAAGAAGATACTCCTGACGACCTTCATCATCCTTCAGTTTTTGATTTCCTATCAAATACTGTAAACACGGTGGATTCCGAGCGAAACCTGTCCAATATCAAAGAGACTATCGCTATAAATATCTCGGCCAAAACAGATGTTGTAGAGAATATTTATGTTGGCAAATGTTGTTCTCCTTCAGAACTGGAAATATACAAAGTTCTTTTTCGTGAATTCAGAGATGTCTTTGCTTGGTCATATGATGAAATGCCCAGCATTGACTCGAGTATAATTGAACATGAAATAAAGATGTATCCAAATGTCAAACCAGTACGACAACGGCTACGGCAGGTGCACCCCAAGAAAGCCGCTGCCATCAAGGCAGAAGTTGAAAAACTTCATGCTGGATTTATTTACCCGGTTCCTCTAACCGATTGGGTATCGAACATTGCTCCTGTAATGAAAAAACAAGGAATGATTAGAGTGTGTGTCGATTATAGGGATGTAAATCAAGCTTGTCCAAAAGACAACTACTCCACACCCTTTATTGACCAGATAATTGATGAATGCGCTGGATGTGAAATCTTTTCATTTATGGATGGATTCTCCGGGTATAATCAAATAAATATCCGCCCACAGGACCAGTCAAAGACTGCATTTATTTGTCCGTGGGGCACATTTGCATATCGCAAGTTACCCTTTGGTTTAAAGAACCTAGGGGCAACATTTCAGAGGGCAATGAATTATGCCTTCCATGACATCAAAAACATCGTGCAACCATATCTCGACAATCTTCCGGCTCATTCGCGAAAGCGGACCGATCATCTGCAGCATTTAAGAGCGATATTTCTATGTTGCCGACACTACAAGATATGACTCAATCCACACAAATGTGTGTTCTCTATCAGTTCTGGTCGTTTACATGGCTTTGTAGTCTCAAAGGACGGGATTCCTCTCGACCCATGTAAGGTTCAGGCAATCATAAATCTGCCTCCACCTTCATATTTTCTTCAGATTCAGAAACTCCAAGGGAAAGCAAACTTTCTGAGGAGGTTCATTCCAAATTACGCCAAACTTGCTAAAGGTTATACACATCTATTGAAAAAGGAAGTACCCTTCATCTGGGATCAGGTCGCGCAAGCTTCCTTTGATGCTTTAAAAGAATCCTAATGAAAGCATCATTAATGTACGCTCCTGATTATCAAAAAGACTTTAACCTGTATCTGGCTGCAGCGGATACAACCATCGCAATGGTTTTAGTTCAAGAAGACAACGGAATTGAACATCCTATATATTATTTGAGTAGAAATTTAAATGATACAGAAAGCAAGTATTCCTATATTGAAAAGCTGGCTCTCGCAGCTGTTCAAGTGATACAAAGATCTCGACACTACGTCCTCCTTCGAAAAACTACCATTTTGTCAGATTGCAACCCCATGACTTATATATTGTCGCGACAGTTGTTGGGGGGAAAATATTCAAAATGGATAGAAATTCTTCAAGAGTTTTATTTAGAATTTGTAAAATCCAAATCGAAGAAATCCCTGGTATTCGCGGAATTACTATGTGATCTCCCATCGTCGTCCAACAATGAAACATCCGAAGAAACCATCGTGGATGAATCCTTGTTTCTGATATCTTCAAGCAATCCATGGTATGGAGATATAATAATCTATCTCCAAACCTAAAAATATAGGTCTAATACCTCTTTCTTGGAACAAAAACATATTCGATACCAATCAAAAGACTACATAATCGTCGGTAATACGCTTTACTGTCGTGGTGTCGATACAGTTCTGAGGAGGTGCCTCACCCATGAGGAGGCCGAAAAAGTCCTGAATGATTACCATTCAGGTGTGTGTGGGGGGCATCAATCTGGTTACACTACCACGAAATTTTTTTTATGAGCAGGATACTTCTGGCCAACAATGTTCAAATATTACATAACCACAGTCAGAAGTTGCCATGCATGTCAAATTTTTGATAGAAAAACCAGAAGACCACCCACACCCCTACAACCAATAGTTGTTGTTGGGCCATTCGCCAAATGGGGCATAGATTTCATGACATGTAACCCCACCTCGACTGGGGGGCATGGGTATATCATAGTCGCAGTAAACTATTTTACCAAATGGGCCGAGGCGATGCCTACATTAAACAACACCGGGAAACAACTGCCCTTTTCTTTTTCAATCATGTAGTCGCCAGATTCAGCGTTCCATAGGCCATAGTCACAGATCATGGATTGCATTTTCACAATCACATGATGGTTGAATTGGATGCCAAATTGGGGTTGTCCCATGACAGCTCTATCCATATTACCCGCAGGACAATGGACAAGTTGAAGCAATCAACAAAGTCCTGAAGCGGATGCTGCAAAGGATGATTGGAGTCCACAAAAGGAGTTGGCACTTGATCCTATACTCAGCCTTGTGGGCATACCGAACATCAGTAAGGAATGCAACCGGGTTTACACCCTTTCAACTAGTGTATGGCCTAGAAGCGATCTTACCAGTTCAGTGTGAAATCTCGTCCCTCAAACTCGCAGTCGACCTTCTCCCTGAAACTTCAGAAGAGGAGGCTCATTTCTTGGAACTAATCCAATTGGATGAAACCCATCGTTATGCCACTTTGGCTAACGAAGCCCATAAGAAACGTGTCAAGGCGCAGTTCGACAAAAATGTCAAACCCCCTGTCTTCTCACAAGGTGGGTTGGTCTTACTTTATGACGAGGAATTCGATAAATTGGGAGCAGGTAAATTCAAGTCTTTGTGGATGGGCCCCTATATTGTTAAACATGTATTAGCAAAAGGGGCCTACGAGTTAATGGATTATGATGGGATTCCACTGGCACAACCCCGTAACGGGTTGTACCTTAAGCGTTACTACGCGTGATTCAGTGTAGTAACCCCTATGCTTTTGTTACATTCTTGTTTTCGCTAAGGTTAATTTTTTTGGTCAAGTAATCCACTTTTTACATTTGTCGCAGATGCCGAACCTATTGGAATCTTTTGTTGGATATGCCGACGGAGCAAGTCGTAGTTTGCGGAACCTATCTTTTGCGGCCTGGGCCATTTTTGATCCAAGCGGCGAGTTAGTAAGTTTCAGAGGGGTATGTATTGGTCAGTCAACAAATAACATCACTGAATATAGTGCATTGATAGAACTTCTCTCTGGTGCCATCACACGTGGCATACGCCAACTTGTCGTCAGGCTAGACTCACAACTTGTCATACTACAACTCACTGGTATCTACTCCATCCGAAATCCAGCTATCTATCGCATGTTCCTAAGGGTCAAGATTTTGGAAAGGCAATTTGATTTTATTCAATATCAGCACATTTCCAGAAACATAAACACATTAACAGACTCATTGGCAAATTATGTGTTAGACAGACATTTGCAACATTTATAAAAAGAAGCATTTCATCAATATTTGCATCAGGATCATGTAACTTAACCAAAATAAAAATCTGAAAATCAAAAAAAAAATAAAATATATATATATATATATATATATATAATATATAACTGTTTATGGTTTACACATAATGTTCTGTAACCAAGTCAAAATTGGTCAGATGACCGAAAACTCAAAACGATAGGGGGCACCCTAGTCTAATGATGTTGGTGATAACAAGTCACCGCCTGTGCAATCATGCATAAAAGCCTAGTCCACCGACTCGGCACGCCGGTAGTATGTCACTGCAACCTCAGAGGCAGCTCGTCGGTCATCACGTCCAGAATACCAAGAGTGAGGCCCTCAACCTGATCCTATAATGCTGAAAGAGTCTCGGCCACATCAAGGTCGCGAAGGATAGCCCTTCCCACAGCCTCTCCTGCTGGAGCGGCAGTTGGCACTCTCAAGCGTACTACTGGCCGAATTGGTCCAACCTTTGCATGAGCACATGAGTTTTGATTAGTCCTGATAGAAGAAATCACAAGAACATTATAAAGAGAAATGATAAACAGAGATATGGTCAAAGAATTTACCGATGACACCCCACTGCTCGCCAGCCAGCAGTACCAAATCCGGGTCACCCCGAAATCCATACCAGCATATGGATACTCAGAAAAAACCATCTCCTGACGGTTGAACCACTCGAAGAAGGTATCAGAAAAGGAAACCTGGGACTGACCAGCATGTCTGGCCATAAGTTCGACCCATCTCTGCATCCGTGGCTCAGTCGGTGGAGGTAAACCAAGTGAAACATACTGCAGCTGCATCAACGGGATCTTTTCCAAGGCAAAAGCGGTCAAAATAGAACCATATCCAAAGTTCTTCAATCTTCCATTTTTCACCTTGGTCAGTTGTTCTTTCATCACAGAGAGTACTGCATCACACCAGTTGAACACCTTTGGTTCAAGGCATTCCAAGGCATACTGCATATAAGACCTGTTGGCCACATGAAGAGCCGCACTACCAGCCAGTCTAGCAAAAGTGAACAGAATGGTCCTCAAGGACCTGCCAGTGACATCTCAGATACTGATCTTTCTATCCTTACTCGGCTGAGATCCCTCTCTACAATACTGACGAATGTAATCTCTCACGGATTCACCCCCATGGGCTGAACCTAATAATGAGATAGGGGCACCACGCCTCGATAAGCCGGTCAAAAAATAGATGTCCACGACAGTCAGAGGGATATATTTGCCCCTAATTTGGAACACTTGGTTGGTGGGATCCCATGCATCGATAAAATTTTGCAACAAGTTGATTTGTTGCCTCATGCTAGAGATGCGGAAAAACTTGAACAGGCCACAGTTTTGCAGTGCATTTACCGTAACCGGATCATGTAAAGCAAGCATGTCCTCTTCTTCATTCTCACGTTCTCACCATGTGACAGGCATTTTGCTCCGATGAATCTCTGAAAAAAAACAAGAGGAGAGTCAGGATCCTGATTTGGTGAAAAACAGGCAAACATTTCCATGAAAAATTGTGCACAAGTTTCCCTCCTTGCGCCCATCGCACCCCCAGCAGTGTTCTGGGTGGGATGCATGCTGACTGGCCAATGGCCAAGCCAGCATGCATTGCACCTTTCGATATAGAAAGGGTGCGATGGAGCCAGGGCGAGTTTTTAAAACCCCAGAGGCTCAGAAAAACCAGAAAACATGCTCAGAATTCAAAAAGGAAAGAATGAAACTGAAGAGCTCAGGTTTAGCTCTTACCTGGTCCAGAGGGCGCCAAGAATCATCCACAGAATCTCTTGGAATCAGCTAGTGAAAATCAAGGGGGAAAGCACGTCCAAAGCTCCAACAAACCAAAGTTCAAATGAAATGTTAAAATGAGAGGTAAAAAGCCACTTTTAAATTACTTTTCACGTAATTCAAGTAAAATATTAGTGTTTCGACTCATTTTTCAAGCATATATTATTCATTTCTAACTAGTTTGATGAAGCAATTGAATAGGCAGTACAACCTTTAAAGGAACAAAGTTGCCAATGGTAAAATCAAAGTAATCAATTACCATTATATCGAGCCGTTTTAACGCGGAATTCAAGCTCGTTAAAAAATAAACATAACCAATGAGCAAACTTTCCCCGGAGTTTAAGCTCATTAAAAAATGAACCAATTTCCGGTAAATAACCATCGTGAATGCATTATCATCAGCCTTTCAAGCCTTGGTCGTGTTCTCATCATCACCTCCACTCCGTACTGGCCGATCATTCACCTCCATTTGATTGTTTACCCTTTTCGAGGAACAGCTGCGAAGAGTGATCCTATTAGCCATCCTTGTGACACTGATGTGATTGGAAAATTCCAAACCTTACCTGGAATTAGCTGCTACCCGAATTTATCACTCGTTCCTCAGAAAACAAGTCTCCTTTAAGCTCTTTTCATTTGACTCATAAACAGGGAAAATTTTAAGAAACCCCCCTAAATTTATAAATACAATAAATGGGCGAATCTCCATGGTATATAGGAAAAATGGAAGGCGATTTTATCAATAATATAATATGTATATATAATTTTTTGGCGAATCTCTCACCAGGTATGGCGAATATTTTACTCAATTATAAAATCTTGTAAGATCTTGGCTAGTCTTTCACTAAATATAAAACTTTGTAAAGTCCTAGTGAATGTTAGCATAGGCTACATGCTGGTTTAATTCCCCCATTTAATAGGCTACATTCCACGTGAATACCATGGGTCAATACCATGTGCCATTTTGGTGAATACCATGGTCAATACCATGTGCCATTTTTATTTTTATTAATTCTAATATTAGGGTTAATAATGGTTTTTTGCATGGTATTAATAACAATCTAGTCCATGGTATTTGTCCCATAGTATTTTGGCCATAGGTTTCACCTAAATATAACCCATTTGTTGAGTGTTCGTAAATATAAGGTGACTTATGGAGTAAATATAAAAAAAAAAATATTTTTTTACCATACCTCTCGTTTATTTATATTTTTATTAATTTACCATACCTCTTTTACAAATATGATTTGGCCCATAGGATTCACTTAAAAAAACCTCTTTCTTGAGCCTTCATAAATAGAACGAGGGTTATGGACTAAATATAAAAAGAGGTTTTATTTATTTACGATACTTCTAGTTTATTTATATTTTTATTTATTTACCATACCTTTTGAGTAAGTATAAAAAGACGTTTTATTTATTTACCATACCTCCACTTTACTTATATTTTTATTTGTTTACACCCTTACATGTATATAAGGTGACTTATGGAGTAAATATAAAAATGTTTTATTTATTTACCATACCTCTCATTTATTTTATTTTTATTAATTTACCATACCCTCTTTTATAAAATATGGTATTTGGCCCATAGGATTCACTTAAGTAAAACCTATTCTTGAAAATGGGTGAATGGATTTACTTAAATAAAACCTATTCTTGAAAATGGGTGAATGGAAGGTTGTAAGTCCTAATTTCAAGGGCTAAATTTACCTTTTTTACCCTCTTCCTTAAAATAAGGTGGGCTATTTGAGGTGATTTGTAAAAATGTACTATGATACAAAATATTCGCCCACTAAAAATTTAAAACCCCTTAATTTCACCAAAGGGCGAACATTCGCCCCTAAAATTATCCTTGCTCATAAAATATGAAAATATTGCCGAGTAATTGGCCTCTCCAGCTCGTTAAAGTGACCGGAAGTGCTATCCCTCCTTTAGATTTTAATCTTTTTGGACCTGAGGGTTATTACACAAAAAGATTGAGCACTTATTTTGTTCGGCTAGTTGAAATTACCAAAAATTCATCCCTTTTGTATTATTTTATACTTTTTCGGACTTAAGGGATTATATGATGAAAAAGGATTGTTGGAGTTTTCTTTACATCCCTTTCAGACTCTCTAAAATTGAAAAGGACCGAGTTGTCTATGTCGTTAAACTCGTTAAAACCTAATAGCGACAAACTTGTCCATACCGACAAGAATGAGTTTCACTATCGCTAGGCTCATTAAAACATAGCGATGGGTTTGCCTGAAGGGAAAATTATAGAAAAGCATATGTTATCCTCCTCAAGCTTGACAAAAATAAAGAGGTACTGGTCAGCAATGACTGGGGAAAAATTGGGAAGAAAAATTGAACTTTATTGGTAGCAAGTTGCTCTTGAACATGACACTTTCACTCCGCATCCGAGTCGGGTTGGGTTGTTCCGTTCACTAGTCATATCACCATTGGTCTGTCACACCATCCATATTTGGGGTTAATGCTACCAATCCATCATGTCAGTGTCGCCGATATGTTCAAGAGAAGTCGCTCAGAGAATTCGCCTGTGTCTCATCCGCTGCAATACATTTACGCTCCATTCTTTCATGACCGCCACCCTGAACCTTATGTCATCAGATTGTTTTCACCTCCATTAAAATCATTTGCTCCATTCAGTGTCATTGATGTGGGATTCACTAAGGCCCTCCTATGACGGATTGCTTCTTGTCGACATCAGCTCATTATCCAGGAAGTTGATCTAGGAACAACCCTTTCAGTACGTTGAAGCTTGCATACCTCGATGGCAAGTTTCTCACTTCCGGCGACAGGTTTACATCAATGGTCTTCGACCGAAAGATTTTGCGTGGTGTTCAACGCCAAGTCCCTTATTCACACCACGTGAATTGTACTGTAGTACCTTGAGGGTCATCATCATCATCGGTGATTCCTCTCGCGCCTGTTAACAGCTTACATCATTGGCTGGTAATCAGGCGATGTCTTTCCATGTTTGACTCCAGAGCATCTCTCACATGGATCGACTTGTACTTTGAGTGAAGATCGAATGAGATTGAAGACCCCAGATCTAGTTTCATCCATCCGGGCTGCGATATATATTCAAGAAAATAAATACATCAAATGTACATCATTGCTGCACAGATAATCATCCAATCCAAGGGATGATGGCTCTACCAGAATCATCATTCTTCACACAGACGATTGTTTGTCTTATGTACATGAAAATGAATTTATAAAGCTGAGCATGGGAATGCCCGCCTCAGCTAGATCATGAAAATATTATGAAGATAATGTATTGTGTTGTATCTTATTACAGGTCGCCTTCCAGCTCGAAAAAACTTCGGATCCTCATGATAAAGCATTTCACCCGACATCAAAAGATTAACGACCTCATGCTTTAGGGGGCAACTATTATAGACATTTTTGGGCACTGCAACCCCAATTATAAATGTCCATAAACCAAGGGCTCCTATGTCCCTAAAAGTGTTGTTCCAACCCCTAAAAGAACAAGGTCAGCTGATTACATCATCTCCCATAAGTTCTCCATGAAAAACTACTCAGAACTGGTCAAAACTAGACCATCTCACCTGCTCCATGGTCAAAGTACGCTGCATCCCACCTAAATGCACACGGGAGGTGCGATGCATATTGAAAAGCCCTTCTATGGAGTGCGATGGGCGAGAGTGGACAAATGGCAGAGTCAATCTGCGAGGCGGAGGATCATAGAATCTTCCAGAAACTTCTCCTATGACACTTGCCTCTCTGCATTCGCCCAGGGATGAGTAAGAGATCATCAATCTCCAAGTGGAATCAAGAACTATCAGAGAGATAACACTAATCAAATCTCAGAGGCTGACTCACTCCCCTTGCAAACATCTATATATGGATCCCTCATCCCAGAGATCCAAAGGCTGGAATTTTGTATCTTGTAAGGAAGTGCTGCTGGTTTCTTGGTGTAACATCATAGTGTTGGGTGATCTAAGCTTTTCATGAGGTGAAGAAGGGCTTTCTTGCTGAGAGGATGACGTTGGGTCAAAACAATTGGTTGTAATCCTCTTTGCTATTCTTGATATTAATAAAGCTATTCAAGTTTTCCTCCACATTCTTGTATGATTGATGATATATGCTTTTTTGTGGTCAATATATATCAAGTCCTATATTGTTTATGATAGTAGATCTCTGTTCTTGGATAGTGTTATGCTACTTTGATTCTACAGGTGCTCTTTGAAGCTGGGTAGATGAGGAAGCGAGTGGCAAAGATCTATCATAAGGGATAGGAATCAAGCAAGGAACCAAGTGCAAGATAGAGGTTGGTCTCCTTTGTTCCCCTCTTATCTACTTCTTATAAAGGAAAACAAAAGTGGTTTTAGTTTTTTTGTTTCTAAGGTAGCTACCAGCCTTAGTGGGACTAGCAGCTCTGCATAGACACTAGATTTCCCGATAACACATCTCCAAGCCAAGGGGTATGAGCCTACGAGTCGAGAGCTCTGCTCGAAAGAGCAGGTTCAGAAGGTGGAGCCGATGCGGTAACAATTTCGACATAGTTGAGCTCGGCAGGACTGAACGGCATCTCATCGCCCCATGAGTCTATCTGATTGGCAGGGGGAAGAACCCAAGGATCAGAGCAAATAGAGATCATATTAATAGGAGTGACGTTAGGAGGTGGGAGTTAAAAAACACCCATAAGGGCAGGATCTTTAAAAATTCTGGCTCCCACACTCTCACATGGGATAGAGGTATGCTCCACAAAGGGCACGTTGCCTTCAGAATAGGAGGCGAAGAAAGACAGCTGGTCTACTATGAAAATCTTCCCCTGATGAGAGAAATGAATGACGCAAAATAGAGATGAAGCCATGGCTCGCGTAGCGTATGTCCAGCTGCGTCCCAGAAGGAGGTTGTAAGTAAGATTAGCATCAACAACTTCAACTTCCACTTTGACCATCTTCCTTCCAATGTAATGGGCATGTTGGAG